>CM076575.1:1867996564-1868699254 GCA_034641835.2 Pinus albicaulis | reverse complement strand
CTAATACTCATTCCCACAAAATCCTAAAGAATTAGTCACTGTAAAATTGTTTCCAACAACAAGCCCTTTTTTTTTGAAAGCTTTAGATAATACAAGAAACAACTGTCTTATTCACACTTCAGCAAATTATTAAATTCATTTTCACATTCATACCAAAAACTTGCAGACATAGGAAGCTACACCCATTAAATAGTTTATTTATAATTTATAGTAACATAAAAACAACAATAACTAATAATTTTACACTAACAATTTATATGCACAAAAGCTACAGCCATTCAGGACTTTTGACAAACACTTTGCAGACATGCACCCTACACTCATTGAGTCCTTATGACAAACACTTTGCAAGCATGCAATTAAAAGTCATTGAGGCATTTTGTCAAACACTTGGCAATAATGAATTTAAGATTATTCTTCAACATATTTATCTCATAAAATTCAGAAATTGAAAATTTAAATATTTCCATCTTAAAACAGGGACTAAATAATCTTAGTCTTTCATCAAATACTCAAAAACAGGCGCACATAACTCACAGCAGCAATCTGCCAAATCGCCCAGATTTTTGATCTGGGTTCGGAAAAGTATTTTTTTGGAATGAAATCAGGGGTTACATGTCCATTAGGCACGGATACCCCCTGATGTTGGGCTGAATCGAATTAAAAATGCCCAGGAATGCGTTTCTTTAAAACAACAAAATTTATAGCCTAAATGTTTCATTTATGACTTTTGTCAAACATATGGAATGAAAACTTACAACTACACCTCTACATGAGGAAAAACAACCCATAGTTATGCTACTAATATATGCTCATTGAAATCACATATTTCTAAATCCACCATATGAGTTCTTGAAACATTTTACCACCCACAAGCTAATTCATTTGACATGATTGACAAGCTTTTTGCACCAATTGCTACAATTTAACAAACACATGGAAGCCCTGAATGCTACAGCCATTAAGGCTTTCTGTCAAAATTCTGATAGTATTATTACAACAACTTGAATAACAAAACATTGAAGAATATGAACCATGAGCCATAACTGAAATTTATCTCCAACTTACCTCAAGCATTTGATCTTCCAAACTATACTTTAGCTGCCATTATTTTTGCATTTTCTTTTAAGGGTTGATTCTGTAATTCCTCCAAGCATATTTTGGGTACATTTCCATTTTCTTACTTCTGATGTAAGCTGCAAGTTAGCACTTATTCGTGCATAAATAAATTTATAACATTACTCATTCACAGATTTTGTCAAACACTTTGCAAACTATCCTAAAACCATTTATAAAACATGCATCTATTAATTACTTGAAACAGAACCATAAATCGTAAAATACTTACCCAAGTCCTTTGGAATTTATTTATTGAAATTACCTTCAACAATATTTGGCTTTCCTTTCTCAAATTCTACAATACCAAGATTAGTACCATAAACTATACCAATAATAACTCCAATATTGAGATCTAAACATCCATACATATAGATTGATCTAGTCTTCATTTTTAACTAATCAATAATATTTTAGGTAACATAAGCCTAAACCAAAATTAGATGCTTACAAAAATTTAAATGTCTACCTTTTATTTTATGCTAAATCTATACTATAATTTTAGGACAATGGAAATTATACCTGAAGAGATATTCAGCTCCAATCGTTGAGAATATGATCCACCTTTGATCCCTTAACCAACTCATTTGAACCATCTGGTTTTCCACCCAACCATATCCAGGGAGAACTCCTCCCCCTAGAACCCCCGAGCTGTAAAAGCTCACAAACAGTACCAAAATACAACAATAGAGAGAGAGATGCAAGGAAAACTAAGGAAGATAGTTTTCACTTCCTCTAAATACCACTCATGTTCAACCTCAATAGATACTTAGTAGATTAGTAAGAAATTCAGATTTTTTTTTTTTGGAAGTAATTGGATACTCTCCATATCTCTCCCTCTCACAATATTCCTCAAGTCTCTTCCACTTTTGGCATTAACCCCTTTTCCCCAAATGAGAATGCATGAGACTCATATATAGGATGAGCAACAAATTCTTGTCATAAAGGAGGAGTAATATGCATGCATTGTATTCCATTTAGAGGAGTGTAACTTATGCCATTAAGGAGAGGTATGCATGCCTTATTTAAGGAGAGTGTAACATATGCATTAAAGTGAGTGTAAGAGGAATATTTTATGACATATATTTAATGAGTGTAAGAGGAATATTTTATGTCATATATTTAATGAGTGTAAGGGGAATATGCCATTCCTTGATGAGTGCATAAAAGAGAGTGTAATGTAATATTTAAAATAGAGAGAGTTACATAGAGCCATGAGAGTCATGAAGGAGAGAGATGTGCAGTGATTGAGGAGATATAATTCCCTTTTAATAATAATATCATAGTCTCATAAAAGATAATAATAATATTAATAATATTAATAATATTGAGGATTAAGTCGAGATTGAACTATGACAATTGATTAATCATAAGTTAAGTGATTTTCCTTCAAGTATACTTGTTTACCCATTGATTGGAGGTGATTTACTATTTTTGGAAAGTCATACTTGAAATGGTAGACATGACTTTCTATTTTTAGAAAGTCACTCCAAAATTGTTAGGAATGAGATTGTTAAGGAAATTCATCTATGAGTTGCCCATGAGTGGTATTTTTCTTCCGGATAATAGGGATTCCACACCCCTATTGTATGCATCTTCATGCCTTAGTAGATTGAGGACTCCGCGCCCTGATCTACTCTAAAGATCCAAGATTCCACACCTTGATCTTTTTAAATATTTAGGACTCCGTGCCCCAAACACTTCCTTATAGATTCAAGACTCCGCGTCTTTATATTTCATGGATTTAGGACTCCGCGTCCTAATCCTTTTATCATATATCCAAGACTCCACATCTTTATATTTCATGGATTTAGGACTCCGCGCCCTAATTTCCATGGCTTCTCATCTATTCTGCTTTGAAACTCCACGTTTCACCTTAAGGTATTGATTGTGAGCTCATACCCATCTGATGGTTCATTGGTAAGGTCTTCTTCCAAGACCTGCACACATCACAATCTCATTGATCAAATAAATCAAATGAATTTCATAATTAACTTATTCAAATTTTACCAAATATTGTGCATGACTTCCACAGTCATTTTGGTTTTGGAGAAATGACTTCCGCAGTCATTTATAACTTGAGAATCCTTGTTGGCAATGACCAAGTCCCCTACCACATCATGCTTAGTACAAGACTACACACATATAATCATACAAATCATGTATCATCCATAACTCATAATTAACCATATGTTCCACATAACTATGATCATCCATGGATCTGTGTCTCAATTCTGAATCACCATTCATGTCATACACCTATGTCCAAAATAGGATACCAAAGGATAAAACATCGCTAATATGCTCTTAACCAAAATCAATTCTTGTGCACGCAAACATAGATATTATCATAAGCACACAACAACCAAGTGACCCAAACTAGGTCATAGCATATAAGCATGTAAATAAGTCTTTCATACATAATATTATATCATTATATCAAAATCACCATCTCTAAGTGTCATCAAAGCTATCTCACTAAGAAGGGACACTACGGCCCTGCGGTAGTCACACCTGGTTGTTCGGCGGCTTTGGGCTCGAGTACACCTCCAAAGCTGCACCTCAAATTGTTGCAACTAATGCAGCCTTTGTTCAATTGTTCAACCTCTAACACCTATTTCTAGAGTATTTGTAGCTCTAGTTTCTTCTATCCCTACATCAGTGCAAATTCCTCAAGTATTTGTACCACAGTCAGGACCTACAATTCAAACTACGGTCCAGATGCCTATAGGACAAGTTGGTGCTAGTACGATTGTCTCTAGTCAACCACAGTTTACTTATAAAAGCTGTACCGGGAACTGATATCAAATTGGTCAAGCTACACAAAATCCAACGTATCAGTGTCAGCCGTACCCTGGGTATATTTATCAAATACCTCAAAAACCCCACTATGGTCCAGTTAATCTTGGTTACCTAGGAGGTTACATGATTCAAAATGCAAATTTGATTCCCGGATATCCTGGCTATCCTCCTCCTGGCACTGGTTTGATCACTCAAGATTATCAAGACCCTAGCCATCAGTTACCATTCATAGCAACTTTAGATTTACTGGATCTTTTGCACCTTACGAACCATCCCATTTTTTATCTTCCATATTGGCCACCGATGCCTAACAAGTTTCCCAGTGATATTCCGAAATTCGAAGGTAAGTCAGGAGAGGACCCATCTAATCACGTTATGACTTATCACCTCTGGTGCGCATCCAATTCTCTAGTCAATGATTCTATTCGATTACGTCTTTTTCAGAGAACTCTCATTGGTCTAGCTTCCAAATGGTATATTGAGTTACCACGTGGCTCTTTTAATAATTTTAATGCGCTAGCTACTTCTTTCTTAACCCATTTTCAGTTTCCTGTCAAATACGGCAATGGCACAAAATTACTGACTTCATTAAGGCAGTCTACGTCTACGTACATATCTAATCACATTCATGAATGGAGACGTAGAAGGCGTTTAGTGAAAGTCTTTATTCCTGATCAAATTTTGGCTGAATGGTTTATTAACTCATTATTGCCCAAAATTACTGAAGATGTGGCCAAATGAGGCATTGTTACGGAAGAGAAATTTATTGCTTAGGCTCAATACCTTGACCTTGTCTATACTCAGTCAGGTACTTTGTATGATAAAATCCCTGATTTACCAAGACCTGGTCAATTAACTGCAACTCCTTCTGGCTCTCATGTTGCTGATGGCGTAATTGGTTCTGTTAGTACTGGTAAGAGTAAGAAGAAGTCCTCCAAGACTACTTCTCCTATTATCACTTTACCCGATTCACCCAAAGGAGATTCTCCCCTTGAAACTTCTGCCAATATCCATGTTGTAGAGACATCTACGACCAAATCTACAACCGGTAGTAAGAAGAAAGATAAGAATAAAAAGAAGAAATATTCAAAAGAGAAAACTGATACAACTGAACCAAATGATGAAAAATGCAAACCTTGATATCCTTGTCTCATCTCTGACCAGGATCATTTTACAAAAGAGTGCCCGCATAGAGTCGAGGTATCAAAATTCGTTAAGGGTTCGCCTATACCTACTGTCTTGAAGGATCCCTTTCCCACTCAAGATAGTAACATGGTTGGATCTTCCTCCAATCCAGTTGATGATATTTTTATGATCGCGACACGATCACAAGATTACGGTAATAAAAATACTGGTAAAGAAGCAAGAACATCCAATTCTGTATCAACTACATCTCCCTCAGTTTCTTATCCATTACATATTGAGAAACAAAATCCTGACTTAGTGATTAAACTGCCTGCAAAAGGTGTACTTCGTAAATCAGCTTTTAATCCACATGCGAGAGCTGCTTAGAATTACAATATTGTTGAAGATTTGGCAATTTCCCCTTCAGCAATGTCGGCTTTGGATGTATTGCAATCATGCCCATCCCAAAGAAAATTACTTTTTTCAGCCTTAGGAGCTGTATATCTCCAGGATTCGAACCTCATGATCTTCGATTTAGAAAATTTTACACCACGCTTACCTCATCAAATGGCTTTTCAGATTCCATTAATAGTAAAAAACAAGCGTATCTTTTGTACTGTTGTTGATCAAGGGGCTTCTACGTGTATTATGTCAATAAAATGTTGGAAATCACTTGGTTTTCCAAAAATCAACCAATCACCAACTATTCTCAAAGCGTTTGATGTAAGAGGTTTTCAGCCATATGGTATTTTACAAGATCTACCAATAGGGGTCGAAGGAAAAGTGGTTAATCTAGATGTGGAAGTGGTTGATTCCCCTTTGGATTATAACCTTCTCCTGGGTCGCAGTTGGTCTTACGCTATGACTGTTGTTGTATCATCGATCTTTCGTCTCATCATGTTTCCTCATAAAGGAAATATTGTTAAGATAGATCATCTCTCATATTATTCATCCGACCCAGCCTCTATTGATAGTATCCAACATATCGGAAAATAGACTATCCCTTATAAGGATGTCGGAGTAGGTTTGATTAAAGATTCAGCTTTACTGGGAAATTTTTCCCTGCCTCCTCCCAACATACAAACTCCTATTACTAATATCAATATGATTACATCAAGTACTATTTCCTTTGATGATCCTTGGATAGTACCTTCAGAATCAGAATTGGATTCTTTCGAAGGCCCAATGCCTTTGAGTCCTTTTGAGCTAGCATATCAGCAAGTACAGTCATTTTCTGATACCCCTTCAACCGAATCTGATCCAGTGAATGTGATCAATCAAGAGTTGTTTTCAATATCGAGTTTAGCTTCAACACCAATTCTGGATCCTGCTCAACAATTTTTCCATACTGATGAGCATATTCGTGAATTCTTATCAGTAGATGAATCACCATGGGAAGATCTACACCATAGGTCTTCATTTTTACCTGATCTCGATCATTTTGAAAATGATTTTTTCTCCATTTTTACCACTGATTACGTCAAAGAACCTCAAAATCCTCTCTCACATGCTGATTCTGAATTGTATTTAGAAAATATTTCTACGACAATTCCTCTTGACATTTCAATAAAACCTGGAATTGTTGAAAACATTCACATAGGTGCTTCTTGTACGCCTGAAGAAATTCAAGCATATAAGGCCTTGTTTCATGAATTCCGTGACATCTTTGCCTGGTCATATGAAGAAATGCCAAGAATCAATCCGTCAATCGTTGTACATGAAATTAAGACATACTCGAATGCCAAACCAGTCAGACAGAAATTATGTCAGATTCATCCAAGAAAAGCTGCTGCTATCAAATTAGAAATTGAAAAATTACTTCGTGAGGGTTTTTTTTATCCGATCTCATTAACGAACTGGGTATCTAATATTGTTTTGGTCAATAAAAAACAAGGAAAAATAAGAGTATGTATCGACTATAGGGATATAAATCGAGCTTGTCCTAAAGACAATTATCCAACCCCTTACATCGATCAAATTATTGACGATTGTGCTGGAAGTGAAATGTTCTCGTTCATGGATGGATTTTCCAGCTATAATCAAATAAACATACTCCCTGTCTTATGCATTTCATGACATCAAGCATATTGTGCAACCCTACCTCGATGATTTTTCTACTCATTCTTCACACAGAGCAGATCATATTACTCATTTACGAGCCATTTTTATATGATGTAGGCACTATAAGATTCGTTTGAATCCTCACAAATGTGTTTTTTGCGTAGAATCCGAAAGATTATTGGGATTTATTGTCTCAAAGGCAGGCATTCGTGTCGATCCATCGAAGGTTGAGGCAATCATCAATTTACCTCCTCCTTCTACTCTTCGCCAACTCCAAAGTTTGGAAAGGAAAGAAAACTTTTTACGTCGTTTCATTCCTAACTACGCTGAGTTAAAAAAAGGTTTCACTAGGTTGTCAAAACAGAAGATTCCATTCTTTTGGATGAGGTCGCTGATAGATCTTTTGATGCTTTGAAAAACGCGTTGACCCATGCACTGTTATTGCATCCTCCCAACTACAACCAAGATTACTTTTTGTACCTCGCCACTTCCGATTCCATGATAGAGATGGTTTTAGTTCAGGAAGATGAATTCCATAGTGAGCATGTGATTTACTATCTTAGTCGGAATTTGCATCCGACTGAGATAAAATACTCACATGTGGAGAAATTGGCCTTGGATGTTGTTCAAGTTGTCCAACGTTTTCGTCACCACATAATTTCACGCAAAACGACAGTGATCTCTAATTGCAACCCTATGATGTACATCTTGACCAAAAAATTGCTAGGGGGAAAATACTCCAAATGGATTGTTATCCTACAAGAGTTTGAAAAATCCAAATCTAAGAAATCATTGAGATTTGCTGAAATTATGTGTGATTTCCCATATACTAATACAAAAAATGTGGCGAAACAACCAATCGCGGATGAATCCTTGTTTCTTATTAGTACCATTGATCCATGGTATGGAGATATTATTGTATATCTTCAAACTCAATCTTTTCGGCCTGAGATTTCATGGTCACAATGACTAAAAATTCGTTTCCAGTCTCAAAAATATCACATTGTTGGCAACACACTTTACCGTCGTGGTGTGGACTTGGTTTTTCGATGCTGTCTAACTCATGACGAAGCTGAAAAGGCTTTAAATGACTGTCACTCCAGAGCATGTGGCGGTCATATGTCTGGGTACGCCACAGCCCAAAAGCTATTGCGCGCAGGTTATTTCTGGTCGTTCATGTTTAAAGATTGTTTTTACGCGGTCCGAAAATGTCATAATTGTCAAATATTTGATCGAAAAATGCGTGCACCACCTGCTCCTCTTCACCCCATAATTGCTGTCAGTCCTTTTGCAAAATTGGGCATCGATTTCATTACATGTAACCCTCACTCGGCCAGGGGGCATGGGTACATTATTCTAGCAGTAGACTATTTTACCAAATGGGTCGAGGCGATGCCTAAATTTTCGGTAGATGGAAAAAATGCAGCTACTTTCATATTCAATCATGTGATTGCTCATTTTGGTGTACCCCAAGCATTAATTACTGATCACGGGAGCCATTTTCGAAATATCATGATGACCGAGTTAACAGACTAGCTTGGCCTGCGCCATGACAGTTCCACACCATATTATCCACAGGCCAGTGGTTTAGTTGAAGCGATTAATAAATTTTTAGTCACCATGATCAAACGAATCATTGGAATTCATAAGTCGAATTGGCATACCATGCTCTTTTCATCACTTTGGGCATATCGAACCTCAGCAAAAACATCGACAACGTTTACCCCTTTTCAACTGGTTTAAGGTTTAGAAGCGGTATTACCCATTGAATGCGAGATACCATCACTCCAACTATCCATAGAGTTATTACCAGACACTTCTAAAGAGGAGAAACATTTTTTATACTTGGCTCAATTAGATGAGAATCGACGCACTGTTGCATTAGCTACCGAGGCTCATGCGAAAAGAAAGAAAGATCAGTATGATAGAAGTGTTACCCCTCGTAAATTTTCAGAAGGAGACCTAGTTTTGATTTATGATCAAGCCAATGATAAACTAGGGGCTGGGAAATTTGAACCCACGTGGCATGGTCCTTACATTGTCAAGCGACAGCTTGCAAAAGGGGCGTATGAATTGATTGATTTTGACGGGGTCTCTTTGGGTAAACCCAGAAATGGACTTTATCTAAAGATATATTACGCTTGACTTTGTGTGGAGATATTCTCTGTATATTATTTATTTTTGAGCTGGTGTGCTATAGATTAGAAACGTGTGCCTAGCGTAAGTGTGCTCTTACTATTATTCCCGCTTATCTGGATACTTTTGATATCGCAGATGTCGACGTCCTTTCAAACGTATATTGGTTTTGATGATGGCACTTTTCGTAGTACACAGAACATCTCTTCTGAAGCTTGGGTTATTTACTCACCCACTGACGAGTTAGTATCAATGCATGGGGTAAGTCTCGGTCAAACGACGAACAATATTGTTGAATATAGTGCAGTTATTGAATTATTATCGGAATCCATTTCATTTGGAATTCAGAGTTTGATCGTTAAGTTAGATTCTGAACTTGTTGTACTACAGTTAAATCGAGTATATGCCATTAGAAATCCAGTGTTATTAAGGTTATTTTTAAAGGTTTGTCTCTTGGAACGAGAGTTCAATTATATTGAATATCAACACATTTCAAGAAATTTAAGTACATTAGCAGATGCAATTTCTTCTAATGTTATAAATAGACATTTGTGATAACAAAGTAACAAATCAACATTTCATAACATGATTGAACAGGTAAACTAAAATAATAGTATATCATAGTATAAATGTAGTGTTCAAAAAATAGTACATCGTCTTCGATCATAGGCTCAAAAAGCCTTCTGATTGGGAAAAAAGTGATACAAAAATGAGTCTACAAGCCAATCATCCACTATCCGTGGTGATGATCATGATAATACACCACTGCTCGTGCCACCCTAGTCAAAAACCTCCTGAATGGACCAGGAACACCTATGACACATCTTTGTAGACGGAGCAGGATATCATCTATAGTAGTCTCAGGAATATCTTTAGTGAGCCGCTCCAGATGGTGCTCTAAGTTAGTCAGGATATCTGCAGTCTGATCCTATGGGGGTGGTGGTGCTGCTGCTGCTGCATCCCTTTGCCTCTGGTCAAAGGGGCGGAGAATTGTTGTTCGAGTTGGACCCACATCTGCATTTGAAAAAAAAAATTATCGGTTTTGGACAATTAAAAAACAAAATAAAAACTAGAAATTAGAAAATATCAAAAGAGATTTTTTACCTGACTCATCCCACTAAGCTCCTGGAGAAAGGGGTATCTCCCGGTCGCCACGAAAGTCCATGCCAGCATAAGGAAAATCCTCTATAACAAAAATTTGGCGTTCCAGCCAATGAAAATATGTAGAGGGAAATCACACAATCTCCGCACCCTCACTGTGGTGGGCCATCAAAGCAACCCAACGAACCATCCTAGGCTCTCAAGGCTGACCAAAATTGACATGAATATGCTGCAGGGCTAACATGGGGATCCTCTCTAGAGAAAAGGTGACTACAATGGACCCATATCCAAAGTTGTTTAGCTTCCCATTCTTTGCTCTGGTAAGTTGGCCTTTCACATTTTCCAATACTACCTCGCACTAGTTGAATATGGTGCCTCGAAAGCAATCCACTGCTATGTGCATTTGAGATCCAGTGGCTACATGCAAAGTTACACTTCCACACAACTTGACAATGGTAAAAGCAATCAATTTTAGCTCGGGATGGATGATATTTTTTATGTCAATCCGTTTGTCTCGGGGATTGGCTTTATCATTACAGAACTCTAATTGTAGACTGGCAACAGACTGGCCAGCTAGCCTAGCCCCAAATAGAGATAATTGTTCGCCTCTCCTGGACAAACCAATCAAAAAATAGATGTCTTCCAGATCAATCTCTAGCCGGTGACCTCCGATCACAAAACACTGGTCCTGAACATCCCATTTATTTACCAGCCAAGTAAGAAGATCCACTTGAGCTCTCATGTCACTGATAGCCTAAAATTTATAAAGCCCGCATACTCTTAAAGCTTGCAAAGTAGGTTGATGATTTATTGCAGCTTCATCTACCTCTTCGTACTTCCATTCTCACCAAATGAGCATTGTAGATATCCTACAACAAGTAAAATGAAGGATTAGAATCATTTTAAAGAGAAAAATTTAGGTAATTTAGGAAGAAAATATGTTTTTAAATTTGTTACGGCACCTCCGCACTTTACGCTCAGGGACAATGCGTAGATACGCACGGGCCCTGTGTTAAAAGTGCGGGGCCCTGACATTTTTCTTTGTAGAAAAAATTTGGGGTCTCCAGGTTCCTAATGTCTTAGGGGCGGACCCCTAAGGGTGAATTTTGCAACATATTTTCCTCCCAAAAATGAAATTCTGACCCTAATTTAAAAAATTGAACCTGTTAGCCACCTATAAATTCTGTCATACTCAATGGTGGCTAAGCTTGTCTTTTAAACCTTCAAGAGATAGTTCCCTTTGAAAACTTATCATCTTTTGAATTTTTATGATGATTATTACCCTTTGAGTTAATCTTCACTGCTGTTTCACTATTAGCCCTAAAGTACCCGCTATTCACCAAGAGAAAACTGCTTATAAAACTCCATTTCTCACCATTCACCTCTCCATTTCACTCCCACAAACTCTCCATTTTCATCCTTAATTCCCTCACAAAATCCCTCAAAAACACCTTCATTTAACCTCTAAATCACCTTAACCCTCTTCTAAAACCTTATATCTCTCATTTATTTGGTTTAAATCCCTCCATTTTAACCTACCGAACAACATTTGGCCTTAAAAATCACTATTTTTTGGCGTAAAACAATATTCCGCAATATAAAGGTTTTTAAGCCCCTAAGGGCTTATATACTTCAGCCCTTTTCCTCATATGTCTTTAACCCCACAATCGGGCGCTAAAAGGCCTAAAAACCCCATCATAACCTTACCTTTCCTCTATTTTCCTTTCCCGACATTATGGTCCTGAGCGAATCTGGACCGTTGATCTCTACAAATCAACAGCCATCAGGCTCCCTTCTTTCTGCCCATTCACCTACCTTTCCCTTTATCACTTTCAAAACCTCTGCATTCTCTTTTAATCCTAACCATCCATTAGAAAGATCTAATGATCGGAATTAAACTAGATAACCCAATTCTGTCGGGGCCTACCATCCACCATATATAAAGCCCGCCCAATCTAATTATGACACTAGCCTCCACTCCAATGACTCATTGTGCAACTTTCCCATCGGGCTCATTCCACGCCATTGGATCTGGAGCCTCTGATCCAATGGTTGATGATGTGTATCGTAAAATTTTTGAGCCTAAAGTTTAATGCTAATTTTTTTTGCGAAATGGGCAGTATTAAAAAGCCACGTGTCGAATATTCTATGGAATTGCATTCCAAAAGTTAATACTGCCTACCACCCCAAATGCTATGCGAAAACCATTGATGGTTTTTCAAAATCACCCTTCTGCAAATTCGTGCAATAATTCAAATATTTACCTGGTTAGCTGTTTCTGTTAGGATTTTTCCCTCCACCGCTGCATTTCCTCATCCTCAATCTTTCTTACTGCTTCCATCGAAACCTCTAAATGCAGTTTTATCACGAATCACAGGGTTTTATAATAAGTTTGTGTGTTTTGTAGGGTTTAATGGTGTTGTTCTATATACTTCCACAGTCACAGACAGGTGACTAATAAATCTTAGAATGACGATTCTGAGGCCTAATCAACGGAGAAATGGGACTGCGGATTTAACATCTACATTAAAATAAACTAGATCATGATCTAGGGTTTAACAGAAACCCTCCAATATAAGAAAACCATCTGTGAAAGTAGAAAATGACAAAGGGTATCAGAATCATAAAATTAATGTTAAAAGGTGATTAAAGCCAAAGCTTGAATATCGGAGTTTTAATCCACCGAATAAAGAGATAAAGACAGTGTTAAAGAACAAAGTCTCGAAATCAAAGATCAAAGCTTAATTAAGCCTAAACATAGATCAAAGGATAAATCATTGTGTTTATAAAAAAAAAGAGATATATCAGTCAAAAGAAGCCTCCACTGCCACATCAGAGGCCATTTATCCTCTTCAGCTACCAAATTGCCATCTTGCAACTCTCTGCCTCAAAGGAATACCCAGATCAAATCTCAGTCAGAAAAATTAAGCCCAAATGCAACTGACATTTATTACAGACAAAAGAACATATTTTAAATTGTCAGTAAAGTTATTTTAAAATGATAAAAAGAGCCTTAAAGTCAATCTTTTCATCCACAAAGCCTAAAAAGTAGAAACAGAGTAAATAAGACTGAGTTGTAATTCAATGCTTTCCTGCCTTATGCCTTGCATGGTTTTCAAGGCTATGAGTTGCATTTAGTATAGAATTAATGATACCCAACCCTAGAACTCTTCCACCTCCTCATTTATTCTATAAATACTTCTGAAGAAGATGAGAACTCTCTGAAATAATACATAGTCTGTTGAAGTTGAAGAAGAAATTAAAGTCTTCGAAGCTGGATTATGTTTTAACATGCTTGTTCATGAGAAGGCTCTATCATTAGATCCCTGAGCCTGGCTATTGGTGATGTATTCTGAATTGTCTGTTGTTTTTCCTGTTTTCACTATGTTTCATAAATTCTTACTACAGTACAATGAAAATTTTAGACTAAGAAATGACTCCTAGAAGCACCTTAGACCTGTTTATCCTTCACTGCTTTATGTTTTCTTCTGCTGAGGTATTTTAGAGTCTTTAATATTTCTCTTTAGTCCTTATGCTTGTTTATTTCTCTAATAGTTCATATAGTTGGTTCCAGCATGATTTATGGTTTTCCCTGCTTGTCTGCTACTACTTGAAAACTGTTTTTGAAGTCTCCCTTTGAAGTACCATTGTTTACAGTTAGAAAAGGAGGTCTGTTTTGATCATACCCTTTGTCCCTGCTTGAAAAATTGTTTTAAAAGTCTTTATAGTTGTGATCATAGATGTGTTAGGTGTTCCCTCTTCTATGAATGCAATTATCAGTGAATCTTTTATGTTTTCTAAATCCTTTGAAATAAAATCTTTGAGGAAATAGGATGTGCTCCCGAATATTAGATTTCATTTTAAAATTTGTCTTGAAGTCATTATTTGCTTAAAGTGTGATTTACAGAATTCATGGTTAGCCCTGTCTATCAAATATCTCTTTCTGTTCAAATTATGTTTTTAAGTTCCCTTTGTTGAGAATTCAATTTCTCTTTCCATATCATTAATGTCCATCTCATTCACAAAACTAAAGGATCCTGTGGCCAAGTTAGTTTTTCCCTTTGATATCCCATATCCATTGATGAGCTTGTCATAAAATTATTCTTAACTCCATTGCCCAATGAATCTGACACTTATTCTTTCTATCTATACTACTTATACCTTTCATGTCCTATTGTACCAATTCAACCAACCAAGAAAACAAACCAAACAAATACCTACACTTAATAACTAGTCTAAAATCAATACTTAAAAGCAAACAAGATATACCTTTTCAAAAAAATAATTTGAGAGATCCCTCTTTGAGAACAGGAGGACTAGATCCTGGAACACTAAAGATTGGTTATGATGTTGTATTTTATTTTGGTTAGCCAATCTATCAAAACTCAGGAACCCCAACAGAATGGATGAAAACCAAGATAAGGCAGTTGTGGATTACCTGAAACAGACAGTTTTTGATTCCGACGGTCGGTTTGCCTAGAATCTTCTCCGAAGAATTTTTTGGCAAGAGCTCTTAAAACTTCACTCCAAACTCAAATGGTAAAAATGAACTTGAAAGCTCCTTTTTATAAGTTTTTTTGAATAGATGAATTTTAAATTTGTTTATTTTTTACTTTCAAAAGTAAATTTTTCAAAAAAAAAAAAATTATTGAAACAGATATGTTTAATTTCTCGAGTTTTTGTGCAAAATAACGGATTTTTCAGGAAAAATGGTCATTTTTGACGAAGAGTAAACTTTTATCACCTTTTCGGGCTCTTTGAAAATTTATGAAAAAGCGAAACCATGGAGTCCTCTTTTAAGCCCTTTTCAAACTCTCTAAAAATGAAAAGATTGTCGAGTACTTGACTATTTGAAATTGTTAAAGTAAATGAATAGTCGTCCCTTTAGTATAAGTTTACCCCTTTTCTGGACTGAAATGGACTATTTATGAAAAAGGAAAACGTTGACTAATCATGGTCAATAGAGTTCTCTCTTGCATTATTTTATCCTTTTTCGGGCCTGAGGGACTAAATTTACAAAAAAGAACACCCATGGAGTTTTCTTAAGTTTTTCTTCTGACTCCCTAAAAATGAAAAACACTGAATTTCTCCTATACTGGACTCGTTAGAATTTAACAGTAAAGGACCTGTTGATTACAAATAGGAACGGACCACTCCTTCTTAGGGTTCGATTTTAAACTAAGTTGGACTCATCCAAAGGATGAGCTTATAAACAAGAAAATGTTATCCTCCTCAAGCTTGTCAAAAATAAAGAGGTACTTTCTAGAAATGGTGGGGGAAAAGAGAGAAAAATAGATTCGTTTGTTACACTTTTATTACACCACTCTTGAACACAACATTTTTTGTCGCACTTCTACCTGGGTTGGAAAATCCTGTGCCTATTAGTTAATCAAACCAAATTGAAATTATTCAGCCAGTTTCTGGGTATTAGCTTAGGGAAAATGTCACCAAACCATCAACAGTTTCGTTATGTGTTCAAGAGGAAAATCAAACAAACCATTCATCTTCAAACACTTGTCTCCATTCACGCTGACCATCCCTGAGTCAGTCCTTGAAAAAAATTTCTTCAAAACTTGATCTATGGTTTCATGTCGTGAGCTTGCTTACGATGGATTGCTTTTTATCGACGACAGCTCATCATCTAGGAAGTTGATCTAGAATCCGTCAGTACCTTGGAATTTTCATGCCTTAATGGTAGGTTTCTTGCCTTCGATGACAGGTTGCATCATTGACCTTCTATCAAATGACTTCATGAAATGTTTGACTTCAGATCACTTATTCGATTTTCGTGGATTTTACTAAGTACTTTGAGATCCATTTTCATTATTGATGGTTTCTCTCACACTTGTTAACAGTTCACATCATTGACTGGTAATCAAGTGGTTTCTACCATGTTCGACTTCAACACATTTAACCGCATGGATAGAATAGTACTAGTTTGAGAAGAAGAAATAAAGACCCTGGATCTAGTTTCCACCATCCAGGTTGTGAGGAGTTTTATTATTCATTATGCAGTAGATGATTCATTACAAATGGTTGTGCCCATGTTGTGTCTACACTATTGATGTAACATTAAAATCATTTATGTATCAGAAAAAGTTTAGTTAGTTTTGATCTAAGTATGGGAATGCCTACCTCAGTGATGAATATATGTATATGTGTTGCATTGAATTTTTTTAGAGGGTTCCAACTGGGGTGTCCACAGGTTGATCCTTGAAATGATAAAGCACATCACTCTTCGAATATTCTCAGATTTCACACTTTAGGGGGAAATTTGTTACACTGAAATTTGTCACCATGACATTTTAGTACTCCCTTGGAAGTCTACAATATCAAATTTTCTAAAATTCAAGCCTTGAAACTAAGAGAAAATCTCATAAAATCCTTAAAAATCTAGTATCGTACTTTCTCCTAGTTTTTCCTGTGGTCCCGCACCTTTTAGCTACAAATCATGTATAGCCAAGCGCACTTTCTGTTTATTAAAAGTGTGGACCGCTATAAAAGGTTAGAAAAGGCACAAGTAAAATCTAGAAGCTCAGTTTAAGTCATTTTTGGAAGCTTCTAGAAAAATTTCTGTGGTGCAAAGTCTGCTCCTTTCATGTTCATGCATCCCATCCAATAAGGAGCTAACCCTTTGATGTAAGTAACTAATAACTTTGAAGGAGGATTCTATCCATTCTTATATGGAGCTATAACCTCCTCTCTTCCACTATAAAAAGAGGCATAGGGTAGCCTCAAGGGGTTACAATTGATGAGTTGAAGTTTTAGTATTGTTGAAGGCAAAGTGCTATTGAAACTTAGACCCTTTTAGCTGAGATTTCATGTGGGAAGGATTACATACCTGTATGTATCTCGGTTGGAAGAGTGAAAGGCTGATCAGAGTAAAGGAAACACCTGTTCCGGACCCCAAGAATGCATGTATGACATCAAGGTGGACATGGTTTTAAGGATTTTCCTTATCTAAGTTAATACAAATAAATCTATTTTTCTCAATAAGTTGTTAATCGATTGGTTTATTTTATGGATTCCTTGATCACCATAATGGATATGATTTATGAATATATGCTATGCAGGTGCTATTTAATTTTTTTTTTTGGTGATTGCAGATCTTCGAAGATAACTCTTTCGGGTGACTGAAGGACTACTACTACAAACAAGCATTGGATCAAAGGTAACATCGTTAAACCTTTATAGCATTTAATTATGAATCGCAATATATCTAGAGAAATATTTTTTTTTTGTCCGTTTGTTGCTAGCTGTCCGTAGGACACTTGGGAGGTCTGTCTTGTCCACAAGAACGACTTATCTGTCCAACGATATGATAGATACAAGGGCATTGCAGCATTCCATATCACCATGCACAACATCTAGATTAGAGCACTCAAGGATAAAGCTTGGAATTTGGTCCCTTATATGGTGGCGGATGAAGAAATTGATAATGTAATTGCTCTCTGCCCTTCTAACTAAAAGATCAGCTTCAAAATCGGTGTGAAGGGCACCAAAGGAACCAACACACCGAAAATACTCCCACCTGTCATCATCAAGGATACTGGAGAACCAAGAAAGAGTACTGGGAAGGACACGGGTGCAAAAGCACAAAAGGATGCGCAACAGAAACGACCCTCTAAGAAGGACACAAAAGTGGAGACTCGGCTAGATTCGCTGCCAGACCTGGGTACAAAAGGAATTGATGTGAGAGGACCTGCCTCCCCTGAGGCATGAAGCAAACAAGTGAGCCTCTCAGAGGGCCCCACAAGAATCAGTGCTCACAGCAGATGAAACAATATGAGATAGTCACACTGATCGAAGGGGACCTCGAACAAATTGTTGACACGGTCACTTTGGCTACAGAAGACAGATGGTTAGCCTTAGAATACCACTATAGGGCTGCAATCAACACAATTTAGGCTGAGTTTCGCGCTCTCCAGCTGAAGACAGACACACTGCAGACCAGTGTGACATAGGTACAACCACCCTCGGCAACCAGCAGTGCAGCACTAGCTATAGTAGAAAGCCGCCTTTGTTCTTTACCTAGCACAACCCTTGTGATCAGTCCACTCAACCTAGGAATGCAAGTCCAAGTTGGTGCAAAAGTACAACTGGATTTATCCATGCTACCACATGAGGCATTGCAGGTTCTCCACACCTCCTTGTTTCAATAATTTCACCATCGGGACCAACAAGTGCACCAACAACTCGGTGTGGCTGAGTATACGATCGCAGAAAAGAACATTGAATTTCTCCTCACCACTGCCCAGCAAATGGATCTGGAACACTTAATTAACAGACTCTCCATAGATGATACAAAAGAAATCCTGGCCACGTCCTCCCCCCAGGCTAAGATTTAGGGGTTGGTCGCAACATTAATGGCCTCTAGGGTGGAAGTTCAAGTGGTCAAAACATAGATGGAGTAGAAAATCACAGATTTACAGGCTAAGTTGCAACCTAAAACACCTCCGGAAGTACGGGCCCAGAAAGCTGTGCAGGTTACCACGAATACAAACGTCATTATAGGGCAGAGCTCTCAAGGCGCCCAATTACTAGAAACAACCATGCAGCTATGGACCAAGGTCCAACACATTCCGATCTTGCAAGAAATAAACCAGGACCTCTGGTATAAAGAAGAAGAATTCGAGAAGATAGAAGCCACATTTTCCACCTTGGTTCCTGCTCAGCGCTTGGCACAGCTGCGAACCAGCTACACCTTCCAAAATGATATTTATGAACTTCGGCATAAGAAGAAAGTTCTTAGTGACTACCTGAATCCTTGGGCTGTCGAAGCCCTCAAGCTCTCACAGGATGTTGATTTTGTTGTTAAATAGCTAAACTAGACTCTGGAGAGCATCACCGTTGCAATGGAAGGCCCAACTTCATAGAAGTTGGTATACATTGCACAAAATCCTGCTGCTCAGAGTGAAGGTGTGTTGCCCCCATTGGCTAAAGCAATCATACTGCTTCAGGCACAGGTGGAGACCTCACCATCACAGTGACTCGGGTCGAGTCACAAGATTGTGTTGGGGGACTGTTGGAATAGGGTCTCCTAAATCTGCGAATTTTGTCCATTTTTGTATATTTTTGGTATTATTTAGTCTAACGCAGGGGTTTTGTGGTGGGTCAAAGCCCCAAATGCATTGTAATGGGTCAAGGGTAGACCAATAGTCCGCAAACCATAGTTTGCAGACCATTGGATGTGTAGGCTAAATTGATATAAACAGATGAACCTTTTTGAGTCTTAAGGTAGGAAGGAATTGAGATTGATGGTAAGCACGAATTGTTAGATCTGTTTTCGGGTTGTTGGGTAAGGACTCCTGTTGGCTGTGTGCATAGAGATCCTTAGTCCTGCTGTGTGTCAACCCTGCTTGCTGTGTGCACAGGTGGTATTTTGGGATTGTAAGTGGGTTTTGGTATGAATATATATGTGAAGTACAACTGGATATCTGATGCTATCTAGATCTGTATGGTTATGATTGATGAAAACCTAGGTTATATGATTAATTTGCAAAAGTGCCTATTTAATTACTGCAAATTGTGAAAGTATCTATGTTTCTGGTATATGTATCTATGATTTGTTAGTTACTGCACTGATAAGTATTATGTGCTAATAATTGGTATTGCGTACATGGATGGAGAGGTATTTATTAGGTTTTTGCATAGGAATAGCTTTGTTATACTATGGATAATATTATCAATAAGCCTGTGAATAGATCTGTTTAGTGCAAACTCGATAGCTGGAAACACAGATCTGCTGGACTTACCTACTCTCTCTCAAGGTGCGGAAACCTAGTTCCATCACCCTCCCATACTTCTTCAGGTGAGACTTTGGCCTGCGCAAGTAGGTCACTGCCAAAAGGGCTAGTAGTATAGGGGTTTGTTGGCAAACCTTAACTTCCGAACCTAGGTCAGGACCCCTCGAGCCAACACTTATCATGTTACATGTTAGGTCCCTGTAATTTGTTAGATTGGCAAGACCAAATAGACAAAGGTAACATGAAACCAACTTTGGTTTCTTAGGACCTAGCCTTCCTCGATTCAGTGAGGGCTCTCTCTATGTTTGTATAAAAGATATAACTTGTTTGATTTTTAGGATACTGATTTTAGGCTAGTTATAATGATAGGGTTTTCTTGTTTTGTTTTGTTTGGTTGGGTAGGTTGTCAAGAAGAACAAATAGAGTAAGATAAATTCAAACCATTGGGCTATGGAGTCTTTGAAAGGCTTGAAAAGTACAACAATGAATCAAGGGTGTTTCATAGGGAAAGTTAACAAATCCAAATGGATCTTAATAGCTTAGGTGGATATGAAATGCAAATTAAATTGTTAATTTAGTAGGTTTAAAGGGAAATTAAGAATCCTTTAACATATTAGAACAAGAAAAGCCTTTAAGATTACTATTCTTGAGAAAGAACCAAAGTGGAGGGCACACCATAAACCTCTTTGACCAAACCCTAGTAAATAAACTTCAAGACAACAATCCAGTAATCATAGAGAGTATTTAAGAATTCTCTAATCATTACTTTCAGACAAAGAGAAAATTTAGGATAACAGTTCAGTGAAACTGAAGAGAATTTAAGAATTATTTAATCAAAATTCAAAGAAGGCCTTTAAAGCAACAGTTCAAGAATAGCCAAAGGACAAGGAAAACCATAGATTTCTTTGGCTAAACTCTACTAGGTAAATTTCAAGACAACAAACTAGATTCTATAATCAAACCTAGTCGAGGAAAACATTTAAATGACAAAAATCAAAAAAACTTAAGGTGTCTCCAACAACATGTCTTAAGCTAAGCTTTTTGTTCTGTTACAAGAGAAATTAATGAAAAATATGAAAACATAAGGAAACAAGTGTAATATATGAACAACATCACCGTTGAAAAAGTTCATGAATCTAGTAAATGTGCTAGCTCCATTGATATTCATTCCAAAAACATATTACAAAGCTCCAAAGCCAAAAACCCTTTATCACTCCAAGTCTATATGATTTTCCTCTCAACAATCAACCAAAAAACACAATGAATCTTACATGTAGTATTTAATTCCCAAGTGAGGAGTTAAACCCTAGCTAGGGTTTAAAAATGTCATTAATTACATCATAATTTTATTTGACCATTGAGACCATGCAAGGCCCAAGGCACAAATATCCCAAACTCTTTAAATGCAAAAATAACTTCTAACATAACTCAGCTAATTTTAGAGATATTTGTCCATTTAGCCCTCAAAATATATTTTTTCAATAAATTTTATGTCTTTTGGTGACTTTCTGGCAAGGTGAAATGCCAAGGTACAAGGGCGCAACACCATGTCAAACGCGCAGTGCCAAATCCAAAAAAAATGCCTCTTTTGCAATTGAGTTTTGGAGGCCTTCCTGGTGTCTAAATGAGCTCCATGATAGCTCATTGGAAATCCTGTCCTGTCTAGTTTCCAAATATTCCTTTATTTTTTATAATTGAGTCCATTTTCCTACACAAAAATCCATTCTCGCAAGACTGCTTAGGGTGTGCCACCAATGCTGAAAATAGGGCAGAAAGGTGTTTTTAAGGTGGTTTTTGGAATTTTTGGAGGACCAATTTTGCTCCAAATGAGCTGAATTTCTTTGTGGATGATGTCCTTGGAATGAATAACATTAAAATGAAAACCATTTTTCAATTGAGTGCCCCAAAAAATAGCACAACACCAGTGGCGCTATGCATTTGGCCCTTTTTTTTGCAAGCCAAACAGTCAAAATTTCAAAATTTACAAAAAGATGCCAAAAATGGATTTTGTCTTGCTGATCATGTTTGGGAGGCTTGGATGGATACATCAGCAAGGATGTTGAGATTTTCCTTCTCCTTTGCCTCATTTTGTACTTGAATCTTGGCAAGGTCTCTTTTGAGCTTAGCGCTTGCAATTTTGTTCCTCAAGGGATAATGCCTTGCCATCTTCTTCTGAAGGTCAATTTTTCTTTTTTCCTTCTCAAGATGATCCTCTAGGTGTAAATTGGCTCTCTCTAGAGAATATTGTCTATCATATTTGATTTCCATGGCAAGCAGATCAGTTGGAGTAAGCTACTTTGCTAATGTTGTCTCTTGCTCTCTTTCTCGGGCTAAGGCCTTCTTCAACCCAATTTTCCTTGGCCTCTTCCTAGGAAGTTTTTCTTCCTCATATTCATTGTCATCATGAGTGCCCAAGGTCTCATCTAGTATATAATTGGCTTTTACAACCTCTTTCCGAGCTCTGATAGCTCTGACCTCACTGATGGCTTTCTCTATCTTTAACTGCTGGTTTTCCACCTTAAGGAAACTGATCACATTTTTAGCCCTACCAAGATTGGTTTGTAGATCCCTAATCTGGGCATCCTTGCTTTTGAGTATCATGTTTTTGATCCTCTCCTCATTCTCATCATCCTTGTCAAGGTGAATTAGCTGAAACTCTTGTTCAATTTCATGCTTGTCTTCCTCCTCTTCAACAATGACCTTTTCCTTACCTTTTTCAAGCTATTTTGTTTATGTAGAAGGCAGGGTCCCTTCCACAATTTGTGGAGAAAACACCTGCCTATGACCTCTTTGATAGGTTAAAGGAAAATTTTGTATGTCAACCATCTCAGTGTCATCTATCTCATTGTTTCCATCACTGCTTGACGCTTGGTCATCATGGTACGAGGGTGAAGGGATGTGAGTGGATGGAGATGTATGATCAACAAGAGGTCATGGAGGAATGGATCCTAGAGGATGGTATAATGAGGGGACATCTTGCTGACGATGGCCTTGTGGAGCAGTAAAAACCTCATTGGCAATGAAGGTCTCCCATGGAATGTCTTCCTGTTGTAGTTGGTGCATAATAACCATTTTGATAAGTGAGTGATGGAAAAGGCTTTGCATCTGTTGAGGGTAGTTTCTCTTTTGCACTATGTATGCCATTTTATCAATGCTTCTATAAAGGTAATAGGGTATGTGCAACATCCTCACTCTAGTAAAGTGCATAAGTAGCATGATGTGGTATAATTAAAGACGAGAGAACCTTCCCTCACAAGTAAAATAATTCATTATAATCTTCATAATAGGTGCATATCTATCAAGAAGGTGAGAGAAAGGAAATATGGATTTGTTGTGGTCTTTATACTTGGGCTTAACTTATGGCTCAAAGTAACTCATGTCAAGGTTAGCTTGCTTGAACCATTTCTCCCCTACACTAGGTATGCCTACGGCATTGGCAATGGCATATTTAGACAATTCAAAGGTGACCCTTGCAATATTAACTTGTTTTTCATGCAAGTTAATGATAAATAGCCTAGTTAGCTCAGGGTGGTTTTTCACCTGCTGCACCTATTCAAAAAATTCATAGAAACCTACATGCTTGAAACAAGAAATAGTTAGGGGAGATGCGATGAGCTATTTTGTATTGAGGGGTTCAAATCTATTTATCTTTCTTCTTTTGTGATCATTCATCCTTGGAATTTGGGCCTCCACATTACTACCACTATCCTTTGAAATTGTAAACTTGAATCAATCCTCAAATAACACATACAACAAAAAACATTGAAGGCAGGGAGAGTAGAAACATAGGGTACCAAGCAAGGGTAAATCCTATGCTAGATTTTTGATGCATGCCAGAAGAAATGAAAAGTGATAAACTACAAAGGAGAGCAAGGGAAAAGATAGAAAAACATCACCGCTGCTTTAAATCAGGATCCAAAGAAATGTGCTTGTCATATTAAAGAGAAACACCAGTCATGTACAACATTTCCAATAGCTTGATATTCAGTCTGAAAACATCTTCCTCAGCCTATCTTACAACTTTACACAGAGAACTATATCTCAAGAGAAACAACTTACAATTCGCAGATATTTGATCAAAAACCATTACAATGTTTTCTCATGAGTTTTTATATCTGAAAGAGAGGCAGAGGAGGTATATGAAACACTAAATGAAACATTAAAATAGATTAGGAGCGATGGTTGAAGCCAATTCGGTTATTAATATCGACATTTTAAACTTCAATACTCTTTGGGTGAAAGAGTGGTCTTTGACAGGCTGAAATTTACTCCAAGTATGTCTTTGGTGTACTTTGCTGCAGCACTTTGCTGAATAAACAAAATAGATAATTGACTTCAAGTCTACCATACTATGTAACAAATGCTCTGGTAGCATTAGGACTGCTATCAGGGAGGAAATCTTCTCATGGACACAATGTAGACTAAAACAGTACAAGTACTGTGTCCTTTCTCGAGAGGAAAATTCTGCTGATGTGAAACCATTGATGATATATTTTCCTACACACCAAGCCTTCACTAGGCCCTCTGTGATAATCATGGGGTCTTCAATCTGGTACATTTGTCTTTAACTTGTCTTTAAAACACTAGGTTAAGGCTTTAAACTGTATGTGCTCTTTAGAATCCTTTAATTCTCAACGATACTCTTTCTTAGCATCATGGTATCTCTGTCTATAGAGTGGAACTTTTAAATGATGCAGAGGTTTTACTATTTTTAGACCTTGTGCTGATGAGAATGAAATATTTCTGTCGAAACCTTCCGAAACATTTTCCTACAACACCATTGCTCTAACAACGGCCACGGGCGCCAATGGCCTCTTTTTTGCTCTAAACCACGGTAGGCGCAGTATGGAATGCGAGTGATTAAATCCTCTGTGACAACCACACACAATAAGAAAAAATACTAGCTAAAAAATATAGGGAGTGAGGAAAGGATGCTTGAGCCTGTGCCATGGTGGAAAGAAGTATGTAATGATGGCGAAAAATGCAATGGAACGGTGAAAACAGGCAAGAACAATGCAGAAATGGTGGAAGACTGGATAGGTGGAAGCTTAGTGGAGAAATGCATGCTGACCGTTCGATCATTGCATGGGGCGACGATCGACGGTGGAGATTGGTTGACGGAGATGTAACAATGCAGTTAGGTGAAGAAACAATTATTAATCCAAACCATAAGGTTTGAACCTTCGGATGGAGTACAATGGAAATGGTCGTGAATGGCGGGACCCGGTCATGGGCGGAGGGCGAATCATTCTAGACTGTCAGATCTCAGGAGGAGATCGACGGCTACAATCGTGTCGGAGGGTGGTTGATTGTGGGTCAGGGGTCTTCTTTACCTTGGTTTATCCCCCGAGCTTCTTCGGGTGTGCTTACCATCCGATGAGCCAGCCTGAGATTAGACGGCACATGTTCATATCGCGCCGGGCTCGCAGTCGGTTTTTAATGCCTGGGGAGAGCGGGTTTCAAAAACAGCTTGAGGCCACGTGTCGGCCGGTGGCGTTGATCGCTGCCGAACGGGAAAAACAGCCTTCCTTCCAAAAGCAGTGCGATCAAACCCACCGGTTTTGCACAGTGATTGACCACGGGGACGACCGGGATGGCTGATTTGTGGGTCGTCGATCTGCAGATTAGATCGATGGTTGATATGTGATCGAAGGGGTGAACAGGGGAACGCGGGCGCGAAGGGACTTGCGATATTTGTTGGATTAACGGAAATCGACGACGGAGGTGCAATCGGCAGATTACTTGATAAGGGGGTACAGCCGGGTGACATGGTTCCAGCAAATTCGATTGCGATTGGAGCATGCTTGCGATGGCTTGGTTGGATTAAGGGTGAATCAACGGTGGATAGCACTCCGACAGTGGATAGCACTCTTGAGACCCATAGAACAAACCACGTCATCACATCGAACTTCTGTTTTAACATAGGAATGTGATCTCGGACCATTTATACGATTGCGATAAGCGCTTTATGGGCTAGCGCTTGGTTTTGGTGCCGGGTCATGTGGGGAAGTGGTTTGGGGCTGGGCCGAAGGGGGCTAGCCTGTTTAAAGAGGAAAGTGGGTTTTTTAGCCTGTTTTCAATGCAATTTGAGGCCAAAAGGGGTAACGGTAGAGGGGAAAAGGGGTTATTTGGCCAAAAAAAGGGTGTTTGTGAGGCTTAGAAGGGAAAAAGGACGATTTAGAGGATTTAGGGAGGAATAAAGAGAGGGGAAAAGGTGAAGAGACAGAGGTTGAGTGGGGATGAAATAGGAGGGAAAAGGGCCCGTTGGGCATTTTCTTCACAGCAGAAAGGCTTTCTCATGTAAATAGCAATGGGGATTTATCAAAGACAAAGGCACAGGGAGGCTTCAAGGGTGATGTGTTTTTGAAGGTGTGCATTCATTGAATGCTAAAAAAAAAATTTAGCCCCTTGTTTGATTGTCAAAAAAATTTATAGCGGGCTAGCAATTGGCTCAGGGATTTATCGAAGAGCCTGAGGAAACCCAGGATGATGTGTTTTTGGAGTAAATGCATTCCTTGAAGGCTCAACAAACAATTTAGCCCCCTGTTTGCTTGTCAAAAAACTTATAGGGGGCTAACAGTGGCTCCACATGGGGATGGCTTCTTCTTGAAGGAGTCAAGAATTCAATGAATGATCTTTGGTGTAGGCCTAATGCCTGCTACTTGAACCACCCTTTTCTTTCTTAGACTAGCTGCCACAAATCATGAAGACATCATATCAGCAGTAAAATTCTTCCAAACAACTGCCTACCCAGACTATAGTCCTATCATTTTTTCCTCAGGGTGCATTTGGACTAGCAGACCCTTTACATCATCAAATTTTTTGCAATCATGAAAATAAACCTATTCTATTCCTACCCTTATTACTCCATTAGACCAGATTAAACTATTAGCCTCATATGTTTCTCTACCTAATCTAATATTTGCTGGGATTAAACTGTCCAGCAGATTTCTTCTCTACATTCTACAATAGAAATTTAAAACAATCAAACTAGGATTAGACAGTCTAGTTTGCTGTGGATCCAAGGCATAAGGAAAAACTGCTATTTGGACTGAAAACTTTGCAGAAAACTGAAAACAAAATCTTGAAGGCTTGAAATCTAAGACTTTGAAGTATCCTTCTTCTCTTTGTGACTCAAGTTTTGAGCTTGTTTAGAGTCACTTTCTTCTTCATTTCAACTCTGGTTTTGGGCTTGTTAGAGCTGACTCTTATTTTTTATTTGCTGGTTCAGATTTTGGGCATGTTGGAACCATCTATGTTCACTTACTTTGGCTCAGGTTTTGATCGTGTTAGAGCCAATCTTTGCACTTCCGAGGTTCATGTTTTGAGCATGGTTGGACCTCTCTTTCTCTCTTTTTGAAACGTTTTCTCTTTTTCTTGAAAACATAACACAGCAATGGTATTTACAATGGAAATGGAACTGGAAATTGGAAATCAGTAGTAGTAATGTTTGAGCATCCTGCCATTGACAGGACCCCCAAATAGATCTGTACCATCTAACTCTTGTAAAAAAAAGGCATTTGGACCAACAGTGGCTTGGATGATGTATGGACCCTGCCACAAACTGTCAAATTTGTCATGCTTTCCTTTGTCTTCTCTCTTTGAATCCCACTTCAGAACTTTATCTCCAATTTTTAAATTAGAAGCCTTGGTTCTCTTATCGAACAACTTCTTTATATTTTCCTAGACTTTCATAGCTATGTTATAGACCTCTTCCCTCGTTTGCTGGAGATGAGTCGTTTGGTTTATCCTCCTCATCATACTGTCTTCCTCTGTCTGTATCTCTTGGACAAGTTTGATTACTGGTACCCCAAGGCTGGTAGGAAAAACTGCCTCTTTTCCATAGACAAGCTGATATGGTGACATGCCAATGGATTTCTTTATTATAAGCCTACTAGCCCACAAAGCATGCACTAACTTGTTATGCCATGACTTCTTATTCTCTTCAAGCAGTTTTTTGATGATGGTTACCAAGCTCTTGTTTGATGATTCAGCTAACCCATTACCTTGTGGGTAATAATTAGTTGAATGAACGAGTGCTATTTGATACTTGTGACAAAAAACAATCATTTTCTTGGATCCAAAAGCAGCAGCGTTATCAGTGATTATTTTTCTTGGACAGCCAAACCGAGAGAGGATGTGGTCTTCTAGGAACTTAGTGATAACAGAATCTGTGGAATTCCTCGAAGGTATGGCCTCTATCCACTTTGTGAAGTAGTCTGTGGCTGTAAGGATCCACTTGTGTTGTGCAGAAGAAGTAGGGTGTATTTCTCCTATGAAATCTAGGACCCATTGCATAAAGGGACCTTCAACAGTGATGGGTTGTAACGTTAGAGGGAGGAGCTTTCTTTTGCCTTCAAAAATATGGCATTTATGGCAAGAAATTATCATCTTATGGATGTCATTGAAAAGTGTAGGCCAATAATAGCCAGCTCTGAGTATTTTGTTAGCAGTGGCTTTCCAGTTCAGGTGGCCTCCACACTCTCCTGCATGGAACTCTTGTTTAATCCTCTCTGCTTCAGTTTCAGGAAAACATTTAAGCAATAGGCCATTTGTATTTTTCCAGTACAAACATTCATTCAGTATGCAATAGTTTCTGGCCTTTAGCTTTAGGAATTTGGCCTTAGTCTTTGATAGTTCAGGAGGGGCATTGAGGTTTGTGAGCACATACAGGATGTCATAATACCAAGGAGAGTTTTGAAATTGCTCCTCAACAGTAGGGTCAGGCAATCCTTCCTACTCATCCAAGGCATCTACCATGTTTATGTCAAGGGCTTGTAAATTTGATTCAGCCATTAGTTGAGCTAGGCCCTGACCTTTGATTAGTTTTGTGGGCTTTATCTCAAGGTCATACTCTAAGATTACAGCAATCCATTTGCCCCTCTTCCCGTCCTGGTCTTGGGACAAGATGTCTTTAACCACTATGTTTGGCACGTAGGCTATGATGTGAGAATGCAGTATGTACACCCTAAAGTCTTTCAAGGCCTTTACCAGGGCATAGGCTTGTTTTTCCATTATGTTATATTTCAAGGGTACATCCCTTAGAGCTTTGCTGAAGAAAGCAATAGGCTGTTCCATTCCCTCTGGAGTTTTCTGCAGCAGAACTGTAGCTGTTGTATGCTCGGAGGCAAATGAAAATATCAAGAAATATTTCAAGAAATCTAGGCTGATTAAGACAGGAGCTCGGGTGAGTGAAAGTTTAACCGATTCAAAATATTTTTTAGCTTCAACAATCCACTTAACCCCTACACCTTTCTTCAGCATGTTAGTCATATTCTTGAGGTGTTCATCTAAGTTGGGAATAAACCTCCTTAAGAAGTTAATTTTCCCAATAAAGGACTGTAACTCTTTAATGTTTCTCGGGTGTGTGATTTGTAGTATTCCCTCAACTCTTTGTGGGTCTATCTTAATTCCCTTCTCAGATATGATATCGCCAAGAAGCTTTCCTTCCTGCAACCCAAATATAGTCTTTTTGGGATTTAATGGCAGACCGAACTTCCTATATTTTTCAAAAACTCTTCTCAGATGTTTTAGGTGTTCTTCATAAGTCTTGGAGTAGACTGTTATGTCATCCAAATAGATGACAATGAAGTGCCCTATTTCATCTGAAAAAGCTGTGTCCATCACTCGTTGGAAGGTTGCACCAGTGTTCATCGGTCCAAAAAGCATTTTCACGTACATAAAAGTTCCCCATGGAGTGGTGAAAGCAGTTTTGAGCTGTTCTTCTGGGAGCACTAAAACTTGGTTGTAACCTGAAAAACCGTCTAACAGGGAGATCCGCCTTGAGCCAACTACCTTCTGCAGGATATGTTCCATCTTTGGTAAGGGGTAATTGTCCTTAAGTGAGGCTCTGTTAAGGTTCCTGAAATTTATGCATAGTCTGATCTCACCTGTTTTCTTTCTCACAGCTACAAGGTTTGAGACCCAATCAGAGAACCTCACAGGAACTATTATTCCTGCCTCGTACATATTCTTTATTTCCTTCTCTACTACAGGCAATTGTTTTTGGTTTATTCTGTGAAGTTTCTGCCTGAATGGTTTCTGGTTCTCTTTCAAAGGCATTTTGTGTTGTATAATGTTTGTGTCGTAGGCCTTCAAGTCCTCATAGCTCCAGGAAAACATGTCGATGAACTCTTTGAACAAGTCAATATATTTCTTCTTCAAGTTTTCAGGCAGAGACTTAGCCAACTTAATCATCTTAGGCTTATCTTCAATGCCTATGTTGCATTCCTCGACATCAGAGTCTGAGTGTTCTATGGTGGGACTTTTCGCTACATCATCGAAATCGAAAAGATCTTCTAAAGGTACCAGACCTCGAGGTATGTTCTTATATTTTGCCTGTAGCACCTCTATTTCCTTATTATCTGCGTTTTTTCCTTCTTCGGTTGGAATTCCAATATGTTAGTTTAAAATGTTTATTTCTATGTTACAGGGTGGTTCTTCCTTGTCTGAGGGCTCTTCACTTAGGCAGCTATCATTGGACTTAGAGTTTGGATTAGAAAATTCAAACTCATTCCTGCCTATCAGGAAATCCCCAATCTGCTTATCTCCCTCAAAAACCTGCCAATATTTCTCATTATCAAGTACTGCAGGTCTAAACTTCATCTGAATGATGATTTGTTTGTCACTAGGAGGCTTGTGATATGAACTATCTATACAGGCTAATCCATTTACAATTACGTTCCGACTTCTAGGAATAAACACTAGTTCATATTCCACAAAGGTCTTCAATAAATCCATAGCGTCATTCTTGCACGCTCTCATCCTAGGGTGTTTCGCTATGTATTCACCATTCACTTGTTTTATGATCAACTCAGAGTCTCCATGTATAGCTATCCTACGGGCTCCTGATTTTTTCAACAGATTCAAGCCTAGGATAAGAGCCTGATACTCTGCGATATTATTTGTACATTTGAAGTCCAGATTGAAGGCATGACTCTCTGCATAGTCGCTCTTTGTGTTGTGTAACCACACTCCTACTCCGGAAGTTCTCCTGGTGCACGACCCATCAAAATTCATTTCCCATAAGGGTTCATTCTCAGGCTTATCATCATTTCCCTCCCCAATGCGGGTCTCACTGGTCTGTTGATGGTTTCGTTCTTTGTGTGGTGTATGAGTTTGTGAGGGGCAACTAGCCAGGGATTTACATCCTGTTTCTTGTTCACGCGGAGTTTCGTTTTTGGTGCACTGTCCATAGTTCTCAACCTCATTTTCTTCTGAGTCTAAAGTGGCCATTATGTTGAACTATATGGGTGCTACCTCTTTGTTCGTATCTTTGTTTTCTAGTTCTGGCTCTTCTAAGGATTCATCATTGCAAAGGATAAAGGAGTCCAGATATGTGTGTACCGAATACAGAGGAGAATTTTTAGGCTTTTCTGGGCTGCTGACTAGGAATTGCATTTGTGCCTCTCTATACAGCCTCCTAAGTTGGCTAAAGATAGGGATTGTGGCATATGCCCCGTCCATCTGCATTGTACCTTGCAGCTTGGATCCCCATGACCTCGATAGCAACATGCCATACTTAGGTGGCACATCTGCCACTACAACATCCATGACCATACATTTGGCTGGAATTTGGGTTAATTTCACACACAGGTCTTTGATTAGGCCAAGGCATTTTACTCTACTAGATTCAAATGAATATAAATATTTGTAGGGTCAGGTTATCTCTAGGCCTAACCTCTCCATAACTACCTTAGGCATTAGGTTGTGTGATGCCCCAAATTCATGCATTGCGTTGTGAAGGATCTTGTCATGGAATTGAGACTAATATAAAAAGGAGGTACTACCCCCTCTTGAAACATCCCCTCTATCTTTGGACCAAACAGAAGAGCTGGTTGATCATCACTTAGATTGATATTGTCACTATTTTCCCCAAGGTTTAAGGCTTTCAAAATTTGGCCTTTATATACATCCTGAGTGGCCAACTCTGAGAGTGCGACAAATATTTTAATTTTAGCAATCTCACTCTCCAAATTGAAGAGAGATTGACTCTTTGTAATGTTCAACTCTGTCTTGTTAGCCACTACTTTAGTGGCAGGCTCAGTGTGTTGATTCTCACTATATACAAGATTAGGAACTATTTTATCAGGAGCACTAACTGCAGTGCTAGTGCTGCTAGTTGGTTGACTTTGTTTATCAGTATTTTGGTTATCTTTTTCTTTGTTCTTCCCAGAACTCTTAGCTGCTGATTTGTTACTTTCAGCAGTTACTTTAGAAGTTTTCTCAGGCCTTTTCTTGATGGTATTCTCAGAAGCCTTTAGTTTGGGAGTGTCTAGGCTCTTTTTGCTTCTAAGTTCATACTGTTCTCTGACCTGCATGATGGCATTTTCAAATCCAAGTCTGTAATCCTCAGATTCTAATCTTTCCTCATCCCAATATGAGGGTGAGGGTTGATCTTCTTCCGTGGAACAGTTGTGGATTGAGTTATATGTTTCAAACATATTTATTATGTTCTCCTCAGACTCTTCTATTATCCCCTCATCTTCATCAAGGAATTTCTCTTGAAATGGGGGTATAACTTGTTGATCTGATTCTCTTTGTCTGATGGGAGTGGTATTGTTCCTTCTAAAGTTCTGGTTCTGGTTATGATTTTGGTGTCTGTTCTGATTACTAACTGTGACAACCATTTTTTCCATCATTTGCTGTAGCTTTTCCATGTTTTTAGATAGACGATTATAATTGGGGTCAGATGTGGAAGCTACAGCGTCATCTCTATATGTCACCCTTTTCTCTGCCCTCATTCTTGCTTTCTTTTCAATCAGGTTAGCCTTAACACTCACTGCTCCTTTTTTCATGTCTTCCAATGTGTTGTAATCTCTCTCCCTAAGCTAGTAGGCCATGTCAGCATCAAAGCCTTCAGGGTATTTCACTAAAGCCATACCTTGGGGAGGTTTCATATGTGGAGGAAGAGCATTATAAACACTATTAAACCTTGTAGAGTAGTCATGGACACTCTCTCCTACGTTTCTCTTAAGGTTCTTGTGTTCTGATAAGACTTGGAGAGGGTTGTTCTTAACTTCCCATTTGTTTATGAAGGTTTGATATAAAGCAGGAAGGTCTTGGATACTATTAGGGGGTAGGCCTTTAAACCATTTCTTCACATCACCCCCTAAGCTCTGGGAAAATATTCTCATTTTGACTGTATCATCATCTATCTCCATGTAGTCAAAAGAATCTTCTATCCTGTCTACATGGTGCTGAGCTGTGGTAGACTCTTTTTCAATGAAGTGTGGGATCTTTGATTGATAATAATTGGGTAAAGGCACTAGAGGCTGAGGTAAAACCAGAGGTGCATACCAAGAGGCCATAATGGTGTTCTGATGAGGTAAAGGTTTGGCTTGAGCGACTGGTATATGGATGACAGGGATACTAGGACCAGCAGAAGTCTGTTGAGCAGATTTAGGGTCGCAGAGCCCCAATTTTTGAATGAAGTGAATATCAGGATGTGCAGATGGAGGGGTCTCTCTGTCCTTGATGTGTTTACCCCTTTGAGGTGGTGAACCAGGAGACTCAAGGCCTGGCTGGTCTAGAGCATTGAATGACCTAGTTCTAGGTAAACTGTTTTGAGAGTCTAGGTCAAAAAGTGGGTCTGATAGAGCTGTAAAGTATTTTGGTGCAGATTTAGCTCTATAGATGTGTCTATAAATAGTTGGTATTTTAGGTGTAGGATATTTATTGAGGATGCTCTCAGGGTTGTCAACTATTTCAAGTGGGTTTGGGTTAGGATAAGCTCTCGTGTGAATGGTTCTTGAAGCCAGAATGTTGTTTTCCAACAAAGCAGCTTAACCCTATTTGTTACTCCTGTTATGGTTGATGTTGTTATGGAGGTTGGTCTCCCAGCGGAGTCTTATGTGAACCAAGATAATCAGCAAGCCTACTTATCACCAGTGGAGTCTTTGATCAGTGAAGAACTATGGAGTCACCAGGTGGAAGGTTTAGAGTGATTCAAGAATGGTATACTATCCACCACAGTGATTAACCACCAAACTAAGGCTACTACGGTCTTCCTTCAGTTCGTGAAGTGTTTAAGGGTGTGTTTCACTCAACGGTTCCCCAGCGGAGTCGCCATTATGTTGGGGTTCCCATGTTTTGGCAAGTTTGGCAATACCAAAAGATGAGACAACATCATAACCACTTTCAGACCTCCGGATCTAACCCTCCTGGGTCCATAGAGGGATCTCTCTATTTAGGCAAAGGTTTGTGTCTTTGAAGCTTCGTGTTAAGATGTTAGGCTAGTTATAGGCAGGGGTTTGTTTGTTTGAAATTTTTTTTGGTTTTTTGGAATCAGGAAAGAAGGGTTCAATATAAGACAAGTATGAGAAAAGAGGATTTTAGGAAAAGGAGAGATAACTCAGAGAACACTTGAGACCATTGGGCAATGGAGTCAAGAAATGGTTTACTTTCTATTCAATATGCAGGCTTTCAGTTGGGCTAGACATCTAAAGCATTGGATCTTAAAGATGATAGTGTGGCATGAAATGGTAAGAGAGAAGGTGAAAGCAAGGAAACCTCCAAAATGACCCTTCAGGAATCAGATCCAGGGATAGGACATGCCTTTGGACAACCTGTGATACAAAGCCTTAAAGGGTTAACTCTTCAGACAAGGAAACATTAAAGCTTTAAACACAAAGGTGAAAACCTGAGATCAGAGAGAGACTTTGAACTCTCAATGCTTCGGCATCCAACTTAAGAGAACTTAGGAAGGTTCAATTAATTGAAAAAGACCCTAGTGAGACAGAGACAGAGTTCTAAACTCCCAGTATCCCAATTCATTCATTTAAAGCCTAACAAGAACATCTGAGAAATAGATTCATTAATTCACACATCAGCTAGCAGTATATATTAGCGACTACACTGGTTAAATTAACTTGAATCGGTTCCCAGACAACACATACAGAAGAAAACATTAAAGGTAGGGAGAGCAGAAGCTTAGGGTACCATGCGAGGGTATATCCTAAACCAGATTTCTAATGCCACCAGAGAAATGAAATGTGATGAATTACAAAGGAAAACAGAGACCAAGTAAGAAAAACATCACCGCTGCTTTAAATTAGGATCCAAAGAAATGTGCTTGTCATATTAAAGAGCAACACCAGTCATGTACAACATTTCCAATAGCTTGATATTCATTCTAAAAACATCTTCCTCAGCCTATCTTACAACTTTACACAGAAAAATATGTCTCAAGAGAAACAGCTTACAGTTCACAGACATCCGATCAACAACCCTTAAGATGAGTTTCTTCATGAGTCTTATAGCTGAAAGAGAGGCAGAGGGGGGTAGATGAAACACTAAATGAAATATTAAACATAGTAGGAGTAGTGGTTCGAAGCCCATTCGGTTTTTAATATCTGAGCATTTAAACTTCATTACTCTTTGGATGAAAGAGTGGTCTTCGACAGGCTGCAATTTACTCCAGGTATTTCCTTGATGTGATCTTTGACTGTAGTACTCCACAGTAGTCTGGTGAATAATCAAAAAAGGCATATGAAGATTATGAGGTCTGCCATACTGTGTAAAAAATTCTCTGGTAGCATTAGGACTGTGGTTAGGGTGGAAAACCTTTCAGGAACACAATGTAGAACAAGAACAGTATGGGTACCGTGTCCTTTCTCGGGAGGGAGCTTCTGCCGATGTGAAACACTGATGATATTGTTTTCTGTGCATTAGACCTTATAGGCCCTCCGTGATAATCATGAGGTCTACAATCTGGTACATTTGTCTTTAAAACACTGGGTTAAGGCTTTAAACCTTTAATAATGGGCATTAGAATCCTTTAATTCTCCACTGATACTCTTTGCCACATCATGACTGTCTCTGTCTATGAAATTGGAAATTTAAATGATGCTGGAGAGGTTTTACAGAGTCAAACCTTGTACTTTGATGAAATCTTTCCTGTTGAAACCTTCCCAAACATTTTCCTACAATACTAGGCTCTAACACTGGCTGCAGCTGTAATGGCCTCTTTTGTGCTCTAAACCATAGTAGCTGCGAATGTGGAATACAGAGTGATTAAATCACTCCGCGATAACCCTGCACAATAAGAAAAACACATTAAAAAATTCAGGGAGCGAGGAAAGGATGCTTCGGAGGCCTGTGGAGAGGTGGTGGAATTGTGAAAAATGCAGTGGAATGGTGAACCAGGCAAGCATAACTCAAAATTGGTGGAAGACTAGATAGATGGAGGCTTATTGCAACGGTGCGTCGAAGGTCGTCCGATCAAGTCTGGAGGCGAAGATAAATGGTGGAGGTTTAAACAGTGGAAATACTTTGGAATTTGGGCGAAATACAAAGGAAATGGGGAAAATGCAATGAAGAAAATATGACATGGACCTTAGGCGGTGGGACCCGGTCATTGGCGGAGGGCGATCTACTCTGGACCGTCAGATCTCAAGAGGAGATCGACGGCTGCAATCGCATTGGAGGACGATTGATTGTGGGCCCGGGGTCTTGTTCGCCTTGGTTTATCCCCCAAGCTTCTTTGGGGCATGATCGTCGTCCGATGCACCAACCTTAGATCAGACGGTGTACGCTCATATCGCATCGGGCCCGCAGTCGGCCTTTAACGCCCGAGGAGAGCGGGTTTTCAAAACAGCTTGAGGCCACGCGTCGGCCTGTGGCGTTGATCGCTGCCGAATGGGAAAAACAACCTTCCTTCCAAAAGCGGTGCAATAAAAACCTCCGATTTTGCATAGTGATTGACTGCAGGGACCACCGGGGCGGCTGATTTGTGGGCCATCGATCTACAGATCAGATCGACGGTTGATATGTGATTGGAGGGGTGAATGGGGAATGCGGGTGCGATGGGACTTGCGATGACCATTGGATTAACGGGAAATCGACGGCGGAGATTGCAATCGTGAATCGCAATCGGGGGGCGCAGCGGGTGGCATAGTTTAAAAAATGTGATTGCGATCGGAGTGGACTTGCGATGGCCGTCGAATTAAAGGTGAATCGACGGTGGATAACACTCCCAAGACCCATAGAACAAAAGCGTCATCGCATCGGAGCGTTTTTTTTAACACAGGAATGCGCTCCCAACCATTTATCCAATTGCGATAAGCGCTTTATGGGATAGTGCTTGGTTTTAGCACCCGGGTCATGTGGGGAAGTGGTTTTGGGGCTGGGCCGAAGGGGCTACCCTGATATATGAAGAATATGGGTTTTTTGGCCTGTTTTCAGTGCATTTTAAGGCCAAAAAGAGGCAACGATAGAGAGGAAAAGGGGTCACTTGGCCTAACAAAGGGTGTTTGTGAGGCTTAGAAGGGAAAAAGGATGATTTAGAGGATTTAGGGAGGAATAGAGAGAGGGGAGCAAAGGTGAAGAGACAGAGGTTAAGTGGGGATGAAATAAGAGGAAAAAGGCCTTTTTGGGCATTCTCTTCACAGCAGAGAGGCTTTTCTCGTGTAAATGGAAATGGGGATTTATCAAAGGGCAAAGGCACAGGGAAGGCTTCAAGGATGATGTGTTTTTAGAGGAAATGCATTCCTTGAAGGCTCAACAAACAATTTAGCCCCCTGTTTGCTTGTCAAAAAACTTATAGGGGGCCAACAAATCCTATTTGTTGAATACTTCTCAATATACTTGCATCTTCACCTTTTGAACTCTTTCATTTTATGATATTCCATCCAATCAAATATCGTGTCCTTGCCCAACCAAAAACAAACAAACACCCTTGTTCCTCATAACTAGCCTAATATCACACTAAAATCCTTTTAAAGATAAATCAATCTTTGCACTTATAGAGAGATTCCTCTCTAGATTCAGCAGGGCTAGATCCTAGAATCCCAAAGTGGTTCATATGTAGGCTTTGCAGTTTTTACTTTCCAATCTTGAAAATTACAGAGACCTAACATTCTGGCGACTCCACTGGGGAGGTTCTGAGTATATCCTTGAAACACAACGCTCAGCATTCAATGCAGTATAAGTAGCTTTCTTCAAGCACTACCAAACATGTTGGTAATCATGATTGGACTTATTTGAATTAGTGACAAACTAAGTAACCCTTAGGATTCTCATAAAGCCTTATCAAACCTTGAAGGAATCAGCTAGCTAAGCCATAAGAGTAAACTCTCTTTGTCTCATCACCGTAGCTAAGTGTTGAAACATATTTAGGACAGTCTTATAACCCATAGGACTGAAAAAACTCAGAAAACCCAAAAACATGTCAGATTGGTATTCAAATCAATAAATGGTGGTGGACCATAAAACATTTTACCTTTCACAAGCTAAAAATTTCTACCTGGTGACTCCAAAATCATAAAAAGACCTGAAGACTCCACTGGGAAATCCATTACTCTCATAACACCATTTAAACTCAGTAAAGAAACTCTAAATATTAAATTTTTCTCGCCAAATATCAGTTAGCCTCCTTAATATTGTCATATTTGGTTAAACGTTTCTTGTTGTTGAGTCTAAAAACTTAGCATAGTGGCTTCTAGAAGAATCCATACTAGGAGCCATCCTAACCCAAATCCACCAGAGATAGTTGATAATCCTAAAAGAATACTTAGGAAGTATCCTAAGGTTCAAGCTTCAACTATTGTCAGACCAATCCATAGAGCTATTTATGTTCCTGAAAACCTCACAGCTCTACAAGAATCACAAGTTGACTTAAGAAACCCATTCAGAACTAGGTCACTTGATGATATAGATCAGTTAGACCTTGAGCCTTCACTCTCATCCCAAGATAGAGGTGAACATCTTGGTAGCAGAGAAACTACTCCACCTGATTTACATTTCCTTCATAATTTTGGTTTCTCTCATCCTAGATCTGCTCAACAATCTCTTGTTGTTCCATCCACATCTGTTCTCCATATTCCCATTGTTCAAACCACACCATTCTATCAACCTCCTCCACTTGTAAACTCCCCACTTTTTCCACAACCTCCTATCATGGCAACATGGTATGCTCCCTTAGTCCTTCCTTTACCTTTAGTCAATCTTCCATAGGACTATCAGTCCAAGATACCATTGTATGATGCCGGTGGTGCTACTGCTGCTTCACAACATGTGGACAAGATGAATGACTATTTTGACAGAAATGAGATAGATGATGAAACTGTCAAACTTAGATTGTTTGCTCAAATTTTAGGGGGAGAAGCAAGAAAATAGTTCAAAGGCTTAACCCCTAATAGTATCAATGACTTGCAAGCCCTCCATCAGTTATTCCTAAACAAGTGGGAAGTCAAGAAAAACCCTCTCCAAATACTTTCAGATTACAATAGCCTCAAAAGAAACACTCGGGAAAGTGTTCAAAGTTATTGCACTAGATTTAATAGTGTGTATAATGCCTTACCCCCAGAATTGAAACCTCCACAAGGCTCAGCCTTGAACAAGTTTCCTGAAGGATTTGATCCTGAAATGGCCTATCAGCTGAGAGAAAGAGACCCTTTGACTTTAGAAGATATGCAGAAAGGAGCCTTAGTTGTGGAAGTAAATCTGATGGAGAAAAGAGCCAGGATGAGGAGTGAAAAGAAAGTATCATTTAGGGAGGAATCTACACCTTCCACATCTAGCTCAAAGATGGAAAAAATGATGGAGGAATGATGAAAAAGGTGAGCTTGCTTGAGAGAACACAAGCTAGTCAAAACCAATCAGCTCCCCAAAACAGAAATCAATCTCAAAACCAAAATCAGAATTTCAGAAGAAACCAACCTCAAAACAGACCAAGAGACCCTGATCAGGAGATTATACCTCCTTTTAATCAAAACTATGTGAGTGAGGTTGAAGAAAAAATTGAACAATCAGAGGAAGATGATATAAACATGTTGGGAATAGACAATGATACATTTCATGTTCCTTACAATAGGAAACAAGGTCTATACACACCCTATGATGATGGAAGAATGGAATATGAACATTACTATCAAGAAATGGAAAATGTCATCATAGAAACCCCAAAAGAATATGACATTAGAAGTAAAAAGAATCAAGAAACCCCCAAGACCAAGACCTCTGAAAACTCTGCAAAAAACAACCCTGTGAACAAACCCAAAAACATTAAACAAAAGGACAAAACAGTGGCTATAAATTCTGATAAAGACAAAGAGAAAAGCACTCAGATCAATGCAAAACAAAGTGCAGACCTTAGCAGCGTTAGCACCCCAGCTAGTGCTCCTATTAAAACAATTTTGACCAATGTAAATAGAGGAAATCAGTAAGCTGATTTTGCTGATAATATGGTGATTAATAAGGCTGAAACAAACATTGTAAAAACTCAGATGCTTTCAGTTTGGAATAGGAAATTGCCAATATTAAGATCTATGTTCCCCTTACTAAATTAGTCACCCAAGATGTATATAGATCACAATTTTGAAAGCTTTCAACATAGAACAAAATAATGGCACTGTCAATCTTAATGATGACCAACTAGAGCTCTTATTTGGTCCAAAGATTGAAGGTAGATATCAAGAAGGACCAGTTCCTCCTTTCTATGTTAGTTTGAAGATTCATGACAAAATTTTACACAATGACATGCATGATTCAAGGGCCTCTCACAAATTAATGCCCAAAGCAGTAATGGAGAGTCTAGGCCATGAAATCACTAGACCATACAAAGATCTATACTCCTTTGACTCCAGTAGAGTGAAATGTTTAGGTTTAATCAAACACCTCTGTGTTAACTTAGCTCAAATTCCAGCCAAGTGTTTAGTGATGGATATTGTAGTGGCTGATGTACCCCCCAAGTATGGTATGTTGTTATCAAGATCTTGGGGAGCTAAGTTACAAGGAACAATGCAAATGGATATGACATATGCCACCATCCCTGTCTTTAATCAAACCAAAAGAATTTATAAGGAGTCTCATATGCAATATATGGTCAGTAGCCAAGAGAGGCCAGAAAACTCTCCTCTTTATTCTGTGCATACATGCCTTGACTCATTTATTCTTTTCAATCATGAAATATTTGATGATCAGGAAATATTAACTGACTTAGTGGCCACTTCTCACTGTAATATAGTGGCAGACACAGAAAAGGAGGAAAACATGACAAAAGGGTCAAAACAGTCAGTCAATTCAGAAAATCACTGCAAACTAATCACATGTCCAGAGCTACCAAACAGTCATCTTTTAGTTGTCAATATTGAGATTCAAGAGAAGAATCCTCAACATGATGAAGAACATGAGGAGCTAAACCAATTTCAACATGGTGCTGAGTTACAAGAACAGTCTAAAAGCACCCAGGATGAAGAGGATAGTAGTCAAACTAGTAAATATGAAACTAGCCCTATTTGGAGTATGAATTTTGATGGGTCTTGCACTAAGAATAATGCAGGAGCAGGAATTTGGATATATAACACTGAGAACAATCATACTGAATGGCATTCCTACAGATTAAATTTTCCATGTTCAAATAACATAGCTGAGTATGAAGCCCTCCTTTTAGGCCTACACTTATTGAAGAAATTAGGGGCCAAAAGGATAAGAGTTCATAGGGATTCAGAGTTGATTGTTAAGCAAGTGAATGGGGAATATAGTGCCAAACATCCTAGAATTAGAGCCTATAGAAATGATGTCATTGACTTATTAAAAGCATTTGATGAATCCCAACTTATTTTTGTCCCAAGAAACCAAAATATCTCTGCCAATGGTTTAGCCTTTGCTGCTAGAGCTTGTCTAACACCTTATGGAACCAAACAATGCACCACCCAAATCAAATTTAGACCAGTTGTCCCAGACAATGAAAAATATTGGCAAGTGTTTGAAGGAGATAAACAAATAGAAGACTTCTTACAGTCCAGAAATGAATTTGAGCTACCAAGTTCAAATTTAGAGTATGAACCAGACTGTCTTATGGAAGAAAACCCACTTGATAAGGAGGAAAAGTCTCCAGAGATTGCTGAGATAAATCTGTTAGCTAATAAACTTGAACATACCACAGAAGTTAGTGCAGATTTAGAAAAAGAAGACTTAGAAACATTGCAATCCAATACTCAAAGCTTTCCAAAAGGACTGGTCCCATTAGAGGAGTTGTTTGATTTCAATGATGTCGCCAAAAACCAAAACTAGAACCTGTTGAAACTGAAATTGAGGAATGTAACATAGGTAGTGAACAAAAACCAAAAATGATCAAACTGTCTAAAACTTTGCCAGCTCACATCAAGCTGAAATACATTGAGTTGTTTAAAGAATTTACTGATGTATTTGCATGGAGTTATGAGGATTTGAAATTCTATGACACAGAGATAATTCAGCATAAGATACCCCTCAAAGAAAACCAGAAGCCTTATGGACAAAAATTGTGCAGAATAAACCTTGTTCAATTACCCCTGGTTGAAAAGGAAATTAAGAAAATGTTTGATGCTGGAATTATAGTCCCTATTAGATATTCAGATTGGGTGTCTAATCTTGTGTCAGTTAGGAAAAAGACAAGAGAAATTAGGCTTTGTATTGATTTTAGAAACTTAAACAGAGCCTCATTGAAGGAAAACTACACTTTACCCAAGATGGATCATATTTTACAAAGGGTAGTTGGTTCTAAAAGAATTTCTTTGCTAGATGGCTTCTCAGGTTATAACCAAATTCTGGTACATCCTGATGATCAAATCAAGACAGCTTTTACCACACCTTGGGGTACTTTCATGTATGTGAAAATGCCCTTTGTTTTAATGAATGCTGGTGCCACATTTCAGAGAGCCATGGATATTGCATTCTCAGAAGAATTAGGCTACTTCATCATTATTTACCTTGATGATATCATTGTTTTTCCAAAACAGATGAAGAACACCTAGAACACTTGAGAAAAGTCTTTGAGAAATGTAGAAGATATGGGTTATCTTTAAATCCAAAGAAAACAATGATTGGTCTTCAAGAAGGCAAACTTCTTGGACACATCATATCAGAAGAGGGGATAAAGATAGACCCAAAGAGGATTGATGGTATATTGCAAATCAGCCATCCAAGAAACATCAAGGAACTTCAATCTTTCATTGGGAAAATTAATTTCTTGAGAAGGTTCATACCCGATCTAGCTGAACTCCTTAGAAACATAACAAACATGCTGAAGAAGGAACAAGGAGTTAAATGGACCTTAGAAGAAAAGAAATCATTTGAGCTGGTAAAACAAGCATTAACCAAAACACGAGTTCTTATTATTCCTGACTTTTCAAAACATTTTTTCATTTGCATCAGAACACACAGTGGCTGCTATCATATTGCATAAAAACTTGAAGGGAAAAGAGCAGCCAATTGCATTCTTTAGTAAGGCATTGAGAGATGCACCTCTGAAGTACAACATCATGGAAAAACAATCCTTTGCTTTGGTCAAAGCCTTAAAAGACTTCAGATTTTACATTTTACACTCCCACATAATTGCATTTGTGCCAAATTCAGTTGTGAAAGATATTTTAACCCAGGACCCAGATGGCAAAAGAGGAAAGTGGATAGTTGTGATACTTGAATATGATTTAGAAATAAAGAAATATCCTTAAATATCACAAGCCTTGTGATATCCTTTGAAGACTTGTGATGATATTTATCCTTTGAAATAATCTTCACTGTTGTTTCCCTCTTAATCCTGAAAAATATGTTGTTTGCCAACAGAAAGACTGCTTAAAACCCCATTTTCCCTTCATTTTACCCCTTTTTTCCACTCATAAAACAACCCCATTTTCATCCCTTTTTCCTCCATAAAAATCCTCCAAAATACCTTCATTTGGTTCCCAAATCAACCAAAACCCCTTTTAAAACCTTTTATTCCCCTTTACTTGGTTTTAAAATTCCCTTTTTCCTCTATCGTAACCCTCAATTCGCCTCAAAAACCTTGTTTTTAGGCCTAAAACACCTTTTCTGCATATAAAGGTTTTTAGCCCCCGAGGGCTTAACTCCTGTAACCCCTTTCCTCATAAGACCTTAAGCCCCGCAACCGGGCGCTAAAGGGCTTAAAATCCTTTTTCAAACCTTAATTTTCTTTGATATTTCATAAAACATGACTTTCATTGTGTTTTAATAAAACCTGACAGTTTGAATTTGAAACGAATATCGACCGTCGATCTAAACCGATCAACGGTCGTTGGCTTATCGCATCACAAGTCCGCATTGGGTCCTCCCTTTTCTTCATGTCCTTCAAAAATTTTCCGATGTGATTCCTTAGAGCACACCTCAACCGTCGATCATCCTTCTGATCAAACGGTCATTATATCATCGCATCGCAAAATTCCCTTTGTTCTTTCCCTTTCCCTCCTCCGATGTCGATCTTCCCAATTAAATCTTAGCCGTCGAATCCACAAGAACCGACAGCTAAGATCTCGTCACACTCCGCCCATAATTCTGTGCCTTCTCCCCTCTGATTGAGTCTCAACTGTCGATCTGACTCTCAGATCCGACGGACAGCGCTCCGTCACATCATGCAAATCCTTAAGTGCCTTCCCCTTTCCTCCTCCGATTTGCGATCGCCCCGATTAAATCTAAGTGGTCCATCATTTTAATCCAACGGCCGAGGTTCAATGATAGGCCCAACTCCTTTGGGGCCTACCCCCGCCTCGTAAAACACCCACCCACTCTCCAGCTGCCACATGTATTCCACTATCTCCCCAACCCACAGCTTCTCCCGTCGCATCCATTCCGTGCCGTCGGATCTGGGTTCTCCGATCCGATGGCTCACGATCCGTTTCGCAAAATCTTTCTGCCCGCACATTAACACCCTAAAAAATTCCGAAATGGGTGGTTTTCTGAATCCATGTGTCAGCAGGCATACAGTATCGTATTTTTTTTGGCAAAACCATTTACCCCCATTTTATTTTGCGAAAACGATTCTGGTTTTCTGCCTTACCATCTTTCTCTCCACTGCATGGGCATTTCATTTTTTAATCCTGGCTGTTGATTGATTTGATCGGACGGTTCCATCTTAACTTAACCCCAAGCCTTTCACACTTTGTTCATTCCCCAAGCAATTCCATTGGATGATCTCAGTCGTCGATCGCTCTAATCCGACGGCTCTGATTAAACTTCCCCACCAATTGCATTTCCCCCACCATCAGAACTCCCGATCAATTTCCACCATTCATCCTTTTGATCGAACGACCCGGACTTAACCCTACCACCATTCACCCAGCCACCTCCCAATTGACCCCATCAATTAATCTTGACCGTTGGTTGTTTTCATCCAACGACCACGATTTAAACTCACATCCGAGATCTCCAAAGCATCCTTTAACCCATTTTTCACGAATTTTCTTAATTTTTGTTTGTTTTTTGCAGGTTATTAAGGTTTTGTTCACAGTTTTAAAATGAAACAAAAACCAGGGATGGCGATCCCCAGGCCATTTATTCATGAAGAAGGTGAAATCCATGGGATTCAAATTATGATTCTACCTTTTCCTCATGAGCATTAGTGATCTCATGAAACCTTCTGTGCGCCTGCAAAACAACAGAAACACAGTGAATATCAAACAGCCAAAGAGTATCAGTGTCAAAGGATGGGATCAAAGCAGAAATGAAGATTAATGATTCTAAACAGAGTTCAAAGGGATTAAGGCACCAATGTGAGAATCAAATGCCTAATCCACAGTTGTTAAAGGATAAAGACCGGAAATAAATATCAGGGCCTGATTAGGCCTAAAACATAGAGTAAAGCAGATTAAAAGTGTTTTAAGAATAAACAAAGAGATATATTAGTCCGAAAAGCCTCCACTGCCACATTAGAGGCTAATTGAATCCTCTCTAGCTACCAAAGTGCCACCTGCATCTCTCCATAAATCAGAAGAAGGCAGAGTTATTGCCTCAGTCAATGATATTTTGTTTAAAACAGCCAGAGTTATTGCTAACTCGCCTCAAGAGTTTTTAAGTCAAAAAAATCTGACCAACATGCTTAATACTTAATGAAAATCAATTAATATAGAGGAAATAAAAGAAAACTTCTCCATTGAGCCCCTCAAAGGCCGAGAAGCATTAACTTGTATTAATTAAGCCTAGAGATCTTTTCTTTCATCCCACTTCCTAATTTATTCTATAAATACTTCTGTAGAAGATGAGATATAGGTTGGTTATTGGATTTCTGATGTAATAGTTGTTGTATCAAATCATTGTTGAATGTAAATAAATTATGAAGCTCTGAAGCTGTTAAGTTATTGAAGAAGTTGATGATATAGATCAGCTAGACCTTAAGCTTTCACTTTCATCCCAAGATAAAGGTGAACATCCTGGTAGCAGAGAAACTACTCCACCTTATTTACATTTCCTTCATAATTTTGTAGGAAATGATATAGATTAGCTAGACCTTAAGCCTTCACTTTCATCCCAAGATAGAGGTGAACATCCTGGTAGCAGAGAAACTACTCCACCTGATGTACATTTCCTTCATAATTTTTTAATCCTAGTTGTTGATTGATTTGATCAGACGGTACCGTCTTAACTTAACCCCAAGCCTTTCGCACTTTGTTCATTCCCCAAGCAATGCCATTGGATGATCTCAGCCGTTGATCGCTCTAATCCGATGGCTCTGATTAAACTTCCCCACCAATTGCATTTCCCCCACCATCAGAACTCCCGATCAATTTCCACCATTCATCCTTTTGATCGAACGACCCGGACTTAACCCTACCACCATTCACCCAACCGCCTCCCAATTGACCCCATCAATTAATCTTGACCATTGGTTATTTTCATCTAATGACCACGATTTAAACTTGCATCCGAGATCTCCAAAGCATCCTTTAACCCATTTTTCACGGATTTTCTTAATTTTTGTTTGTTTTTTGCAGGTTATTAAGGTTTTTTTCACAGTTTTAAAATGAAACAAAAACCAGGGATGGTGATCCCCAGGCCATTTATTCATGAAGAAGGTGAAATCCATGGGATTCCAATTATGATTCTACCTTTTCCTAATGAGCATTGGTGATCTCATGAAACCTTCTGTGCGCCTGCAAAACAACAGAAACACAGTGAATATCAAACAGCCAAAGAGTATCAGTGTCAAAGGATGGGATCAAAGAAGAAATGAAGATTAATGATTCTAAACAGAGTTCAAAGGGATTAAGGCACCAATGCAAGAATCAAATGCCTAATCCACAGTTGTTAAAGGATAAAGACCGGAAATAAAGATCAGGGCCTGATTATGCCTAAAACACAGAGTAAAGCAGATTAAAAGTGTTTTAAGAATAAACAAAGAGATATATTAGTCCGAAAAGCCTCCACCGCCACATCATAGGCTAATTGAATCCTATCCAACTACCAAAGTGCCACCTGCATCTCTCCATAAATCAGAAGAAGGCAGAGTTATTGCCTCAGTTAGTGATATTTTGTTTAAAGCAGCCAGAGTTATTGCTAACTCGCCTCAAGAGTTTTTAAGTCAAAAAAATCTGACCAACATGCTTAATGCTTAATGAAATCAATTAATACAGAGGAAATAAAAGAAAAATTCTCCATTGAGCCCCTCAAAGGCCGAGAAGTATTAACTTGTATTAATTAATCCTAGAGATCTTTTATTTCATCCCACCTCCTCATTTCTTCTATAAATACTTATGTAGAAGATGAGATATAGGTTGGTTATTGGATTTCTGATGTAATAGTTGCTGTATCGAATCATTGTTGAATGTAAATAAATTCTGAAGCTCTTAAGCTATTAAGTTATTGAAGAAGTTAGGCTGAGAAGAGAAGTTTTTGTTGTGATGAAACATTGGACTTAAAGTATGTAACTGGATTTTCAATCAATATACAAGCTGGTTTTTGGGATCCTGGTCTATATCATTAGTGAAGTACCTCTTACTGTTATTTTTTTCCTTTCATGTATGCCATTTTTTCATCTTTCTCTCATAAAGAATAGAAAATATAGAGCTATTATTTACTGTTAAAAGTACCCTAATCTCACTGATAAGCTTTATCTTTATGTTTTCTTCCAATTGTGTGTTTAAGAATGACTTCAGTTAAGTGTAAACATTATCAAGGAATGTTGGTTAGTCCATATCTTGATGTGCAAAACTTGAAAGGAAGTTCTTGAATGATATTTTCAGTACATGCTAAGTAGAGTTAAACTAGAAATGTTTATGGTTTTCCCTGTCTTCTAGTTTTTATTCAAAGGTTGTTTGAAGGTTTCCCTAAGAGTACGCTGAAAGCAGGCCTAGATTTTAATGCATCTGACTTGATCTTTAGTTGCACTTTGTTTTCTTATCTGTTTTCATCCCTTATGAAAGTATTCATGTGGATTACTGGATTGTTTGTCTGATAAGTTAGCTTTAATACAAGCTTGTCCAAAGAAGTTTATGGTTAGCCTTGTCTTTGGTTGGTTTTAAAGGGTTGCTTAAAAAGGCTTTTCTTGGTTGGAGAGTTAACAAATCCTCGTTGAAATTGTTGGATTTTTCCACCTTCACAACACTTTACTGTTCCATTCCATCATTTAATCTAAAGGATCTTTTGATATAGATGACTTGCCCCTTGGACCACTCTTGTAATTGTTGCACAATTAAACCCTGTTATGACTCCATTGCCCAATGGTTTTAAGTTGTTTCATGCTAATCCTATTTGCTGAATACTTCTCAATATACTTGCATCTTCACCTTTTGAACTCTTTCATTTTGTGATGTTCCATCCAATCAAAGATCATGTCCTTGCCCAACCAAAAACAAACAAACACCCTTGTTCCTCATAACTAGCCTAATATCACACTAAAAGCCTTTTAAAGATAAATCAATCTTTGCACTTATAGAGAGATCCCTCTCTGGATTCAGGAGGGCTAGATCCTAGAATCCCAAAGTGGTTCATATGTAGGCTTTGCAGTTTGTATTTTCCAATCTTGCAAATTACAGAGACCTAAAACTTCATATGTTCACTTGTGGACTGCACCTAAGCCTCCCTTTTCAACAAGTCTCCAGACCTTCCATCCAACAATGCAAGCTCTTTCTCTGGGCTTGACCTCTTGGTATATTTTGGTTCTCTATCTTGGAACCATCTTCTGAGCAACTCTCTTTCTCCTCTTTGCGTTTGCAACTTAAATCCACTTTTCTTGAGAACACTCTTGTCCTCTCTATCCAAACTTCAACTGGAACGTTTAGGTTCTTCACCACTTTCCTTCAGAGTGTCCACTTACTCTGCCTTCAAGAACATAATTGGTTCTTCTTCTTAAAACTCCTCTTATTGTTCTTTTGCTAAGATATTCCCTCTTTTTTTGCAATCTAAAATCTACAAACACAATCCTCAAACCCAGAATTAAAAATAAAAACATACCATCTCACCTTCAAGATTTCTACATGATCATGTTCCACCATTCATCTGCACTTTGAATAGACTATCCCTTGTTCTTTTTGCCTCTACAATTTATCCTTAAGAGTATCAACTACTCTCCACATTTTATCTCTATGTGCCTATTGCTTGTCAAATTTAAAATATGATCTCCCCTTTATGCAATCACAATTGTATTCTGCATATATAATTTCAATAACATAACTATGCTTTAATTTCCTCTCAAAGAGCTTTTACCAACTTTGATACCAATTGATGTAAAATTTGGTCTATTTCTTCTAAGTAGCAGCCCTCATACTCCAAGACTATGCCCTCAATTTATAGTCATAAAAATGCAAGGCATTACATAAGCTACAACACTTTACAATCAAACATTAAAAAACAACTATATATATCATTCTTGATAATATGCTTTGTGCACATGCAAACACAATAATTAGCCATATTAAATATTTTATCAAAGCTTTAAATCAGCCATCACGTGAAACGATCAACTGCTACAGGTGTTTAATCAAGTCTCTAATCTCTATGTGATAGCTACTAAAAGGAGGGAAAACACTACCTCAAACTTTTAACAGTAGATCCTGAAAATTTCATGGCTCGGTAAGTACCCCCAGAAACAGTTATTTCACCAATAATCTACAGAATAAGATCCTTTGCAAGGAGGTAAAGTGGCATTTCCCAATCCAATACAAATCTCAGTTTCAGTGGCACCTTTACCAACAGTTTTCCAGTTCCCATTATAAATCCTGCATCAGTATTTTCTATTCCACTTGCAAACTGTCCAAATGCACCATCATTTCAAGTATGGGAATATGTACCAAACAGAACCTCACCTATTCTACAATGACCTTCTTGAGCAAGAGCAATATGAAAAACTCCTTTATAATCTGGATTTTCCCTGAAATCACTGTGATCCATAATGTCATAAAAATAATTGATGTTTTTATCAAGTGCAAAGTCCCTAATTATATCCACATTCTAATTTGCGGGCTCATCGTTGGTAAAAGTATAATGGTATGGTATTATCACGATCTTTTCTTGATCCCAAACCTTAGCCTCAGAACTCGAACTCTTTCTTGAAAATCCCGATGGTTCCAAAAATGCCTTTGAACCTATGCCATGACATAAAAACAAAATACATAAAGATATAGAATCAAAGAGCACTCGTGTCGGAACAAACTCCTTAGATATCTCAAATGAACACTTTCTCAGATCACACCCCTTTTTAAGTAGAGATTCGATCCACATCCTCATTAGATCTCGAACAAGACTTCAATCCACATCGAAATCGATCTGCATCCTTCATTAGCTTGGCTTCAACAATGAAATGAAATCGAACTGGTAACATAGTTTGGGTTTAATGGTCAGGCTTTAACGCATTTCAACCACACACCAGATTTTGTTCACTCCATGCATCATATGAGTTTTAATCTGATTTGATCATCACTGCCTCACTCATGCATTCCACGTTGTCTCCAATAATGCAAGCACCAGATTTCAACAATAATACTTCATGCAGGTTTGTAAGGACTTATAACATTCCAGCCACATAAAGATCTGACACACGTATTACTCAATTGTATGTCTGTCTCCAACGTTGCTTCTTAGAATGAGTTTGATTTCCTTTAACAAGCTCATACTTAAGCAATTCTTGAATCAAGCTTCAATTTCTTATTTTTAAAACCTCTTCTATTCGTCTCATTCCTAAATGATTGAAAATCATTTTTGTCTTCATTATTGTGTCCTCAAATCTGAACTTTAAGAAATTAGAAGCGAAATTGTAATACAATGCCACTAAATTGAATTCCTCCAGTTGCGACAATGTGTGAAATAGAGTTTCATAGCTCATTCAGATTCAATCTTTGAAAATGTTTCAGTCAACTCATCCACTATCAACTTTCTATTTTCTTGGAGGTCAGAACAAAGCTTTAGAAACTTAAAACGCATAGATTTATTTTACCTTCTAATTAAACCTCCAAACAATGATTTAATTATTTGAACTCCATCATATTCCTGTACTCACACAATTCACCCAATATGCAGAGATATATACTATTTTATAATTAACAAAATTTCACACAATCTATCTATATACCATTCGAAACAAAAATTTCATTTTCTGTATTAATCTAATGCACACATAAATTACATAGATTTACATAAGGTATTTTATACTTTCTTGACCTTGATCACTTTCAGTAATCTTCCCCTCTCCCTAGCCTGGTTTCCTTCATTTGAATTGGCCTCCCTTAATGTCTTTGAGACTTACAAATATATAGAAAAGGATTCTACAACAAATTTTGGTTCAAATCCACAATCTACTCAACCATATCTTAAAAATCCTCTAAATCCACTATTGACTCGACTAAGTCCCTATTCTAGAACTTCCTAATCCCTATGATCTTTATGAGATCTTCAAAATTCTAATATCTCTTATATTCTCAATTATTTGGGAATGTTTACATAAAAAACCTCACACACCTATTTCTAACTAAAATCATTTAAAAATATACAAAATTCCTAAGAATAAATTAAATTATTTATCAAACATTAGACCCCCTAAGCTAACCAAAATACAATGATTTTTTCGAGCCGGATTCTCCTGCATCAAAGAATAAGTGTGAAACCCTAACCCTAGGAGATGAAGCGTTAATGGTTTTGTGCCTCGTTGGGGTAAGTTGGATCGATAACTTCTCGAGGTCATAACTTTGGCATACGATATCTGTTTGTATATCATAATACCTCATTTCAAGGATCTCCATGAGGAGGCGAAAAAATAATTTGAGAAACACATTTTAGCACTTTTCTAGTCTCTCAATTTTCCTAGAAAACATCTTTTAGGACCTCGAAACGACTCTGGAATTTTAAGACCTAAAAAACTGCCAAAAATAGAAAGTAAAGCTAGAATTCAGGAAATTGAAAGGAAAAAGTGTTGGGGGTCCAAGTGGAATAGGCAGATGGCCAAAAATATCCACCTGGATCATGCTCATTTGAGGACTAAATATTCCACAAATCACGGAAGTTGGTTATAGTTTGACGTTATAAATAAAGGTACCCTATGGGTGAAATAAGAATGTGTGTTGAATAACAAAGAATGGTGCTTTCTATGCAAACCATGCATTGTGATGTTCTTAGCACGATGCTTTGTGCTTAAGTGTTGTAATGAAGTCTTTAAACACCACCCATTGTCTTGGATCATAATTACTATGTTGTTTATTTCTTTAGATTACGTTTTCTATTATGTATTACTAGGTTCTCTCCATCCTCAATAATTTTAAAAGGCCGCTCTTTGGTTATGTCTTGATACCATCTAAATTTGGTTTTGTAGTGGTGGGTTCTCACAAGTTACATTTTATTTATTCTCTATAGTTATTAGAAATCTCTTAGAATGGAATATCTTCACACTTCAATAACGTGGGAAAGATATCATTTATATGTTCCTTGACTTAGCCTTAATACCATTAGAGCCCATTTAAAATAGATACTTTTTACTACCCCTCGCTTCTATCTAATTCAACTTGAATATTAATATTTTCCATCACTTTGGTACTTGCAAAGGTGGAAAAACATGCATTTTTCATGCTCGTCCACTAATCTATATGTTTTCTAAATGTTTTTTGTTTAACACAATATTAATGATGCTAATTATTTGTCCCTCCTAATTTGACGAAGACCATCATGTGCTCTATATTCCCATGAGCTAAAATATTTGTGGTATGTTTGAATTCATTAATACCAAGGTGTTAATGAAGTTTTAAGCATGTGCACCATAATATTTGACCATGACATATATCAACTTAGTAATTACAACTACGTTGGCTATGCATGTCACTTGTTATAGGCCCAACATCAACCAACAATGTTGATTCCTTTTTTTTAAACATGATGGCCGAATGATATAGTTTTTTAGCTTTGAATTTGTTGAATGTATAGTATCATTTTTCCAGCTATAAGTAGCCGCTATAAGGTCCCTTTTCAATTCCCCAGTTTTGTAAATGTAATTAATATTGTAATGCTCAATAATCATAATGGATGTTATACCAAACTTTATCATGATGTAATTATATATATATATATATATATATATATATATATATATATATATATATATATATATATTATTCAAACTGAAGGAGAAGATATCCTATATAGTTCTCGATTCCTGGGAGAGAATATTAACTAAGGGAAAGTTGTGAGGGGATTGGGAAATTTCCTACCCTTGCTAAGTTTAATTTGTGCCTTGTCTTCCTAATTAATTGGGATGTCAACATCCAACAATTATGAGAAATGAAAAAGAGGGTATCGGAGTACTGAAGTATGGGATACATACCATTCTAGGGTCTTCCAAGAATTGACCAAGCAACCTAAGGAGAACCTTGAATCCTCATGCTAGAAAAAATGTTCATGGGCATAAGAAAATGATCCGGATTGGATCATTATATTGTTTTTCATCCATCTTGATGCATTCATAATGGAAAAAGTGGAGAAATCAACTCATGAGACCATTTTTACCGACGAGACCAAATTTTAAAAAAGGGGGTCTAAAACCTTCCAGGAGTGTTTTTAGGCATAAAACAAAAAATTTTGGGGGATTAAATTTATCACTTTAGGGAGGTACATTTTCATGCTATTATAAACACAAATATCTTTCCAAAAATGAAAGGAGCACATCAATTAGAGTTTGTATGCAATAGTTATGTCACTCAGAAGTTGACCTTCATGTTTTCACACCTATATGTCAGGAGGATGTCACGTAAGACCCCAATATTCATGGAAAAATGAGCTAGCTACATGATTGTGATGTAAAATACTCTAGAGAGTCTATATTGTAGCTATAGTTAAGGGTTGAAGTAGTCAAAATTAACCACTAGTAGGCTATTGGGTTGCGTTATAATCGGGCCACTAGGAGGAAGAGGTATTCCATTATTTTGAGATAATTTTGTTCCATATCTGAGAAAATATATCCACGAGAGATAGGAGGTAGAGCACACACAGAGGATTTATGCACTGTAGCATCCCACAGGCCACACGCATTACCTCTTTGTACCTACATCCTTATTTTCCAGATAGACAAAGAGAGTGAAGCGACCTCACCATCCTGTTGGGTTTTCTCCCGAAAGGGTTTCTTAGAGCATATATTGTGTCTTATGTGTGTGTGAGATTATTTTTTCATTCTCTAATTTTCTGCAAAATTTCCATTCGCATGCATGCACTAATTAAAGTTAAATTTATAGATTTAGAGGTTTAAATAAACTACAACCGTGTAGAAATTCAGAAATTTTAATATAATATTATAATACATGTTGTCACGAACTGTCCAATGGAATATCTACGGTAGTTTATGGATCATTTAGTATTAGAGCAAGTTTCTTTGGTATTTTGTGAACACTTCAGGGTCTAGATTGGCAGGGCTGAATATCATAAAACCCTAATCATGACTGGAAAATTTGTAAAAGAACCTTGTGATCCTATAGAGGCGAGGTTTACGTGGTTGTAACAAGTCATAGATATCAACTGCAATGTAAATGATCAGAATCTGGATTGGGGCAAAAATTTGCTAAAAATTCAAAGTGCTCAGAATTGCTCCAAACTAGAACGACCAGATAGGTCTCGTCGCCAGGAATCTGGTGCACTTCGTTTCACTCAAAACTGAGTCTATATGTGAAAGTTATAGCCTGTTGTCCTCTTGATCAAACAGGGGAATTTAAAAAAAAAAAGTCAAACAGTGTCAAGGGATCAAACTTTGGTCAAAATGGGAATTTATCCGGCCCAATGGGAAGCTGAAATGTGTCGAGCTATGGTTGGTTGAATCTCCAGGCTCATTGGCAATTTGTGATTGGTTTTTTAATGAAACAAAGGTATGTTGACACGTGGCTAGTCTAGAGGCTGCCACGTGCCCCTCCCAAAGGCCAAAATTGGTTAAGTGTATGGTCAAATGTCGAACTTATTGTGTAAAATTTTTATTACAAGTGGAAGGGTAGAGGTCGGGGTCGACCGCGCTATTATCATTCCAATAATTCCTAGGGTTGTTATGTTTTTTTTTTTAAGAAATAATAGAGGTAACTATCAACCTACTTTTGAGATCAGGATCTAGCCTTCCGAATGCTCAGAGAGGGCTCTCTCTTTATGATTTAACTCTGTTGTTTTTTAATTTATTTTAGGATAGTTATGAAAGATTGATTGGGTTTGATTTTTTATTTGGTTTGGTGGAATTACTAATTTAGATAGATAATTGTCTTCTCTACTTTTCCATTGGACTATGGAGTCAAAATGTCAAAAAAGCAAGACAAGATCAAGTTCTAAAGGAAGTGTTCACAGGGCAGGGTAGCTAAGAAAGATCAGATCTTTAAAGGATGAATGGTGAAGTGGTTTTCAATCGAGATCAAGGAGCAGTTAAGGATTCCTTAAACCAGAATGATGAATGAAAGAGAAAGAGGTCAACCGAGATGGGAGAGAAATTAAGGATTCTCATATCTAGATATCATAAGAAAACATTAAAATGAATAACAGTTCAAAAAAAATGTGTACTTAAACAATTTCTGCAATACTATTCTTGTTATAACACTTAAATTTGGAAAAAACATACAAGTTTATGGAATACTTAAGAGAAATAACATTAAACAATTAAAATGTACTTCACTGAAGTGGCTCAACACATGAATCCTGTAATGTAATGCCTTTATTACTTGTCCAGTCTGGTGACTTGAAAATTGTACAATAAACCATCAGGTATTTTGATCAATCACAACTATATAAATGTTCAGGAATCCACCCTAACACTTCAAATTTCTGAAGTATTTATACAAAAACTAATACATAATATCCTAAACTATTTTAGGAATTATTCAAGGAAAAGAAAATGTATTCATGCAAGAAGATATAGACACCTAGGAGACTAAATGCTAGTTGTCCCTACTTATTTGGATTCTTGTTTGCTTCACTGATATTTTGTTGCTTTATCTCTTTTGTTGTTGCTTTATGTTGGCTGTCATCTTTATCTTTCTCTCTTGTATTTCTTTAACTATGTCTTTTATCTTTAAACTCTTCTGTGTTCACCTTTAACCTGACTGATCTGTAAACTCTGTTTTCCACTTTTCACCATAACAATAAATCATATAACTTTTCCCAAGTATCTTCATCTGGGATTTTAATATTCACCATTTTTTTGTAGATTTCATCTGCTTCAGTGTATTTGGTGAAAGTAGGCTTGTTCACAGAGAGGTGATTTACCTCATGCTGGAGGTAAAACAGATTTTCAAAAATCTGACAGAGTAGCTTTCCTGTTGGAATTCCTTTCAAATATGAATTTTTGGACTGTTCTTTGGCCATTTCTCTTATCTTCTTGTCATAGTCTTCCTGCCTCATTAGTATGTCATTAATCACCAGTGGATTAGGCAAACCTTTCTGCCTTAGAACATCAAACTTATTCATAAACCTGTTTATTGCTAATTCCATGGCTTGGCACTTATCTTCAAGTTGTACCATTAAGTTTATTTTGAAAATTACCTTCTTAACCTCTAAAATTGTTTTAGTCCTATCACTGACTCCAATTTCTTCTAACTCATGCTTGTTCTTAGAGTTTAGAAACTTAATTATCTCTGTGGCCTCTTCTGGTTTTTTTTTTCAAGTTCTTCTTTGACTTTCTGAATGGCTTCACTTTCTTCCTTGATCAAATATTTCTGCTCAAAGATAACTTGCATAGATGGCCAAATATCATTAATAGAGTTAATGATATTGGCCCATAATTGTTGCTTGGCTTGGGCCAAAGGTTTTGCCAATGTCAACTCTCTTTCTAACTTCTGAACTCTATCAGTCAATCTGCTTGACTTCTGCGCTTCAGCTGTATGCCTCATTTGAGCCAATTTCTTTTCATCTTCAAGATTATTTACCTATTATTTCAGTCTATTAATTTCAGTAGTATGTATTGACATGTCTTGCATAGCTTTAACTAATTTACCTGCTTCATCACTAGGATGAGTTGTTGTTGTAGCTAATGCAGTAGTTGTTGTTGTTGAAACTTTTGTTGTAGCTAATGTAGTAGTTGTTGTTATTGAAACTTTTGTTGTAGTTGGAATTTCTGTAGTAGTGGGCACTGTTGTAGCCACTGAAGTTGATGTTGAAGATGTGGGAATGGCAGTAACTGTAATTGCTTCCATGCTTGCCTTCTTTTCTTGCACTAACTTATCCTTCTCATTCTCTGTCTCTTTCAGTTGAGATGTCAACTGAATGATGAGATTCATCATTTCATATTTTTGTCCTTCATTTTCTAAAACTTCTTTTTCTTGCGGATGTTCAGTGGGAGGTAGTTTCAGCTGCTTCTTCAATGCAGCAATTCCTGCATTCTTCTTTTTTATTAGTTCCTCAGTTGCTTTAATGTTCTTTGGATCATATCCTACCTCTATGACCAATTCTTCAAGTGATTTGATTCTATTTTCCTTGGCTTGTGCGGAAGCCTTCTCTAGTTTTAAATGTTCTTTAATGTTTTCTAGAGAATTTTGTAATTTCTGGACACTCATAGCTTTGTTGTTCATAGTAGAATATAAAATTTCTCTAGCTTGCTTATGAAATTCAATTTGGTCTATACGATGAACATATTTAGCCATGACTTCAAATGTTATTTTCCTATAGTCTATTGATGACTTTGGATACCACACTGTGGGCTACAAAAAGGTCATCTGCATCTTCCTGGTTTTATAATCAACACCAGAAAGAAACTTGTTCTAGTCACTAGGTGTCTATTTCCAATATTGGGCATAGGTCACTACTTTTAATGTCTCATTCTTTAATTTGATCTCCTTATATCTCTACATTATATCTTTTTCTTTCTCTGTTGTTTTTCTTGATGAAGATAATTCAACATTACACTGCTTCTAAATGATCTGAGCACTAGATGTTGAAGGCTGATGAGTTTCCTCTGAAACAGTAGGAGGTGCATTGTCTTTAACAATTAAATATGTATCAATGATTTCCATTATCTCTTCTTGTTAATTTACAGGATTTAGCTTGGGCGTCTTCCTGTACATTAGCTTAAATTTAGTATCAGTAGTGGTTTGAGCTGAGTATGAAGCTTCGTCTCTTGCTCTCTTGGAGTTCATATCTTGTAAGGCTGGAGTATGTAGGACAGAACTAGTCTCAACTGGTTTCTCCACCTCTTTCAAAGTTTCCTCTAACCACTCTAACTGGTTGGAGTACTTCTCAATCTCTGGTTTGGAATCATGGATAAAAGGAGTTAATTTAAATCTGACTCTTAGTTTGTTGATAACTCCTAAAGGATCATACTTCCATTTGAAACTATCACTAAATTTCAATTCCCGTAAATACTTTTCTGCTTGTTGACCAGCATTCCTATTATTGCAGATGAAAGGACCAAGCTGGTTCTTTATTTTAAACTGAGTTTTCTTCTTTGTTGATAGAAAATTAACCTCATCTAAGTTTAGGATCTGCCTGATATATTCTAGTGAAAATAACCTCATGGGGAGGTATTTGGGCAACTTATATGGAGTGATTTGACATCCATACAACCTAATTTCTGTGTGGTTCTAGTATAAATACCAGTCTCCTATCCTACCGAGTTCAGATAACTCCAATACCTTCTTTATTTCTTCCTTGATCCTAGGTTCATTGCTACTACTTAGCATGTTGACAACTAGATGAATAAATGAATCATTGAAGTCCTTGTATGTGAACTCTGTGGAATCTTTCATGATTAAGGAAGTCCAGAAGACTACAGATTGGGGGTTATCCTCTGTGTCCAATTCTTGAAGGCTAACTGAAAACCTTTCAGATTGGAAGTACAAGAATAAATGAAATAGAACTGATGAATACTTAAACACTCCTTCCTCAGGTAATTTAACCAATTTCTCATGGATGGCCTCTAATAAGTATTGAGAAAATTTAAATGTAAAGGTTGGAGGTTGTCCTGGGCAGAAAATGGACAGAAAACCTAGGATTGAAGCATCTACATACTCTTCTGTAAATTAGCCTAGAATGCAAGACAACATTGTGACAATCTGTCTTGTTCTTTTTGAAAAATTTAGGCTGAATAAGGAGGGTTACTCTTTGGGGTTTCAACTAAAGGAGGTAAGAAGGTTTGGAAGATTTGAAACCTATTTGGAAAGTCTAGCTTTAGATATAACTCAGTGAATATTTCAATTGACAAAGGGGCTTCATCAGGCTCGAGTTGGATTTGCAACATCTGGTTTATTGATTCTCCAGTAATGGTGAACAAAATCTCTTTGTTATGGGTTACTAGGGCTCTTTCATTGGGCAGATAATTAACTTGACAGAGTCTGGTGATTTCTGCAAATTGGAAGGTCTATGGGAAGATATATTTAGGTAAATTTGATTCCCAAAGGTGGATATCATCAGCCTGGTCCATGAATTTATCATGGCTCCAACAGTGGAGCTCAAGGAGGTTGAAATCAGTGACAGGGTCACTGATTTTGAAGTCTTTTTCTGCAAGGGGGGTATGTTCAACATCAAAAACAGGAGGTTGCAGGGGATTAACTAACACAATGCCTTGGAAGCCGTAGATTTGTTTATTTGATTCAATTTATTACTTTATGTCTTAAGAAATGGCTTTCGGCGCTTAGGAATACCTGGAAATGGTAATTTTTGTCTGCAGAAAGGGTTCTGGTTGCAGTAGAGGCTTTAGTCCCGGTCTGCAAATCTTTTAAACTAGTTCTTCACAAGCTTTGGTAGTGAAAGGCTTGAATTTTGGTCTTATTTCGCCTCAAAATAGGTCGGCAGTGGTTTCTTTAGCTTAAAAACAGGTTGGCAAGGCTTCTTGTACACAAATTTGAATAGAAAGGATTAACTAATAGTAAAGAGCGGTTTAATACCTTTTGACTTGAAGCAATAAATGATAAGGTGCGGGGTCAAATTCAAACAATAGGATGGTTTCATCATACATCTCGGATGGGAGTATGGTGGTTATCGCATTGGAAAAGGAGGGTTGGTGATATTCTATTGAGGAGTGCGATAAGATGTGGGGCTGCCACGTAGCAGGGGAGCGGGGGTGCGAAACCACTTATTTTGCAACCCCCCAATGATGTTAAAGGTCGGGTAGTCGAGGGTGCGATAGCTCTTATTAGCCATCGGATCAAAAGAATGAAGATCTGACGGATGGACGAATAGGAGGAATGAGTTGGGGATTTGATAGGTGGGGCCTGAGATTTAAGTCATGTGAAGGGGTTTACAATAGAAGTGGTACCCGGGGTGACTTATGCGATGGGGTATAATATGAGTGGGTTGGGGATTATATAAAAGCAAAGGGTTAATAATGGTATATATGTGGGTTAATAAAATGTATTAAGCGGGAGTTGGTATGTGTGGGGAATTAAAATATAATGTATAACTATAGGTTATAATGAAATAAGGGGTAAATTATCATAAATGCAAGATGTTAATGTAATAGGTGAATAATTTAAAATGATAACGGGATGGTTTAATAATACATTAAAAATGGGTTTAAAAGGATATCGAGGAATGATTTACAGTGGGGCCCAGTATACTGAAAACCTTTAAAACTATGAAAAAAATGGGTTTTTCATGTTTTAATTGAAAAGGGGAATTTACTTTTCCAATGAAAATATTTTTTTAACTAGGGAAAAGGGTTTTAGGAAGGGCAAAAGGGTGAAATAAGGGGAAAAATATTAGTATGAAGGGAAAGGGATAATTTTACAAGGGAAAATGACTTTTTGCAAGTGGAAAAAGGATTTTAAGCAAGGGGAAGGGGATTTTGGGGGATATTAGTGATATTAAATGACCAATTGATGCTTTTCATGCCTTGTGAAAGTGATCTACCTACCCATCATTTTACCGTAACATTTTTTCTTCATTTATTGGGTGCATTTGAGCTTGTTGGCCCTCTTATTTTTCTTTTATAAGCAAACTATCTAATTCTAACCTTATGACTTCCAATGGCTCAGATTAAACTGATGAGCTCATTTTTATCCTCTACCTAACTACTGATTTGCCAAGATTAAATGGTTTGGCTAGATCTTTATTCACTATCTATCAATACTTTGAAATTTAAATGCATGAACGAGTCAAGATTAAGTTGTTTGACCATCATGAATTGTGGCATATTGTTAAGTCCCTATATTAATAGTGTAGTCCCTTATTATGTTATTGTAGCCCCCCTTATTGTTATTGTTGTACCCCTGTAACCCCCATATTGTTATTATTGTGCCCTTACATTATTATTGTTAGGTCGGCTAGGATTACATTGTGGCCCTATGGACTCCTATATATAGAAAGGAGGTTTTGTAATTTGTATCATCCAAGAATTGTTCATTCATGTAATGCATTGGAGGTTTCCCCCTCGAAGTGGCTTATTTCTGAGGCGTTGATATCTCTTTTCTTCTCTTTTTGGAGCTGGTTTCACAACATTTGGTATCAAAGATTTGAGATTCTAGGGTTTCGCTGCTCCAAACAGGTCATCGTGGCATTTTCGCTATAACTTTTTTTATACGAAGGTTCAGAATCTGCAATTTTTTAGAGTGCGAAGCCAAAATCCTGAGGAACATCGTCGCAAAATTTTAGAGCTTGGTTCACAATATTTTCGGAGATATCATCTGTGCAAGTTAGGTCATTTTGCAGGCTCCTGAATTTAACCTAAACAGGTCATCGTGGTATTTTAGTAATAATTTTTTTTCTACGAAGTTCCAGAAGCTGAAATTTTTAGAGTACGAAGACACAATCCTAAGGAACAGTTTCACAAAATTTCAAATATTGGTTCGCAATATTTTCAGAGATATTATCTGTCGAAGTTAGGGCTTTTTGAGGCTTCTAAATTTCATCTCAAAGAGGTGATCGTGGGAAAATCTTCATAGCTCTCTCTCTGAGCATCGGATTGGAATGCTGTAAAAAGTGGCCAAAAGTACATGAACTATAATTTTAGAGCCAAAGGAGGAAACAGTGGCACGTGGCAAGTCGTACAAGTTCGCTCTACTGAACTAGTCCAAAATTGGGTCATTGTGGGAGATTGGACATAACTTTGTCTTGAAGAATCCAAATCAGATCAGACCTGTGGAATTTGAAAGAAGCTTCAGAGGGATACTACAGGGCTGAATTTCAAATATTGAGGATCCGCAATTATAGAGATAATTCAATTTCAATATCGAGCTCCTCAAAAGCAAGAAAAAGGTGTGTATTTGGTTTTTAAAATTGCATAACATTTGTTTGAAAAAGCAGTTTGAAGTGATTCCAAGGGCATATTTTAGAATTTTTATCAGTATTGGATTCTATAATGCCTCCAAAAAATAATTCCATACCCATTAAGCCCTCAAAAATATATACTATGACACATGAAGAGGAAGAATTGCAGTATGAGATATCAAAATTACGGTACCATGTGCAACAAATTTCGATCTTACGAAGAGCAACCGAAGATAACATAGATGGTTTAAAAGCAGAAACGGAGGCTAATTTGGATGGTTTGAAGGATCAAATAATAGCTAATATGGATGATAAATTAGTGGAAGATCACATCGAGCATCAACAAAAATTTCTCCAACTCTCAAAGGATAACCTAACTTTGGTGCAGAATCTAATGAAACAACAGGAAGATCAACATCACATCGAAAGAAGTTCTGAAGCAGTCACAGAAACAAGAACTCAACAAGTACGATCAATTTCAGAGTATCTTAGCAAGTGGAAGAACTTTCCTATAGAAGATTCCACATGGGAGGATGAGAATTTTATACAGAAGCATCAAGAAATAATCAAGCGTTGAGGACAACACTTGTTTGAAGGAGAGGGGCATGTTAAGTCCCTATATTAATAGTGTAGTCCCTTATTATGTTAGTGTAGCCCCCCCTTATTGTTATTATTGTACCCTTGTAACCCCCATATTGTTATTATTGTGCCCTTACATTATTATTGTTAGGTCGGCTAGGATTACATTGTGGCCCCATGGACTCCTATATATAGAAAGTAGGTTTTGTAATTTGTATCATCCAAGAATTTTTCATTCATGTAATGTATTGGAGGTTGCCCCCTCGAAGTGGATTATTTCTAAGGCGTTGATATCTCTTTTCTTCTCTTTTTGGAGCTGCTTTCACAACACATATTTGACAAGCTGCACACAATTTTTATTTTGCAAAAGTAGCTAAAGTAGTGGCATTTGAATGTGCACACTTTCATGATATATTTTTATCTCTTCTTGTGTGGGGTTCATACTTTATTTTCTTTTTTTATCTTTTTCTTTTAGTCCTTTGATTTTTCTTTTAGGACTTACCCTCTCTACATTTTTTTTTAATATAGGAAAACATTTTGCAAAAAGGAAAATTATGTACAATATTACAAGAATTTAACATAGTCAATTCAAAATTATGATCCCTACTATTATAGGACCCTAACACCCATGATCTTCCCCACACTACACACTAGGCAAACCAACTACACTACGTAATAGATCTTAACTATAATGTTTTTCGGCATTTATTTAAAGTTTGACATATGTGTGGGGGGAAGGAAATGGGGGCCAGCCCCAACCCACAGGACCTCAGGTCGTGACCACAGGCGAAGGCCTAACTTAATAGCGGAGGTTTAAAACTTTAATGCAAGTTATCAACCCTTAAGCCCCATTTAAAAATGTGCTAATCCTTCATTAAATGCAGATTAATTTAAGCACAGTTAGCGCTAAGTTCATATTAATTAGCGCTAAACCTCAGTTTAAAAAGCACTTATATTAAACTAATCCAACCTTTAATTGTGGATTAGATATGGCAAAGTCCACTAAATAGGCTCCACCTCCATTTTTGTCAGACTTAACTAGAGTTACTCCGGTATTGGTGGAGTTTTTCTAGGAAATATTGAAGAAGCCATAACTTTGGCATATTTCGACCAAATTAGGCTCAGAAAGAGTCAATCCTAGATGATTTGGATGCTATGAGCATGATGGTGTAGGTTGCAGAGGGAGAGGAGCACTTATGTAAGTGTTATTTTTTTCACTTTTAAGATTAAAGAAGCCTAGGACCACCAGGAGAGGAGGCCATGTATAGATAACCTAAAGACCATTTGCAGAGCCAAAAGAGTCTATTTTGAGGTTTTGGGGTCTTCTGAATCCATTGGAGTAGGTTTCCAAGCCATTGGAGCATTGTAGGTGCATTTAATCATATAAAGTACCATTAATCCAAAGAGGGCTTAGCCATTGAAGCAGGTCCATGGAGATGTAGCCCAGGAAGGGTGAACCCCGTTATCAGCTATTTTGTAATGTGTTTGTTGTGTGTTATTTCTCTGAAATTTACTTGTTGTACATGTGTTTTTAGCAACTATTTTTCTTAATGAATTTTTCATAAAAATACACTTAAACTTGACACATAAACCTTCACATAACTGGCTAATTTGAGACGATGCTAAACAAAATTATTTTATATTGATGAGGGAGCTAGCACAGCAAAAATATTTTGCCCATATTCATATCAAGTTGGTATCAAAACTCATTTTATCTCATTTTAGCCAAGGTTAGCTAGAGAAATAGCTATTGGTTTTGCATTTTTGCAAGAATAATTTAACTGTGTGCAAGTTTATGTGTGTAAGGAGAAGGTCAATATTGAGGACTTAGCTCTAAAATCACAACAAAAAAGTATTTTTATGCATTTCAAGTGTGATGGAAGCTTCATCAAGTGATGTTTCTAATCCATATTCCTTAGCAAGACTCTTTGATAAAGAGATGTTGCAGAAGCTCTACATCATGAGTGATATGGTGCAAGAGTTGGTTGAATATAGGAAGGAGAACACTATACTTCAAGAGCATTTGATAGCCATGAAGGAGGAGAAGCAAAAGCTTCTTGAAAAGATGCATGAGATGGAGACTCGGCTCCATTATGAAAAGGAAACTTTAGCCAAGTATGTACATGAAAAGGAGGTATGAAAATCAAGTTTATCTTCAATTTCCTCTCAAAATGGATGTGTAGGTGCTTTTGAAAGAAATACTAGAGGAATAGGGTCCAAATTATTGATGAAGATGGGTTATGAAGGTAAAGGATTGGGAAAACATGTACAAGGCATAGTTGACCCCATTGTTGTTGAAAAAAAGCCTAGGTATTTGGGTCTTGGTTATGGACAACATGATGGAGAATGCTCCAAAGCCAAGGAGGCACATGAAGATGTTCCAAGAAGGGCTTTAATTACAAGTTCATTACCTCAAGCTTGTGAATATTGTGTTCATGAGGAATCCAAAAGATTTACACCCACTTTGCAAGAAGATGCTCATAAGCATGCAACTAATGATAATGGAAAACAAGAGAATGTTGAAAGCTCTAAATTCATTGAAGACATTGTTGGTATTCTTAAGAGAGCCACTACCTCATCAAATTCACCTCCTCAAGAAGGCGACAAAGGTGAATGTGCAAGGTATAAATCTTCCTTTAATCATGTTGCTTTTGATTATGATAAACATGGAAAATCCTCACATAAGATTGGAGAAAGTCTACATGTTACTTTTGTGGTTTGAATAACCATACTACTTCGAGGTGTTGGAAGAAGATAGCCATACATATAAAACTTTCTAAACAAAGGAGACAGAAAGCCAAATGTCCAATGGACAAAGAAAACCATGTTGAAAATAAGATGCAATTATTTTTCACTCATTTCCATAAGAAAGGTCATCTTGTAGACAAGTGTTGGGCTTTGTATCCAACAAGTCATCCACGACATTTGAATAAGAGGGAGAGAGAGAATGCCAAGAATGTAAAAGAGGATTCCATAATTGATGTGGGTCAGGATGATCCACATGATGAAGTGCAGCTGAAAGAAGCGCCATTGAAGTGGTTTGGCAAGAGATGGTTAGATTTCTTAACCAATTAAGGACTTGCGTTTCTATTGATGATTGATCCAAATATTTCCTTGTTGATGCATTTATTTTCCAATTGAATGCATTTATTTTCTCTTGAAAGTATGTTGCATATTGCATGAAGCAAGATGTTGAAAAAGTAGAGTTATGTTGACTCACTTAGATGCAGCAAAGATGGCAATCTGTACATGATTTTGTTTGACTTGAGAGATAGTTGTTTAAAGAGGCATGTTTTGTCGACTTGTGTTTGGTCGATGATTTTGTACACCAAGATGTAAGAGTACATGGCAATGTTCACAATATGTGACATTTTTTGCTTTGAAGGAGCAAAAGAAAGAGGTCGTCAAGTTGCGTTTCTTGCGTGGTGTGTTTTTCAAGATTAATGGTTGTGCTTGTGACAAGATGTCTCAGGACTTTGGAAGGTCCACTCTTGAGCGAGAGGCTCGTGATTAGCGTTCATTCTCAAATCATGGCATGAGCAACATGTCAATACAGGAGGATGATGCAATGAAAAAGTGGAAAGAGGGACAAGATGCCAAAAATTTTGCAGCCAAAACATCAACCATTGTAGACCATTTGATGTGTTGATGCCAAGAAGCGAAAGTGATTGCGAATGCATTCTTCCAGATGTGGAATTTGGAAGCATGGAGGTAAAAAGAATGGAAATTTCTCTTCTTGTGATTATTGATATTAGTACTCATTGATGTAGTTCACTCAGATGGGCTTAACTTGGAAAAGTGGTTTCCAAGGAGAAGCTTGCATCAAATGCATGTTTGTGAAAAGGAGGAACATGATTCTCAGTGTCAAGGCCATCAGTCAACTTTCCAAGCATTGAGGGATCACTTTGGTACAGCAAGATGTTTAATCAGTCAGCAAGCAGCTAGCAAGTGTTGGATTGGGTCAACGGCAAGAGGAGGACATTGCTTGAAGTGCCAAGCCATTTGAAAGGCAAGGCATGTCAGTGAACCCAAGTAGTTGTGATGGAGAATTTTCCAAGTAGAATAAAGTTTATATAACTTGGGAAAAAGAAGAGTATTCAACTCTCATCATATAATCAAATTTTATGGGTCCAAAAGCCTGTCACTAGGAAGGACTGATCGGAATCTAGATTGGGGGAAAAAATTTGCTAATAATTAAAATTTATCACAATCAATGCAAACTAGAATGATTGAATAGGTCTCATCGCCACGAATCTGGCGCACTTCATTTCGCTCAAAACAAAGTATGTATGTGAAAGTTAGAGCATGTTGTCTGCTTGACCAAACAGGCAAATTTTCAAAAAAAGTCAACAGGGTCAAAGCGGTCAAACTTTGGTCAAAATGGGCATTTATCCAGCCCAATGGGAAGCTGACATGTGTCAAGTTGTGGTTGGTCAAATCTTTAGGCTCATTGGCAATTTGTGATGGGATGTTGACAAGTGCCTAGCCCAGAGGTTGCCACGTGCCCCTCCCAAAGGCTAAAATTGGTTAAGTGTATGCTCAAATGTCGAATGTATTGTGGAAAATTTTATTATTAGCGGAAGGGCAGAGGTCGGGGTCAACCCCGTGACCTCGCCCACACTACGCACGAGGCAAACCAACTCCACTACGTGATAGATCTTAACTATAATAGCTTTTGAAATTTATTTAAAGTTTGACATATGTATGGGAAGAAGGAAATGGGGACCAGCCCCAACCCACAAGACCTCGCGTCATGACCACAGGCGAATGCCTAACTTAATGGCGGAGTTTTAAAAATTCAATGCGGGTTATTAGCTCTTAAACCCCATTTAAAAATGCACTAATCCTTCATTAATTGCAGATTAAATTAAGAAAAGTTAGTGCTAGGTGCATATTAATTAGCGCTAAACCTCAGTTTAAAATGCACTTATCTCAAAATAATCTAACCTTTAATCACAAATTAGGTTTGGTGGAGTTCGCTAATTTTGGCGCCACCTTCATTTTTATTGAACTTAACTGGAGTTACTCTATTTTTGGTGGAGTTTTTCTAAGAAGTACTGAAGAAGCCATAACTTTGGCATATTTCAACCAAATTAGCCTCAGAAAGAGTCAATCATAGATAATTTGGATGCTTTGAGCATTGATCAGGAGTTCATAAATTTTTCTCAAAATTGAAATTTATAGGATTGGGTTGAAACTAGTATGGTTACATAAATCTCATCTTCCTGATTCCGACACCGTGAACGATTCAAAAAACCGATGTCGTATGAGGGAGATATCGCGTTCTGATTGAAATCCTAAACAACAAAAATTTGCGACAGGGTTGACTGGGATGCCCAGTCAGCATGGCCGATGTACAGTCAACAAAAAGGAATATTCCTTTTCTTTGGGCCAATCAGTGGATGAAAAGTGGTAGAATATTATTGGACATGTGGTTGTATGTTTTGGTTTTGTGGGCTAATCAGAGGGTGACACATGGCTAGCCCTGAGGCCGCCACGTATCCCCTTAGTGGTGCATTAAAATTATTGTGGAGGTCGTAGGAGTCAAACCCTGGACCTCCGGCAGGGCATGCCCAAGTCTTAACCACCCGCTCTGCACATTGTCACTTAACCTATAGGGGAGTCATCTTTATTTTAAAGTATAATGCCATTTAATGGGGGGAGGGGGGGGTTGGGGACCGTCGACGGTCCCAACCTGCCAGCGGTCCTCGCGGGTTGTTCACATGGCATATAACCATACCAATAAACACCAACCACAAAATGTAACTCTCTGACAGTTAAAAATCCGCCAGAATTTTGCGACGAGTCACATGCTACAGTCACAGTTAATGTTTCTGTGTGGTCTCCGCTAATCATGATGACAAACTCCGGTTTAAACGTTATTACCACAGTTCAAGCCGAGTTTCGCTCCACTGTAAATGGTAACCATGGGTAGTGGGGGTTTCCATGTGGCCACCTCCAATCAAAACTTTAAATACTATGGTTAGGACTAGCGGGATTCTTGGAGGCACATTATTTTTGGGCAGATTGCACAAAACTAACTCCAGTTAAGAAGAGTTCTCCACTTTTAGTGGGGCTTTTCTAGGTGTTATTGGGAAAATGAGTTGGAGACTCAATTTTCGCCCATTCAGAGTGAATGAAGAGTCATTATAAACTAATTAGAGAATTCTGGAGCCATTGGTGCAAAGAAAAAATCCATTAGAGGCCTGTAACTACATGTATTTCCAAAATTTTGAGCATAGTGAAAGATGGACATGCCATTGGGAGCTGGACCAGCAGATGTAGCCCAGGAGGGGTGAACTGCTTCATCATGCCTGCTATGTAAATGTTATGTGGTGACTTATATCTCTATTTTACACTGCTTTTCAGTGTTATTTGTGCTTATTTCATGCTTCTAATTCACTAAAATTGTCTACAATTCATGGTTAAAATCCTCAATCCTTAAGCAAAATAAAGAGAAAATTATGCACATGTTTTATAACTGAAAAGACACATAGCACAGCAAAACTAATACAGTCCTTTTAGATCAAGCATGATGGTGTAGGTTGCAGAGGCAGAGGAGCATTTCTGTAAATGTTATTTTTTTCACTTTGAAGATTAAAGAAGCCTAGGGCCACCAGGAGAGGAGGCCATGTCTAGATCACCTGAAGACCATTTGCAGAGCCAGAAGTGTCTATTTTGAGGTTTTTGGGTCTTCTGAATCCAATGGAGCAGGTTGCAAAGCCATTAGAGAAATGTATGTGCATGTAATCAGATAATTGACCATTAATCCAAAGAGGGCCTAACCATTGAGGCAGTTCCATGAAGATGTAGTCGAGGAGGGGTGAACTCCGCTATCAGCTATTATGTAATGTGTTTGTTGTGTTTTATTTCTCTACCATTTAATTGATGTACACTTAAACCCTCACATAACTGGTTAATTTGAGACAATCCTAAACACATTTACTGATGAGGGAGCTAGCATAACAAAACTAGTTTTCCCATATTCAGATCAGTAAACCTCTGCAAGGCAGCCTTGACTAACAAGCTGGGGATATTTGGAGAATATGGGGGTTCAAATATAGAGGAAAAATCAAAACGAGGATGAAAATATTGGGGAGAAACAGAGAACCAGTCGAAGAAAGAATCCAGAAACGATAAACCCAGTTCGAGTGTCATGAATCAATCCTCGTTTAAAATGGAAGAACATTTTTATATCAAGCCATATCATGGCAAGATCGACACTCTGAAGTTGAACCATTGAATAAGGACAAAAAATCTCATTTGTGCAGATGAAATTGGAGGGCCATGCACACACTTGGTGGGAGAGCCACATGGAAACCCTGAGGTTGGAAGGAGAACCTCCAGTGACTAAGTGGAAGATTTAAAAACTATCATTAAGTCACTTTTTTATCCCATTGGTTACGTGGAGGACCAGTGGATCTAGTGGCATTACTTTAGGAAAAATTTGGGCCAACGCGTGCAGGAGTACACCAAGAAATTTAGGAATGTGGCTATAATGTTGGGTATCTCTCCAAAGAACCCAGATGTACTCCTCAAGTATTTGGGGGGTCTGCAACACCATCTGTGTGAGAAAGTGATGTTTTTCAAGCCCAAATCGGTTGACAAGGCTTTTGTATAAGCACAATACCTAGAAAACACGGGCCTAAAGAGAGCGCAACCAAGTGGATTGAAGCAGAAGGAGCAACAAGATGCTTCTAAGGAGGGGAAGAAGAAGAAAAAAGGGGAAAAATATAAAAATATGACAACCACAACACACCAATGAAAATATCCTAGTAACCCCACTGCAACATCGATGGCCATACAAAGAAAAAATGTTGGAAGTTGCATCAAGAGCTAAACCCGAAGAACAAGAAGAATAATCTCATGGCCATTGATTAGAGAAAATAAGTTGAAACAAATTCAGACGTGGATAATAAGATCATATGTATGTCAGTGTAGAAGGAGGTGAATCTGAGTATCCTTCAGCAATAGGAAGAGAAGGAAATGACCAAACTCTTCCATATAAAGATACAGGTCAATAAGACAAATATTGATGCTTTGTTTGACTCAAGATCACACGTGAATCTCATTGCAACAGAATTGGTCAAGAAGTTGGAGCTAAAATTTTGTGATCATCCAAACCCATACCCACTGGGATGGGTAAATAAGGGTGCAGAGATGAAGGTAACAAAACAATGTAAAATTAGATTTGCTATTAGTGTTGATTTTATTGATGAAGTAGATCTAGATGTGGTTCCCCTTAATGTATGTGGAGTCGTGTTTGGGAGTCCATGCATGTACATGCATGAAGAAATATTCATGAGGAGAGCCCACTCGTATAGACTTGTCAAGGATGGAAAATCGTTCATCATCAACGCGCACAAAGGCAAGTCGAAAATTTCATTAGTGAGTGCCAACCAAGCCCAAAAATTGATCAGTTCCAACAAGAAGTATGTTCTATTGTTTTTAAGAGAAATTCAGTCTACAGAGGAGTCAATAAGGGGCATGGAAACCCTGGAGGGGTGTACTAAGAAACATTAAAAAAAATTGGAGTTTTTACGTACATACAGGGATGTGTTCCAAGAGCCTAAAGGGTTACCTCCTAAGAGAGAAGTAGAGCATGAGATCCAACTATATCCAGACTCCCCATTGCCAAATATTGGATTGTATAGGCAGTCTATTATAGAAGTAAGTGAGGTGAAGAAACAATTGTAGAAGCCATTGGAACATGGTTTCATTCGACCGAGTACATCACCAAGTGGGTCACCCATCATCATTATGCCAAATAATGATGAGACTTGGCAGATGTGTATAGATTACAAGGCGTACTTGAACAAAATCATGCTCAAGAACAAATACCCCTTGCCCAAGATAGATGATTTGTTGGATCAATTGCAACAAGTAAAGTACTTCACCAAGCTGGATTTGAAGTCTGGATATCACTAGGTTTGATTCAAAGAAGAAGACACCTAGAAGGTCGCCTTCAAAACTAGAAAAGGTTTGTATGAGTGGTTAGTCTTGCCATTTTTCCTATGTAATTCACCAGTTATGTTTAGGAATTAATGAATGATATACTGCACCCTTTTATAGACTCATTTGTTACTATCTATTTGGATGATATACTGGTATATAGTGCTATCTGGGAGGAGCATATTTCACATTTGATGTTGGTGTTGGAAACATTGAAGAAGCACCAACTGCTAGCAAATCTCAAGAAGTACGAGTTTGCACAGTAGTATTTGGTGTATAAGGGGTATCTGATCGATGGAGGAGAGTTGAAGATAGATCCTTCCAAGATGGAGGCCATCATGAAATGACCAGTGCCTACTAATGTTTCTGAGGTTAGGAGTTTCATTGGGGCAGCATAGTACCTGAGGAAATTCAGAGCCTCATTTTCAGCGATAGCAACACCGCTCCACGCCATAATAGCAACTGGAAAGAGTTTCCAGTGGGGAAAAGGTCAGCAGAAGGCTTTCGAGGAGCTAAAGAAGAAAATCAGTCAAGCACCAATTCTGGCGTTACCAAACTTGCAACGACCCTTTGAAGTGGAGACAAATGTGAGTGGGTATGCTATGGGAGTTATCTTGATGCAGGGAGGAATGTGTGTATGCTACAATTATGAAGTATTTCGTGGGGAATTTCTTAACTACCCTACCTATGACAAGGAGCTTTATGCCATGGTGAAAGATGTAAAGAACTGGAAGCATTATCTGATGGGGAAGGAGACAATAATCCACACAGATCACTAGTCGTTACAGTACTTGCAAGCACAGAGTAAGCTACAACAGACTCGACATTACAAGTGGATGGGGTTTTTACAAAAATTTAATTTGGTGATCAAGTATAATAAGGGAAACATAAACAAGTTGGCTCGTATGCTTTTAAGGCAACCCACATCAAATATCACAACTTTTGGGACTCTTATGCACATGGAGCCATTCACCCATGATGCATATAGAGAGGCATATTCATATTATGAGGACTTCAAGGAGGTGTATCAACAGTTGCAAAGTTAGATTCATATGCACGATGGAGACAACACCGTTGACTACCATCTCCAAGATGGGTTACTGTACAAGATGGATAAGCTATGTGTTCCTAAAGGTGAGCGACTGCAACTAATTAGAGAGGATCACACCTCCAAGGTTGTAGGGAAATTTGGTGTAGGGAAGACTGTGGCTAACTTACAGAGGTATGTGTATTAGCCCAAGATGCAAGACCATGTAGCTAGGTTGATAAGAGGATGCATGCTTTGTTGTACCAGCAAGCCTAGTAATAGGAAACAGGGTCTATATCATCATGTACCTGTACCTACTCATCCTTGGGAAAGCATTTCCATGGACTTTGTGGGAGGTATTTCGATGACCAGGAAGGGACATGGCTACCTATTCGTGGTAGTTGATAGGTTCAACAAGATGTTTTTGATTCCCTGTAAAAATACCATCAACGGACAAGACGAAAAAACTTGATTTTTGGACAGGTTTGGGTGCACTTTGGGATACCAATGAGCATCATTTCAGACATGGATACAAGATTTATTAATGCATTATGGAATACATTGTGGAAGAATATGGAAAGAAAGTTGAAGGGTTCTTTAGAATTCCATCCATATACGGATGGGCAGACAGAAGTAGTTAATGGGAATTTTGTGCAGCTTCTGAGGGGATACAACTAGAAGCATCTAAAGTCCTAGGACGAAAATTTGTTATATATACAACATTCTTACAACAGGGCAGTCCACCCTTCTACAAAAAAGTCCCCTTTCGAAACTTGTTTGGATATTTTCCACCTTCACCTTTGGATATTGCATATGGGCATCAAGGAGGAGTGAGGGAAGATCTTACAGGAGATGCTTTAAGAGCTAAAAAATTTATAGAGAAGATTAGGCAGATCCATCTACAGGTACAAGAAATAATGCGGAAGTCGCAGGAGAAGTATAAGGGCATGCATGATCAACACATAATACAGAAATTGTTCAAGGTGGGAGACAAATTATGGCCACAGTTGAACAAGGAGAGGCTGCAGGGGGCTTGGAAATGAAACTAAGGCTTTGAGGTATGGTCCCTTTGAGATATTGGAAAAGGTGTGTGATAATTCTTATCGACTCAATTTACCACCATATATGCGCATTTACTCAGTTATGAATGTGTTGGAAATATTGTCATTGATGGAAAAAGAGCACAAAGGAGCAGCACCTGAACTATCATTAAGGAAAAGGAGTAGAGAAGAACCAACAATAAGGAAAAGGAGCAGATCATGCAACAATGTAGTAAGAAAGCATAAAAGAGAGGCAGAGGAGCAGCAAAGAGGCAAGGAGCAGCATTAGACTATCAGCAAAGGTACCAAAGGGAGCAAAGGTAGCAAAGGCAGTAGAAATAAGTAGAGGAAACAAAGGCAACAGAGGTGGCAAAGGCAACAGAAAGAAGCGGAGGCAACAGAGAAGTAGTTAAGGAAGAAAAGGAGCAAAGGCAACAAAACAAGCTCAGGAGAGATCGGCGCGTTTAAGGCATGTAGAAAGCGTAAAAATCTCAAGTCAGAATGAATAACCAGAAGAAGAAGCTCAGGAGAGATTCACAGAAGCAGCAAAGAAGAGAGGCAGTGAAGGCAGAAGAGAAGCAACAAAGGCGTGCAACAAGCGAAAGAATCTCAAGTCGGAGTGAATAGTGAATATAATAACAAGATCAGGAGAGATCAGTGCACTTAGAAACTGAATAAAGCTCAAGGAGGAGCAACATGGAGGAACCAGTGTTACAGAGCGATGACAGCATAAAGCTCAAGAGAGAATCGCTTTGAAGAATACAGAACAAGCTCAGGAGGAGTAGCGTGGAGGAACCGGTGTTGCAGAGCAGCAATAGGATAATTAAAAAAAAAAATCAACTAAGTTAGAGATCACTTAGAAAATTTCCAAAGGAGAGGAACAGAAGGTTAGGATTAGATCGCAAAAGTGAAGGTGAGAGATGGACGATGGAGATCAAATCGCATCAAGAGCTATTTCGCAAATCGCAACATTTAAGAGTTTAGCATTAGGGCATCGCATTGTAAGTTAAAGTATTTGTGATGCAACATGGAGAAGACATGTGTTGGCACGGCGCAACATCGCAGATCGCAACAAATAGAGTATAACCACAAAGTAAATCTTATAAAGTGCGAAGTGCAATCATATGAGGACCGTTAGATCTAGGGTTAGATCGACAGTGGACGGCGAATCGCAAGATCACACATCGCAAATGTTAGCAAATAGTGCTAAGAAATGTTAATTTGCTTGTGATGCGGTAAGGTTAGAAAGTTGAGATGCGGTAAAAGGGAGGAGCCATGTGTCAACATTGTGCATTAACACACATCACAGAGTTTATAGTTTTATGCTTAAGGTTTGCACGGTAAGGTAAGTTGGAAGCGATGGGATGTGATCGCATATCGCACAAGAGAGTAGATATGTTTAAGTTCTAAATGTTAAAATTTGTGGGCAAATTATTCGCGATGTGTTTTGATTGGTTCTAGGATTGTGGGACCCGAAAAATCCTATTCTGCATATATGTGCGTCATATTATATGCGCCATGTTATAAAGTATACATAGTTGATTGTTAATCGTATGTATCTTAATATGTGTTGTTTGAGTGTTGAAACATATGTATGTTGATAAAAATCAAAATTTGTAATACATGCATTAAAAGGGAGTTTATGTGGGTCGTACCCCACAGGCCACAAAGGAAAGACCTGAACGCGTGACCAGGAGCCCGTGCAGAATAGTGTTGCGGCAGTGAGTCAAGCGAAAAGGCTAAACTTGGAAGAAAAGACTCGGGTAATAAAAAGAAAAGACTGAACACAACGAAGAAAGGCTCGAGTAAGAAAAAGGACCCAGAGCTCGTGCAGAACAGTGCAACGACATGGGTCAAGTCGGGCAAAAAAAAAAGGCGGTCATGCAACACAGTTGGAATATAACTGCAGAAACATAAAATACAAAGGGACAATAAGCAGAAGAGGTCAAACACACGTAAAATCTAAGAAGCTGAAAGGGTTGAATGAGATATTTGAATGTAACTGTAAATGTATTATTTGTTTTATATTGTTTGTGATGCAAAGGCAAGTCTCTGTAGGCAAGGAAAAACTCCAATTTAATAGTGAAATGAGTATATAGTGTAGTAACATCCTGAATATGTTGAGCGAGGAAATGAGAGGATGAAAGGTAAGAGTCATGTCTATTCACTTCATATTCCCATAGAGAATGCAAACACTCATGAAGGTATCTATATAAAGCAGGTAATATCCATGTGCAGAAGGTAATGAAATATAGAGGAAGAAAGAGAAAGGGTGCAACAGATTTGAAGAGTGCATAAGAGGTTAGAAAGCTGCAGAATTTAAAAGAGAAGAAGAATGTAAGAGAGCTGCAGAATGTTAGAGAGTGGAAGAATGAGAGAAGGTAGATAGAGATGTTGTGAAGATCTAGAGCTGATATTAAACAGATTTGAAAGCTGGAAGGGCAGCAGTGAAGGAGAAAAATAGATCTGATATCTAGGTAAATCAACATATGATTTTATTGTAGAGTGAGAAAGTTGGTGCTTCCATATCAAGTTGTAGCTTGATAGATGTCCAGTTGTAGCTAGTTAAGGTAGGAGCCTCCTGAGGGTTGTAGGCTACAGAAAATACATGGGAGTTTGTGCTTCCATTTCAAGTTGTAGTTTGATAGATGTCCAATTATAGCTGGTTTAGGTAGGAGCCTCATGTGGGTTGTAGCCTCCAGAAAACATATGGGAGTTGGAGCTTCCTTGCAAGTTGTAGCTCCTTTAGGTTTATGGTTTCCACCTCTTATGGGAACTTCCTAAAGGATAGGCCTCCCTTCTTATGGTTTCCACGACTCTGGAATTTGGCAGCATTTGACTCAAATAAGATCAGAGGTCATGTTGACAAAATTTGTAATCGAATGAGAGGCAAACAGAATTCCCAAACCCATGGAGGCAAAGAGATAGAATGAAGATATCCCAACCCGACATGAACTGCATATACATGTCATGTTCAAGAGTGACATACTGCCGACAAAACTGATGAATGAATTCCATTTTCCCCCACCATTTATGGTGAGTACCTCTTTATTTTTACACAAGCTTGAAGAGGATACCATATGCTTGTAATATAAGTTTTTCCTTCAGACAAATCCATCCTAGTACATTTTACGAGCCCTAGGAAGGAGGAACTCGGTAACGTCATGATGACTGTATCCGATGTCATTTAGTTTTAATGAGTCTGACAATGGAAGAACTCGACAAATTTTCATGTTTAGAGAGTTTGAAAAGAAGGCAGAAAATAAAACTCCATCATGGCCCCTTTCGTAAATAGTATCTCAGATCCAAAAAGGTAGAAAACAATATCTGAAAGAACCTCTTAGTCGTCATAGACTAAGGTATTCCTTTTTCATAAATAATCCATCCCATCCCGAAAAAGGGGTAAACGTATACTGGGTAGATATCGTTTCGCAGCCATTTAACGATTTCAAAATGACAAGAGTCTCGACAATATTTTCAATTTTTAAGAGTCTGAAAATAGCTGAAAGTTGACTCCTCCTGGAGGAACGAGTGATATTAAGGGTAGCAACTGGTTCCGGTGATGGTGGAACTGCTCATAACAAGTAAAGGTTAAGAGGCTGGCTAACAAGACCACCCATCGCAGCGGTTCCTCAGGAATGGGTAAAACAATCAAGTGAAGGCGTATGATCGGCCAAGAAAATGGTGACGATGGAATGAAAAAACCAAGGCTCATCTAGAAAAATAGGCTGATAAAATGGCAATCACGAGAGGTAAAATGGGAATGGTTTCATTTTTACACAAGCTTGAAATTAGGAAACTCTGCTTGAAGTTGGTTTCATTTTTACACAAGCTTGAAACAAAGATAAACTATGCTTGAAACTGGTTTCATTTTTACACAATCTTGAAACAGAAACAAACTATGCTTGAAAAATTAAGCATACCCTAGCATGGTGACTCAATTCGAGGTACATGCGCCCCAAGCTTTATTCCATATTAAAGGAAAATGGAGTGAAGGTTCAAATTATGAGATCAAGAGAAAGATTCGACTGGGATTTTACGAGATCTTATCAAAGACTCGAATTGAACGGGAACGTGTTTCATTGTTTTAACGAGGTTGACACATTAAAATAACTATCCTCGTGAGATAATTATTTTTTTAACGAGGTTGACATATTAAAATAAATATCCTCGTAAAGATCTTGTTTCATTTTTTAAGGTGCTTGACACAAGAAAACGAACTGTGCTCTGAGGACCTTGTTTCATTTTTTAAGGAGCTTGACACAAGAAAAACGAACTCTACTTCGAGGACCTTGTTTCATTTTTTAAGGAGATTGAAACAAGAAAACTAACTATGCTCCGAGGACCTTTCATCATGATGAATAAGAAGTCATGGCTTCCAAGAGGTTCTCATCTAATGGGAGAACAACATCTCGAAAATCAGGATCCAATGCCCCCAGCACATGACGCACAACGACACTATCACTGAATGCGGGCACCAGATAGGTATCCACATAATTAACCTGCAGCCAGGAAGATACAACCGGTGGATAAAGACCCGGAAGAGACGATGGTGGGCCAACTGCCACATCAGGACCAAAGAATGAAAGTTGATCAATGGTCACGATCCGACCTTTGTGTGGAAAACAGATCACACGAAAGAGGGAAGAGACAACTGCCCCCATGGCATAAGCATAGTCACAGCCCAAGGGTAAATTAAAATCCAAGGGACCTTGGACCACCTTCATGTCTATATAGATGGTTTTTTCTCCCAAGGTAATAGGCAACTTCGGAAGGATCCCTAACTGTTGACTCGTTCCTCTACTAAAATCCAACAGATTCTACGTAACAGGCATAACCGGTGGAGAACCAAAATCTTGCCAAGTAGTGGAAGACAGAAAACTAACAGATGCGCCTTCATCTATAATGGTGCTAGGTATGACCACATCAAAGGTTTGTACTGTGAACTCAAAAGGCACATAAGAAGGAAAGCGGTATCTTACAAATCGACTCCAATCGAAGGAAGCGACCAAACTACTTGGAGGGGGTACCATAGAAATGAGATGGTCATCCCCTGGTGTTATCGGAGCAAGAGGAGCACCCTCCTGGACCTCCATCATGGGAGCAGGAGGAGAAACTTCTTGAGTCACAGGGACAGGAGAATCTGTCTCCAAGTTTGAGGAATCTAAAGAAACAAGAAGAACATGAGGGGGATGAGATCCACTCTCGACAGAAAATACCTGATGAACCATAGGTAGGATTAGATTGATCGATTCCTCGACCAACAGTTGTTCGGGAACAGATTCTTGTATTTGAATTTCCAAGGGAGCAGGATTGCCCGAGGATGAATCTTGACCGATCGTTGAATCAAATAGTGGAGGACTCGAAGAAATCTTCTGGTAACCAGCCAGAAGGCAGGGTGCAGAAATAGTAGGATTGTCCAACACTCTCGTGGCTTCATCCATGTATGGACAAAGGTGAATGGGATGATGCCCTTCACACAACTTATAGGGACTGGTAATCTTACCCCATGTCTTATGAGTATTATCATGGCTAGTTGAAGATGTGTCACCAACATGACTTCCAGAAGCGAAAGGCAACGGTGGACAACCTTTGGACCATGCTTCAAGTACCTTGGGAATTTCAAGGCAGTCTTGAAGAAGGTGGTCACCTTTGCACAACATGCAAGGGACTTTGACTTTCCGTGGAAGCTTGGATGGTTTATCGATGGAAGGTGTCTTAGGAGCAATAGTTATAGCATTAGCCTCTCGCTTATCTGACTTCTTCTTCTTCTTCTTAGCCACCTGGTTACTAGAATCTAGACTTTCACTAGGAGAAGTAGAAGAGGAGGACGAAGAAATAAGCGAATAAGGGGAGAGGTCCATCATAAAAGCAACATGATGTTGTTCTAGTGGAGGAGATGGTCATATATAGGGCGGAATACTCGAGACCACAGAGGTCAAGAACAACCAGACAAGCAATCTAGCAGTTAACCCAGGAAGGGATAATGTTGCCATATAAGGAGCACCAACATTCCCAAAAGCAGGAAAAGGACCAGGATTCCCTTCGGAGAGGATTCTTTGGTTGGGAAACTCCAGAACAACTTCAAGGATGATTCATTGGGAGTGGTTGAACTGATAAACCACAGACTACCTCCCTTAGGTTTATGGTTTCCACCTCTTATGGTAACTTCCTAAAGGATAGGCCTCCCTTCCACCTTTGTAGGGATCCTAACCTCCTCCTTTTCCTCTATAAAAAGAAGTATCTCTCCTTGATGAATCTAGTTGAACGGATAGCTGAAAGAGTTAGCAATCATAGAGAAGAGAAGCAATTATAGCTTCGGGAGAATAGTGCAGAGTGTGATTGTTTGTGTGTGTTGAGAACATAGTGAGATCTTGGACCTTTGTTCATGAGGGTGTGGCAAACGTGCTTGGATACAGACCTGCCAAAGGAGAGCCTCAACATCAAGGGTTGGTTGTAAACACCCCTTGTCTTTATCATAATGAAATCCATCTGATGTTTATCTTCCACTCTTGTTTACATTTGTAATGATATTTATATCATTCCTTGATCAGTTGGATAGGTTGTAATTGTTTTATGTTTGTCCTGGTTTTACACTTTTCATGGTGTCTTGACTGTTTGTATAGGTAATCGAACGTTGGTAATAGCGTGTATCGAGCTGGAGAAGAGCGATGGATCAAGAAGCTTCGACGGAAGACGAAAACATAACATCAAGAAAAGGTAGGTCATCTTCCTTGCTCTGAATTTCATTTACAATCTAGGAAGGTATATGTTAGTATGTTCCCGTAGTTGCTAGACCCACCCTAGGGCTAGAGGGATCGCCTCTATCCATAGAGGGGATTTACCTGGAGAACAGGGATACATTAGAAAGTATCCATGAGGGAGATAAAAAGGTGAAGATGGCCAAACTGCAAGCCTATAGAGCTCAGTTTGAAAATGTAAAAATGAATGAAGATGAAGATGTAGCCAGTTTCTTCTTAAAGGTTGCAAAAGTTGTGAATAACATGAAATATTATAGGAGAAACCATTAAGGAGTGTGTAATTGTACAAAATATATTGAGATCTTCACCATCCAGGCTTAACCCTAAGGTTTTTTCCATAGAAGAAACAACAAACTGGGAAACATTGACCATGAACCAATTGCTTGGAAACTTGACAGCCTATGAGATGAGACTTCCAAAAGGGAAGTCAAATGTGAAGGAGGCAACCTTTAAGGCTGATAAGTGTGGAGAAGAGAAGGAAGATACATGCTCCTGCTATGATGAAGAAGAGGCCAAATTTGTCAGAATATTGGAGAAAGGCACATGTAAGTATAAAGGTAAGCTTCCATTTAAGTGCTTTAACTATGGAAGAGTGGGGCACTATGCATCTAAATTTCCTCATAAGAAAACAAAGAACCGGCCACAAGAGACAGAGAAAACCAAAATAAATAACTAGTAGAAATGATGGAGGGGCATTAGACACTAGCCAGCAATGTAGGAGTTTTGTCCACATGTTGTGGCTAGGAGGGTTTGCAAACAGTCGAATTGTCACAACTAGGTGTCAATACCTTAGCTGATTGTATTATTAGATCAGTTAGAGTCGTAGAAGTTGAATAGCTTAGTTAGTCTAGCTGTCATATTCCAGTTAGTTGAATTGTTTTAATGAGACTGTTGATTTCCTGAAACGGTCCTCTCAGAGGAACCGAAGAGTCATAGGTTTATGTATTTAATTGTAAACCCTCGGATGTATGAAAAAAAGGAGAGAAAAAAAACAAGAGGAAGAGAGGAGATTCTGCAATAAACTCTGTGTGTTACAATTGCTTCCAATTAAATAGTTTATGTGCGCATTTACCCTAGAATCGTGTTGAATCCTTAATTGTCAAGAGTTTGTTTAATTGCGAAGTGATGAACTCTGTGCATATGTATCTACTGGAACAAACCATTGTATAAATCTTGCATGTCTCTGTCTATTGTTTCCCTCAATTTGCTCGAGTAGAGAAACCTGTGAAAATAGTGGTCATTTAACTCTGTTTTATGATAATAGAATTCCCGCTTTATAGAGAAAATTACATTTGTTTGTTGGTAATCAGAATTCCCAACCCGAGTCGCAACCCTGAGTTAAGGCAGACGAAAGATAACACAACCCTGTCGTAACTTGGGTTAATCATTGTAGCAAAACCATGAGTGGATTCACAGAAGTGGATTGCCCCATATCACACCGCCTTTTGGTGTTAAGTGGTATTCCCCGAATTAGGAGCGATTCCATTCAGAGTTCAACACGTGGCGAGGTGGACCCCCGGAAAACCACCGTTCGAGCGCGTCATCGCACGTTAAACTTCGACGTTGGATGCTGAGTGATATGAGTATGAGTCGTCGATCTGGGCAAAGGCCATCGGACGGTGTTCGTTCGACGGAGATGCACGAAGATTAAACAAGGTACGACGCGCGCATTTGATTGGGCCATTGACATATATGTGGGGTCGGCCGCAGGTCTATTATACCGCCGGTTAGTTATAAGGTGTCAGGATATTATATAAGACGCGGAGATTTATTTAAATTACAAAGGTTCGCTATAAAGCCAATATCAATATATAACGCGCGAAGGTATAAACTTTGATTATACAGTTGGAAATAAGATATAAGCCGGGAGATACCATTTGATATTCAAAGCCGTTGAATATAGTTATTTATCAATTTTCTCCAAATTTGATAAATAAAATTTCCAAGGAAATGTAAGTAGACCACGTGGAGCCAATGAATGAGGGTTTTGAGAAAGGGAGGTGACTTTCAGTTGTTGTTACGTCATTTGTGGTATCAGAGCTTGTTCTGAGTTGTTTTGTTGACATGGCAATCCGAGTTGGTAGAGGTGCTGGTAGAAGGAGACCTGTTGCCAACGCAGAGGTGTTGGGGATGTTGCAGAGGGTCGAGGCCAGAATGGATGTCATAGAGCAAAGACAGACCAGAGATCTTGAAGACATCAGCGAACCTAAGACGGAAGAAGCAGAAGAAAAGGTTGAAATTCCTCCTGACATGAGGCTCCTTAGAACTGTTCTGGGATCCGCAGTCAAGCCCAGAATTGAAGTGTCGAGTTATGCAAGGGGACTGAATCCAGAGGAGCTGGTGGACAAGATAAATGAATTGAAAAAGTGCTTCGATTATGAAGAAATAAGTGAAGATAAAAAGGTCAAGTTTGTAGTAACAAAGCTAAAAGGACATGCTGCACTTTGGTGGGATGGAGTGCAGGCAGAAAAGAGGAGAGTTGGCAAGCAACCTATCAAGAGCTGGACCAGAATGATGGCTAAATTAAAAGGTAAATTCTTGCCTAGTGATTACCAGCTGACATTATATAAGCAAATGCAGAACCTGAGACACAGGTTGCTGACAGTAAAGGAATACACAGAGGAATTCTATAGAGTAAGCATAAGGGCTAGGCAATTCCAAGACACACCTAAGAAGACTACCAGATATGTGAATGGTCTCAAGCTGGAGATCCAAGATGAGATTGGTCTCCTATCTCCTAAGACAGTGGAAGAGGCCTATCAGATGGCCTTGAAAGCAGAGGAGAAACTCCTGAGGAAACAGTCTGCCAAGAAGAGAGGTACTTTCCGAGGAAAGGGAAGTCAGGGTGGTAGAGGAAATCCTGCTACGCCCAGGGATGGAGCTAATAGTAGCTCACCTCAGAATGCATCTGCAGAGGATGATGCAAGGGGCAGAAGGGGTTCTTATAGAGGAAAAGGAAGAGGAGACAGAGGTAGAGGTAGAGAATTGAGGTGTTATAGATGTCAGCAAGTGGGACACAAACACTATGAGTGTCCAGAGAATGTGGATACTGGTCCAAGGAATGTTGTTGTTTCCCAGGCTGGAGAAGAGGCAGAAATTGAAGAAGAAATTCTTCCAGAGAGGGGAGAATCCTTGGTGGTGAATAAGGTCCTGTTGAAGCAAGCCAAAGAGGTCACTGAGCCTGCATAAAGAAAGACTTTGTTTAGGAGCATATGCAAAGTCCAAGGGAAATGCTGCCAGCTAGTCATTGATAGTGGTAGCATAGACAATCTGGTTTCCACTGAGGTAATAGAAAATTTGAAGCTGAAGACAAGGGAGCATCCAACTCCCTACAGGGTGTCCTGGCTGCATAAAGGGCACCAGCTGGTTGTAAAAGAATAGTGTGAGATAGAGCTGCAAATGGGCAAATACAAAGATAAGGTCCTGTGTGATGTAATGCCCATGGATGTGTGTCATATACTGCTGGGTAGACCTTGGCAGTTTGATAGAGCAGCAGTGCATGATGGCAAGAAGAACACTTACAAGTTCTTCAAGGATAAGGTACATCATACATTGATTCCCATGGAGGAAGGTGAGCCATCCAGCAGAGTGATTGATCCAAAGACCTTGTTGCTGAGCGGGAAGGAATATATGCAGCATATAGAAGAAGAAGAGGTAAGCTTTGCTTTATTTTGCAAGCCTAAAGTAGTTCTTACTTCTACAAAGATTTATGATTTACCAGTAGAGATACAAGAGATGTTAGATGATTACTATGACATTGTTGTGGATGATTTACCTGATGAGCTGCCACCTGTGAGGAAGATCAGCCATCAGATAGATTTTATCCCTGGTTCAAATCTGCCAAATAAGGCAGCCTACAGAATGACTTCCAAGGAAAATGAGGAAATCAGGAAACAAGTACAGGAGTTGGTGGATAAAGGACTGATCAGAGAAAGTCTGAGTCCATATGCAGTACCAGCAGTTTTGAGCCTGAAGAAAGATGGGGGCTGGAGGATGTGTACTAATTCCAAATCAATTAATAATATCACAATCAGGTACAGATTCCCTTTGCCCAGAGTTGAGGACTTAATGGATTGTTTGAGTGGTGCTAAATATTTCTCAAAGATAGATTTGAAGAGTGGATACCATTAGATTAGAATAAGAGAGGGTGATGAGTGGAAAACTGCCTTTAAAACAAATGAAGGGTTATATGAATGGATGGTAATGCCTTTTGGGTTGTCAAATGCACCTAGCACTTTTATGAGACTTATGAATGAAGTATTGAAAGAATTCATTGGTAAATTTGTGATAGTATATCTGGATGATATATTAGTTTTCAGCAGAACTAGAGAAGAACATTTAAGGCATCTTAATCATGTTTTGAAGAAGTTGCACCAAGAGAAACTGCTGATAAATTTGAAGAAATGCTCATTCATGAAGGAAGAGTTGGTGTATTTGGGGTTTGTTGTTTCTGCAGAAGGATTGAAGATGGACCCAGAAAAGGTTAAGGTGATTGTGGAATGGCCTTCACCCAGGAATTTTTTTGAGGTAAGAAGTTTCCATGGACTTGCTAGTTTTTATAGGAAGTTTATAAGAAACTTCAGTAAGACTAATGCACCCATAATTGAGACAATAAAGAAGAGCAAACAACCATTTAAGTGGAGTGCTGAAGTAGAAAGAAACTTCAAACTTTTGAAGCAGAACATAACAGAGAAGCCTGTTTTGATTCTGCCTGATTTTACAAAACCATTTCAAGTAAAATGTGATGCCAATGGAGAGGCCATTGGAGCTATGTTGAGTCAGGATGATAGGCCTGTGGCATATTTCATGGAAAATCTAAATGACACCAGAAGAAAGTATTCCTCTTATGATAAGGAATTCTATGCAAGTGTTCATGCACTGAAGAAATGGAGACATTACTTGATGTCTAGGGAATTTGTATTATATTCTGACAATCATGCTTTGTAGTATATTGTACAGCAACCCAAGTTGAAACATAAGCATGCTAAATGGGTTTAGTACCTCCAAGGTTTTAATTTTGTTTTGAAACATATAAGTGGCCAAGCCAATAAAGTAGTTGATGCTTTGAGTAGGAGGCACATGCTTGTTCAAGAAACAAATTTTGAAGTTGTAGGATTTGTTTTTCTCAAGGAATTGTATAAAACAGATCTATATTTTAAAGAAGCATTTGAGGCATGTAGTAACCCTGTTTTGATAGATAGAAGCCAGTGGCTGGATTATTTCCTGCAGGAGGACTTGCTATTCAGAAGAAGCCAACTGTGTGTACCAAAATGTTCCATGAGAGAAAATTTGATCAAAGATAAGCATAGTGGTGGACTTGCTGGACACTTTGGTACTTATAAGACTTATGAGCAGCTGAGTCACTTTTATTACTGGCCCAAGATGAGAACAGAAGTGGACAAGTTTGTGAAGAATTGCAAGATTTGTCAATATGCTAAAGGAAGGAGCCAGAATGCAGGATTGTACACTCCCTTGCCTATTCGAGACAGGCCTTGGGACATGGTGAGTATGGATTTTTTTCTAGGATTTCCCAAGACTCAGAGAGGGAATGATGCAATCTTTTTTGTAGTGGACATATTCTCCAAAATGGCACATTTTATTCCATGTTATAAAACTAGTGATGCCACCCATGTTGCTAACTTGTTCTTCAAAGAAGTTGTTAGATTGCATGGGTTGCCCAAGAGTATTGTTTCAAACAAAGATACCGGATTTTTGGGTCATTTTTGGAGGACATTGTGGAAGAAACTTGGTACCAAACTAAGTTTCAGCTCAGCTTATCATCCTCAGACTGATGGAAAAACTGAGGTAGTGAATAGGAGTCTGGGAAATTTGTTGAGATGTCTTGCAGGAGAGCATCCAAAGCAGTGGGATTATATTTTTCCCCAGGCAGAATATGCATACAATGATTCACCAAACAGAAGCACAGGGCAAAGTCCATTTCGTATTGTTTATGGAATGCACCCTAGAGGAATATCAGAATTGAGAAATCTGGGGAAGGCAGAACTGAGAAGTGCAGATGGTGAGGAATTTGCTTCAGAGATCCAGGCAATACATGAACAAGTGAAACAACAACTACAAGGCAGCAGCATAAAATACAAAAGCAGGGCAGACTTAAGCAGAAAAGAAGTTCATTTTGAAGTAGGAGATCAGGTTTTGGCACACTTGAGAAAGGAGAGATTCCCAAAGAAGCAGTACAACAAATTGAAGTTCAAGAAGATTGGGCCATGCAAGATACTTAGGAAGTTTTTTGCAAATGCTTATGAGATTGAATTACCTTCTGATGTTGGAATATCTCCTATTTTTAATGTTGCAGATTTGTACAAGTATGAAGATGATGGTGCAGAAGAAAGAGCAGCAGACAAGGAACAGATTGATTGGAGAGAGCAGCTACCACCAGCACAGCCATTGCAACCAGAGAAGATATTGGACAAAAAAGTGTTCAGAAGGACAAGAGGACAAGATTACTTTCAGTACTTGATTAAATGGAAGGATAAACCAGATGAAGATGCCACTTGGATGACTGAAGAAATGTTGCAGAAGATAGGCAGATCAGTGGAAGAGCTCATGGACAGGAGCCCATGAAGAAAATTGCCCTCGGGAGTCTGATGTAGGGGCATTAGACACTAGCCAGCAATGTAGGAGTTTTTTCCACATGTTGTGGCTAGGAGGGTTTGCAAACAATCGAATTGTCACAGCTAGGTGTCAATACCTTAGCTGATTGTATTATTAGATCAGTTAGAGTCGTAGAAGTTGAATAGCTCAGTTAGTCTAGCTGTCATATTCTAGTTAGTTGACTTGTTTTAATGAGACTGTTGATTTCCTGAAATGGTCCTCTCATAGGAACCGAAGAGTCATAGGTTTATGTATTCAATTGTAAACCCTCGGATGTATGAAAAAAAGGAGAGAAAAAAAACAAGAGGAAGAGAGGAGATTCTGCAATAAACTCTGTGTGTTACAATTGCTTCCAATTAAATAGTTTCTGTGCGCATTTACCCTAGAATCGTGTTGAATCCTTAATTGTCAAGAGGTTGTTTAATTGCGAAGTGATGAACTCTGTGCATATGTATCTACTGGAACAAACCGTTGTATAAATATTGCATGTCTCTGTCTATTATTTCCCTCAATTTGCTCGAGTAGAGAAACCTGTGAAAACAGTGGTCATTTAACTTTGTTTTATGATAATAGAATTCCCGCTTTATAGAGAAAATTACATTTGTTTGTTGGTAATCAGAATTCCCAACCTGAGTCGCAACCCTGAGTTAAGGCAGACGAAAGATAACACAACCCCGTCGTAACTTGGGTTAATCACTGTAGCAAAATCACGAGTGGATTCACAGAAGCGGATTGCCCCATATCGCACCACCTTTCGGTGTTAAGTGGTATTTTGAGCCGAATGGAAAATGGCATCAACACATGGTATGCATCTACCCATGTTATCCATCCACCCATGGAATTTACCCATGGTATTGTAAATGGCATCAACCCATAGTATTAATCCATCCATGATATTTATTTGCCCATGGTATTATAAGTGACCCATGGTATGTATCCACCCATGGTATTCATCCACACATGGGATTTACCCATGGTATTGTAAGTGGTATCTACCCATGGTATTGGCCCATGGTATCCACCTATGGTATTGTATCTCAAAAAATGTTATAAATAACAAGCCTCACTTTGTAAAAGGACAGATTGTCTGCCACAATGTAGCTTCTACATTTATTCTATGTTTTAATAAAATAAGTTTTTTTGTGGTTTTATTTGCAGTGTGTTCTCTCTCTTTTTTTATGGCATTCTAATTTTGCAAATCTTGTCAGATCCATTTCAGTTTTTTTAGATATTTGGGGCCTCCCCCCAAGATCTGGATCATATTCCCTGAATTAGGAGCGATTCCATTCAGAGTTCAACACGTGGCGAGGTGGACCTCTGGAAAACCACCGTTCGAGCGCGCCATCGCGCGTTAAACTTCGACGTTGGATGTCGAGTGATATGCGTATGAGCCGTCGATCTAGGCAAAGGCCATCGGACGGTGTTCGTTCGACGGAGATGCACGAAAATTAAACAAGGTACGACACGCGCATTTGATTGGGCCATTGACATATACGTGGGGTCGGCCGAAGGTCTATTATACCGCCGGTTAGTTATAAGGTGTCGGGATATTATATAAGGCGCGGAGATTTATTTAAATTACAAAGGTTCGTTATAAAGCCAATATCAAAATATAACGCGCGAAGGTATAAACTTTGATTATACAATTGGAAATAAGATATAAGCTGGGAGATACCATTTGATATTCAAAGCTGTTGAGTATAGTTATTTATCAATTTTCTCCAAATTTGATAAATAAAATTGCCAAGGAAATGTAAGTAGACCACATGGAGCCAAAGAACGAGGGTTTTGAGAAAGGGAGGTGACTTTCAGCGGTTGTTGCGTCAAGAAAGGGAAGAGATTCAATAGAAAATCATTTTATGCTCAGCAAGATAACAGTGCATCTGAAAGCTCAGGTGAATCCTCAAATGAAGAAGGAACCTTTGAATTTGTGTTAATGGCCAAGGAAGAGCCTGAAGGATTCCTTCTGGAAGATGAGGAAGAAGGTGAGGTAGATCTTGAGGGGGAGCTAATGAGTGCGCTGGAGGAAATAGACAGACTTAAGCTTAAGTGCAGAAAACAGAAAGACATTCTCCTAAAATATGTAAAGGAAGAACCAAATTTGGAAAACCTCATTCAGTTGAAAGTAGAACTTGAAGAAGCTAATAAGGTGGAAGAAATTTTGATAGAGCAAATAAAAGATAAAAATCAGGAGCAAGAGAATTTGGAAGAAGTAGTATGCCCGAGAAAGAAATTAGAAAAGGCCCAAAGGGAATTATCTATGAATACTCCACAAATTAAAAGCTCTGAATAGTTGGAAAAAATACTAAATTCTCAAATATCTCCTCTTATAAAGACCACGATAGGCTATGAAGGAGAAAATAGTAAGTCCAAGGTTGAAGATAACAAGAATAATAAAAGAAAATGATAACTCTCAGCAATCTGACAGTATTGCAGCTAGAAGAATGATAGAAGAAAGGAGAAGGTTGTGTAAGAAGCTCAGGGATGAGATTACCTCCATGGAAAACTCATAGAAGGTAGACATTGAGAAAGATGATAAAGAAAACCAAAGGAGATCAAAATAATTAGAAGCCAACAAGAACTTGATGGGTAATGAAGTAAACATAAACAATCAACAACATCAAATGACAAAGAACAGAATGAAGAAACAGTTAGTTGCAAAAGGCTCATACACTCCTGAATATGAATTGAATAAATTCGGAAGCTGTCAAAGGAGGTTATTTCCTCCTATGAGAATTATCACTTATTTTTCCTGCCAGAAACCTGGACATATTGTGGCATATTGTAAGAGAAAGCAAACCCAGTTCAACCAGCAAAAGATGCAGAAAATGAAAAGATGGCCTCAAGAAAACAAATGGAGAGGACAATCTTTCACTAGGTACACTAACAGTTTCCATGGTTACTTTTTTTCATGCAATGAATTTGGACATAAATATGTTGAATGTAAATTGTGTTAAAAAAGGGGAACAAAATATTATACATCAGCTCAAACGTACCTTGGTAAAATAAGATGTTATGTATGCGACAAGCTTGGTCACAAAGCAAAAGACTGTAAGTTGCCATATAAATTAAAGAACTCTATACAGATGATGGAATTCAATCAAATCAGACAAAACTGTGAATCAAAAAGAAGTGCAGACATTATGAAGAACCCCAATAAAGTATGGAAGGAAAAGAGAAAGGGGGAGCCTGTTACTTCAATAACATAATGAATCCATCATAGTCTTAGGGGGAGCTACTCTAGGAAGCAACACAAATATCCATCCACTAATAGATAATTAAAAAGCAATATCCCAGGGGGAGAGCAGTTCATAAATAGTCCCCATAAAAGTAGTCTAAGAAGAGCTCCTTGGAATAATAACAGCTAAAAGTTCAGGAAGGGAAAGGAAAATTCCTCTGTCAGAGAACTATAGAGAAGAAGGATACCTGAAGGATTCACTAGCCAATAGGTTGATGGAAGGAGAGAAGGCAGCAAGTAGCCATGATGGTAGAGTGAACATCAACCATGAACATGTAAGCTAAGAAGACAACAACACACTAAGTGATGAATGGTTAAAATCACAAAAATTATGTCTCGAGCTATAGAACTGGAAAGATCCATAGAGGATGATCAAACTGTGCATCACACTACAAGAGTTAACAATGAAACAAAATTAAGAAGGATGAGTAAGAGAAATGTTTATCATCATTATATCATTACATCATTTATCAATAGAAGGTCCCCTTGGAGGAAAGCAGTTAAATGAGTGATAAAACTATGAATGGTCTGCCCTTGAAAATTCCAAGTAAAGAAAGTGAAGATGTCTTCCCAAAGATCATTACGTTAGAACAATTTAAGTGTATATAGAGCAGCAATGTTTATGGAGTAGTCCTAGAAAGGAATATGCAATGATATTCTTTTAAAACATAATGACAAAATAAGCAAAAGGTTAATGATGCCAAGATTAGATTCAGTATATTGATGATTGCTGTTGAGAATAGTGGGGAGCTCAATAGTATAAACTATGAAGGTTGTCTTAACTATTGGTGCATGTACAAGCTGAAGTGAAATTACTACATGATTTATCAAATTATTATCAATTGGTATTTGGAACAAACAACATGCCTATCAACAGAATACCAAGTGTCATTAGTGGAGCAGTGGTATGGTACAGGTCCTCAGGATCAGAGTATTATGGCAGAAGTACATCAAGGTAGTATTCCCAGCATTATCTGCATTATTAAAGCATGAAAAGGTCAATAAAAATGCTAAAGTATCATTATCTTGTTTACACTTGAAGTATTATATTGAGCATTGAAGCAGTATCTATTTCTAGATATAACTCCACGCCTTCCTCAAGTCAGTACAGATATATCTTCAAGGCTTATTTCTTAAGATTATTCATAAAACTGTGTGAAGTATGTATGCTAAGATTTCAATTAAACAACTTGAATATGTTTTGTTGAAGATCATCATGATAGAACAGTTAAAGTATCTAAAGTATGAAGGACTAGTTGTGTTAATCTTACATTTGAATCTCAAGAATCTGTTATTGATTCATCTAAAGCCTACTTCAGCAGAAAGGAATTGTTGGTATTTCACCATTGAAGAGAGGTTGATCATTGACATACATACCCCCTTATGTCTTAAACAAAATTGCATAGTTGATAAGTGAGACTAACCAATGCATTGAATGTATCTAGCCTCAAGGGTTTGTTTTGAAAGTACTTTGTACAAGTAGTAAAGTCATTTGGTCTCTTATATTGAAATATATTGTCTAATCTTACAATACGATGCAAGTCTTGGTTTGATTCATTGTTCACATCAGTATCAAGGTTTTTTTGGTTGTTATTGTAATATCCCTGTTAGCAGTCTAGCACATATTACCACCAACAGGCAGTAAAGGTGAACCACAACTATAAAAGATATATTGGCATCTTCATATTTGAATAGATGTGTACAATAGATACATATCTCAGATGAAGATCATAATATAAACTGAAGTATATTTGGAGCAGACTTTATATGTCGTATGGAGAATTCTCAGTACTTTAGTATTATTCCAATGATACATCTATGATTATATAAGTTTGGTACAATTTGTTCTATGAAGTGCCCTTATCATCACTTTCAACTTTATACAAGTGCAAGGAGTCTGTGCTTTGGGATCGTATCAGCTTATTGTGTATATACATACAAGTTCAATGATTCTCAAAGTGTTCTCCCAACAACTCTTGTACACCAATCTGGAGCAGCAAGGTATAAAGTCAGAAGAAGAAGGCCTAAACACAACTCAGAAAGAGGAAATGCAAAGATAGAAACTACACTGGGAAATGTGTGACCCTTTTCCATTGATGTCAAAGGGGGAGGAAAATCAAGCAAAAGAAGAAAGGCTCTTCTGAAAAGCAAGAAGAGGAAGAAAGACACTTCTTAGAATGAAAGGGGGAGGAAGTCTTGGAGGAAGCATTGGAGTATTGGTCAATGTGCTGCCATCAATACCAAAGGGGGAGATTGTTCGAAATATTGTCATTGGTGGCAAAGGAGCACAAAGGAGCACCACCTTAACTATTATTAAGGGAAAGGAGTAGATTAGGCAATAATGCAGTAAGAAAGCATAAAAGAGAGGCAAAGAGCAGCAATAAGGAAAAGGAATAGATCTGGAAACAATGTAGTAATAAAGCATAAAAGAGAGGCATAGGAGCAGCAGAGAGGCATGGAGCAACATTAGACTATTAGCAAAGGCAACAAATGTAGCAAAGGTAGCAAAGGAATCAAAGGCAACAGAAAGAAGCAGATGCAGCAAAGGTAGCAGAAAGAAGCAGAGGCAACAGAGAAGCAATTAAGGAAGAAAAGGAGAAATTGCAGCAAAACAAGATCAGGAGAGATCGATGCGTTTAAGGCATGCAGCAAGCGTAATAATCTCAAGTCAGAATGAATAACCAGAAGAACAAGCTCAGGAGAGATTAGCAAAAGCGGCAAAGAAGCATAGGTAGCAGAGGTAGCAAAGGTAGCAAAGGCAACATAGAATAATTAAAGGCAACAAGTGAAAGAATCCAAAGTCAGAGTGAATGTGAATAGAATAACAAGCTCAGGAGAGATCAACACACTTAGAAACTGAATAAAGCTTAGGGAGGAGCAGCGTGGAGGAACCAGTGTTGCAGAGCGGCGACAGTATAAAGCACAGGAGAGAATCGCGTTGAATAATACAAAACAAACTCAGGAGGAGTAGCATGGAGGAACGGGTGTTGTAGAGCGGCTATAGGATAAACAAATAAAAATCAACTAAGGCAAAGATCACTCAGAAAAATTCCAAAAGAGGTGAACGGACAGTCAAGATTAGATCGCAAAATTGAAGGCAAGAGATGGACTGCGAAGATTGAATCGCATCAGGAGCGATTTCGCAAATCGCAACATTTAAGAGTTTAACATTAAGGCGTCGCATGGTAAGTTCAAGTATTTGCGATGCGAAATGGAGAAGACATGTGTTGGCACGATGCAACATCACAGATTGCAAGAAATAGAGTATAACCACAAAGTAAATCTTATAAAGTGTGAAGTGCGATCAAATGAGGACCGTTAGATCTGGGGGCAGATCAATGACGAATGACGAATCGCGAGCCCACACATCGCAAATGTTAGCAAATAGTGCTAAGAAATGTTAATTTGTTTGCGATGCGGTAAGGTTAGAAAGTTGCGATGTGGTGAAAGGGAGGATCCACGTGTCAACACTGATCTCCTGTCTTGTACTTAAGGTTTGCATGGTAAGGTAAGTTGGATGCGATGTGATGTGATCGCATATCGCACAAGATAGGAGACATATTTAAGTTCTAAAAATTAAAAGTTGCGAGAAAATTATTTGCGATGTGTTGTGATTAGTTCTAGGGTTGTGGGACCTGAAAACTCTTGTTCCGCGTATATGTGTGTCATGTTATAAAGTATATGTTGTTGATTGCTAATCGTATGTATGTTAATATGCGTTGTTTGATTGCTGAAACATATGTATGTTGATAAAAATCGAAAATTGTAATCCGCGTGTTAAAAGGCAGTTTATGTGGGCCATACCCCATAAGCCACAAAGGAAAGACCTGAACGCATGACAAAGGACCAGGAGCCCATGCAGAACAGTGTTGCGACAGTGAGTCAAGCGAAAAGGCTGAACACAAAAGAAAAGACTTGGGTAGTAAAAATAAAAGACTGAACACAACGAAGAAAGGCTCAGGTAAGAAAAAGGACCCAGAGCTCGTGCAGAAAAGTGCAACATCATGGGTCAAGTTGGGCAAAAAAAAAGGCGGTCATGCAGCACAGTTGGAATATAACTACAGACACATAAAAGACAAAGGGAAAACAAGTATAAGAGGACAAACACACAAAAAATATAAGAATTTGAAAGGGCTGAATGAGATATTTGAATGTAACTGTAAATGTATTATTTGTTTTATATTGTTTTTGATGCAAAGGAAAGTCTCTATAGGTAAGGAAAAACTCCAATTTAATACTGAAATGAGTATATATTGTAGTAACATCCTGAATATGCTAAGCGAGGAAATGAGAGGACGAAAGGCAAGAGTCATGTCTGTTCATTTCATATTCCCATAGAGAATGTAAACAGTCATGAAGGTATTTGTATAAAACAGGCAATTTCCATATGGAGAAGGTAAAAAAATATAGAGGATGAAAGAGAGGGTGCAACAGATTTGAAGAGTGCATAAGAGGTTAGAAAGCTGCATAATTGAAGAGAGCAAAAGAACGTAAGAGACCTGCAAAATGTTAGAGAGTGGAAGAATGAGAGAGAGAAGATAGAGATGCTGTGAAGATCCATAGCCGATATGAAACAGATTTGAAGGTTGGAAGGGTAGCAGTGAAGAAGAGAAAAACAAAGTTGATATCCAGGTAAATCAGCATATGATTTTATTGTAGAGTGAGGAAGGTGGTGCTTCCATATCAAGTTGTAGCTTGATAGATGTCCAGTTGTAGCTGGTTGAGGTAGGAGCCTCTTGTGGGTTGTAGCCTACAGAAAATACATGGGAGTTGGTGCTTTTGTTTCAAGTTGTAGCTTGATAGATGTCCAGTTGTAGTTGGTTGAGGTAGGAGCCTCCTTTGGGTTGTAGCCTGCTGAAACAGATGGGAGTTGGAGCTTCCTTGCAAGTTGTAGCTTGCAGAATTTGAGGTAGTAGCCTCCTGTAGGTTGGAGCTTATATAAAATCAGTGGTGAGAGGGAGTTGGAGCTTGTCTTTGCATCACAACAATAATAAGACGTGGTTTTCTCCCTTATGGGTTTCCACTTATAGTTGTTGTCCATATGCATGATGATTATGTGTTGATGTTCTGTATTTAATCTGCTTAATACTTGTTGCTCACATATTAAGTTTGTTGTTTCATTATATAATAAGTTGAACATGAAATGAAGGTGTAAATAAGTTTAAAGGAAAATTTTAAAAGACCATGAATGTATTAAATTGATTCACACCCCCCCCCCCTCAGTTTAACTAGATAATTTGAAACCATATTAGCCTTCCATGCTAGATCAAGAAGAGGAAGATGTCATACCTTCTATAAAGGATTTGGCTCCAGATGCTTAGGAAGAGTTAACAAAAGATACAGTTTTTCAGAAGAGGTCTAGAACTACAAGACAAGGGCAACATGACCTTTGGCAGATTAGATTGAAGGGACAGCTTCCAGGTAAAGCTAAATCGTACACTAGAGAGAAGGTGGTGGAAATTTTCCTTGCCTCATTTAGTAAAATATTTTGGGGACGAAAATCCTCCCAAGGTGGGAAGGTGTGATTTGAATTGGATTATTATATTGTTTTCCATCCATCTCGATGCATTCAGAGTGGAAAAAGTGGAGGAGTAAACTCACAAGATTGTTTTTACCGACGGGACCCAGTTTGGCAGAACGAGGTTTGAAACCTTCCGGGAGCGTTTTGAGGCATCAAACAATGTTTTTTGGGAGTAAAAAATTTCCGCTTTAGCACAATACCTTTTCATACTATTTTGCACAGATATTTTTCGAACGACACAAGAAGCACATCAATCAGAGTCTGTATAAAAAATTTATGCCACTCAGAAGTTGACCTTCCTGTTTTCACACCTATAGTTCGGGAGGATGTTGTGTCGGCCCCCCATTATTCATGGAAAAAGGGGCTAGCCACGTGATTGTGATGTAAAATACTCTAGAAGAGTCTATAGTGTAAATCTAGTGAAGAGTTGATGTATTTAAACTTAACCACTAGTAGGCTATTGTTATAACCGATCCATTGGGAGGAAGAGGCATTCCATTCTTTCAAGAGGATTTTGTTTCGTATTTGAGCAAATATAGCTAGGAGAGATAGGAGGTAGAGCACACAAAGAGGATTTGTGCACTATAGCAGCCCACTAGCCACAAGCATTACTTCTTTATACTTGCGGCCTTATTTTCTAGACAGAGAAAGAGAGTGAAGTGACCTCACCTTCCAGTTGGGTTTTCTCCCGAAAGGGTTTCCTAGAGCATATCTTGTGTCTTATGTGTGTGTGTGAGCTTATTTTGTCATTCTCTACTTTTTTGCATCATTTTAATTCACATGCATGTACTAATTACAATTAATTTTACAAATCTAGAGGTTTAAATAAACTGTAATAGTGTGGAAATTCATAAATTTTAATATAATATTGTTAGATTTATCGTGGCAAACTGTCGAGTGGAATATCCATGACAATTTACGAATCAGTAGACAAAGAGAGGATACAAATGTAGAGATGGGGGAGAAGAGAACACATGAGAGTGTGCTTTCTTGAGAGATATTGTAATCATGAATTGTGTGAATTGTGATTATAAGCCTATGAGTCATAGCCATTTAGTGCGGAGGTGAGTTTTGAAGTGAATTGGTCAATGAATTAGTTAGAAGCCTTCACCTCAGCTCGAGGCGTAAAGGAACTTTTAAAGAGTGTTTGACTGAGGTACATGAGAAATTGAAGAAGAGAAGCACTGAAAAAGGTCCAAATTAGTGAAGGAATCCCTTTTGTATTTTGTTAGTCACTGAATTGAAATTCCTAAATCCTACAAGTGAAGGAGAGTGGCCTTCACATTTATTGCTTTCCTATGATTTGTGAGTGACCTTGAGGGAAACCTTCCTTAAGGCATCATATTTGGCTTGGTGGTGGCTAGGTGTAAGAAATACCATAGTGTAGTTGAGCCTAAGTTTTGTTGGAGAGTGGCTCACCTTCCTTAAGTTTCCAACAACATGAGTGCACCGGGTAAGAGTATTTACCTTTTATGAATGAAATGATATCACTGTTAAATCCTTATGAATTATTGATATGTTGGTTACTATATTGCTTACATTAATAGATGTATATATGTGTTATGAACATCTAAGAAGTGTGCATGAATTATTATGCTATTTATTATTCGTTAGATATGATTTTCCTAAGCTATTATGTATACTATAAGAATGAGATGAGCAATGGGTTGTATTCTTGGAATATAGTTTTAAATTCCTCTCCCGTGAATGAGTCCCATGTAGGGAAAAATAGATTGAGGCATATTTTCCATAAAAAATATGAGTAGTATGATTATTGAATGTGATGTAAGGTTAATTTGGGACCTAAGCCTCTTCTTTTATTTTGGTGGAGTGGATGGTCTTGACTATACTAGGTTTGGGAAGGAATAATAGTGGTTGCATCCCTGTTGAGAGCGAGAGGACTTGAAGGTCCTTCTTTGTATAAAGGAAACTTATTTCCTTTAGGAGATAAACCATAATACTAGGATCTTGTGAGGGAGGGAGAGAGAAAAGTTTGAAGTGTGAAGTTGAATTCCTAAAAGGGAGTAAGGAGAAGTCTCTTAAGTTGAGTAAAGTTGAGTATGATCGCATAGGCCATCTCCTTGTTTGTCTTTTGATAGATGTATAAATTGAAGAAACATCCTCAAATGGCCTTTATAGGCTAAAGAAGATCTTAGAGTCTTCATATTTCTAAGGGATGATTTTTGGCTCAGTCAAAAGAATTTTTTAGGCCTTGAATCAGGTTTGAAATTATGTTAGGACTTAAAGAAGTTTGGGGATTACCTCCATGCATATTTCAAAAATTATATGACAAAGAGTTGGAAATTCAGGGATAGAGTCCATAACCTAGCCCCTAGTCAAATGACCTATGAGATTCATGACCATTACCTAGTGGTAAGTTAGGCAAGTTGAGTTATCAAACTCTTGATATTGGCGCTCTTGACCATATTGTTGATAGATGGGAGCCTTCCCTTAAAATGTTGATATATCATGCCATTAAGATATCAGGAGTGGAGCAGTGTGATCAAGCCTCGGAAGAGTTGGGACTCAAATTACCAAGATGGAAAGAGGTTGGCAATGTTTTTTATGTCCCATGGTCAAATGACCGGAAGGTGCCATGGCCAAGAGCCAACCCTTAAGGGGCTATCAGGCATCATGATGTTTGATGTTTGATGTGTCGAGTGTCAGGATAAAAACACCTTTTATAATAGTGCATCTTTGCGACATCATCGAAACCATATTCTAAGTAAGATGTGGTGGGAGTTAGTGTGGAGAATATGTGGGGATAATGTGTCAACCACCTAGCATAAACATTGTAACCACATATGGTAGATGTGGTGTCAACATGGAGCCAAGGTGGTTCTGAGGTTGTAGCCATGCTGACAATGATGTGGCTATTTGGGAAGTTGAACCATTGACTCATTAGTAGATTGGATACTAGGCCATAGACCCATCAATAAATTGAGCAATGGGTGGATAGCCTATTGGGCCATCAACCCATCAATAAATTGGACATTAGGTAGCTAGTTGATTGAGCCATAGAAAATCGCCCATTTCCATGTAGCACTTCAGGTACACCTGGGAGGGATTGGTGAACTAATAGTCGATATGGTGATATCTGCAGGCCACTATATGATCCATTGAGGTGAGGCCACATGGACATATGGAGAATGAGGTGGTTTGAAGAACATACCTTTAAAGGGGCATAACTTCTTATCCAAAACTTCATTTTGGATGAGTTTACATCATTTGAAAGCTTTCAATAGGTAGAAGAAGATGGGATTTTCAAAATGTTGTTTTGAGGAGATTGGAGGAATACGAGTTTTGCTAACCCCATCTCCATAATTTAACCTTGGAGGTTGGGTGTATATAAACCCCATAATCCTAATAAGGTATTAGGGGGTTTGGGTACCTTATAGATGGTATCAAAGCTAAATATTCAACACTTGTACTATATGAGATAAGGGAGAGCATAGTTTGGATTGAATTTTATCATTATTAAAAGTTACTGTAGTTATGGTTTAAAATTTAATTTTTGTTGATTTATTTAACTAATCTAATTATGTGAAGCAACGACAAATGAACTTAAATTTTGAACAATAAGGTCAATGCTAGTGTAACCAAGACAAACATGTATATAAATGTTGGGAATTTTATTATGGTTTTAAACTAATAGTTATGTGTTGTCTCAACATATAAGAAGGCTAGCCAACAATTAAACAAAACAAGAAATATCCAGAAAAATGGTACAGTATGTTCTTAATAAGACATCACACAACATGGAAGATGAATCCAATGAAAGAAAGGCATTAGAAACACTTATAAATTGGATGGAAACATTGAGAAATTTGAGGGATGAACTAAGAATTTACAAGCTACACAATGAAAGAATCATTAAATCATAGGAGAAAAAAGAAGAAGTGAATGTTGTAGTGCTACAAAGTTTGTTAAGCTTACAAAGGAAAAGACAACATGAACTCGTTGTCAACAATATGGGCAGGTTCAAGTCTAAGCACGTTCTCAATCCATCTAAAATTCATAAGTATGGACCAATAGCCGAAAAATAAAAAGGATCAATTTTAGGAAGATGAGTACAAAGGAAGTTATAGCCAAGAAGGATACATCAACAAACACCTTCAAGGATGGAAAAAATAGTTCTAATAAGTTGTCTAGTGCAACAATCGAATCAAGTTTGCATAAGAAAAGGAAGGAAAAGGTTGCCTTGAGTTTATTGCCTGAAGAATTCAAGAAGGAAAAGCATCCTATATTTGACGGGGAAATTTAAAAGAGTCAAGAGGCTGAAGCATTGTTATTGGATTGAAGAAGTACTTTAGAGTACATAACCATTGTGAGAGAATGACTGTATGTGTAGCCATATTTAATTTGAGGGTTAAAATTAATACATGGTAGGAGGACCTCAAGAATGTCAAAGGCATTCAATAAAAAATGTTGACTTAGAACATATATGACAAATATTTCTAGAAGAAATACATGTCTAAGAGGTATTATGATGCAAAAATCAAGGAGTTGCTTGAACATAAATTGAGACAACTCACTATGGAGGCCTATGTCAACTGGTTTATAGAATTGCTAAGATATGTGCCCTACATGAGAGATGAAAAGGTGAAGATACAATGTTTCCTTAGTGGAATATTATAATCCTTTCAAGAAAGAATAGAATTTGATGAACCTAGGACTCTAGAAGACACCATTAGAAAAATAAAATATTGTTATGATCGGTATAAGTGCAAGACTGGAAACAAAAATGGAAGAGAAAGGAACATGATAGATTTTGGAAGAAAGGATTGAATTCTTCACGCTACAAACATCCATGGAGGAGCACTAGGTTTAACATGCCAACTAAAAGTGATTTTTGGTATAATTTCTTAGCTTCAAGTGGGAATTGACCAACTATACCAACCAAAGCAAGGGTAGAAGAACTAAAGAAAAAAGCATTGGACCCTCCTCTTGGGTTCCTTGACTAATCAATACTGGCTCAAGGAGAAATTTTGAAGTCACTTGAATGGGACTTGCTCACTTATCCATCTTAACATAAACCCAAATCACCTTGTGGGCACTTTTCCAAACCCTTCAGCCCCAAGGGTTGACCACCAAAACCCCTACATTTTGATTATCCATTTCCACCAAACCTTTTACACAATGGTTTTATATAATCCTCGACAACATGCCCCATAAAATGTCACCTCATACATCTGAAAATGATATTCCCATAATCAAGAACCTTGGTAAACTCCTAATATCCACACAAGATATCAATATTCTCCACAAAATTATCTAAGAGGTCAATATTAACTAGCACCATGGCTACCATTTTCTATAAGGGAAAATTACAAGTAGAGTCAACTAGTAAGAACTTCCTCAACATACTACCCAAATTCGAGAGAAATTTATCATTCTATAGATGTTGGGGTAACCTTGGTAGTGTTAGGCTCAATACTTCCTCTTGGAAGTCAAAACATGGATGCAAACGTTTTAGGTTAAAGGGGAAAGTACCTTGAGACCAGCGAACCACCAACACCTTCACAACATGTTCCTCATACTTAAAAATAAAGCTCATCCACCCTCTTGTTTGGAAGTGGAAGGATGACATATAGTTTGAGAAAGTTTTCCCAATTAAAAATAACCCAATCCTCGACAAAGGATTCATTCAAAGAGACCCAAAAATTATGCTCATAAGGGCTTTCCCTATAAACTCCAATACTTGGCTAATTTCCAAATCATCTCCCATAATAATTTTGGCCTTATCCACTTTTTTCTTAACCATCTTCTTTCACTTTTTGGATTCTTCACCCCTTTCAACTTTCTTAAGAAAGCTTTGTCCATAATTTTCAAACATTACCAATTCACTAACCTACAAAACCAAGTCCACAAACCTTGTGGTAGCTCCTCCTCCTTACTCCAACTATGCAAATAAGAACACAAAAGATCCAAGGAAGAATCCTTCCCACAATTTGGAGAAACCCAAGACAAAGCACCAGAAATGGATGGAGAAACCTTAGTGAATAAAACATCCCTTAACTTGACAACGGGAATGATTACTCCCCCTTTGTTGCTTGTGTCAGTGATAACTTCCTCTAGTTTTTTTCCCAACTTGGGGCCAAGAGAGACTTCAACCTTAGCCTTCATGTGCAGGGGCCCAACATTGCCAATTCCACTATTATGTTGCACATCTTGGCTAGAAGCTTCAATCACCTTCATCCACCCTTCTCTAATTCCCTTACTGGGAAGAAAGTCTTCCCCACTAGTTTCATTCTTCTAGTCTGCAAAACTCTTAGAAAAGGTATCCACCAGAATCACCAAGTCTTTGCCATAATCTACTAACTCCCTCACACAACAATACAATTTAAAATCTCAACCTGCACTCACACATCAGTTTGTACCCTATTCACTAAGGTTTCCAAAGAACCCATCAACTCCCCAAATCAATGACATTTTCAAAATAAGCTATCTATATTATCTTATAATAGTCCATTCTCTGTTTTTACTTAACTACAAACTTCTACTAAGAAATAAAACTTCACAATAAAATAAATCAACTTTCAATGAATATTTTTATATCAAAAATTAAATTATTAAATAAATTCAAAAGACCATTATACTTATAAATTTATCTAAAAATTAATTTTTGCACTAGGTGCTATCCACCCAATATGGATATTGGAAAAGATGTTGTAATGTCATGTCATGTTCTGTCATGTCATGTCTTATTATGTAAAACAAATTACATAAAAATAAAATAAAATAAAACTGAAGTTAACAATTAAAATAAGATTGAGGTAAAATAATAAATTTATCTTTTTGGGCTCTAGGTTTTGACAATCCATGGGTTTTCCCATGGTATTCTTAACCCATAGTTTTTCCTATGGTATTTTTCTATACTTTACCCTATTTAACTACACAACTACATATGAGAATATATTCTACATTTTAAATCAATACAAAAAAATTAAAATATTTTTGAATATATAAATATGTATTTTAAATTTTTTTTTTTATAAAATTATTATATATATAAAATAAAGAGCAATTTATACACACATATCATAATAATTTTAATAAAAATTAATAATTAAAGTAATCTAGATTCATATTAATTCCTGATCTACTAAGTACTTAAAAATATCAAATCTTTTTTCATTCTAAAAAAAATTTTACACCTCAAAAAATTTGATTTTTTAACACTTAATAAATCCAAAATTAAAATAAATTTACACTAATTTTACATAAAATAAATCTAAAAAAATATAATTATACTTATTCATCTTACTCATCTAACCATGTTTGGAAAAAAAAAAACCTATCCTCATTCACCCATAATGGATAATCATTCGAGGTTAACACTCATGAGATTTGTAGAGGAAGATAAAAGGCTATCCTCATCTAAGTAAACATTATAAATGTGTCATTTTCATTGGTTTGCACTTTGGTGTTCCAATACATGTTTTCTGATTGTTAAGTTGGTGAAATAAATAAGGAAAAAAACAAACTAAACAAGGAAAAATATGAACTCTATTTTTAAGGTTAAAGTTCCACCACTTACAACATATCTTATCATTGAACAATCACACCCTCAAAAACACCTGACATGTTACATATCTTTTCATTGAACAATCACACCCTCAAAAACACCTGACATGTTTTCTAATTGTTAAGTTGGTGAAATAAATAAGGAAAAATATGAACACTATTTTTTGAGGTTAAAGTTCCACCACTTGCAACATATCTTATCATGGAACAATCACCACCTCAAAAACACCTTATCCTCTAAATGCAAGGCTATAAAGCTATTTTATCCTCTGTTCACTGACAAGCTATAGCTATCTTATCCTGTGAAACCATGGGCTATAAAGCTACTATATCTTCTTTACCGTGGTGACCCTCTATATTAAGAGTTCTAGAGAGAGAATAGGAAACGACATCTACATTGTTATGTGTGGTTTACAACTTTCGAGTAAAGCATCACAAATATCTACCTTGTCTCACGCTCCTAAACTTCTCTCTACCAAGTGCCCTCATTGCTTGATAATTAAAAAAATATATCAAAACCTTAGTTGTTGTTCTCTCTACCTAGTGCCCTCATTGCTTAATAATTAAAAAAATATCAAAACCTTGGTTGTTGTTTACTCATATTTACGAATTCATAGATAATGAAAAACTCTTATTCATGAATTGAGGCCATATGTTATGAAACATGGTTATTTTTATTTTTAACTCAAAATCGGTTAAAAGGTAATGTACGAAGGATGCTTACCCAAAGGATAAGGTGTTTTCGGAAAAATAAAATGGAAAAACAATAATTCACATACTAGAATCAATGGATTATTATGCAGTGATTAAAAAAAATCATTATTTATTACTCTAAGTAGATAAAGAGGAAGATCAAATCAAATTTTAAATTTAATAAGATAAATGGTTTACCGATGTTTTTTTTTTTCATTTTATAAAGAAAGCGAAATAAGATATAGATATACATTTAAGATAAGAAATATATGTCTAGAAAATATAAAATAATCAAAGCGAATTATCATCTCCATTTTAATTATTTTTTTAAATTATGATTTTTTTTTTTGCTATTCTTTGAAATAAAAATAAGTACATTGCTCAGCAAATAAGATTGAGTGTTCCAGATTCAATAACATTGCTGCAAAAGATGGCAACACTATTCCATAACTCATATTGGCTCTAGAGAAAAATTTGCTTACTACAAAAACATTAAACCCTGGCTAAAGACAAAAACAAATTGATCTGTACAAGAGCATGACTAATAAATAAAGTTATATGTACATGCATATAATTCAGAAAAACTGGAAAGTTGGAAAATCTTATAGTTGAGAATTGAAACTTGCTTTGCAGAGAAGAAAGGAAACTCCTTTAACTATTGAGAAGGAAAGCTGAAGCAATATTTTGCAAGCTATCTTTTTGGACTGTTGGAGGGATCTGGATGAACAACTAGTCAATTTGGAGCAAGTATACATTATGAATTGTGATACCCTCAAGATCTTCAAAATGAATATGACCAGGATCAATGATAAAGTTATTTTACGAAGTCAGTCTGCAATGGAGTTGAATTCCCTATAAATATGGTGGAAGTCGATCCTCTGGAAATGGGTATTGATCTCTTCAATTATGCTTTTCCAAGTTGCAAGGTTCAACTCTTCCAACTGGGCTTTTCCTGCTAGCCAGTTGATAACACATTTGGAGTCACCCAGGATTTGAATACAATTTATATTTTTCGACTTAACAAGAAACAAAAGAGCCCAGCCAACAATAAGTTTAGCTTTCATGTTTGTTCATAGCATTTTCCTTAGCTCAGTACAGAATTTCTTGTTTCCATGCTAGATATATCAACACCCCCCCCCCCCCTCCCCCCATGTCTCCTTGAGTTGCTCCATCAAAGAATCCCACTGTGTAAACATATGATGAGAGGGAATTGAATCATTCTCATATTTTTTATGTTTTTAATTGAATTGTATTCCCTGAATAAGAACACGATCTTGGAAGATTGTTGTAGAATGCAAATATTAGCTTATTTTAAAATGACTCAATTCTTGAGAAACCAGATGCCCTAGGCAACGAAGAGAGGGAAAGGACTAGGATTTTTAACTTTTCCACCCAGTAATTTAGAAAGTCTTCAAAAGTGGTATGTTCAAAATGTTCTCTAATGTCAAAGAACTCAAGCACTATTTATTAATTTTTCAGGGAAATAGGACAACCAATAAAAATACGATCCACATATTCTTCCTGCTGCCTGCAGAGAACACATAGGTTAGGAGCAATGAAGCCTCTTTTCTGCATATTTTCCCAAGTAAGAATTTTGTTTTGGAGAAAGAACCAAGAGAAACACTTGAATTCATTGGGGACATTCCATTTCCAAATAAATTTATCCCATCAACAAGAATCTTGAGAGGATTCCACAACAGAAAGGGCAATAGCTTCGTAAGCAAGATTTGCTTTCACCCTACCCAAGGAGGTGTCCCAACTTCATACCATAAAGTCCCTGATATTGTTTAAACTAACTCTGCTGATGTTTAGCTCTATAACAAAGGAGTTCCATTCCATGACTAAGGGTCCCACTAGCCCCAAATCTTCTGAAGTTAGCTAATAACTCTTCAAGGAAGAAGAATAATAAAGATATAAAAAAGAAAGGGAAAGATATAAAAAAAATGGAAAAAGTGCAATGCATACACTTTTGTTTTCCAAGATAAGGGAATTAATAGTAAAAAGCATATCTCTAAAAATATAAAGCAATCAAAGATAACTATGATCTCAATTTATAATAATTATAATTCGATATTTCAAACCCAAAAAATAACTCTTTAGGGGTAAAAAAGTGAAACTTAAACCCAAAAACAAATAATCTTGCATACAAATTCTATTTTCAATAATAAAACTCACAAAGCATTTATTTATTAAGAAAAAAATGTCAAATAAAGTTTGTTAGGTTAATGAATATGAAACATTGTTGCTCTTCCATCAAGGTTAAGTCTCACCAACAACATGTTTTCCCTTTGTAAGACACTTTGTGCCTATGCTCATGGTTGGTGTGCAACATTCATGGAATAAATACCCTTGCTTATTATATATATTCTCATTTTGAAAAAAAGAAACATATATATATATATAATACTTTGTCTAAATATGCTCATTATAAATATTCTTATTTTGAAAAAAAAAACATATATATATAAAACACTTTGTCCTTTTTTTTTTTCCAAATAGAAGTTCGATATCCCCTTATGGTTTGGCCTACAATCCCTTACTTGCTATAGATGATCTATTAACATACACTTGGGGCTTGTACTTTTAGCAAATTTGGGGTCCTCTCATTAAATTGGGGAACATCCACCTTGCAAACTAAATGTTGAGTTAGTGTGATTATCTAAATATGCCAGTGCTTAAAAAGAATTTGAGACATTTCAAGGTTGCAAAGTATTTAGAGGAAGGTGGTTTAAGTGACCAATCTACTTATTCTCCCTTAAAAGCTTTTTACTATTCATATTCATTGAGAGTAATCTCAAGGATGGAGTTTATAATAATAATGTTAATAATCTAATTTTAAGGCAGCTATCAAGCTAGACACCAAACTAGTTTTTGAGACCTTTTTATTTTAGTGGCAAGGGAACCTTCCACATAGTGATTTAATTGCTAAAGCAAACAAATGTGTAAGTACTCTACCCCTCTTATTTTTGAACTTATAAGAGACATTACTCTCACTCAAAGAAAAATAGGCTAATTGTCTATATTTTCTCAAAATAAAATCTTGAATTTTCATCTTATAGATACTATCATAAAATCATTAAAAATTTAAAGATTTTTATAAAAACATTACCAATCATTTTACAATTTGTAAACTAGGTGAAATTTCTAAACTTTAAAACATATTAGATAAAATTTCTAAATTTTGACCACGTTTCTTTGCATGTGATTATTACCGAAAAAATTTCTACTAATTTATATTATGGATCACAAAAACTTAGATTCCAAAAAAAACATATTACTAATCAAAACTCCCATAATTTAAAATAAATAATTGTTAATTTCAAACTATAAAAATTATACAAGTTAACAAATATATATTTTATGAGAAATAATTTTTCTTTAATATCTAACAAATTTTTTTGTCCAAAATTATGGTTTTACTCAAAAATCAGTTATAATGAGTAAACTGAAAATAAAAATACTTATAATGGGTAAACTGAAAATAAATAATTGTTAATTAACTAGAAAAATTCTACAAATTAACAAATATATATTTTATGAGAAGGAATTTTTCTTTCAAATCTAACAAAACTTTTGTCCGAAATTATAGTTTCACCTAAAAATTTCAACCATCGGGAAAAAATATTAAATAATTTATTTTATTTCATAATTAATTTTTTTACCAATTTACCAAGACTTGTATCCAAAAATCATAGCTTTATTGAACTACGTGGAAAAAAAAATAAACTTGTCTCCATACGAAGTTAATCAATACCGAAATAATTAAATATATATACATCTGCATCAGTGAGTATACAACTTTTGAAAGCAGATACCTCCAGGATTTGGACGTATACTCATTAAATATCTTCATCAGTGAGTAAACTTCAACATTAGATGATGAATACATGGAGATAGAAACCTAAAATGCTATATTATTTTGCCAATCGGAGATTACTTGCTGAATAATTTTCCTCATCTAACAACCAAAATTCCAACTACAATCTAAAACCTCAATTAAACAGATTAGATTCCGTTTTTCGTCCCGGCCAATATGCCAAGTATGCCGTTCCCGGCCGTCGGATCGCTCCTTATCCGTCTGTAACAATGTGTGTGAGGGGTTCTCGTTGGTTTTGCAGGGTTTAGGCGGGGTTTCTCTACCTTTTGCAAGGTGGAATAATCGCCCATATGATATTCAACGCCCTTTGAATTCTCCATTCACGTAACCTGCAACGTTTTCCAAGAACGGAAGAAAATCCACCCGGACAACCCTATAGTGTCTACTTTTTAAAAGTTTTTAGCACATGGAGCCTGCAACTGGGAAGCTTTCCGGGGACGAAACGGGCCCAGAGCTGTCCCCATTTGCCTCCCGGAGGGAAAATCACGAAGGAACTGCAGCAGATTCGGAAACGATTCCGGGTTCGATTCCCATCCGGGCTCCTCTTTCGGAGGACGTAGACGATGACAAAGAAGGATTTAACACGGAAGAGTCCGAGTCCGAAGACGAGTCAGAGGAGCATTTTCAAATGACTACCGCCCCCTTTGTGGTGGAAAGCCCTGTGGGGTCTTTTACGGCAGGAAATTCTACTTTTTCGTACGAAGGCCAGGGCGGAGTAAGGCGCACTAACGAGAACAGTCCGTTTCCTTTAGATGAAACGGAGGGAGTGAAGGCTGCAGATGAGCGAAGCATTTCAGCCGAGGGCGAGGCCGTCGTGGAGGATTTCGTGGCCATGGTATCTCCTCTTTCTCATTCTTCTTCTTCTGGTTTTTCCCTTAATAGGCCCGTAGCCAAACTTAGTGGTGATGATGATGAACATCCTCGAGAGGATTTAGGGAATGAGGATTTAGCGAGCGAGGAAGAGGGAGAGAGTTATAATGTGGCTAAAGTCCCGCCTTTTGTTTTCTCTGGGGGCCTACGTGTTAGTGGGGAATTTGGCGATGTGGGTGTTGTGGAAGACCGAGGGATGGATGATGGGGGATTGAGAATTGTTGAGGGAAGGGTGGAAACAGTTGAGAATATGGAGGGTTATGGAGAAGCCATGATGGAAACCCTGTGCCCTGAATTGGTGCTTGCTAAGTTTGGTGATGCAGTGGAGGAGATTGGGCCAAAAGCGTCGGAGGAGGATGCTCTAGGGCAGACTGCAGAAGTTCAGAATTTGGGTTCTGCTGTTCAAGGTGCTGCCTTTGCAGAGTCTGAATTGAAAGAGTATGTTGGCGGTGATGGGGGATCCCAGGTCGAAGAAGAAAAGTTTTTCACAAATGAAAAAGAAGGAGCCTCGAAGGATTCCGGCAGTGAACCCCGGGGAAGTTCCAGTGCAGAGATTGAAGCCAAGGTTCTTGCGGATGTCGGAGAGGGTGTCTTGAAGGATTCTAATGATAAACAGCCGGAAGCTGTCAGTGCAGAGATTGAAACTAAGGTTCTCACAGACGCTCAAGAGTGCGTATCGAAGGATTTTGATGATAAGCAGCCGGAGTTTGCCAATGCAGGTATCGAAAATGAGATTCTTGCAACTGGTGCCGGAGGTGTCTTGATGGATTCCGATGATAAGCAGCAGGAAGTTGCCAGTGCAGGGGTTGAAACTGAAGTTCTCTCAGATGCTGAAGAAGGTGCCTTGAAGGATTCTAATGATAAGAAACAGGATATTGCTAATGCAGAGATTGGAAACAAGGTTCTTGCAGATGGCACAGGAGTTGTCTTGGAGGGTTCCATTGATAAGCAGCAGGCTGTTGCCAGTGCAAAGATTGAAACTGAGGTTCTCCCAGATGCTGAGGAAGGTGTCTCGAAGGATTCTAATGATAAGCAGCAGCAGGAGGTTGCCAGTCCAGAGATTGAAACTGAGGTTCTCGCAGATGCCAAAGAAGGCAGCTTGAAGGATCCTAAGGATAGGCAGCAGGAGATTGCTAATGCAACGATTGAAAGTGAGGTTCTTGCAAATGCCGCAGGAGGCTTCATGAAGGATCCCAATAATAAACGGCAGGAATTTGCCAATGCAGAGATTGAATCGGACGTCCTTGTGAATTCCATAGAAGCCGTCCTGAAGCATTCCAATAATAAGCAGCGGGAAATTGCCAATGAGGAGAATGAATCAGAGGCTCTTGCTAATGCCAAAGAAGGTGTTTTGAAGTATTCCAATGATAAGCAGGAGGAAGTTGCCACGGCAGAGATTGTTGATACTGAGAAGGTTGTAGATGGGGATACTTTGGTTGCGGTAAACTCTGAACAAGACGGGATTACCACACAGGAAGTGATTGGTAGCCAAAAGGAGGCCCAAGGAATTGAGGAGGCCAAGCATCAGGGTATTTGCAACGAGGATTCTGTTGGCACTAACATGGCTACAGATGTCGTTGCTTTGCTTGATAATGATCTGGTGGACGGTGTCTTAGAACAGGAAGTTATTAAAAATGAGAAGGAAGTAGACGATCTGGGGAAATATGTGGCAGACGACATACAGGAAGCAAAGGCTGTTACTTCCCCGGGTTTTGCTAAAGAGATTCCCTTGCACGAGTCTGAATCCATGCATGAGCATGTTGCTGACTCCAAGCAAGAAGGCCCACATAGAGACGGACCTCAATTGAAACGAGAGTGGATGGATGGAGAGGATATTGTTAATATTGTCAAGCATCAAGGGGATGTTGCTTTACTGGATTTTAATTCCAAGCAGGATTGGGTCACTGAGGAGGATGTTCTTGATTGTAGAAAGGAAGGTTTGGATGATAAACAAATTGGGGCAGATGATTTACTGGAAAGCAAGGTAGCTCATCTTCAAGCAACTGCTAAAGAATGGATATTGGAGGATTCCAATGTCAAGCTGGAGGGCACTGATAAAGGTTGTGATAGTCAAGAATCTATAACAAATGAGACACAGCAAACTAATGTAGCTGAGATGCAAGATGGGATGGAAGGTGCCTTAGATAATTTGGAATCTAAGAAGAAGGTTATGTCTGTCGAGGAGCCAGACAATACTCAAAAGACTGAAGCAGATGATAAGCAGGAAACTAAGGCTGCAGAAAGTGAGACTATTAAGGGATTGGATGTTGCCAATGCAACAAGTAGGGAAGGAGCTAAGTTTAATTTAGAATCTCAGACTTCTCAAGGTTTAGAACAATTGAAGGAAGGAGTGGAGTTAGCTCAGAGAGAAAAGCTAGGATCTTTGGATCCAAAGAAATTTATGGAGTCTGAAGTGCTTGTGACAAATGCAAATGTGAGTGAGAAAGCACAAGATGGCATCATCTCACAGCCTGAAGCATCCACTGTTGATTTGTTTACTCAAAGAGAGGTTGACTGGAATCCTGAAACGAAAACAAACTTCTCTGTCTCCAGGGATGAACATATGGAAGAGAAATATGTGGTTGAAGAAGAAAATGTGGCCACTGGTACTAAACCCCAGTTTAAATTTGAATCATCTACTGGTAATAATGAGTCTATCCAAAATGTTTTTGGAAGAATGGTTGCAGATTGGGGGGAAGAAGCAGATGATGATGGTGATGAGGATGATGATGAAGATGAAGAAATGATTGACTCTCCTGCTTGGGCTGCCTTACTAGAGGCAGCTACTTCAGCAGGGACTGCCTCCAACAATCCCTCAGTTGGTGCTTCAGGGTTTTCTGTTTCAACACCCCCTGCAGGGCTTGGATCATCGGTTCCATTATTAGATCCCATTCCTCGTTATATTCAGCATTCCCGAACCAATGAACCAGCTTTTTCTCGCTCATCTGCATTAGTGGAAGATAATCAGGACAATATGGACTCTGCTGATGGTTATGATGAAACACAGGAAAAACTCCAGAGCATAAGAGTGAAGTTCTTACGACTTGTTAAAAGGTTAGATCAAAGTCCTCAAAATGTTGTTGTTACACAGGTTTTGTATAGGTTGGGATTGGCAGAAGGTCTAAAAAGAGGTAGAAGCATCGACAGGGCTGTTAGTTTTGACAGGGGCAATAAAATTGCAGAGGAGCTGGAGGTAGAAGGTAAGGAGGACTTGGACTTCACTTGTAACATCTTGCTTCTCGGAAAAACAGGTGTAGGCAAGAGCGCAACAATTAATTCCATTTTTGATGAAGTTAGGTCTGCAACCAATGCATTTCGGCCTGCAACAAACAAGGTTCAAGAGATACTGGGAACTATTCATGGTATAAAGGTCAGGGTTGTTGATACACCTGGTTTGATGTCCTCTTTTTCAGATCAGCACAGAAATAAGGCAATCCTGTCATCTGTTAAAAAGTTTATCAGGAAATGCCCTCCAGATATTGTCCTTTATGTTGATCGCTTAGATGTGCAGAGTAGGGACTATAGCGATCTCCCACTGCTCAAAATCATCACCGAGACATTTGGAGCTGCTATTTGGTTCAATGCCATTGTAGTTCTCACACATGCTTCATCAGCTCCTCCAGATGGACCCAGTGGAACACCTCTTAGTTATGAGATGTTTATGGGTCAGCGTAGTCAAATAGTGCAACATTCCATACGCCAAGCAGCTGGTGATATGCGTCTTATGAATCCTGTTTCACTAGTGGAAAATCATCCATTATGTAGAAAGAACACGGCAGGTCAAAGTGTTTTACCCAATGGGCAGGTTTGGAAGCCTCAATTATTGTTGTTGTGCTTTTCATCAAAGGTTTTAGCTGAAGCAAATGCACTTTTGAAATTACAAGACAGTACCCCTGGAAGGCCATTTGGATTTCGCACTCGAGCTCCACCATTGCCATTTCTGTTGTCCTCTCTTCTGCAGTCTCGAGCACAACTGAAGATCCCTGATGACCAGACTGGGGAAGATATTGATTCTGATGAAGATTTGGAGCAGCTGTCAGATTCAGATGGTGAAGATGAGTATGATCGGCTTCCTCCTTTCAAGCCTTTGAGTAAATATCGGCTATCTAAACTGACTAAAGAGAAAAGGAAAGCTTATTTTGATGAAATAGATTACCGAGAAAAATTGTTTCAGAAGAAACAGTGGAAAGAGGAGCTGAGGCGGCGAAGAAATATAAAGAAGACACGTGGAACTCATAAAGATGGATCAGTTGCAGTCGATGAAAATTATGAGGAGGACATCACTGGGGCAGCAACAGTGGCAGTACCTATGCCAGATATGGCAATGCCTCTGGCGTTTGACTCTGATAATCCTACCTATAGGTATCGTTATTATGAAACTGCTGATCAGTGGCTTGTAAGGCCAGTTCTAGATACTCATGGTTGGGACCATGATATTGGTTATGATGGAGTGAATGTGGAGAAAATGCTTGTTATTGGAAATAAGGTTCCAGCCTCAATCTCTGGCCAAATTACTAAGGATAAGAAGGAGGCCAACGGTCAGTTGGAATGTGCTGCTTCTTTAAAGCATGGAGAACATAAAGTTACACAAACAGGTTTTGATGTTCAAACTGTTGGTAAGGGCCTTGCATACACTTTGCGTGGTGAGACTAGGTTTAGCAATTTTAAGAGAAATAAGACTACAGGTGGACTGGCTTTGACATATTTGGGAGATACATTGGTGACTGGCATGAAACTTGAAGATAAAATAATGATTGGAAAGAGGTTGAAGTTCGCAGTAAATGGTGGTGTTATGACTGGTGGTGGCCATAAGGCATATGGGGGTAGTTTAGAAGCCACTTTGAGAGATAAGGATTACCCAATTGGCCAAACACTCTCCACACTGGGCATCTCTATAATGAATTGGCATGGAGATTTTGCTATCGGGGGCAATCTCCAGACACAGTTCGGTATAGGAAGGAAGATGATGATCGTCACTCGTGCAAATTTGAACAACAAGGGCTCTGGCCAAATTAGCGTTCGCACAAGCAGCTCTGAACAGCTTCAGTTAGCTTTGATTGGCATCATCCCAGTAATCAGGGCTCTCATTGGTGGACGGTTGTTTGGTTCTGATTCAACACAGTAACTACAGAAAAGTTGGGTGACAGTTTTACCTTGCTATTCTCTCTTCCTAATATTGAAAGCAGTCAGTTGGCTCTATATTAGATGTGGGTAGTGGTTGGTTCAGTTATGCTATTAAGCCCTATATTTTTTCTTTGATTGCCCTCAGTTTCTCATCCATACCAAATAATACGATGAGATCATATAGTCTTTGTAGTTTTTTGTTGATTTACGTTCATTCTCTGATGATTGGTATTTGCAATCATTTTTAACAAGAACACAGTCAAGTATGTTATAGAATATGTATAACATACCATTTGAGATCACTTTCCTTATTCCATTCGTTCTTTATGAAATTTGTTCACTGAGAGTTAATGAGTCCGAGTTTAATGCTTGTATTTGAATTTTTTTTTCATCACTAGTGAGGTTGACTTCATCTTTGCATGTCATCCTGTTGGATAATGATGTAGGATTGCATTGCCTTTAATGTTTATATGTTTTCTGGACTCTCCCCGGACTTTTTTCTTACAACATATTATTGGCAGCTTTTATCAGATGCATCTCCTCATAATGTGGAGCAATTGCTTTTTATTCCTTAAAAATTGTCAGCACATAGACAGATGGTGGTTGGCAGTTGCTGGGTAGTATGAGTCAAAATTTGAAGATGGGTTTATTATTTTTCTTGATTCTTGTAGGAGGTGTTTTTAATTTGTTCTTTTACTTGATGATCCTGCTGTATCGCAGTGGAATGATTTCTAATTCTAAATAGTAATCACATTTCCTTTTCAACTGGAGTGCAATAATTTATGCAATAGAAAACATTTGATGCACTAAAAATCAACTTTATTTTCTTTGGCTTCATGAAAATTGATTCACTCATGGTACTATGTTGTTGAATTCTCTTATTTGATCCAGTGTAGAGAACTTCATTTTGAAGGTCATCTGCAATAAACATCATCGCTGGACTGTATTACCTTTAACATTCAGATGTTTTAACTTTTCTATGTAGGTGCATCACCTATGACATGCAGATGTTTTCTGCAGAGGAATACAATTGTTAGAACAGATTATTGGATAGTTTTAAGCAACTACATCTTTTCACAATATGAATACAAACATACTGAATTATCTGGATTTAGTTAATTTGCTGGTTACTAGGTTAAACGACTTCACTCTTTTGGAGCTAGCCCATTCTATTGATGAGACAAATTAGTTGTTCAGACCAGTGTTCCATGGGGATGGGCTCCTTAGGGTGGGGTGCACACACCTCACTGTTCCCATGCACTTCGGATGGGGGGACACTTGGGGAAACGTTTCCCCACGTCCCCTTTTTGGGGAGATGCAGTGGGAAACGTTTCCCTAGTGTGGGGTATGCGTTCCCTCAAAGGAGGTGCATTTGGGTGTCCCCCTTAGTAGTGAACGCTTAAAGGGGTGCTTCTGGGCATCAAGCATCCCCCTTCAAAAGGGGGATGTCTAGACATTTCTCTTTTGAGGGGTATGCCCAGAAGCACCCCTTTTGAGGGGGGACACATCCCGTGTCTCCTTTTTGGGGAGACGTAGGGGGAAACGTTTCCCCAGTCTGGAGGGATGCGTTCCCCCAAAAGAGGTGCATTTGGGTGCCCCCCCTCAATAGGGGAATGCCTAAAGGGGTGCTTCTGGGCATCTCCTTTCAAAAGGGGGACACCTAGACAAATATCAAAATCTAAACTAATTTGCAATCTCTAACTCACTCATTCGACTTACCAAGCTTACCTCTGCTTGGCTTACCCTGCAGTGCTATCTGACTTTCCTGTTAATTGTTGCCTTTCCTCCCCACAATGCTCCTTCAATACTCATTACCCATTTTTAATTTTCTGTTTTAACTTTTGAGTCTTCACTCTAGATATTGATGACCTGACTGATTCTTTGATTCATCACTCTTTATTATTTTTGAGTTTGAGTTATATCAATTTACTATTCTAGTCTTCAGATTTTAAGTATTTACTATAGTCTATTTTGCTTGGTACTAATTAGATTTTAGAATGATGATGGGTGAATTTAAATTTTAAATCAATTTAGAATCTAGAATGATGATTTTAATTTTTAAATCAATATAGGTTCTAGAATGATGAATGGTGAATTTAAATTTTAAATCAATGTAGGTTCTAGAATGATGAATGGTGAATTTAAATTTTAAAACAATTTAGAATCTAGAATGATGAATTTAATTTTTAAATCAATGTAGGTTCTAGAATGATGAATATGGATCAATGTATTTCATTATTCAATCTCATGGTGTATGGATGATGAGTATGAATGATGTATGTATTAGCATGAATGATGAGTATGGACCAGTGTATTTCATTATTTAATTCATTTGTGTATGGATCATTGTATTTATGCTTTCATTATTGAATATGCATATGAACCTCGATGTCGCCCCATCCCACCAAAATTTTCCAAAATTTGAGGGGACTCCCACACGCGTCCCCCTTGTGTGTCTCCCCGTACCTGCATCCCCCCATTCTGGAGTCTTGGTGGAATATAGGTTAAGACCAAGGCTGTAATTACTTTAAAAAGGGAGAACTGAATTTTTGTATCTTCTAGGGGAGTTTTGTTAACTTCTTGTACTAAAGAAAAAACCAGGCTGGTTAAGATTTGGATCTTGTGCTTGCGGTTGTTAGTGAATATCCAAGCTAGATACCATTGGGATTTTCCTGCCTGGGCTCCTAAGCAATTGTAAATCCAATTGCCGCTACTCCAAGTGGTGCGATGCAATTTTCTGTACTGACGCCAAGTGGGGATTTGCGATGTAATAGAAAAGCACGTTCTATGGAAATTCAAATGTTCAGTTTGTATTTTTGTTTGTTATGCCTGTGGTGGCACATATTTTACTTAATTCTTTCACCTCACTTGTATCATGGTCTTTATCTATTTATATTTTACTAGTTTCTTTCATTTCACTTTTGTCTTTCCTTTCCTGATGTGAATATTTTGCAATGGTCTTGTAAATGCAAAGTTCCTATTATCACCGTTTTCAAACTTCTATATGGTGGCCCCCTAGGAAAATAATTAATTTAAAGCTTCGTGTCTTTTTATTCACACCCCTATCTGTAACCCTGATTATCATCCTTGTAATCTGGAGAAATGAATGTAGTTGTCTACGGATGCAACAGAATAGCTCAGATGGCAGTTTTTTGCCACAATCTGGTTTTTTTTTCAAAAATTCAGGTAGTTAAAGTGTTTGAATTGCATTTTTGATGGTGGAAATAGATTCAGCACCATCAAAAACCCTTATGGCACCCAAAATACTGAAGTTTAAGAACTGTAACCCAAATTTTCAAAAATCTTTGCCAGATTTTTTCATAATCTTACCGGAATTTCTGAGTTTTTGTGTGGGTTTTTTAGACTACGACGAAATGAATTGATTTGAAGTATTGTTTTTAATGTTTGACATCTATGTGCAGCCGTGATTATGATTTATGCAATATGCATGAACCTTGAGATATGCTACAGAACATTTGGTCCAGGATTTGGATTGAAATAATTTTTATTTTCAATTAGCAAGCAGATTTCTTTGTCTTAGATGCTTCAAATTTGCAATAAAACCCATACTTCCACTGAAATTTGAAAATACTGAAGTAATGTTTTCTTGGCAAAAACAGTTGCAACTTTTGGGAAGAAAATGCTCTTTGTTACATGTTACTCAGTCTGCTTTTTAAATTTCATCCTAATTTGGTTTTGGATGTTTCTAGCAAAAATGAGTGTCTAAAATATTAAGGGTTTGAAGACACCTTCCTGTGCTTATCATCTCCCAAATGGTGTGATCTGGCTCAATCACTTCTGGGCAAATAGCTAGTTTTAGGGTGACAGAGCTATTTGGGCTTGTGACTAATACAAATTTTGACGAACTGCACAAGGATACAATTTTGAGCATAAAATCTGGAAGCTTGTGTTGTTTTCCGTTATGTTGGTGTTGAAGGAATTCCTTCAATAGTTGAGAAATCATCGTTATATATCTTCGCGCAATTGAGAGAAACAATGCTTCTGTACCACCATCTTCTGTCCATTTCCGTTGCACAAGTTTCCTTAAAATATTAGACATAATCTGGGAATTTGAATTGAATTATATAGTCGATGACATAATTAAATCATGTATCTTCTGTATTTGTATGCGCAATTGAAGATTATCCGAGGTTTTTTCAATTTTTTTTCCTATTCCAATTAGTGTATTGAATGCTCATCCTCGTGACTATTAAGAGGTTTAAGTTTAGAAAGCAGCAATCAAGTTTCCCTTAAAATTTCTTATGACACCTGACTCCTAAAAAGCGTGCCATTTTTTCACTTGTGCTATAACTTGGATACCGTGATTAGCTCAAGGCCATTTCGGCTCGAGCAAAGATTCCATAACATTATCACATGCACATTTCGTATTTAAGTTGGAGTTATCGTGGAGCTAACATTCTTCATTTTATAGTTCTGTTGTTTAATGATGTCATATTGGAATTGTGAACTAAATAGCGTCAGGCGTAATTAGTCTAAATTATGCTGTAAAGCGTTTTTTGAAAACAACTCTCCCAACTGTCACCATGTACCTATTTGCAGCGTAAGATCTCATGTTAAACGATTAAAGAATCCTCTGCCATTGGATTGAAACCGTTATAGCGAAATTCTTCAGCTGGAAAAAATAATAATAAGCACCACATCTCGAAAGCTCCAGAAATTTCTTTATCAAACAGCGACGACGCTTATTGGTGGTCACCTGTGCCGCTCTGCAACTGGTTACCATTCCTTCACCTTCACGCCCATTCTGCTTCCTCTCGTGCCTATGCTACGGGACACTCTCTTCTTGCCTCTCTCGCTGGCTGGCTTGCTTGGCTAGTTTTTAACTCGTTTGGTGGGGAGGGGGCTGCATACCAAGGTATGCCACTCTGTTTTGATTCTTTGCCACCAGTAATTTATTCAATATTTCAATTGTGCTTGAATGCTTAGCACCAGTAATCCATTCAGTATTTCAGTTTTATTTTCACTATTTACCATTAATCCTTTATTTAATGTGACCTTGGTACACATCAAAACATACCTGATTTACCATTAATCTCTCATACTTTGGTTTATTTTGGTTATTTGTTTGGTTTGGACAACAGAATAGTATGGTTGTAGGATGTATGTAAATAACTAATCAAGATTCCAATTATAATACCACTCGAATAAAGCAATGAAGCAACTTACGAAGCACGTTTGACAAGCTTAATCACTCGGCCAGACCAATACAAGTGACATTCTGATGATCAAATCCTTCAATAAACTAAATTATGATGAAATTAAACCCTAAAGTTCTTCCAATTTATCAACTTCAATGAACGCTCCTTATTCCTAAGCAATGCACTTCCACATTGACGAAAATTGTCCTCAAAACTTCGCACATATTTAATCGTGTGCGTAATTCCACGAATTTTGATCAAGAGTTAAAAAATATTACGAGAAAATTATTTTATTTTTCTTGAATATTTTCAACAAGATTTTTTATCAAGAAATCCTAAATATATTTCTTAAAAAGAAAACGAAAAGCTCTGGAATATAAGTACTGTGAAATTCTCGGCAAATGAAATTTCAGTAAGATCGCGGGAAATGAAATTTCAGTAAAAGATCAAATAACTACCGGCTAAATCACTGGAACGCAATGATCTTCTCATCCTCCATCACAATTGAAATGATTTCAATTGATGAAATGGTTGACATTTCCTATAATTAATATCAGACATCATAGAGGATAGGAAAACGTAGAAATAATCAACCCTCCCCCGTGGTTCGGAGAATTCAAACCACGGTTGCACCATGAGGGAAGCACTCTGTCTTTTGAGTTATCTACTTCTACCTAAATGGGATGGATGGATTGATGATCCATTTCAATATTTTTGTTTTTTTTGTTTTCAGATTATTTATTTTCTTTCTGCAAGACTAGGTGTCCTCTCTCTCCTATTTTATTTTTCTTTCAGAGCTTAGCCGGCCCCATCCTTCTGCATCTTCCATGGCTTCTATCGGTCGGCTAGCCGTTGGCAAATCGACTTTACCCACTACCAGTTTCTTTTGCACGTCCGGTGATGACGTCAAGTCCGGCGGTGAAGGCAATCGGATCGGCCGCCAGGGAGCATGTCACAAGTAAAAAGTAAAATTTTGGTTGGTGATAGAATTGTTGGTTACTTTTGGTTGGAGTTTGGTTAAATTTTTTAGAAGTTTTATTGTAGCAGTGCAGTGTTTGAATCGTGTTCAGTGTCATCAAAAAGTTAGATAGTTATAACCTAAATTTACAAAAATCTCTACTAAATTTTTTAAAATCTTACTAAAATTTCTAAGAAAAAACAATTACTTTTATTTACTTCATAGGTGGGTAATCGAACCTGCCATTGAAACCATACTACAAGAGCGGGTAATCGAACCTGCCATTTCAACCATCTACGTTGGAATTTGAACCATATTTTGATTCTTTATTTTCCAATGCATCCGGCGGACAGATCTTATTTTATTTAGGAATTCTTAAAAAATGTTTATTTATTCTTATTTTATTAGGAATTCTAAAACATGTTTGTTTATTTATATTTTATAGTAGTTAGATTAAGCTTTTATTTATTTTTGAAATTTGAATCATATTTTTATTTTTATTTTTCGATGATCTGCTATACCGGTCTTATTTTATTTAAACCATATATTTCGATACATCTGCTGGACAGATCTTATTTTATTTAGGAATTCTAAAATAATGTTTATTTTTATTTTTATTTTATAATAGTTAGTTACGGTATTATTATTTTTTAAATAGATTAAACATGTAGTTAACAGATTTGTGTTCGGGAAATAATAGAGTTTGTGTTGGGGTGAAAATTAAAATAGTGTTGTATTTGGCGGGCAGTTTAAGTTTGGCATAATTGGAGTAAAACATTGTTTTATAGGTTTTGTTTTATTTTAAATTTATTTAAATATTTAAAAAATTAATTAACGTGTATATGTAGTAGGAATTGAAATATTTTAGATTGTGAAATAATTAGATTTCAGTGAAAGAATATATATATATATATATATTTTAAATTTATTTATTTATTATTATTTTTTAAGTGAAAAATTTTATTTTAATTTAGTTGTTAAATTAGCAATGGGGACAGTCATCTCATTCAAGGAAAATCACCTCTTGAAATTACGGGTTGGTAGTCTTCAAGGGGGTAACCTTTCACTCATGCCAAATGCTTTTGGATCTTGGGTAGTTAACCTGTTTCCTTACCTCAAAGGAATCTGGATTTTAAATGCTTTTGGATCTTGGGTCGTTAACCTGTTTCCTTACCTCAAAGGAATCTGGATCTTAAGCTTTCACTTTGTTTCCTTACCTCAAAGGAATCTGGATCTTAAGGTTTCACTCTAACTCCTGCCAAATACTTATACTTTTGGATCTTGGGCCTTTAACATGTTTCCTTATCTTAAAGAAAGATAAACTCTCAACCAAACAGACAAAATAAGCCAAAGTAAGCCAGATAGAGTAAGCCATACTCCAACTCAAAGATACAAAAAAGCTTTCATGTACATATACAAATTGAGAATAAAAATAAATCAATAAAAACATAATAGTAATTGTTTAAGGAATTTTGTTTAGAAATATTAATTCTATTTTGTTAATAAAACTTTTACATTAAAACTTTGTTTTATATATATATATAAAATCAAAATTAAAAAAATGAAAGTTAAGCTTTCATTTTCTTGAAAAATTGAATTTTTAAACTTTCTAAATCACTTTCAACTAAATTATTAGTAAATGAAATTTTGTTTGCAACTATAATTCAAAATTTAATTCACCATTAATAAATATAACTAAAGTTGTTAATACATATAACTTTGTTTTAGGAATTTTAATATAGTATAAAGTATTTATATTATCAAAATTTAATTCACCATTAATAAATATAACAAAAGTGGTTAACACATAGAATTTTGTTTTAGGATTTTTAATTTGTTAGGAAATTATTTATACTATTACATTTTAAAAAAAAGAGTGAATTAAAGTTATTTTTTTTTCTAGACAAAAAAAAATTAATTGAAAAATTTGGATATATATATATTTGTCAACTATAATTATGTCTTAAGACATTCCTCTTTGAAAACAACTTCCCCAGCTACCACCATGTACGTATTTACAACATAAGATCTCATGTTAGACAGTTAAAGAATCCTTTGCTTTTGGATTGAAACGGTTATAACGAACTTCCTCGCTTGGAGAAAATGATAAGTGCCACATCTGCATCGCACAACAACGAAAGCTCCAGGGATTTCTTTACCAAACCGCCACAACGCTTATTGGTGGTCACCTGCGTTGTTCTTCAACTGGTTATTGTTCCTGCCCCTTCACGGGCACAAAGGCCTCACTTCAAGTATTGAACACTTAGTTACTTGCCTATCATTTCTTTCCCCTTAACTGTGCTCAGAGAACCGCATCTGGAAGTTTGCAAGAGGTTACAGAGTTCAATGCTTCTCCAGTTCAAATTCTTAGTGATAAGTAATTCCTTCTCGGGTTTATTCTTTTTCTGTAGTTTCTTACTTCTTGCTATTTATTTATAAGGGGGGACTCTAATAATGCAATCTTTTGTGCTGCAGGGTTCACGATGGTCATTCTTCCTTTACTGCAGGTGAGGTTAATTGAATGAGTACTAGATTGGCAGAAGGACTAATGGTAATGTTCTCCCTTGGTGTTGTGATTCATTATTTAATATGTTTTGATGCATAGGATGGACGACACAACTATCAGCTCTATCCCTTGGACTTCTTTACCTCCTTCCATTTTACGGCTCCGACTCAATGACTCAGTTTCTTACGAACCCTTCCCTGCAGTTCTATAGGTAAGATATTGTTTTATCCATAGAGGGTTAGTGTTTTACAATTAGAGTTCATTGCAACTTTTCTAATCGTATTTAGACCTATGATTGGTGTTTGTAGGCTTGAATGTGAGCGTAACTCTCGGTTGGCCCTTCGGCAAGTTCCACTGCTACACCGACATCTTACATGCAGTTCTCTTCTTAGTAGCACTATAGTGAGCTTGTTTTTGTCCAAGGTTAGTAGGAACTAATTCTATGTGAGGCGGGGGTTCAAATGTAACTGTTAAGGGTTTTGTTTGTTCTAAAAACATTGATGGCGCCTTTTGTTGCCATATCTTGTGTAAATATGAGTTTTACTATTTAAATGGTTATCGAACAAAACCTTCCTTCACCTTCACGTGCACAAAGTCCTCACTTCAAGTGTTGAACGATAAATCACTTGCCTATCATTCCTTTTCCCTTAACTGTGCTCGACGAACTGCATATGGAAATCTACAAGAGGTTACAGGGTTCGACGCTTCTCTAGTTCAAGTTCTTAGTGATAAGTAATTCCTTCCTCGATCTATTCTTTTCCTATAGTTTCTTGCTTCTTCTTATTTATTTACAAGGTGGGACTCTAATACTGTAATTTTCTGTGTTGCAGGGTTCACGATGGTCATTCTTCCTTTACTGCAGGTGAGGTTAATTGAATGATTACCAAATTGGTAGCAAGACTAATGGTAACGTTCTCCCTTGGTGTTGTGATTCATGTTTAATTTGTTTTGATGCATAGGATGGAAGACACAACTATCGGCTCTGTCCCTTGGACTCCTTTACTTCCTTCCATTTCATGGCTCTGACTCAATGACTCAGTTTCTCACTAACCCTTCCTTGCAATTCTATAAGTAAGTTGTTGTTTTATCCACACAGGGTTAGTGTTTTACAGTTTGGGTTCATTGTAGTTTTTCTAATTGAATTCAGACCTATGATTAGTGTTTGCAGGCCTAGATGCGAGCGTAGTTCTCGGTTGTCCCTTCGGCAAGGTTCCACTACTACACCGATAGGTTACATGCAGTTCTTTTCTCAGTAGCATCGTAGTTAGCTTGTTTCTATCCAGGGTTAGTAGGAACTAATTCCGTGTGAGCTTGGGGTTTGAATGTAACTGTTAAGGATTTTTCCCCTTCTAAAATGATTGAGGGTTGAGCCTTTTGTCGCCATATCCTATGTAAATATGACTTTTAATAGTTAAATTGTTATGTAATCTCATTGGAAATAGTTATCGAACAAAACCTTCCTTCACCTTCACGTGCACAAAGGCCTCACTTAAAGTGTTGAACACTTAGTTACTTGCCTATCATTAGTTACCTGCCTATCATTGCTTTTCCCTTAACTGTGCTTGGTGAACTGCATCTGGAAATCTACAAGATGTTACATGGTTCAACGCTTCTCCAGTTCAAGTTCTCAGTGATAAGTAATTCCTTCCTCGATCTATTCTTTTTCTAAAGTTTCTTACTTCTTATTTATTTACAGTGTGAGACTCTAATACTACAATCTTCTGTGTTGCAGGGTTCACGATGGTCATTCTTCCTTTATTGCAATTGAGGTTAATTGAATGAATACCAGATTTGCATCAGGATTGATGGTAACATTCTTCCTTGGTGTTGTGATTCATGTTCAATTTTTTTTGATGCATAGGATAGATGACTCAACTATCAGCTCTATCCCTTGGACTTCTTTACTTCCTTCCATTTCACCGCTTTGACTCTGTTGTAGCTCCTAGAGACAGCCTTGAGTTGCGAAAGACTTGTGCCTAGGACATCCTAAAATTAGAGGTTAAATATGGACAATTGTATACATGCCTTTGACAGAAATATGGGTCAAGAGAATAATGGTATTGGTGGTTCAAGAATGGAGAAGACCATTTGAGCCTGATTCATGTGAATTCCCCAAACTGTGAGAGGGCTCAGGAGGCTGTCAGGCTGATGGATTTTAGATGGGCCAAGTATAAAACAGTGAGCAGAAGCTTTTAAAAATATGTAGAGGCGTTGAGGAAGAATGGAGAAGGAACCCACAAGAGACAGGCTTACGAGATTTAAGAATCTGTTCCCCCGTGACCTTAGAGGAAGCGAATGTGAATGAGATATGGAAAACAACAGAGGTTCGTGGAGTGCGAATTAAGGGAGTGCAACAAGCTTAATACATGAGCATTAACACCTGAGCATTATGCAAACACGAATTCATGAATAAAATTGCAGACTACCAACAGCTACATTACACGGACCATCAAAGCAGCATAGCATGAAAGATGATTACACATAAAAAGGAGATTACTGATAACAGAAGGAAACATATACATACTACTCATTGTTCCATCTGGAATCCAAATAACAACGCTGTATCATATTAAGTTTAAACAACTCTCCCAAATATGTATCTTAAAGCACAGGGAACACAATCATACAAAACTACAACAAAATTCTTCAAAATTCTAGAACCCTCTTTTAATCTCAGAACTAGCTACATATAGAGTTCTTTTCGAGGGTCTACCATCCTGATCATTTATGATCGGCCCATACCTATGAAAACAAAATATCCTACCTAACTTGTAGAGTGTACATCGAGCAATTACTTCTGTATTAAGAGAATTAAAACAGGGATGGGTGACATTTGAAATTTCACTAGCAATATTGTCAAAATTAAACAGGAAACATAGAGGACATGGTTGCCCATGGAGGCCAATAATGGGAGCCTTCAAGATGGTATGGTGAAGAGCGGTCGTAGGTGGACAAGTTCCCTGTCATCATACGATTCCATCTATTGCTTGCAAACCTCCACTCCCCCAGTCTGGTGATTTTCACTTAATCCATTATGAAAAGCTCTGTCGTATTGTATGCAATTGGTTCTTTAGCGGAGATCTCCTGAGCAAACCGAATAAACCACAACTTGCATGTTGCACCCAAAAGCCCAGGCTGCGTTTGAATTGCAAATCGACAACCAGATTTTGTAGGGGGGCATGAATGGTTTGCGGTATTGGATGGGGGGTGGGGTGCGAAATCACTACAAGCTGCCACGTAGCACCTGAGGCGGTATTAGAAACTGACCATTTCAGACACCCCCCCCCATTTCAGAACCCCCCCCGGGGCGTTTATCCTTTTGAAGGTCAAAGGGGTGTGAAATCAATTATGAGCCATTGGATGTATTGACATGGAGCGAAGGTGACAGAGAGCTGTGAGGGGCTTAGCAGTGATGGGATGTGTGAAGAACAGATGGAAATGGCGGAAGGCATGGTGGGACCGATATTATTAACACACGGTGGAAATGATTTAAATGGAAAAGAGTGGGTCAGAGCCGAGGAATGGCTCTAGATGACGTGGACTTGGCCCTCACATCGCAAGTTTCACAAGGTAAATGCAAAGGGTTCATGTTAAAACTGCCGAAGTGTGATGTGCGATGCGGTGGGGCCTGATCACAAATTGCAAATCGCAAGTTTTAAAGGATAGCGGCGGGAGATAAGTTTTAAAATTAGCGAAGTGCGGAGTGCGGGGAGGAGTCATGTGGCATGAAGGAGGTGGTATTGTGCCCACAGATCGCAAATCGCAAGGTTGATGTGATAGCGGTGGATGGTAAACGTTGGAATCTGCGAAGTGTAGAGTGCAGGGGGATGAGTGAATGTTAAATATTGCAGGGAGCGATATGCGTGCGAGAAAGGGCGACGTGGCGGTGAAGGTGGGGCCGCCCGCACATCGCAAATCGCAAGATTCGTACATGAACAACGAAGGGTAGGTGATAAAAAGTGCGAAGTGCGATATGCGGGCACTTAAACGTCGGGAAGTGCGAAAAGGCGAAAATGAAAGGGGAAGGCGAAAACAAAGGTTTGCATATGATTTAGTAATGTGGTAAGGTTGGATGGGTCCCACCAAATCGCATCGGCGGAAATACAGGTTTCAGCTAAGTCTTAAGAGGAAAAGGTTGAAACTTGCGAGAGTGATATGCGATGAGAAGGGGAATGAGTGACGTGGCATGGACAGAGGTGGGACCGCGCCCGCTGATCACGTCGCAAGATTTGTATGGGAGAATGTAGAGGTTAAATGTTAAAATTTGTGGGGAGCGATGTGCAATGGATGATGTGATGTGGCGGAAGTGGGGAACACCCGACTCGCTCTTGAAGTGTTGGGTCTTCATCCTACCCGCTTCGGCCCTTCGTTTGCTTGATTTTGACTTGCCTTATCCCTCCAAGAGAATCACAAGCCAACATTGGCTCTGTTATCACCCAAAAATTCTCAAAAAAACATCATTGTGTTATGTTTGTTTTTGGTCATGTTTCAAATTAGGTTTAGAAGTCAATTTAGGGTTTGGTTAAGGGTAGGTTAGATTTTTAGGTTTGAACCTTCCTTAGTGTTAAATAAATTCATTATAAAGGTTTTTAATGTCAAGTCAATCATCATTTCATTTCTCTAAGTTTTTTCATCAAAACTATCCAATTAGCCAAGAAACCTTACTTTTGTAGCACCACTAGTTCAAAAAAGTCGTTTTATGCTACGAAAGCGCTGTCTTTTCGTAGCGCAATATGAAGCAAAAACTCTGTTTTTTGGTTTTGAGTAGTCAACTTCCAAGGAGGTTTCTGAGCAATTGATAACGAATTGAGGAAAACTAAAAGAGGTTTTTCTTCCTAACAGACCTAAATACAAAATTTTCTCTTAGTTTCCTCAAATTCATTAGGAGCTGGGAGAAATTGATAAATTAAAATGCGCTACGAAACTACTGTCAAAACATTGTCCTGTACATGATTGTTTAGCAGTGAAATTCAAGTTCAGTTTCTGGCCAAATGAAAAAGTCTTTTGGAATTCTGAAAGAGGCTTGACTTTATCACAACCCCATCTACAATAACCTCCTCACTTTTCTCATATGTGTTATCAGTGGGGATATACAAGGCTTTCTTTGAAGCCCTATTTTCAGAAACAAAGTTTCCCTGTTTTACACATTTTTTTGCAAAGGAAGTTTCTGGACAGCAGGAGATATGGTTCAAAAAACCAAGAGAGGTTTTTATTCAAGACATAATGGCCTACAAAAATCTCCTTCAGTTTCTCAAAATACATCATGGAGTAAGATATATAGGCTCTGCCCCAAGACCTATTTTTCAGGAAAAAACAGGAAAAACCAATAGGCCAACCTATTGCAAATGAAGAAGGGACCTCAAGAAGGCTGGAATAACTCTGTTTTTCAAGTGATATGATGAAATTAGGACTATTTTAAGTTTTTGGCACATTCACACTTTACATTTTGGAAAAATTTGGAAGAATCTGCATACTCAACAGTTTCGTAGCGCATTTAGTGTAAAAAAGCAGAAAAACACTACGAAACTGCTGTCGCTGCTTTTCTTGCTCATTCTGGTCATTTTTTGAGAGGATGAAGAGTGAGTCAAGAGCTGAAACTGATATGGGAGATGTATTAAGGGGTAAGTGAAGTGATGCAAGTTGAAATGATTCAGTTTTTGAAGAATTAAGACTTGAAATGACAGTTTTTCAAAGGCGCTACGAAATCGCTGTGTTTTCGTAGTGCAGTTTATTACAGCTTTCTTAAACAATTTTTGGAAGTGGTTTTGACATGTTGGAGGCTAGGGATAGGTGATGATACATGTTAAGATAATCTCCAACATCTAAGGACCATGAAATCAAGCTTAATTGATGATCAAATTGTTTAAAGAATGCAAAGGATGTGATGCCTAAAAAACAGGGTATGGTTTCCTGTTTTTGTGGAGGTAAAACAAAGTGGACATGAAGCGCTGAAGCCCATCATCCAAATTCGACTGTGTTGTTACAATTGGAAAATGATGTAAATGTAGGTGGATAAGGTTGTTTTAGATAACAATACGTAGTTTGAGTGCTTTTTGGATTAGCACTGTTAAGTAGATTAGGTGTCTTTATGTAATAAATTCCATATCTTACAGTTATGCAAGGTGTCAGTGAGTGTCAGTAGTTGGAAATTTGATGTATTTAGCCTAGAGGCAGATCATCACATGTTGTAATATGTCTATTAAATACCAAGGGCTCGAATTAGCAAAAGGTTGAACGTTTTTAGCAAAAACATTGTGTTTACTGTAAGTGACTGTTTTTCAACTTTAATACAAAGAAGTTTACTTAGCCAACTTGAGATTCATACAGAGTTTTAGTCTGTGTTTGTTCTATTGCATCATTTTACTGTCTATTGCAGTGGTATTTTCTTATGTTTACTCATAATTCATCCTTGATGCTCTGACTTCCTATGTAGGCAAATTCACTGTGTTTCTACTGTTTCACATGTGTATCTTTTGACTAAAACTCTAGCATCACTCAACTTCCATGCTAAGTAGATGGTTTGGTTTCACTGAAGCTATCATGACTCCATAAGCCTAATGTACTCTTGCTAATGTGATTTACAACCAAATTCAGTCATTTATCTGTTTATGATCACACATAGACTTATATATCTACATATTTATCAAAAATCATAAACCCTTGAGAGAGCCCTCTCAGGTTGAGGAGGCTAAGCCACAGCCAAAATATTGGTCTGAAACAGTTACATGAGATTAACTTGATTGGCAGCCTATCAGGTCTAATTTTGTGATAACATTTTGGTGCATCTGCCGGGAGTTTGAAGATTATACTTTCCCGAGATTTTGAAGCTGAACTTCTGAAGGTAGCAGGAGCTTAGGAAATTTTTCGAGGCTGCATTTACCTTGGCGACTCCACACATAAAATAATCAATTGGAAGGTGATTCCACTTCTTGAAGATTAGTAGCTTGATGAAGTTTCAGAATGAGTTCCATTGCAAGAATAAATGCCAGGTATGGCCCTATGAATCGATCTCATATTCCTGGTTTTCCAAATCTTATGCCAAAGGTTGAATGGTTAACTGATCTTCCTATATTCAAAGATGAAAAGAAAGACAATGCTGCTCTTCATTTGGTTAGATTCCATATGCATTACACAGTCTTAAGGTTCAGTTCCCTGAGGATTGTCTCATGAAGATGTTTATGGCCACTTTGGAAGGAAAAGCACGGTCTTGGTATGAAAGCTTGCCAAATGGTTCATTATATTCTCTTGTCAATTTCCATGTTGCATTTTATGAGATGTATGAAGAGTGTCATCCCTCCTTATTGCTGGTCAAAGACTGCTGTAAACATTGTGTGAGTTTTATTGAATATTTGGAGAATTGTTATAAAGATGATGAGTTCATGGATGAGGAAATTTTAGAAGCTCTTCATGACAATCCCTTTCATCACCAAGAATAAAGGATAGCCTCTTTCTTAGATGAAAATGAAACCCAACAAGAGTTTATTTATGAAAATTATGATACATCCTCTGAGTTTGATGAAAGGTTCCAACAGAGTTGTCAGTCTGTTGATCATCAGGAGTATGAGAATCATTGCAAACAACAAGAGGAAATACTGGAAGATAGTTTCTATAACCCTCAAGTTAAGGAAAGTGTTGATTTTTCATGTCTTTCCTTATATCAGCCTACATCAAATAATGATCACACTAAGGAAAAAGTGGGTGAAAATTTTTCTTTATCCTTGTCTTCTAATTTGAAATCATTCAAGTGCAAGTCAGAGGATAAGATTCAGTTTGTGGATGAAGTTGCAGAGAACATTGAAAAGGACATTCAAGTTTCAAAAGATCAAATTCAACGTTATAGGCTTCATGATCAAGATCAGTCTTTTCTAAAGTTTTTAATTCTAGAAAACAAAGAGAGAGTGTTGCTACCTTTCTTCTTAGAGATTGAGGAAGAATACACTTTTTTTGTAAATTAGTTTGAAAAGAAGTTTGAAAGCACACCACTGAAACCTTATGTGGTTGATCAAAGCATGGATGAGTTGTCCAAAGTTTCAGAATGTCATGAGAAGCATCAAACATATCATGTCTTCTTTGATCCTATAGTTGAATACATGGAAGTGTTCTACAATTCAGATTTTCAGTTATATTTTCATTATGAAGATCAGTTACATCTCATGTTGCCTTGGTCATTTCAGTATCATGTTTACTTTTGGTTCAAGCACAGTCAAGAGATTCAAGTGTCAGATCAGATCAAGGACTGGCTTCATTGGAAGTTTCATGTTCCTTGAGTTACAAATGGAGATTGCAACATATAGGGTAGGTAGGAGTGTGTGAATAAGCTCGAAGTTGACTGAGCATCTTTTCAATAGGTACAGTTTTGGTTCTTCTGCAGTGATCATCAAGCTTGAGCCCGAGGTGAAGGCTATAAGAGTTTGAAGAAGAGCTTGGCAATTTCAAAGTTTTTTCTGTTTTGGTCAAGAAAATGGATAGCCACACTGGAACTACTGGTTCTTAGTGTACCACAGGGGCACAATATCCCAAGTGGAGCCTTTGTTATCACCCAAAAATTCTCAAAAAAACATCATTGTGTTATGTTTGTTTTTGGTCATGTTTCAAATTAGGTTTAGAAGTCAATTTAGGGTTTGGTTAAGGGTAGGTTATATTTTTAGGTTTGAATCTCCCTCAGTGTTAAATAAATTCATTTTAAAGGTTTTTCATGTCAAGTCATTCATCATTTCATCATTCATTTCATTTCCCTAATTTTTTTCATCAAAACTGTCCAATTAGCCAAGAAACCTTACTTTCGTAGCGCTACTAGTTCAAAAAATGTTGATTTGCGCTACGAAAGCGTTGTCTTTTCGTAGCGCAATATGAAGCAAAAACTCTGTTTTCTGATTTTGAGTAGTCAACTTCCAAGAAGGTTTATGAGCAAATGAAAATGAATTTAGGAAAACTGAAAGAGGTTTTTCTTCCTAACAGACCTAAATACAAAAACCTCTCTCAGTTTCCTCAAATTCATTAGGAGGTGGGAGAAATTGATAAATTAAAATGTGATACGAAACAACTGTTACAAAATGTCATGTACATGATTGTTTAGCTGTCAAATTCAAGTTCAGTTTCTGGCCAAATGAAAAAGTATTTTGGAATTATGAAACAGGTTTGCCTTTATCACAACCCCATCTACATTAACCTCTCTCACTTTTCTCATATGTGTTATCAGTGGGGACATACAAGGCTTTCTTTGAAGCCCTATTTTCAGAAACAGAGTTTTCCTGTTTTACACATTTTTTGCAAAGGAAGTTTCTGGACAACAGGAGATATGGTTCAAAAAACCAAGAGAGGTTTTTATTCAAGACATAATTTCCTACAAAAACCTCCTTCAGTTTCTCAAAATACATTATGGAGTAAGATATATAGGCTTTGTCCCAAGACCTATTTTTCAGGAAAAAACAAGAAAAACCAATAGGCCAACCTATTGCAAATGAAGAAGGGACCTCAAGAAGGTTGGAATAACTCTGTTTTTCAAGTTATATGATGAAATCAGGTCTATTTTAAGTTTTTGGCACATTCACGCTTTACATTTTGGAAAAATTTGGAAGAATTTGCATACTCAGCAGTTTTGTAGCGCATTCAGTGTAAAAAAGCAGAAAAACGCTACAAAACTGTTGTAGCTGCTTTTCTTGCTCATTTTGGTCATTTTTTGAGAGGTTGAAGAGTGGGTCAAGAGCTGAAACTGATATGGGAGATGTATTAAGGGGTAAGTGAAGTGATGCAAGTGGAAAGGATTTAGTTTTTGAAGAATTAAGACTTGAAATGACAGTTTTTCAAAGGCGCTACGAAACTGCTATGTTTTCGTAGCGCAGTTTATTACAATTTTCTTAAATAGTTTTTGGAAGTGGTTTTGACATGTTGGAGGCTAGGGATAGGTGAGGAGACATGTTAAGATAATCTCCAACATCTAAGGACCACGAAATCAAGCTTAATTGATGATCAAATTGTTCAAAGAATGCAAAGGATGTGATGCCTAAAAAACAGGGTATGGTTTCTTGTTTTTGTGGAGGTCAAACAAAGTGGACATGAAGAGATGAAGCCCATCGTCCAAATTCGACTATGTGTTGTTACAATTGGCAAATGATGTAAATGTAGGTGGATAAGGTTGTTTTAGATAACAATAAGCAGTTTGAGTCCTTTTTGGATTAGGACTGTTAAGTAGATTAGGTGTCTTTATGTAATAATTTCCATATCTTACAGTTATGCAAGGTGTCAGTTAGTGTCAGTAGTTGGAAATTCGATGTATCTAGCCTAGAGGCAGATCATCACATGTTGTACTATGTCTATTAAATACCAAGGGGTCGAATTAGAATAAGGTTGAACATTTTTAACAAAAACACTGTGTTTACTGTAAGTGACTATTTTTCAGCGTTAATACAGAGAAGTTTACTTAGCCAACTTGAGATTCATATAGAGTTTTAGTGTGTGTTTTTTCTATTGTATCCTTTTACTGTCTATTGCAGTGGTATTTGCTTATGTTTACTTAGAATTCATCCTTTATGCTCTGACTTCCTATGTAGGCAAATTGACTGTGTTTCTACTGTTTCACATGTGTATCTTTTGACTAAAACTCTAACATGCCTCAACTTCCATGCTAAGTAGATGGTTTGGTTTTACTGAAGCTATCATGATTCCATAAGCCCAATGTACTCTTGCTAATGTGATTTACAACCAAATTCAATCATTTATCTGTTTATGATCATACATAGATTTATCTATCTACATATTTATCAAAAATCATAAACCCTTGAGAGAGCTCTCTCAGGTTGAGGAGGCTAAATCTCAGCCAAAAGATTGGTTTGATACAGTTACATGAGATTAACTTGATTGGCAACGTATCAGGTCTGATGTTGTGATAACAAGCTCCATTGGGGACGACGCACTCGTTTGAGTGCGTCGAGAACTCGCAGGCCACCTGCTTGTTCTCTTTTTGATGTGCCTGGGATCATCGTTAGAACCAAGTTCGAGCAACTTTAACAAAAAAAAAAAAAAACAGAAATTGATGCAGAAAAACATAACGACATATATACACTATGAGGATATGTACAATGGACCATCATAGCCTGCTATCAGTGCTGGAAGTAAGGCTTGAGAAACTGTCCATTGACATGCATCTCGAGTGTATCTCCTTCCAAATTCTCCAGCGCAAAATTATTGTTGCCATTGACCTCTACCACCCTAAATGGACCAAACCAGAGGGGGTCGAACTTCCCATGCTTCCCTTTGTTTGCACGCCTGATATCCCGTCGCAGCACTAAATCCCCAACTCAGATTTATTTGTCTTTAGTTCTTTGATCAAATAAGCCTTCATTTTTTCTTGATACTCTGCTAGTCTGAGGCCTACTTGTTCGCGTGTTTCGCTCAACTCTACCAGCTGATTAATTCTTCGGATGAGGTAATGCAAGTTGAACTGCGGCTCTGCCATACACCATTTCATAAGGGGACTTTCTTGTGGATCTTTTAGTGGTGATGCAGTTTTCCCAAAGTGCGAACTTGAGCTGAGAATCCCAGTTCTTTTGATTTTCGATAATGGTCTTCTTAAATATCCTCACCAGTGTCTTGTTAGATGATTCTGCCAACCCATTCCCCTGTGGGTAGTACACAGTGGAGTGTCCCAACAGGATATTGTAACACTGATTTTTTTTTACAAATTTATCCAAATTGAAGGCTTGGGCAATGTCTGCAATGGTTTTAGTTGGGCACCCAAACCTAGCTATATCATGTTCTCCTCCAGGAACTTGATCACCAACGAGTCTGTAGCATTCCTTGCGGGCATAGATTCTACCCACTCAGTGAAGTAATCTGTAGCAGTGAGGATCCGTCGATGCTGATTGCCAGAGGCAGGGTGAATCTCTCATATGAAGTCAATCCCCCATTGTTTAAAATGTTTTTCAACATGTACTGGGATTAATGGGAGAGGTGCATACCTTTGATTTTCAGTGAACCTTTGACACTTCTCGCAGGCCCGAACACGAGCATGTATATCACCAAACAGTTTCAGCTAGAAGAAACCTGCCCTCAGGATCTTGTGTGTAGTAGATCGCCATCTATAATGTCTGCCACATATCCCTTCGTGGAACTCGGTCATCACTTGGTCAACTTCTTGCTCTGTCAAACAAAATAATAAGATCTCCGCCGGGTCTTTCCAGTATAATTTCCCATTTGCCACAATTTACTTTTGAGACCTTAGTCTCAAAGTGCGATACTTCATATTATCATAATGAGTGGGACACCTTAGGGTTAAAAGGTATTCCACTATGTCTTTATACCATGGGGATGGTAGGTACTTCACATGTGTCTTTTGTGTGGAAGATTCTATGCCTTGATGCATACCTGTATCCTCTTGTGCTTCTCCTCCTGTCATAGATAGATTTATCCCCAAAGCTTGACAGTTGGATTCAGACAAGATTTTTGACAGCCCTTGGCCTTTAATGAGCTTGGTAGGCTTTATCTCTAGTTCATACTCCTGAATCTTGGCTATCCACTTGCCCCTTTTTCCTTCACTGTCGCCTTGTACCACAATATCCTTCACTGCTGCAATGGGTACATAGGCTGTTACGGCTGATTGTAACACATATACCCGAAATGCCTTCAACGATTTGACTAGAGCATAAGCTTGCTTCTCCGGGATATCATATTTTAGCTTGGCGTCTTCAGGACTTCATTGAAGAACACAATGGGCTATTCATACCCCTCGACATTTTTCTGTAAAATTATTGCAGCTATTGTGTGAGGTGAGGCAAAGGAGAAAATCATGAATGACTTCCCATAATTTGGACCTGCCAGTACTAGAGCTTCTGCAAAGGCTTGTTTGATCCTGTTAAAAGAGTCCTTGGACTCAGGGGTCCATCTAACTTGACTATTCTTCTTCAGCATCCCGGTGATGTTTCAGACAATCTCAGCGTAGTTGGGAATGAACCTTCTAAGGAAATTTATTCTTCCTAAGAACACCGTACTTCCTTTTTGTTTCTTGGTAGGGGAATTTCGTTTATAACCTCTACCCGCTTTGGGTCGATCTTCACTCCTTCCTTAGCTACTATGTGCCCCAGTAACTTCCCTTCCTCCAAGGCAAACACAGATTTTTGAGGATTCAGAGACAGGCCATACCTGCGACATTTATCAAAGGTGCGTCGAAGGTGTTCTATATGTTCTACGTCACTCTTTGAAAAACCGGTGATGTTGTCTAGGTAGATCACCACAAACTTGTCTTGCTCTCCTATGACAGCAATGTCCATCGCCCGCTGGAATGTGGCATCGACGTTTATCAGGCCAAAGGACATTCGGGTGTACATGAAGGTTCCCCAAGGCGTAGTGAACGCCGTCTTCTTTTGGTCTTCAGGGAGCACTGCCACCTGATTATATCCTGAGAAGCCATCCATCATGGACATGTGGGAGGATCCCACCACCTTTTGAAAGATGCGGTCCATCTTCGGGAGGGGATAGTTATCTTTGAGTGAGGTTTTTCTCAGAGTGCGGAAATCCACGCAAAGCCTAATTTCACCGTTTTTCTTTTTGACAGGCACCGGGTTCGCCACTCATTCGGAGTACCTTAGAGGGACAATGATCTTGGCCTGCAACAACTTCTTTATTTCCTTCTCAATAGCTGGGAGAAGAAGGGGATTGATCTGTCTCTACTTTTGCTTATGAGGCTTAGCATCATCCCTGAGTGGTATCTTGCGCTGTATAATGTCAATATCGAAGGTCTTCAGATTCTGGTATGACCAAGCGAAAATGTCTTTATACGATTGAAACAACCTAAGGTACTGATCTTGGTATTCTTTAGGGACCCCTTTTGACAGCTTCACCAACTTTGGATCTTCTTCTGTCCCAATATTCACATCCTTGACAGGCTCGTCGAGGGTCATTTTGACGGGGTTTACTAGGATATCATTTTTATCAAACAGTCTCTCCAATGGTAAAAGACCCCTGGGGATGACATTTCCCTTTAAATACAAGACACAGTGCCCAGCCATTGTCTCTTCCCATATGGTTTTTGGCTCTTCATGGTCATCCTCGGTGACTGATTCGATCATCATATTTGAGAACTCGCCCACCATTTCCATAAAACACTGAATCTTCTCTTCATCTTCAAAGAATTTCCAATGCTTTACGTTATTCGAAATGTAGGGGCAGTATCGCACCTCAACCTCATATCTGAGCAAAGGGTTCTATGGGGGGCAGAAACTACTAGCAGCCAAAACTAACGAGTCTACCATTCTATTCTTATCCCTCGTCATGAACTGAATGTTGAAAGCAGGAAAGAAGTTCTCGACTAAATCCCATACCTTATTCTTGTAAGCTTTGAGACGCGAGTGTTTAGTTTGGCATTGGCTCTTGACTTTACTCACTACAAGCTCCGAATCTCCAAACACCTTGAGTTTCTGTATGTTCATGTCCCACGCTGCCTGCAACCCCAACAACAGGGCTTCATATTCAACCACGTTATTTGTGGATTCGAATTCCAGCTTAAAGGAGAGGGGAACCAAGCATCCTCTTGGTGATATCAAGAGTACCCCAGCCCCGTTTCCTTCCTGTGAGTTAGCTCCATCAAACTGCAATGTCCATATTTTGTTTTCCTCTCCGCCCATAAGATTCTCCTAGATTAGAGGGCATATCTTCATTTCTTGTAGGAAATTTTCCTCCTCCTCGAGCATAAAACAAGAGATTTCACCCTCCTTAGTATATACTAGAGAATTTGTGGAACCATTAGCTTTGGTGACCATCTTCACGAATTTGGACTCACAGTATAATCCTCTTTCCTCCCCACCGAATACTGGAATAGTGGCATAGGTGAGGTCAAGTTTTATGGATCCTCCAATCTTGGTACCCCAGGATCTGGAGAACAATATTCCAAACCGAGTTGGGATATTGGCCACAAAAATGTCCATTACCACACTTTTGGCCGGAGTCTGGGCTAAATTTACTACTAGATCTTTTATCATGCCCAAGCATTTCACCCTCTTGGAATCAAAAGAATATAGATCTTTATAAGTCATAGTGATCTGCAACCCCAACTGCTCCATGACAGACAATGGCAACAGATTATGTGAAGCCCTGGAATCTAGCATGTAGTTGTGCCATAACAAGTCATGTATAACTAAAGTCACATAGAATGGAGGAGTGGTTGAATCCAAATCTTCTACATGAGGTCCAAAAACTACCATGGGTCTTTCTTCTTGGAGATTGAGGATGTTAGGGAGAGGGCATATGCCCTGGGAAAGCATGAACTGAGAGACTTGGGCCTTGCATGAGGGCTGTTTTAGGAGCTCGATTAGGGGGATCGGGATCTTAACCTTTTCTAATTATTTCAGGAGGCTAAAGGCCATGGGATATTTTTCTGTGATAAATTCTTTGAACTGCTCTTTAGGAGGGTCGAGCAGTTTCAAGGGTATAACTGTGGATCCCTCATTTTGGGGAGGATCAGAGCCCTGTTTCGAGGAGGTGGGCGCAGAGGATTTATGATGGGAAGACTCTTCTAAAGGATTTTTCCCCTTACTGGAAGAACTAGAAGGGGTCTGTTCTCTTGATGTCAACTCTTCATCTCGTTCTTGCACTCGAGTTCTCTTCCTGGAGGACCTGAGATCATACTTCCGGTGGAGTTGAGCTTGCATGAAATCCACAATCTGCCTGTAGTGATTGTCAATATCTCGATCCTCTAGGGGGACTTCCTTCTCTTTTGGCTCTTCTTGTAGGGTGATTTCACCTTCTTCATCCTCTGAGTAAGCAAGGAATTGATCTTCTTAAATGTCTGTGACTTCCTCAGCCTGTCCCTCCATTTCCCCTTCCAGGTATAGGGGAGGTTGGATGTGATCTTGCCGCTCTTTCTTTTCTCGCTGTAACAACTACAGAGGAGGCTTCCAGTACTAGGGTTTAAACCCACGATTTGGAATCATTTTGTTAGGACGAGGAGGGGAATTCTTGGCCTCCAATTCAAGTTTCACTAGCTTATTTGAGAGGTTCTTGATCAACTTATTCATCTCTTCGATTCTATATTCCTGTGATTCTTTCTCTTGATTAGAGGTAGAAGCCTCCTCCCTACCCCTTCTTCTGGCCTCATGCTCTTGTAATATTCCAAAATTTGCATACAAGCAAATTGGAATATTAGATTTCGTTGCTTTCACCTAGGAGAGGAATAAATGGGTAAGGAGGCCCATGAACAATAAAAATATGAATAATTTCCACCTTAATAAGGAAGGGGATCACCTTAGGAGCTGAATTTTACACTTTCAGGTGTGAACAAGGGCAAAACAGATATGGACATAGTCAAGTTTGACTAAGTCAACATGCATTCTTGAGGAGGAAGAGATCACCCAAGTAAACCAGCTCAATGTGAACAAGGATCAGCCTAGACACACATATAAGAGCTGTATTGAAGATCCCTTAGTGTGAAAAGAGGCATTGTAGGTGGATTTGTCCTAGTTGACTAAGTCAACAACGCTGCTACAAGGGAGAGGAAAGCCAACAAGACAACACAGTTTTGGAGGAGGAATCTTCACTAGGAAGTCACCTCAACAATGTGTGGGGTCCCGGGTGAGGAGGCTCACCAAAGATAAAAAGGAGGGCATAGCATCAAGAAGATGATTGAGTTTCAGCTATCTTTGGTCTTTTGACTACTTGCATGCTTCAACTATTTAGCTGTGGTTGCAGCATTGCTTAGTGCAAGGAATTCCCGGGCGGGGATTCCATCCTTTCTTTGGATCAGTTTGCTTAAGGGATCAAAGGGAAGGATCTGAGCTTCAATTTCATCATTTGGCTTAGGGCTAATTATTCATATTCATCTACAGTGCAGTTCCCTTTAGAAACTGCATCATTTATGCAGGGGCAGCAGCAGCAGGGTTGCACACTTAGATTTTGTGCTAGTCTTTGAGGAGGAGGTGCTTATTTCCCTTCGGGAGTTCTAATAAAGAATGCCTAAGGCCATTTTCTATATTATTCAACGATTTTATGTTATATTCAGCCATGCTTAATACAAAGTTGCAGTAAACTGCGTTATTTTCTGCAGTGCTGCTTTTTGTACATGTACATTGCCGAAAACCCTTGCTGGGTGTCTTATTCCTTGTGTAAAAGAGGTTAAACCTCCATTTCTCTATTATTTGATTAATATAAACTCCATATCAATCTTATTTCATCATTGGCTGTAGAAACCCTCATGGGAATTACGCTGTCATAGTCTTCAAAAATACTGCAGTTGTAAGTCATGGGATCAGGGTGTTTTTGAGCTATCTCTAGCTGGGGAGATCTGTTTAACTTTGCTAGAATGATTTTTTTAAGCTCAAATTTGATATGGAAGTTGTATAATGTATAAAACATGGGATACAAGTGCCATTTCCCATAGTTATTGCGTTATTTTCTGAAAGTGAAGTTTTTATGGTCTAGAATGCTGCATTTCCTCATTCTGGGAGAGAATAGTGAGGCAGATTTCTGCTATTGATCATTCATTTACTGGTTAAATGTTCCTTGTACATATTATGAACTGATATACATTGTTATGTCCAGGATTTGCTGAAGCCCTAACTTTAGAATATCTTTAGATATTCTATTTGCTGCAGAAAATCCCTATTTTGGAATATTACAGTGGTATCAAAGCTGCCATCTTGGCTTAGCTTGTGGATTTCAGATTCAATCAGAAGATAAGAAGGAGAGGAGAAAAAATGATGGAGAGGATGAGATTACTCTCATCCATTTTCAGATCTAAGAAGAAAGAAGAGAAATGCATTGAAACTCCAAGAAGGTTTCAAGGAGGAGAGAGCTGCAGTGAGACCTCTAGAAGGTCTTAGGAGGAAGAAGAAGATGCATGCACTTCCTGTTATCATAGAGGAATTGGAGAGCAAAGAGACCACTTAGAGCATGATATCCTGAGTGGGTATTTGGCAGAATACAAGTGCCAACCTAGGGATTTCAAAGAGACGCTAGATTTTCCTCAGTTTATTCAACTAAGAGAAGAAAAAAGTCCCTGCAGCAAAGGGGAAATAAAAGGAAATAGATTCATATTGTCTACATTTGATGGGTCAACTATAGCAAGATATTGGGCAAGGAAGCTTGAGGCATTCTTCCTACTACATCCAGTGGTAGAGAAGGAGGCAGTAGAAGTTGCAGCCCTGAGCTTGGAGGGTGAAGCCAATGCTTGGTGGTTCAGTCACTTAAGCCATACAAGAGTGACTTATTTTTCTAAGTTCACTCAAGGGATGATTAGAACCTTTGATGGAGAAAGATCAGAGGAGAGAAGGCCCACACCACCACAGGAGGAGACATGTACCAGCGCTGTCACAGTCTTGGGAGAGCAGCCTTCTACATCAGTAGTTAGGGCAATAATTACATTGGAGGGAGGAGCCCTTGCAACACTACAAGAGATTTCCGCATCTCACCAAGTTATGGGAAGATTTCCACTTTTATTTACTACAACAAATCCTTCCAAAAGTTGTGGAAATTTGTCTTCATATGACCCAGGATCCAACATTATTGCTGAGGTAGAGCAGCAGGATTGCACTGTGCTATGCAAGCTTGAATGGTTCAAGGAACAAATGAACCATCATTCTCATGGACCGTGTTGAGTTGCACACAACCCTTGAGGTTGGAGTGTGATCTTTTGGAGGGAGTCATGAACTTTGATATGGAGTACGAGGCAGCAACTATATCATGGGAGAAGCTATCAGTGCTTTCAAACAATAGCAGTGAGGGGGCTTTGCATTTATCACCTTTGGATCTTGATGGATTCAAGATGGCCATGGACATGAGATCTTCTCTAAGAGATCTCCAAGAAAATGCATTTCATCACTTCATGGCATGCAGAGAAGAGGAACTGGTTGTGGAGGATGGTAGCCCACATGGGAAGCATGCCAAGGTGAAGAATGATAGGAGGCATCCACATGGGGTTGAGTGGATATGGGGGATGAGCAAGAGGCTAGTGACCCACTTGCAAATTTATGATAGATGGCAGCAAGAGGCAAAGCTGCGTTGGCTACTCTTGAGAGAGTTTGGCCATCATGAGACATATCCTTTTTTCCAAGAGTATGTGGATGGAAGGGACTTGGCAAGGTACCTGCATCACGGAGCACCAAGGAGTGTGGATGCATTATGATGATATGGTCATTATGTTTTCACCACATGAGTTGTATGATGGAGGTTTGATGAGGCAGCAAAGACATTTGTCGCTTTGGGGGATTGGGAGAGAGCAAGGGTAGATTTGCTCTCACAATTGGCATGATGCTGCAAGAGTAGGGGATGGCACTATCATAGTGCAAGGAGGCTACTCCTTAGCCTTAGATGATCTGGAAGTACTCCCACCTTGGAAGGAACTTATTGTATGCATCAACATTATGGGAGGAGTCTTTGAGATGGGGCATGTCAAAGAATGGATTTATGAGTTGGCAAGAGCTTGTTTGCATAGGCCAAAAACGATGTCACTTTGGAGCAGGAACTTGTTGATGGAGTGTTCCCAGGATCACTTCATATTTGATGCACTTGGTGGGCATGGAGGAGGTGAGATTGGTAGAGTAGTGGATGGACTCATTTTTTATTGGATTTCCAGGCATGAGAAGGAGGATTTTCATGCAGCATGTGGTTCATTCCTCTTCATATGGGTATGTCATACCACTATGGAGGATTCATCTATGGATTTTGTCACCATATTTCTTTCATTACATGGTAAGAATTCTGTTTTTGCAATTATTGATTGTTCAACACAATATTTGCATGCTCTTACCATTTCTTTGCAGTGCATTGCTCTACAAAGGGGAAATTTTTTCTTTAGGCTCCAGGGACCATTTTTGGCCAGCTATTATGATGGAGACAACCATCTACTATATAATCTGGGGCAAGTTTTTGGTCACTCCTTGTATGCTCAATTGATACATTCAACCATCTACTATTTTCTAGTAGATGTGGTGACTTACAAAACTAGCCATCTGTCAAGAAACAACTTGCCATGCTATTGTCTGAAGCTGCAGTGGGGAAGACTGCGCTGTGACCATTTAGGAGACTGTTGGTACCCTCCAAAACCACATAAAATATTCAGTCTTTCTTTCATTATGATGCTGATCATGATCCTATTTGCTGATATTATTTTTGCTTTTATGAGGAGCATGATTGGGGGAGGAATACATGGGGTGGATGTGTTCTTTGGGGAAGAGGATCCCCACACTTTCTGCATTACATGTTCTAAGGGGAGCATGGGAAGAGACATGGCCTCTACAACAAAATATTTGTTTCTTTATGAGGAGGGCCATGAGATGGATGGGATGCCATATGATGGTGATTTCTTATCCATCATGTATGAGATGGTTTGGTTAAGCTTGATTCACAACGCTGGGAAAGGGACCTTTGGAGGTCTAGTTTCCTTCTTCCATTTGAGGGCCACATTATTGCAGCTCAAGATCAGAAATTTCTCTACACTTATCTTAAGTGGAGAGGAAGACAACGTGGGGTAGGCCATTTTTTCTACCATGTTCAGAATTTCAGCCCACCTACTTTGTAGGAGCTCAAGGTGGAGGAGGATTTCCAGGAGTTGCCATGTTGGGAGGCAGCTCATTTTTTATGGTTGATAGCTTGGGGATGGGAGATTCAAATGGGGATGATGAATCCCAATCTATATCAGCCCTCATGCCTCAAGAGGACCTTCAAACAACCCATTTTTTCCTCCATGGATGTTTCACTGTCACATAATGATAGCTATTTGGGGTGTACACCAAAAGCTAGCTTGTTTACTTGGGAGGGGCAACTTGGAGATATACTGATGATGCAACACCTTGATCCTTGGAGGATTTTATCTTATGAGTTTTCTACAGGGAAGGAGAGGAGGTTCTTCAGTCCTATCCTTGCAGTTTCTTAAGGACAAGCAACATTTGGGAGGGGAGGACTGTAATATTCCAAAATTTGCATACAAGCAAATTGGAATATTAGATTTTGCTGCTTTCACCAAGAGAGGAATAAATGGGTAAAGAGGCCCATGAACAATAAAAATATGAATAATTTCCACCTTAATAAGGAAGGGGATCACCTTAGGAGCTGAATTTTACACTTTCAGGTGTGAACAAGGGCAAAACAGATGTGGACATAGTCAGGGTTGACTAAGTCAACATGCATTCTTGAGGAGGAAGAGATCACCCAAGTAAACCAGCTCAATGTGAACAAGGATCAGCCTAGACACACATATGAGAGCTGGATTGAAGATCCCTTAGTGTGAAAAGAGGCATTGTAGGTGGATTTGTCCCAGTTGACCAAGTCAACAGCGTTGCTACAAGGGAGAGGAAAGCCAACAAGACAACGCAGTTTTTGAGGAGGATTCTTCACTAGGAAGTCCCCTGAACAATGTGTGGGGTCCGGGGTGAGGAGGCTCACCAAAGATAAAAGGGAGGGCATAACATCAAGAAGATGATTGAGTATTCATCAATATTTGGTCTTTTGACTACTTGCATGCTTCAGTTGTTTAGCTGTGGTTGCAGCACTGCTTAGTGCAAGGAATACCCGGGCGGGGATTCCATCCTTTCTTTGGATCAGCTTGCTTAAGGGATCAAAGGGAAGGACCTGAGCTTCAATTTCATCATTTGGCTTATGGACAATTATTCATATTCATCTATAGCGCGGTTCCCTTCAGAAACTGCATCATTTATGTAGGGGCAGCAACAGCAGGGTTGCACACTTAGATTTTGTGCTAGTCTTTGAGGAGGAGGTGCTTATTTCCCTCCGAGAGTTCTAATAAAGAAGGCATAAGGCCATTTTATATATTATTCAGGTATTGTATGTTATAATCAGCCATGCTTAATACATAGTTGCAGTAAATTGCATTATTTTCTGTAGTGCTGCTTTTTGTACATGTATATTGCCGGAAACCCTTGCCGGGTGTCTTATTCCTTATGTAAAAGAGGTTAAACCTCCATTTCTATGTTATTTGATTAATATAAAATCCATATCAATATTCTTTCATCATTGACTGTAGAAACCCTCATGGGAATTGTGCTCTCATAGTCTTCAGAAATGCTGCAGTTGAAAGTCATGGGATCGGGGTGTTTTTGAGCTATCTCTAGCTGGGGAGATCTGTTTAACTTTGCTACAATGATTTTTTTAAGCTAAAATTTGATATGGAAGTTGTATAATGTATAAACCACGAGATAAAAGTGCCATTTCCCATATTTATTGCGTTATTTTCTGAAAGTGAAGTTTTTATGGTCCAAAATGCTGCATTTCCTCATTCCGGGAGAGAATAGTGAGGTAGATTTATGCTACTGATCATCCATTTGCTGGTTAAATGTTCCTTGTACATCTTATGAACTAATATAAATTGTTATGTCTAGGATTTGCTGAAGCCCTAACTTTAGAATATCTTTAGATATTCTGTTTGCTGCAGAAAAGCCCTATTTTGGAATATTACAGTGGTATCAAAGCTGCCATCTTGGCTCAGCCTGTGGATTTCAGATCCAATCAGAAGATACGAAGGAGAGGAGAAAAAAATTATGGAGAGGATGGGATTACTCTCATCCATTTTCATATCTAAGAAGAAATAAAAGAAATGCATTGAAACTCCAAGAGGGTTTCAAGGAGGAGAGAGTTGTAGTGAGACCTCTAGAAGGTTTCAGGAGGAAGAAGAAGATGCATGCCCTTCCTGTTCTCATAGAGGAAGTGGAGAGCAAAGAGACCACTTAGAGCATGAGATCCTGAGTGGGTATTTGGCATAATACAAGTGCCAACCTAGGGCTTTTAAAGAGACCCTATATTTTCCTTAGTTTATTCAACTAAGAGAAGAAAGAAGACCCTGCAGCAAAGGGGAAATCAAAGGCAATAGATTCCTATTGTCTACATTTGATGGGTCAACTACAACAAGATCTTGGGCAAGGAAGCTTGAGGCATTCTTCCTACTACATCCAGTGGTAGAGAAGGAGGCAGTAGAAGTTGCAGCGCTGAACCTGGAGGGTGAAGTCAATGCTTGGTGGTTCAGTCACTTAAGCCATACAAGAGTGACTTATTTTTCTGAGTTCACTCAAGGGATGATTAGAACCTTTGATGGAGAAATATCAGAAGAGAGAAGGCCCACACCACCATGGGAGGAGACATGTACCAACACTGTCACAACCTTGGGAGAGAAACCTTCTACATCAGCAGTTAGGGCAACGATTACATTGGAGGGAGGAGCCCTTGTAGCACTACAAGAGGTTTCCGCATCTCACTAAGGTATGGGAAGATTTCCACTTTTATTTACTACAGAAAATCCTTCCAAAAGTTGTGGAAATTTGTCTTCATATGACCCAGGATCCAACATTATTGATGAGGTAGAGCAGCAGAATTGCACTGCACTGTGCAAGCTTGAATGGTTCAAGGAACAAATGAACCATCATTCTCATGGACCGTGTTGAGTTGCACACAACCCTTGAGGTTGGAGTGTGATCTTTTGGAGGGAGTCATGAACTTTGAGATGGAGTATGAGGCAGCAACTATATCATGGGAGAAGCTATCAGCACTATCAAACAATAGCATTGATGGGGCTTTGCCTTTATCACCTTTGGATCTTGATGGATTCAAGATGGCCATGGACATGAGATATTCTCTAAGAGATCTCCAAGAAAATGCATTTCAGCACTTCATGGCATGTAGAGAAGAGGAACTGGTTGTGGAGGATGGTAGCCCACATGGGAAGCATGCTAAGGTGAAGAATGATAGGAGGCATCCACATGGGGTTGAGTGGATATGGGGGAAGAGCAAGAGGCTAGTGACCCACTTGCAAATTTATGATACAGGACAACAAGAGGAAAAACTGCGTTGGCTACTCTTGAGAGATTTTGGCCATCATGAGACATATCCTTTTTCCAAGGGTATGTGAATGGAAGGGACTTGCCAGGGTACCTGCATCACGGAGCACCAAGGAGTGTGGATGCATTATGATGATATGGTCATTATGTTTTCACCACATGAGTTGTATGATGGAGGTTTGATGAGGCAGCAAAGACATTTGTTGCTTTGGGGGATTGGGAGAGAGGAAGGGAAGATTTGCTCTCACAATTGGCATGATGCTGCAGGAGTAGGGGATGGCACTATCATAGTACAAGGAGGCTACTCCTTAGCCTTATATGATCTGGAAGTACTCCCACCTTGGAAGGAACTTCTTGTATGCAGCGACATTATGGGAGGAGTCTTTGACATGGGGCATGTCAAAGAATGGATTTATGAGTTGGCAGGAGCCTATTTGCATAGGCCAACAACGCTGTCACTTTGGAGCAGGATCTTGTTGATGGAGTGTTCCCAGGATCACTTCATATTTGATGCACTTGGTGGGCATGGAGGAGGTGAGATTGGTAGAGTAGTGGATGGACTCATCTGGTATCGGATTTCCAAGCATGAGAAGGAGGATTTTCATGCAGCATGTGGTTCATTCTTCTTCATATGGGTATGTCATACCACTATGGAGGATTCATCTATGGATTTTGTCACCATATTGCTTTCATTACATGGTAAGAATTCTGTTTTTGCAATTATTGATTGTTCAACACAATATTTGCATGCTCTTACCATTTCTTTGCAGTGCATTGCTCTACAAAGGGGGAAGTTTTTCTTTAGGCTCCAGGGACCATTTTTGGTCAGTTATTATGATGGAGACAACGATCTACTATATAATCTGGGGCAAGTTTTTGGTCACTCCTTGTATGCTCAGTTGATACATTCAACCATATACTATTTTCTAGTAGATGTGGTGACTCACACAACTAGCCATCTGTCAAGAAACAACTTGCCATGCTATTGTCTGAAGCCGCAGTGGGGAAGACTGTGCTGTGACCACTTGGGAGACTGTTGGTACCCTCCAACACCACATAAAACCTTCAGTATTTCTTTCATTATGATGCTGATCATGATCCTATTTGTTGATATTATTTTTTCTTTTATGAGGAGCATGATTGGGGGAGGAATACATGGGGTGGATGTGTTCTTTGGGGAAGAGGATCCCCACACTTTCTGCATTACATGTTCTAAGGGGAGCATGGGAAGAGACATGGCCTCTACAACAAAATATTTGTTTATTTATGAGGAGGGCCATGAGATGGATGGGATGCCATATGATGGTGATTTCTTATCCATCATGTATGAGATGGTTTGGGCCAACTTGATTCACAACACTGGGAAAGGGACCTTTCCAGGTCTAGTTTCCTTCTTACCATTTGAGGGCCACATTATTGCAGCCCAAGATCAACAAATTATCTACACTTATCTTAAGTGGAGAAGAAGACAGCATGGGGTAGGCCATTTTTTCTACCATGTTCAGAATTTCAGCCCACCCACTTTGCAGGAGTTCAAGTTGGAGGAGGATTTCCAGGAGTTGCCATGTTGGGAGGCAGCTCATTTTGTATGGTTGATAGCTTGGGGATGGGATATTCAAATGAGGATGATGAATCCCAATATATATTAGCCCTTATGCCTCAATAGGACCTTCAAATAGCCCATTTTTTCCTCGTGGATGTTTCACTGTCACAAAATGATAGCTATTTGGGGTGTACACCAAAAGGTAGCTTGTTTACTTGGGAGAGGCAACTTGGAGATATACTGATGATGTAGCACCTTGATCCTTGGAGGATTTTATCTTATGGGGTTGCTACAGGGAAGTATAGGAGGCTCTTTAGTCCTATCCTTGCAATTTCTTGAGGACAAGCAACATTTGGGAGGGGAGAACTGTAATATTCCAAAATTTGCATATAAGCAAATTGGAATATTAGATTTTGCTACTTTCACCTAGGAGAGGAATAAATGGGTAAGGAGGCCCATGAACAATAAAAATATGAATAATTTCCACCTTAATAAGGAAAGGGATCACCTTAGGAGAGGAATTTTACACTTTCAGGTGTGAACAAGGGAAAAAAAGATGTGGACATAGTCAAGTTTGACTAAGTCAACATGCATTCTTGAGGAGGAAGAGATCACCCAAGTAAACCAGCTCAATGTGAACAAGGATCAGCCTAGACACACATATGAGAGTTGGATTGAAGATCCCTTAGTGTGAAAAGAGGCATTGCAGGTGGATTTGTCCCAGTTGACCAAGTCAACAACGCTGCTACAAGGGAGAGGAAAGCCAACAAGACAACGCAGTTTTGGATGAGGAATCTTTACTAGGAAGTCACCTCAACAATGTGTGGGGTCCGAGGTGAGGAGGCTCACCAAAGATAAAAAGGAGGGCATAGCATCAAGAAGATGATTGAGTATTCAACTATCTTTGGTCTTTTGACTACTTGCATGCTTCAGCTGTTTAGCTGTGGTTGCAGCGCTGCTTAGTGTAAGGAATTCCCGGGCGGGGATTCCATCCTTTCTTTGGATCAGCTTGATTAAGGGATCAAAGGGAAGGATCTGAGCTTCAATTTCATCATTTGGCTTAGGGCCAATCAGGCATATTCATCTATAGCGTAGTTCCCTTCAGAAACTGCGTCATTTATGCAGGGGCAGCAGCAGCAGGGTTGCACACTTAGATTTTGTGCTAGTCTTTGAGGAGGAGGTGCTTATTTCCCTCCGGGAGTTCTAATAAAGAAGGCCTAAGGCCATTTTCTATATTATTCATATATTGCATGTTATATTCAACCATGATTAATAGAGAGTTGCAGTAAACTGCATTATTTTCTGCAGTGCTGCTTTTTGTACATGTATATTGTCGGAAACCCTTGCCGGGTGTCTTATTCCTTATGTAAAAGAGGTTAAACCTCCATTTCTATGTTATTTGATTAATATAAACTCCATATCAGTCTTATTTCATCATTGGCTGTTGAAACCCTCATGGGAATTACGCTCTTATAGTCTTCAGAAATGCTGCAGTTGAAAGTCATGGGATCGGGGTGTTTTTGAGCTATCTCTAGCTGGGGAGATCTGTTTAACTTTGCTAGAATGATTTGTTTAAGCTCAAATTTGATATGGAAGTTTTATACTGTATAAACCACGGGATCCAAGTGCCATTTCCCATAGTTATTGCGTTATTTTCTGAAAATGAAGTTTTTATGGTCCAGAATGTTGCATTTCCTCATTTCGAGAGAGAATAGTGAAGCAGATTTCTGGTACTGATCATCCATTTTCTGGTTAAATGTTCCTTGTACATCTTATGAAATGATATACATCGTTATTTACAGGATTTTCTGAAGCCCTAACTTTAGAATATCTTTAGATATTCTATTTGCTGCAGAAAAGCCCTATTTTGGAATATTACAGCTCTGTCCTCCCTTTGAATTTATCTGTAGAAGAAAAGTTTGCTTCTACCTCCAGTGCATCAGTCTAGATCTAATATAGAGATGTAAACTTTATTTCCCTTAGGGTGAACCCAAATTATGGTTCAAAAGATCCTGTGAAAACCACCTTAGCAGGAGCTTGTGGAGGCTTTATTTCAGCAAGAAGATTATTATAAAGCTTATTTAACATCTCTATAAATTTTTTATATCCTCATTGTGTCTCTTCTTGAGAACATTGAACTCTGTAAGAACATATCCATGGTCCCTATTTTCTCCCCATTTTAGTGTGAATAAATTCTCTATTTCTTCCCAAGTGGTGACTGTGTGATCAGTAAGAGATTGGAACCACTTTCGATCCTCTCCATCCAAGGATTGGACGAAAAGCCTCAACACCACATCTAGGTGCTCTACATTTACATTCTCAATAAAGGCGCATAAGTTTTCATTATGTCTTTGTGCGGAAGTACTATCTTCCCCGGTGAACCGAGGCAGGAGTTTTAGATAATCTTGAGGCATGTCATTCAGTACTGGAGGTAGAGCCAGTGGGGCATATTTGTTGAGGAGGAAGCCAGGTACAACCACGAGGGACAGTGGTGGTAGATTTTGAGGATGAATTGGCTGTGATATAACAGGTGTGTGTTGAATAGAGGTTGCTATATTGGTCTATAAAAAGCTTTGGAGGATTGTAACTTATTTAATCTCTTCGACCTCAGGAGTAGGGTGCAAGGGAGGTAAAGAAATATCAGTGGATTAAAATTCGTTTTTTTATGATTGAACTAGCTAAAGCAAAGGCTTATAGAGAATAATCAAGTACGTGGGCTGTGGTGCTAGGACCATAAATGTTAGCTTTCTGAGATGAAGAAGGCGAAGCTTCTAGAGTAAATGAGGGTAGGTCAGCCTGGTTGGGTTGCTTCTCCTTCCAGAATCTCTTAAATATAATCTTTTCGGGATCAGACACAGAAGGGGTTCTCTGCTGGGAAGTATCTGATCGAGTATGAGGCCTTTTGTAAGTCAAGATTACAACTGATTTGAAATTTAATAATAGTGGAGTTGCCAAGGTGAGGGCTATGTAACTCTCAACCCTTCGTGCTCACCTGATTGAAGGGTGAAGATAATGTCGTATCCTAGGGAAAAGGTTTTCTAATTCACATCCTCGGCAATGATGCCAAAAAGATGTTGTAGCTCCTAGAGGCAGCCTTGGGCTACGAAAGACCAGTGCCTAGGACATCTTAAAATCAGAGCTTAAATATGGACAATTGTATAAATGCCTCTGACAGAAATATGGGTCAAGAGAATAATGGTATTGGTGGTTCAAGAATGGAGAAGACCATTTGCGTCTAATTCATGTGAATTCCCCAAACTGTGAGAGGGCTCAGGAGGCTGATGGATTTTAGATGGGCCAAGTATAAAACAATGAGCATAAGATTTTAAAAATATGCAAAGGCGTTGAGGAAGAACGGAGAAGGAACCCACAAGAGACATGCTTAAGAGATTTAAGAATCTGTTCCCCCGTGACCTTAGAGGAAGCAGATATGAATGAGATATGGACAACAACAGAGGTTTGTGGAGCACGAATTAAGGGAGTGCCACAAGCTTAATACATGAGCGTTAACAACTGAGCATTATGAAAACATGAATTCATGAATAAAATTGCATACTAACAGCAACAACATTACACGGACCATCAAAGCAACATATCATGAAAGATGATTACACATAAAAAGGAGATTAATGATAACAAAAGGAAACAAATACATACTACTGAGAGAATTAAAACATGAATGGGTGACATTTGAAATTTCACTAGCAATATCGTCAAAATTAAATAGGAAACGGAGAGGACATGGTTGCCCATGGAGGCCAATAATGGGAGCCTTCAAGACGGTATGGCGAAGAGTGCTCGTAGGTGGACAGGCTCACTATCATCATACAGTTCCATATATTGCTTGCAAACCTCCACTCCCTCAGTCTAGTGATTTCACTTAATCCATTATGAAGAGGTCTGTAGTACTGCACGCACTTGGTTCTTTAGCGGAGATCTCTTGAGAAAACCAAATAAACCACAACTTGCATGTTCCACCCAAAATCCCAGGTTGAGTTTGAATTGCAAACCGAAAATCAGGTTTTGGAGGGGGGCATGAATGGTTTGCGGTATTGGATGGAAGGGGGTGCGAAATCACCACAAGTTGCCACGTAACACCGGAGGCAGTATTAGAAACCGACCATTTCGGACCTCCCCCCCGACGTTATACTTTTGAAGGTGAAATGGGTGCGAAATCAATTATGAGCCGTTGGATGTATTGACATGGAGCGAAGGTGGCAGAGAGCTGTGAGGGGCTTAACGGTGATGGGATGTGCGAAGAATAGATGGAAATGGCGAAGGCATGGTGGGACCAATATTATTAACACACAACAGAAATGATTTATACAGAGAAGAGTGGGTTAGAGGCCGAGGAATGGCTCTAGATGACGTGACAAGATGGCGTGGACCTACCCCGCATACTGCACATCGCAAGTTTCACAAGGTAAATGCAAAGGGTTCATGTTAAAACCGCTGAAGTGCGATGTGTGATGTGGTGGGGCCCGATCGAAATCGAAAATTGCAAGTTTTAAAGGATAGCCGCGGGAGGTAAGTTTTAAAATCGCCGAAGTGCAGAGTGCGAGGAGGAGTGACGTGGCATGAAGGAGGTGGGACCATGCCCGCATATTGCAAATCACAAATCCCAAGGTTCATGTGATAGCAGTCGATGATAAACGTTGGAATCTATGAAGTGCAAAGTGCAGGGGGATGAGTGAATGTTAAATCTTATAGGGATCGATATGCGTGCGAGAAAGGGCGACGTGGCGGTGAAGGTGGGGCCACCCGCACATCACAAGATTTGTGTGTGAACAACGAAGGGTAAGTGATAAAAAGTGCGAAGTGCGATATGTGGGCACTTAAACTTCGGGAAGTGCAAAAAGGCGAAAAGGCAAAAAGGAAAGGGGAAGGCGGAAACAAAGGTTTGCATATGATTTAGTAATGCGGTAAGGTTGGATGGGTCCCACCATGATCCAGGTGGATATTGGTGGCCACCCACCTATTCCACTTGGGGCCCCACCATTGTCTCTTTCAGTTTTTTAGTTTCGGCACAACTTACTCTTTTTGACAGTTTTTTGTGTCCCGAACTTCTGGAGCCATTTTGAGGCCCTAAACGACGTTTTTTGGGGAAATCGAGAGTGGTCGAGCCTTTTTTTCTTGCACCAAAAGTTGTATTCCTTGGATATATCTTTCTAATGAGATATTGAGTGTGTCAAATGAAGATCATATGCCAAAGTTACATCCCCGGGAAGTTGAAACACCAATTTACCCAAACGGGGCCCATAGTTTTGGCGCTTCATCTCTTAGGGTTAGGGTTTTCCATTGTTTCTAAATAATAAATAGGCCCTTGAGCCTCATTTTAACTCAGTTCAGAGGTCTGTAGCCGCCACATCTCTTCTCAGAGATAAGATACCAATGCCCTAGCTAGTTTATTTCTATTATGTCTGTAAGCAAATTTCAGTTCTTTGATATTAATGAAATGAAGTGTTATTTCCGCTGCATATTTGTATTTGTGGTTACATGTGTATTCTGTTGCGTTCTTGCATAAATCTGGATTAGTGGTATTAGAGGGGTCTTCCCTTTCTCGATCCTTCTTTGCATGTCCCCAACGAGGTCGTGGTATAAGGATTTGGGGCTCAATCTGATTGAACCTTTGCAAGATCAGCCTCGCAAACCTCGATGGCCGCCCATGGGGGACGAAAAGAAAAATGAGGGAGCAGGAGATCCTATCAAAATATTGCTCGAGGAGGCCCTCGAAAAACAAAGGAACGCGATGATGGATAACTTTGCCCAGATCTTTCAACGACTGCCCACCGACGGTGCATCTGCATCCAACAGCCACTCTGGAGGTGCGACTCCCTTTAAGGTACAAGTAAACTTTGACATTCCCATATTTGAGGATCAAATAGATGTAGATGTCGTAGATATATGGTTGAATCTATTAGAAGGATATTTCTCGATCCATGACTTTTCTGACGAAGAGAAGATTATTTTTTCACTCCTCAAAGCTACCCCCCATGTCAAGGACTGGTGGGAAACCTACTGTGAGAAAAAGGATGAGACAAAACCCTCTTTATTTTTAGCCGTACCCACTTGGAATTCTTTCCGAGATTCCATCAAGGAACAATACTATCTCGTGGGGAGCTATGAGGACAAGTACATACAATGGACCACGTTGCAGCAACAAAGGGATCAAGATGTGCATGAGCTGACGAATCTGTTCCATACCCTGCGCACAAATTTGGGTTTCAAAGATTCAGAGAAACATTTGGTGCTAAAGTATCACAGTTGTCTACACAGATACATTCAGGAGGAAATGGAGTTCCTCGACATCTCCTCGCTTGGTACGGCATACCGATATGTTGCCAAGATTGAGTAGAAATTCAAGCAGAAGAAGTGAGACTTTGGATCTGCGAATAAAAGCAAGGGAAAGGTGCCCTCGAATCGCAGAAAAAAGGACAAAGCCAGGGCATAGTAGCCCAAGACAACCTGCCAAAGCCACAAGAAAATAACAACACCGCGAAGCCAAAGAAGGACACAGGAAAGTGGTGTGAGTTCCATAAGAGCTCCACTCACAACACAAGTGAGTGTCGGGCCAAGCAGTCGCTCGTGGCTGAGATGAGGGCTTTTGAATCAGATGCATGCTCTGACTTTGAATCAGAACCTAACAAGGGGAATGACAAAGGGAAACATATTATTAATGTAGAGCCCAACGCCACTGTTGCCACTTCAAAGATCAAAAAGGAGGAACCAGAGGATCCAGAGGAGGCGGAACGTCTCTTCCACTCCCAGATGTGGGTAAAGGGTTCCCTATTATAGTTCATTGTCGACAATGGGAGCCAAAAGAACCTCATTTCAGCAGATGTCGTAAAGCGGTTGGGCTTGCCGACCACATCGCACCCACAGCCATAAACCATCGGGTGGTTTCACCAAGGACGTGATCTCCGTGTCAGCCTACAGTGCCGCCTTCCCTATAGCATCAAGCCCTACATGGATGATGTATTATGTGACATTGCTCCTATTGAGGTTTCTGATGTATTATTAGGCCAACCATACTTGTGGAAGCAACATGCTGTGTATGAGTCACGACCTCGCGCTGTTATTGTTACCTTTGGAAATAAGCTGTATAGGATACCAGAGGTACCAATGACTACCACTATCTCTTTGGTTACTGCAAAACAATGCAGTAATCTCTTTTCCCAAACTAGAAAATTTGTTTTCCTGATGATCCACCCCTAGGGTTAGAAGAAGACTGTGGCCACGACCTCTAGACATGGCTCCTCTACACGACAACAACAAATGGACAAGGTTGTGGAGGAGTATGGGGACATTTTCACCTCACCCACAGGGGTGCCTCTGCACTGTCAGGTCAAGCACCCCATTGATCTGACCCTAGGTGTGTCGCTACCCAATGGACCAATCTATCGGCGCTCTGTTCTTGAGAATGATGAAATAAAGAGGCAAATTCAGGAGCTGCTGCAGAAAGGTCACATTTGGCCAAGTTCATCGCCCTGTGGGAGCCCGATCATGTTAGTACAGAAGAAGGATGGGACTTGGAGACACTGTATTGACTATCGGGCGCTGAACAAGATCACTGTCCGGAATAGGTACTCGATCCCACGGATTGATGAACTTCTAGACCAACTCAAAGGGGTGAAATATTTCAACAAGATTGACTTGAAGTCTGGGTATCACTAGGTACGCATCGAACCCTTCGATGTGTGGAAGATTGACTTCAAAGCTAATGAGGGCATTTTCGAATGGTTGGTCATGCCTTTCGGGTTGACGAATGCTCCCACAACCTTCATGAGGTTGATGGACGACATCTTGAGGCCATTAACCAAATCATTTGTATTAGTGTACTTGGATGACATTCTAATCTTTATCCAGACTTGGGAAGAGCACATCCACCACATTCGACAAGTCCTTCAAACACTATGGCAACACAAGTTGTGTGCCAATTTGGAGAAGTGCACTTTTGGCATGACCCAGGTTCAATATCTGGGATACATTATTGATGAAAGGGGGATGCATGTGGATCCAACCAAGATCCAAGTCATTCGAGACTGGCCAGCCCCAACCACTATAACAGAGCTTCGCAGCTTTCTGAGTCTTGCTAATTTCTATCGCAGGTTCGTGTTGGGATTCTCTCATATCACTTGGCCCTTAAGTCAAGTCACCAAGGGAGAAGCGAGAGAAAAATTCTTTTGGTTGGAATCTCAAAAAAAGGCATTCATAGAATTGAAACATTGCCTCTGTTCTTCCCCTGTGCTCACATTACCATACTTGCAACAACCATTTGCGATCGAGATAGATGCCTCTGAATATGCTATTGGGGCAGTTCTTACTCAACAGGGGCATCCAATGGCATACCACAGTGAAACATTGTATGACACAGTTCGAAAGTATCCCACTTATGATAAAGAAATGTATTCCATTGTGCAGGCTTGTCGACAATAGAAGCATTACATTTTGGGGAAGGAAACAATCATCCACACAGACCACTGACCCTTGTAGTTCATACAGACACAAGGGAAGTTGCAGAATGATCACCATCAAAAGTGGTCCACATATCTGCAACAGTTTCATTTGAACATCAAGTACAAGAAGGGTAGCACCAACAATGTTGCAGACTGCCTCAGCCGACCACCAATTGTGGCACTAACCACCATTCTCAACTCTTGTGGGCACGAGACTTCTGATTAGCTGCTTCTCTACAAGAGCGATCCAGAATTCAGCCACACATACAAGGCACTCTTGGGGGTACGCAAGTTCCAAATTTTCACCTCAAATATGCACTGTTATGTCACCTGGGACACTTTTGTGTTCCTTCAAGCGAGCGTGCGAAGATGATATGGGAAGCACACTACAGTTGAGTCGCTGGGCATTTCAGGGTTGAGAAAACAGTGGCAGTACTGCAGAAGTATTTCTATTGGCCGAACCTTCGACAGGATGTCGGGAAGTACATCAGATCTTGCACTGCTTGCGCCATTGCCAAACCGACCATCAAGAAGCAAGGCCTCTATACCCCGCTACCCACCCCTAGTCGACCTTGGGAATCTATATCCATGGATTACATGTCAGGCCTTCCTTCTACTAAGCATGGAAACGACTATATTTTCGTGTCATCGACATATTCTTGAAGATGGCCATTATGGTGGCCTGCAAGAAGAACATCACAACAGAAGCCATTGCTAAACTCTTCTTTGAACAAGTTTGGGTGCACTTTGGGATCCCACAATATATCATATCAGATCACGACAGCAGGTTCCTCAGCACATTTTGGTCCAACCTTTGGTCAGTGTTGGAAACCAAGCTTACCAAGTCCACAACTTTCCATCCCCAAAATGATGGCAGACAGAGGTCGTTAACAGGATGATTGTACACATTCTGCGCATGCACAATTCAAAGAATCCATGCACATGGGATGAGAGCCTCCCCTATGTACAACACAATTATAATCGGGCTCTCCACAGCTCAACCGGCCACAACCCCTTTCAGGTGGGCTTGGGATTCCAGCCACTATGTCCCATTGACGTATCCATGCCATTTGCGGCTACTCAGGCTGATTCGGCTCATGTCCAATTTGAAGCTGATAAAGCGAACAAATTCATCGAGCAAATTGAGCACATCCGCCAACAAGTTCATGACATATTGGATAGAGCCAATGCTAAGTACAAGCAACGACATGATCAACATCGGGTACCACACAACTTCCAGGTGGGCGACAAAGTGTGGCTAAATTTGCAGAAGGAGCGCCTCAGTGGACCCCACTGCAAGCTTCACCCGCTCCGATATGTGCCGTACACCATCACCAAGGTGGTAGGTAACAATGCCTTCGAGCTTAATATTCCACCATTCCTTGGTCTGCACCCGGTATTCAATGTGGACCACCTACGTCCCTACTTCCCACCTCTACTGGATACCTTTGACATTGCAGAAAAACTCACAACAAAAGAGTTAAACCCAGACTGCATGGACTAGGCCACCCCAGATTGTATCATGGACATGCAAATCAAGAACACTCGCCAACAGAAGATCCAACTATATCGGGTTGTCAAAGCTGGCCAACTCTTGCACCAAGGCAAGTGGTTTACCAGGGACCAAGTTCAGCAGAAGTTTCCTCATCTCATGGAGGAACTCAACACAATGGGGACCATTGTTTCCTAAGGGGGGAGGAATGATCTAGGTGGATATTGGTGGCCACCCACCTATTCCACTTGGGGCCCCATCATTGTCACTTTTAGTTTTGTAGTTTCGGCACAACTTACTATTTTTGACATTTTTTCGGGTCCTGAACTTTCGGAGCCATTTTGAGGCCCTAAATGACGTTTTTTAGGAAAACTGAGAGCGGTTAAGCATTTTATTTTTGCACCAAAATTTGTACTCCTCGGATAGATCTTTCTAACGAGCTATCGAGCGTGTCAAACAGAGATCGTATGCCAAAGTTACGTCCCCAGGAAGTTGAAACACCAATTTACCCAAACGGGGCCCATAGTTTTGGCACTTCATCTCGTAGGGTTAGGGTTTTCGATGTTTAGGGTTTTCCATTGTTTCTAAATAATAAATAGGCCCTCGAGTCTCATTGTAACTCAGTTCAGAGGCTTGTAGCCGCCGCATCTCTTCTCAGAGATAAGCTACCAACGCCCTGGCTAGTTTTTTTCTATTCTGTCTGTAAGCAAATTTCAGTTCTTTGATATTAATGAAATTGAGTGTTATTTTTACTGCATATTTGTATTTATGGTTACATGTGTATTCTGTTGCATTCCTGCATAAATCTGGATCACACCAAATTGCATCGGCGAAAATACAGGTTTTGGCTAAGTCTTAAGAGGTAAAGGTTGAAACTTGTGGGGAGTGATATGCGATGAACGAGGAAATGAGTGACATGGCATGGACAGAGATGGGACTGCACCCGTAGATCACATGTCGCAAGATTTGTATGGGAGCAGGCGGAGGTTAAATGTTAAAATCTGTGGGGAGCGATGTGCGATGGATGATGTGGCGTGGCGGAAGTGGGGGCCGCCTGACCCACGCTTGAAGCATTGGGTCTTCATCCTACCCACTCCGGCTCTTCGTTTGCTTGATTTTGACTTTCCTTATCCCTCCAAGAGAATCACAAGCCAACATACTAAATGACTTAGTTTCTCACGAACCCTTCTCTATAGTTATATAGGTAAGCTGTAGTTTTATTCACAAAAGGTTAGTATTTTACAGATTGAGTTCATTGCAATTTTTCTTATTGAATTCAAACCTATGATTGGTGTTTGCAAGCCTGAAAGCAAGCATAACTCCAGGTTGGCCCTTAGGCAAGGTTCCACTGCTACACCAACATGTTACATGAGATTCTCTTCTCAGTAGCACTTTAGTTAGCTTGTTTCTGTCTAGGGTTAGTAGGAACTAATTTCGTGTCAGCCTGGGGTTCTAATATAATTGTTAAGGATTTTTTCTGTTCTAAGAACATTGATGGTCGAGCCTTTTGTCGCCATATCCTACGTAAATTTGAGTTTTAATGGTTAAATTATTATGTAATTTCATTGACAATAGTTATGGAACATAACCTTTAATACATTGGTGCTTTCTTTTCTCTTAGGAATAGGTTGTATGGCTATTCAAATTGATCTGGGTTTCTTTTATTCTTAAAAGTTGTTACACGCTTGGAATGTTTCTCTGGTTAATTTTTGTTAACTTGTTTTTTTTTTATACACCCAACTGAGAGACTACTATACATCAATATGACTATCCCCATCGTGCAAGGATGGAGCATGCATGTGCTCGACCTTTCTTTAAAAAAAAAAATTATTGACAGACTGTGTAAGAATGTAACTTCCATATGAGAACACTCTTCAGGGAAAAAAATGTAAAAACTATACATTCCTTTGTTTGAAAGATAACCAGGGTGCATGTATTAAGTTCACTTAATTTAGATCTCAGCTAACGTATTACTTGCAATCATTCTTTCTTCTATAGTTACTAATCTTGTAGAGCCATTTATAAACTTATTGGTAGCATATTTCAAGGGAAGTTAAGGAACAAATAAATGATAAGTCGAAATCACTGAAACTAGAACATGCAAACTATTAAAGATATGATATCATGTATAATTTTAAAATAAATACCACTGTTAGCTACAATTCCAGGATTGGTTAGTTCCACAGAAATCGTAGTGGTTTCGCTCTAGAGCAGGCCAACATCTAAGCAAGAAGTAATAAGTGAAATAAACCATATTTTTGTCCAAGTTCATTGTACTTGAAATGTTATGAAAATTCCATTTCAAAATTGATATCTTATTTTGAAGAGAAATTCCAAGAACTCAAACAACTTGTGAATACATTTGATCATTCCCCAAACTGAAATTTAGAATAGCGAGGGTTTATTTTTTAGGTGATGAGCTCCAATTTGCGACACTACTACTTACTAAAACAACACAATCTAACTAAACAACCTTCTTGTTTCATAAATAAACATAAGAAGCATCATATTTTAGTTGTCTCGTTATTTTTATTGCTACAACTATATGGTGTGACAGGATCCAAATTTTAAGAATAATAATCCTCTTATTCTTATTCAAAGACTGTGATAGCATTTTAATGGATTGTCTCCTTTCAACAAAACTATAGAAAGTGTCAAGCTTGGAATTTGAAAAAATGCTCAAGTAATAGTGTTGCATGTGCGTAATACATAGTACATAGAACTTTATGACTCTTGTTTTGTATCTATTGTGATATACCGCATCACACGTGGATACAATGATTGATTAAGGAGACCTACCACATGTACCAAGCATTTTTTTAACTTGCCCTATGGAAAAATAACCTTCATTCTATTTGAGTACCTAGGCTCAAAAGCCTAGATAATTAAAATTTTCTAATAATCCTTGGTCCCAAAATAATAATAAAAGTCATTGAAAGGGGAAATTCTCTTCAAAAATGTGCATTTTGATACTTTGGGTAATGCAATAAAATCCCCAAAATAGAGCCTTATAGTCCATGCTTTGTTGTTGGGCATACTTTGCATGAAATTAGGCTCATTAAAAGGTAACTTTGGTAGATATGGTTTCCGACTTTTGAATAAGTCATTCGTTCATGGATTATATGTAGTGTTGGAGTTAGGTTTGACAGTGATTGACAATTGGAACATTTGTGTTTTGTCGACAATGGTGGATTTTTTTTTAAATATTTCTGTGTCTCAATGCAAACCCCAAGAGCATATGTTATGTTGTGATTCCTTTTTAGCTAAGTTAATTGACACAATGATACATGGATTCAAGTATCCAATATGGAACACACAAGCCTATAACAGGGAAAATATGTGTGTATGTGTATGTATGAATTACAAAAATGAAATTTACCCATGTAGACATAACTATGTACTTTTTTAAACTTTCAAATAGACATTAATCAATGATTAAGCATAGAAGTCTCAAGTATACACCATAAATGATTTGTTGGTAATTTCGGTAAGATGATTGTAAAAGAACATTGTTGTTCAAGAAATAATAGAATGAAACAAAATAATGTTAGTATGTAGCTGCAACAAACACAAGCAATCTTGCTCACCATTATTTGTTCTCATTCTTGCTAGGGTTTATGTCAAAATTTGTGTCTAAAATGGGGTAAAATACCCCTTTATTTCTAAAATGAGCATGGTTTTCCCATCTCATGAATCCAATGTATTTCTATAGGCCCTTTTATGAGTCAGACTTGCATTGGACGTGTCCTTCATAATAGCTGTGTTCAATGCCAATCCAACATATAGAAAGGGCCAACCAGCATGATGTTGAGCCTAATTCATTGGATTGCGACTTTGAAGAGGCCATAACTATTTCAGATATCCTAGGTTTAAGTACAACTGAGTCACAAAGTTATTAAGTAGTAACATTGGAAAAAATGATTACACAGTGATGAACATGTCATTACTTCGTAGACTATATCTACGAGGCATTCATGCAATCCTGATGCATAGATATGATAGTTGATTAAGGGTGCATGAAGGCATGAAATACTATTATGCTACCTTTTGGATTCATATAATGATAAAGATATCATGTGTCTTCTATACAATGACATTTGTATCATAAAAATATTTAAACCTCATCATTTTCTAATCGTTTCTCTGTTATTGTTACTAAAACATCCCTAATTCCTTTAACACTAAATATACTATGAATACAACTAAACCCATGTAATATCATCTTGCAAAGTAAATAACAATTAGTTTTGAAAATAAAATGATCATATACATTAGACAATGTCTATTACATGATGTAAAAAAGGAAACAAAATCATTCACAATGCTTTTCACAACATGGTATAAATAAAAATCTTTCAATAAGGTTCATTGATTTGTATCTCTAAAGCTTGAAGAGTAACCAACCACTAAGGAGTAAAAAAGAGATTGAACCCGAGAGAAAAGATCATTCCAAAATGCATGCCATACTGGAACTGTATTTGTATTGGTTGTGGCTCAAGTAAGAGATATCAGTTGGAAAGTCCCACTCACATAATGGTATGTCCTTTTTCCAAAATCAAAATTCTCAGATGATATCAAAGCTACATAATTCAACAACTTCAAGACTAATCGTATGGGAGTGATAAATAGCTCTCAGAAGGAAGAACTTATATTGTTATTGCAAAACGATCCATACAAAAAGTCATCAATAGTTAATCCAAAATTTGTTCCTAAAATGTAAAGGACAAAAATACCAACAAAAATTTATAGATGTAGATATTACGAATACTCACTTATAGAAAAGTCAAAAGAAAAATGCGACTAAAATAACTCTAATATCTAGTTCTAGAGAGAAGAAACATAACTAGACTCAATAAAAGGGAGAATAGAATCAAGAATGGTCAGATTAGTATCTGAAGTAAATATACCACACAACAAAATGTTGAAGACATGACAACCCAAATCATATTCACACAATCCTCAGCTTTGTACATGTATATAAGCATACTTTTTAGTGTTCACTTGTTTAGAACTTGGCATAGTACATATGGCAATGCTTCACTATTTTTCGATGCAACTATGCTTTAAATCACATCTATCATTTCCATATCTTAGTGAGCAATGGGCTTGGCAGAGTTCAGGGTATAGAATTATTTGGTGTGATAAACATTCTTCCTGAACTACGCCTACATGAATTCCTTTGTTGTTGGAAAATATTGTGTTCCTGTAATGTATTACTGTTTTTACTGATTAATTTTTCATCGACTCTAATCTAATGCTTTAAATATCACATTTATAAGGTAATTTGTAAAAGGCCACTAGAAGTTGATGTGAAATGTGAGGGTAAAAATTAATTTGGTAAAATTGAAATGGTAGGCAATAACTAGGGTAGACACAAATTGGATAGATAACTTGGTAAAGGAATATAAATAGATTAGTTATCCTACTAGCGTTGCACTAAAAAATATGGAAAAATCACTAGAGAGCACTGAGATCTGCCCAAATTATATAATTTGGTAGATGTCTAATCTAGGTATTGTGAAAGTAGACATACACCAAGGAGATAAGTGATAAAGATCAATGTGATCTTATTTAAGAGGCATTCATGTTGGCATGATCAAGAAACATCTTTAACTTGAAAATATGCATCATGATTTGTAATGCTCAAGGAAGCAATGTTGCAGTAACATTTCATTGTACCATGGTCCTTGCCTTTGTTTATATTTTTATGTCTTCCAATCGTTGTCAAAGAAGCATAAATTAGTGTTATATGTTATCGCCTTGCGGTGTTTCCTTTGCAACATTTGGTGCAATTGCTAGTTATTTGATTATGCATAAATCATTGTTTGGACATTGATGTGTCTTTTTTTAGGTATGACTACAAGTGTATAGTGGTGTAGAGTGTGTTTGCAGATTATTGAATGTGTTATTTTTTATGTCAAGTTTATGGGGATAATTTTGAGTGTTCATGTTGTCATTGATGTTATTATTGCTTTGAGTATCCATTCTCATTGCTTGCTGTCATGGATGAAGTTAGTTTGGGTATTTTATTTTTGTAGGAAATTTTCTTCTTTTTGTTTTGTTCAAAATAGTATGAAACATGTCTAGTTAGATAGCCTTTTCTGAGACCTTTCCAATGTATGACACTTTATCTAACTCCTCAGAAACAAAGAGAAATTTAGGTTTAAAGTTAAGTTAGGAATGAGATCAATGGCTCATGTCCACTGCAGGGATCTCAACATGCTTGTCGTTTCACCAAGAGCGAGGGTCGCTTTGAGTATCCATTCTCATTGCTTGTTGTCATGGATGAATTCAGTTTGGGTAGTTTATTTTTGTAGACATTTTTATTTTTGTTGTTTTGTTCAAAAGAGTATGAAACATGTCTAGTTAGATAACCTTTTCAAATAATTTTCCAATGGTATATGTCACTTTGTCTAACTCCTAAAAAACAAAGAGAAATTTAGGTTTAAAGTGAAGTTAGGAATGAGATCAATGGCTCATGCCCACTGCGGGGATCTCAACATGCTTGTCATTTCACCAAGAGCAGGGGTCTGCAATACTGCTCAGGCAATCAACTGCTAGGATGCGTGGCAGTAGTTTAGGCATTTTGGGGGATCCCTCGCAGTTTTTGGAAACTAGGAAGGTTCCCCCTCATAATAAAATTGGTTTTCTTGACAAAACATTGTAGGTGAAAGTAGATGATGAGGATGGTAGGTGACGAAAATGGAGAGTCCCATTAAGACTAGTGATCCATCAGGTCATAAATCTATCGCATAATGTGCAACAAACTAATCGATAAAGTAACAAGGGTTACACTTGTGGTCATAGTTGCAATTGTAGGGCACTAAGGTTTAAGCGCCGTGGGGACTAACCCCATTGGCCATTGACCATTGGGTCAAAACAATGCATGGAGAGAAGTGGCATCCCGCCAAGATCGAATAGTGAAATATAAGCTTGTGGTTCTAGTGCTCATGTCACATGCATAGGAAAAATACAAAGTGTGAGTGCTCAGGTCAAAAATTTGAGGTCTCATGTGATAAATTTAATGACAAGATGGAATGAGGACAATAGGGTTCGATGGGTATAAATAAACATCCAAAAATTTGTGATGAGAGGAAGTGTTCCCATGCATATCACAGAGTGACACTCTAATAGACACTAAAAACAATGGAAGTTAACTAAGAAAAGAGGAAGTTGTGCTATGGTAAAGAAATAGATATGAACACTAAACTAAAATGGAGGAAGTGAGAGTAGGGAGAGATTAATTGCAAAATGTGTAATTATAGCTGAATTGTTTGTTCTAAAGCTGTTATATATTAGAGGAAACAAATATCCGAAGAAAAAGTGTGAATTACTACATATCTGAGATAGAGAGTGCAAGGGAATGCTAAGCAGATTGGCTGAGAACTAAAGCTACTGTGCAAAAGAGATGTTGTAGATTTGAATGCTTGGGATATAAAATAAGAAAAGATCAAATAAAGGAAATAGATCTGAGGATCAAGTTTGTGTAAGCGTGATTTTATGATAAGGGGGTCAAAGATCTGAGTATGAAAATGAGTGAAAAATAGATCTAAGTTGCTAAAGCAAGTTGCTTTTTGTTGATCAAGGGATTGACATCTCCTTTAAGTTGTGCATGTAAAGATTAAGGGATTGGTGCATCCAACAGGTTGGCACCTGCAAATAGTGGAAGTTGGTGCTTCCAGCAAATAGGTGCTTGCAAAATAAAAGGGGGTAGGAGCCTCCTATAGGTTGGTGCCTACAAAATTTGATGTAAATTGAAGTTGGTTCTTGTATTTACATTATAATTAAAATATGTATGATTTTTTCCCATATGGGTTTTCATGTAAATATCCTTAAGATTTATGTGATTGGTGCACTATTGTAATGTTGAATGTGTTTAATTGACTAAATAATTGTTAAAATTTATAAAACACTAATTCGTCACTCCTCTCAGTATTTTCTTGGATTCTAACAATTGTTATCAAAGCGGGTTCATTTAACAACAATCTAACAACTGAAAGGTAGACTTAGATCTGAAACATGCCCAACTAGGATGGAAATTTCACTAACAAAGCTTCCATGTTCAATGGAACAAATTATGCATTTTGGAAGGTAAGAATGAGAATTTACATAATGTCCCTTGGTGTAGATGTTTCAGAGGCAGTGTTTGAATGGCTAAAAAATCCAGAGTAGTGGTTGATAAAGATGATAAGCTCAATTTTTCTTATAATACTAAAGAAATGAATGTAATCCTAAGTGGATTGCTTGAATTTGAGTTTGTTAAAGTCATGTACTGCGACACAACCACAAAGATATGGGATAAGCTAAAGAATTGCTATGAAGGCAATATCAAGGTAAATAAGGCTAAACTCCAAGTTTATAGAATGCAATTTGAATCACTGAAGATGAATGAGGACGAGGGCATGACTAATTTATTTTTTCGGGTGGATGAAATAGTTAAAACCATAAAACTGTAGATGATTCCTTTGTAGTTGAAAAGGTGTTAAGATCTCTTCCTGCCATATTCAATGCCAAAGTATCAATTATTGAGGAGATGCAAAATATCAACACATTAACAATGGATCCACTACATAGAACATTAACTGCCTATGGAATGATAACCATAAAAGACATATCTACATCAAAGGACACTATCTTTAAAGTTGATAAGAAGAACAAAGAAGATTGAGAATACTCGAGCTATGAATATGATGAAGAAAAAGACAATTTTTTCATAAGATTAAAGAGAAGGTTCAGTAAATACGAAGGCAAGTTGCATTTTAATTGTTTCAATTGTGGAAAGGTAGGTCTTTATGCCTATTTTCCCACATAAGAAAGAAAATAATTAATGTGACAATAAAGAAGAGGACAAGTATAAGAGAGTCAAGAAGGAAAGAAACCTAAAGAAGAAGAGTTTCTATACCCAAGAGGACAATCGCTCCTTAGAGGATGAGGAAGAGTAGCCCTTTTATGAAGAAAGAACAAATGATTTCATGCCCACGGCTATAGAAACCCAAGATGAAGGGAAAGATTATTATGACTTAGATGAAGAAGAAATTATAGTAGATCTATAAGGATAACTAGTCAGTGCCTTAGAAGAAATATAAAGGTATATGAAAAAGAATAAGCATAAATTGTTGTTGATGAAATATGAAAAATAAAAGTGTGAAACTGACGACTCACCAATTCTTCTTTTGAAGGTGGAGCTGGAGGAAGCCTAGAAAATTGAAGATTCTTTTTGAATATTGAAAAGAGCAGGAGAAGGAATGTGAGAAACTAGAGGAAGAAGTTATTTATTAGAAAATAATTAGAAAAGACCCAAGCTCAACTCAACTAGAATTCAAGGTTTGTTAAAGGATCTGAGAAACTGGATGAAATCTTGAGTGTTTAGAAGCCTCTCCTCATAAAAACAGGGCTCGGTTATGGATGAGAGACAAGCATGAAGAAAGTTGAAGGAAAAAACTCCACCAATAATGTTGATGCACTCAAAGGAAGTAACAACCATGGAATTGAAAGTAATCATCCACAAAAAAAACAAAGAAGATCTAATAACAAGAAGGTAGTTGAGGACAACATTGGTAAAACTCAACAATAGTAAAGGAGGGCACACCACAACAATTTTAATAATCATGAAAGTGATTTCAAAAATCAACAAAGGTCTCGTCAATACAATCTACAAAGAACCATAAGATTTTTTCCTTAAAAATAATCTACTTTCAGGTATCAAAATTTGTTTCATGGTTACCATTATTCATGCATAAATTTTTGTCATAAGGTTGTCCACTGTAGAGCATATCTTAAAGATAATTATATCATAAATGAATCTTATTAGTCCTTAAATAATAGAGACAACAAATTTGTAAATCCTCATAGGAATGATCCGAGGAGCAAAATAATTTTTCTCCTTTACTAGATTATATTGAATGTTATAATTGTCACAATTTTGGGCATAAGGGAGTTGAATGTAGAGCAAAGAAAGTGAAAAAACATAGAGCATGGAAAGAGCTGAAATGAAAGAAGAATGTGGAATTGTGTTATATGCTAAGAACCAAGGCAACCATTGGCATGTGTATAGTGGATGTTACAAACATATGACCAGTGATAAGATTAAATTTTTGATGCTAAGAGAATACAAGACAGACAATGTTACCTTTGGTAACGATTATTTGGAAAAATCACGGGAAAAGGCATGGTTAGCTTGGAGAATGGAAGAGGTGTCGTACCTTGAGAGACAACCCCTGACTGAAAATAGGTCAGTGCCCAAGACATTTATTAAAAACCATGATGAAAATATTTTATTGTCCCAATGTTCTTAAACCCCAAATATTAAATCCTTATCAGTCTCCAGTGCGAGAACTATCTTTCAAAGTGGCCTTATAGTGTTGAGTACAAATGGAAAAGATAAGATAGAAATAAGTGATGGTGTAAAGTCTTTAACAATAGGATGCCTATGCAAAATCTCTTGTTTCCATCTTTAGAAGAAAAATGTAAGTATTAGGAAGTGAAAAATAGAAAATAGGAGCGCATCATTAAGGATTTTTAATTTAAGTTACAGAACTGTAAAATTAAAGACCAACGACGTCATTACTCAATTATAAAGAAGAATGAAATAAAAATAAGATGTGACTGGAAAAACAAATCATACTAAAAAATTATGGAATCACTTGAAAGCTTTATTCATATGCACACGAAGATCCAAAATACAACAAGTTTTGCTTCTGAGGCCAAAAACTTGGAACCTCTTCTCTTCCTCTTAATTGTATTTTTATTCAAAATTTCAAAAGGGACAATTATAGAACTACCAACTTCCTATAAATACTAACTTCTTGACTTTCTAAACTACTTTGAAACTAATAGTTCTTTCGAACTTTACATTCTAAAACATGGAAACATAATTACATCACTTCAAAACATTAAATAGTTGCTACATGACAAGTGGCGCTATTTCATTGAGTGATTTGAGACTCAGGTGCATTCGAAGGTCCAGCTTCTGCATTCATTGTTGTTGGTGACATCCATTCTTTGCACTATTTCCAAAAGGTTGTATCTAGACTTGGATTTTTGACAAATTTTGTATGTGCCATTCTGAAGTTGGTGATCTTGCTGTACGTTGGTTTATCAACAAAAAGGGTTCCCATCAACCATAAAAGCTGAAAATCTCTGTGGAAATAATTAACAATGGTTGCTCCTTTTAATATTGCTATTCTTTCATGAGATGAAACAATTTTGATTTTAGCCTCCACCAACAATGTTTCATAAGTTTTCTAGGGTAACAGATTTCCATGTTGGTCCCAACATGAAGGAAAACCTGCTCTATTTCTTTTATCAAATTCAAAATTAAACTTCATTACAATGTCTTTTACCTCTGTCAATTTTGTCTCTGTTGACTTCCTATACATGTTTTTGACAATCATCTTATTTATCTATTAAACATACTTATTTCTATCTTCAACTCCTAATTCCCTTAACCGCTGTGAAGATCTTGAATTAAGGAAATCAATATTTTTTTTGCAAACTGAGCTCGCTACTGTAATTTCTGTTTATTGGCAAGAATTAAATGTTCTAGATCCTCGATGACAACCTTTTATTCCTCTATTATTCATAATGATTCCCAAATGTCCCTCACAATTTGGATAATATCGTTCCATATAATTTCTCTAGCTTGAATAAGGGACAAATTCCCTTTCATCCTCTCCTTCAATTATTTTATTTCCTGAGAAGCGATCTAGAAGTCATTCATGTACTTATCAGCATTTTCTTTGTTCATTGCCACCTCACTTTTAGTAGCCTTTATAATCTTCAAGGCACTTACATAGTCCCTTTGAATTTTCTTCATCTCACTCTTTGAAATATTCAACTTAGTCATAACCTTTTTCAGCTTGTCAGCTGGGTCTTCAGAATATAATTTCACTACAAAAGTACAAACATCAGAGTCGATTTTCTGCTGTAGAGAAGAATTCATCTCTTTCAATTCAACAATCTCATTTTTCCTTTGTATAAGCTGATCAATTAATGTTTCCTTCACTTTTTCCACTTGTGCCACTTTTGTAGCCATAGGATGTTCTATTGAGGGAATCTTCAATTTCTTTCTCAATACCTGAGCTTCTGTCTCAGCTCCTTGCAACAACTTTTGCACAACACTTCTATCCTCTCGATTTACTAAAATTTTAATTACTATCTTCTTTAGTTCTTCATTTTGGGTGGTGAAGGCCAAGGAGTTTTCCTTTTCTAATTTAAACTCGTTATCATTTTTTCTAACAAATATTCAACTTTTCTAGCAGCCAAAGAAATTTTTTTCAAATCACTATAGATTAGTTCACCAGTCTTCTCGTGTAAATTTATTTTATCAGGCAATGGAATTTTTCTAGCATCTATTGTCAAATTGAAAGTTTTAAATCTTGATGAGGTAGTTACTAGTAAAGAAGAAGGATGAGAGAGCTAGTTTAAGCTGATTCCTTTCCAAATCCGTCGCTGAAAGCAGTCTGGTCTGGTAATCTGAAATAAATTGTGCCTCTAATTGAGACTCCATGATTTTCTTCACCTTCATATTCTTCACTTCAATTTGAGAAAATATTTGTTTAAACATTGAGACAGAGCTCTGGGAAGTCTCTTATGGAATAGGAGAAAATGGTGTACAAACAACTTCTCCTAGTTGTAATTGAAAACCTATATTAGATGATGAGCTTTCTTCCTCAGAAAATTTAGTTCTTTTAGAGCTTCTATTAGTTTCTTGTTCCAAATCGATAACTTCTTCACTGCCTATTTTTAAATTCTTATTAGTTAGTAGAGGGGTTTCAACCTCCATCCCTCTGGTTTGTCCTCTATTGGCCAACTTTTCATTCTCTGGTCAAACTTCATGAACATAAGGAGCATAAGAGTTCTCTACTCTTCTGTCTGAAATAACATAATAATGGTCATATGCCCAATTTTCCCCCAACTACAAATTCATAACTTCTAGAGCTTTCTACACCTCTCCAATATCTTGACTGTTGTTCACAACAAAGGGTCCTACTGTCCTTGGCAAGTTAAAACGATGCCTTTTCTTGGATGGAACAAAACATGTTTGGTCCACATTCAAAATCTGCCTAATGAACTCTAATGAAAACAACCTCATAGGAACAAATGTAGGCAACTTGAAAGGGGAAACTTCTACTCCATATAGTCTAATCTATGCATAATCTTTAAACAAAATCCAGTCCCCTACTTTGAAATCCTTGCTGAGGTGAAGGAAAGACTGGGCCTTTGGCAATATACAAGGTACACATGAGCAATTGATAATGGAATAAGAAACTGATAAAAAGGAAGTTATGAAATGCATCAAACCTTCACCCTTTAGATCATTTCTTACTATATCAATCCAAAACACCATTGACTACTTGTTCTTATGTGGATGCATAATTCTCAACCCCAGGTGCATGAATTTTTCTACATGAGTATAGAAAGAGATAAGTAATTAAGGATGGGAATCTGAAATAACCAGTGAGGGAAAAATCAGTCAATTGAGAATTAACCATATTTTCCTAGAATGCGAGTATATCAAAAACTGATTTAGTATTCATCGTCAAGTTGAACATTCCTAAAATAGCTTTATCAATAGTATTAGTCTCTTCCCTTCCTAATATTTTGGCCAGAATTTGAAGAACAAGTCTAACATCCTCAACAAAAGTATCTAAAGGGAAATGAGAAAGTTCCATAGGTAAATGCTTCCCATAAAACATTAAAAAGAAGGACAATTGAGCATAATCAGTTGTTGATATATCTTGAAAGTAGAAAATAGGGTTTCTTTAGAGAAAGGGAGGTAAGAACTTGCAGAAGGAAATCATAATGCTTGTTTAACCATTAGAGAGGACACCTGGAGGACATTTTCTCCTTGTTTACTCATCAGAAAACATTTTTGAGGATATAATGCAGAGGCAAGACAATATATAAACTATGGAAACACATGGGTTTGAGGAATCATAGCAGCTAACACAGTCGACCTGACAACAATTGCATATACAGTAGTCTCTGCTTGGTTGTTGAGAATGTGTTGGTAGGTTTCTATATAATTCATGGAGAAAATTGGAATGAAAATATCTCTTTCGGTATCCATTAATGGAATATGGGAGTAAGAACCCGCTAAAACAATATTCTTAGAAATTTTAATGATTGTTGAAGGAGAAAAGGTCGTATAAATACTTGGGTAACAGTGGCGATGCTAACTAGAGTTGGAATTGTGCACAATTTGATCCACAGAAGCGAGAGAAGAGGACGAAAATGATTAAAATGAAGGAATGATGAGATTTTATAAGGTAAAACGGAACAGTGGGTGGGAAACATAAATTAAATGCAATTCATGGGAGGTTTGAAAAAATGGCACGGTGACAAGATGAATGATGAGTTGGCGGTGACATGGATGATGCAGTGGTGGAGAAATGACAACTGATAATGGAAAAGGGCAGAACGGTTATAACACCCACCCTCGCTTGTCGTCATCATATGTGGGCTGACTCCTATACAGGAGAACCTGATTGAGTCCCCCCACAACCATCGTATGCCGTCGATACGTGGTCAAAGTTGATCAGAAAAATTCTATGTAGAGACATTGGAAGGGCTAACTATCGAGCACTTTGTGCCATTGGGTTTGCTCTATCTACTGGGCCCCGCTCCCTTTTAACATCACGCCCTCAAACATAGCCAATGTTTAAATGATCGCTAATTCACCATTATAGAATTTAATAGAGGGACCCACCTTTGAATATTTCATGATTATACTAAAATATGATTAGTGCAGCTTAATGAACAGTCATATTTTAATCAAAATTTCAAAAATCAAAATTTTGACCCTGAGATTTTCCTATTCCTTTGAGCATAAAGGAAAATATAATGAGTTACAACAAGAGGTAAGGCTCATAATTTTCTTTTTGTTGATGGAATCAAATACAATTTTTTGAGTGGAAGTCAAACGTGTGAGTAGGGGTATAATGTCACATTTCACTCCAAAGGATGTAAAATAAAAATGGAAAATACATGGAAAATAGTAGCAAAGGCTATGAAAAATCCAAGTACTGCATAAATATTTAATGTGGAAAATGAGAAGTGTTGCATGGTGAAACTTGATGAGACCTCGTTATGGCACATAAGGTTAGGACACTTTAACTTTTTTCATATGCTGAAGCTCAACAAAAAGCGAGTTTTAAGGGATTTTCCAAATATTTCAAAGGTAAGAAATACAATTTGCAAATCATGTTAAATTGGTAAGCAAGTTTAAGTACCTTTAAGGACCAAGGAAAACTCATCAACCAAGCCTATATAGTTGGTTCATATAGACTTATGTGGACCCTCAAGAACTGAAACCCTGAGTGGAGCGATATATTTGATGATTATACCAGGTTGACTTAGGTTTCATTTTTGAAAGAGAAATCTAAAACATTTGATAAGTTCAAAGTTTTCAAAGCCCTCATTGAAAATCAAACTAGTTGTAAAATAAAATGCCTAAGGTCTAATAGATGTGAAGAGTTTACCCCAAATGAATGACAATTTTTGTGAAGAATTTCGAATAAGGAGACAATTCTCAATTGCTAACACCCCACAACAAAATGTATGGTGGAGAGGCAAAACATATCGGTGCAACAAATGGCTAGAGCAATGTTAGAGGAGAGAAGTATTCTAAACACTTTTTGGCTTGAATTTTTCATACAACAACCCACATATTGAATAAAGCTCACTTTAGGCCAAACAATGATCAAACTCTCTATGAGTTGTGGTATGGAAAACTAACTTCAATCAAGCACTTCAAATTTTTTGGCAGCAAATGCTACATTAAGATTAATGATGATAATGAAGTTTAATGCTAAATATGATGAAGGCGTATTCTTAGGATACTCAACTAAGAGCAAAGGCCATAGATGTTATAACAAAAGATTGTGCAAGATTGTTGACAACATTGATGTGGTGGATGAATCTTTAACTCTCAAAAGAAAACAACCGAGATATATTAACCCAATTGATCACATCAATAATGAGTATGAGGATGAACAACATGAAGAATCAAAATAAGAAGACAAAGAGGCGGCATGCTGTTGGGTCATAAAGGTGATTGTTTAAAGATAACCTCAATGCTTTTCATTAATTATCAGCCCAGGGCAAGTCCTGTTATTTCAAGAGTGTAAGCACAACATATGTAAGTGACATCGGGGAATAACTACTCTAAATTGTCACAAGGTATATTTTCTAATTCTCGAAGTTCAATCAAATCAACTTGGAAATGAAATATGGAATGCGTATGACTATTCAAGGGAGCTAACTCTATTCTAAGCCTATGCAGAAATAACCACTCCAGACTGAAAATAATAAACTACAATTGAACAACCTGCTTTGATGAATTGAACAACAACCGTAATGAATTGAACAACAACTCTAATAAATTTAACATCAATCAATTATTCTAAATTTTGCAATGGAATTCTCTTTTAATCAACTAATGACATCCTTCTAAATTAAACATCAACCAAATGCTCATAATGATAAAAATATCTAAACATTAACTATATGCATAATTGAACAACAATCATGCTGAAACTAATCGAACAATTATAAAAGCATGTGTTTCAGATAAGGGGACGTGAATGGTAAAATAGTTTGATGAAAAAGGAAGTTGTAGCATCTCACGTTCACAATTAACCAATTAAACGATATATTATGAAACACAATAGATAACTGGAAATGCAAGTTCTGTAAATAAGCATATAGCACAGAAGTAGGAGAAGAACCCCCAGGGCTGGGTCGATAGCCACCAGAAGCCTATTGCTAAGGAATACTCAGGGATTGTCTATTCCAAAAATGAAAAATTCTTTATTAATCCGCAAAGAAATACATCAATATAACTTGACGATTTCATCCCAATGTTATCACTCAGAAAAAATGAAACATCATTTGACATAGACTTAGAGGTTCATGTGTCAAAGGTATGGTCATAGAATTCATTTTTCATTACTTGGTAAAGGAAAATTTTAAATTTTTCTTATTAGCCTATCCTAAGGTCCAAACCCACCCCCATTCAAGTCTTTTCATGTCACATCAGTCATTATTTCCTAATATTTTTCATTTCCCAAGTTTACAACTCCGAAAAGGTCGTTTTAGCCAAGAATCCCTACTTTCGTAGCGAATTACAAAGAAAAAGCATACTTTTCGCTACGAAACTGCGAATAATTTCATAGCAAAACTGCCTAGAAATACACTAAGTACGCTACAAAAGGAAGTATTGCTGTATGTCTTTTCAAAATAGCTACTAGGTGTCAGTCAATGATTGTAAGGGTTAGGATAGATTCCATTCGAGTCAGTTAGGGTTAAATCAAGGTAAAATGGTCATGAATGAAGTCAATATTACCATTTTAAGTATGTATGAGTCATAATTATGCCATGAGTTGTCATCAAACTTTAAAATCTTTCCCAATTGAGTCAATTGTCATTCTCCGCTCCCTCTTTTCATGTTATTGAGCTTTGGAGAGAAATTTCACTAAGCCCAAGCTGTGGCTGGCATTTTCAAAGGTTTGTAGGTATCATTGATCAAGTGAGGCTGAGAAGCACATAAAAGTACCATGGCTGCAAAGAGGAAGAACAAAAAAGGTGGCCACTGTCTTAGATATGAGCCATCAAACATGAACCTGATAAATGAAGACCCATCAACTTTAGAAGTTTTTAGAAGAACATGGTGTTTGTAGTTTTTCCAGAGATTGCAAGGATGCCATGAGTAGGTTTCTAAGGATTTTTCCATCAATTTCAATGGGACAACTGAAAAAGTGGGAATGCTGAACCTCACTCTAGCACCAGAGACTATTGCAGCAACAACAAGAATTCCAAGAGGAGAGGAAAAATGGTTCAAAGGTTTCAAATTGAAAATGCAAGAATGTAAAGAATTTATCAAGCCCGAACATAGTGAGGTTGACCTTACAAACTCTATTCCAAGAAGCAACATGAAAGACAATTTTTCAAAGCTAATTCTTATCATTCAGAAATACTTCACTTTTGAAGGGAGGTATCATAAGGTTTATTCTTACCACTTCAGGATTCTGTTACATTTTTTTGGTAAAAAATAACTTGATCTAACTTTTTATTTATACAAAAGCTTAGAAAAAATGGCAGATAAAGTTCAATCTAAATCTAAAGGAAGTGAAACCTCACTCTTTCATCATGGTTTAATAAAGTTGCTGGTTTTAGAGGAGTTAAAAAGACTAGGCAAAGACTGGTCTTCTTTTCTGTTTGTCAGTGGTTTTGAAGTGGATGCCATCTCCCCTAAAAGAAGTCCTAAACCTAGAGGTATAAAATCACCTTCAGTGGTAGAACAAAGTGAATCAGTAGGGGCAGAGAAAAGTGACCCAGTAATCATGGAAACAAAGCAATTGTAGAAACTTGATACACCAACTGTTTCACCTACAAAACAAAAGCTAACTGTGACCAAACCTGAAAACCAAGAGCCAATTGTGAGTAAACATGGCAGAAAAAGGATTACAAGAAGCCAAACAGTGGTTAAGGGAAATTTAGAAGATATTCTGCATGCTATTGATATTGAAGAGACTCTCATAGTCCAAGTTAAGGATATAGATGAGGGAGGAAAGAAGCTCAAGAAAACCAAATCAGCAAAGAAGTTAGAGTTTGAAGGTGAGGATGCAGGTTTCATGTTTCAAGCTAGGAAACCCATGACAAGACATGCTAGAAAACTCTTGGAAAGTAGTAAATAATTTCATAAGGTCACTAAAAGTATCCAGCCATTACCAAGCATCATTGACCTTATCAGTCATCAAGAAAAAGAAAGGAAAGGAGAATTTTTTTGAAAAAACAGAGTTTGAGGTTCTTGAGGAGCAGTTGAAGTTATAAAATCATGAAATAGTAGTCTTGAAGAAAGAGGCAAGGAAACATAATGTCCAAAAAGTGCAGTTTGAGAAAATGAAAGAGATTTGGGAAGTGCAGGTTGATAGTGTGTCAAAGACCTTAGATGATACACAACAATTAATGAAATGGACTATGCCATTGAGGAAAGAGGTGAATCATGTTAGAAGAATGAACCTGCACTTGAAATCTAGCAACTAAAAGCTGAAGGACCAAGTCAAAGACCTCCAAGAGCAGTTAGCATTGATCCATGAGGAGCTGGAGAAGAAGGGTTTAAATATGACTGTAGTTGAGGAAACCATAGCTCAAATCATCATTAATGAAGAGGAAACACCTCAAGGCTCTTAAGTTGAGTTTGATTATGTTTTAGGAGGTTAATGGAATGATGAAAACCAATTTCTACAGCTAAAAGGTACCTTTTTTAGACAAGGTCAAAATCTGGAAATTACACAGTTTTCCACAGTTTCGTAGCGTTTCCTAGGCTTGAAGCCAGGAAAACGATACGAAATTTTTTGTAGCTTTATTTTTTCTTGTAAAAGATTTTTTTGTAGCTTTTAAGGAGGGGAAATGGTAGTGATGATGTGTCAGGTCATGATGGACCTATGGAACAAAAAAGAAGCAAAAATTATGAGTTTAAAAGTCATTTTTTGGACGCTATGAAAGTACAATATGAAACTGCTCTGTTTTCGTAGCGAGATGTTTTTAAAAGTTTCTGAGCAGTTTAAAAGAAGTTTTGGATAGGTGGACGCATTCAATAGATCAAGGGACCTTACCACCAAATATTTATGACTTGAAGACCATGAAATGGAGACATCTCATCAGCTTAAGCCTTTGTTGAAGATAGGGTCCTGTTTTCCTGAAAAATAGAGTTTGTTTCCATATATTGAGGAGGATATTTAAGATGTCAAGTAGTGATGAGCTATGTCATAGCTTATTCTAACATGTGAGGCTTAGTTGTCAGATATGTAACTATTTTAAGAGATAAGGTAGTTTGATGTAATAAGTAGGAGTTTGAGTCCTATTAGGAAAAGGACTGTTTTAGAGTATAACTGTCATTTTTTGATTAAAAGACATGTTTTTCTTTTGTGTAAGGTGTCATTAAAAGAATTCGATGAATCTATCCAAGAGGCAGATCATATCTGATGTAAGAAGGTCTATTTAAAGGAAAATTATTGAAGTTGTAAAGGGTTGGAGATTTTTTGCACTACTACTGCTTTATGTAATTTGACTTATATCAGTAATACATAGGACTTCTTCTTGACAGACCTGAGATTCTCATGGAGTTTTTAATGCCTTTCTGATCTATATTTTTATGTGTGCCACTTGCAGTAGATTTCATCTTTATTACTCAGAATTCATATTTTTATGCTCCGACTTCCTTTATTGATGAAATGACTGTGTTTCCCTATGTTCTATGTGTGATTTTCATTTGTTAAAAACTCTTATCTACCTCAGATTCCATGTCAAGAAACCTTGCCACTGAATCTACTGATTTTCTGACTCCATAGGCCCAACGGTTGCATACCTGTATTCTTTTCAACCTACATACATAAAAAGAAATCTACTTTTCAAATAGAGTTAGCCATCTAGTTTCATCATAATCTAATATCATAAACCCCTTTGAGAGAGTCCTCTCAGACTGAAGAGGATAAGCTTCAGTCACAAGCTGGTTTGAAACAGTTACATAGATTTGTCTGATTAGCAGCCAATCAAGTGAAATTTTGTGATAACATTTTGGTGCATCTGATGGGAGACTGAAGATATAATTTTCTCGAAATTTTGAAGCTGAACTTCTGAAGGTAGGAGGAGCTCAGAAATCTATTCGAGGCTGCATCTACCTTGGTGACTCCATTCAAAATTCATATGGTCAAAGGTGGATTTGAAAAGGAGATACACGAGGAGTAATCTCGAACCAGATCCACCTACAATTATGGACAATCCAACAACCATCTCCAGAGGCATTCAAGGCATTTCTGCTATATCAGGTACTCCATTACATACAAAATCCTTGTTCTCTGAAGTTTTAAGAAGTCCCGAAGATAAAAAGTTTGATGATAAAATTTAGGAAGTCTTGTTTAGGTCTGAAAGTGAAAAATAATTGACTGAAATTGTCTTATACCTACATAGAAGAGGTATTGATACCTCAGCCTTAGTGACACAAAAAGATAAATAAGAGTTTTGGGAAATAGTCACTTCAAAGTTGTTGTTAGAGAGAGAATATTTGGATAGGTTGAAGGAACTAGAGCCATTTGAAATTTTGTTAAGATGTAAAACTGGTGTCCCTCTACCTAATTGGAGTTCAATTGTGACTGGACAACAAAGACCAACCAACCCTCCTCCTAACTTTTCCTTTTCCTCTACTACTGTTGTCCCTAAAACTACTGTTAGCCACCTATGATTTTTTTGTCAAGCAAACAGGTGGCTAAATTGTTTTTGAGCCTTCAAGAGATACATTTACTATGAAAATATCTCATCCTTGAAGCCTCTGTGTGTCCTTTTCCTTTTCAAAAATCTTCACTGCTGTTTCCATAAAAAAGCCTCGCTGTCTGTGAAAAAATTGTGCTCAGAAAGGCCTTGATTTGCCCCTTTTATCTCTGCAAAATTCCTCATTTTAACCCTATTTTCCCTTTTTCAAAGTGTCCCCTCTAACCCCAAAAATCCCTCTTAAGTCTTCCAAACCATCTATTTCATCCTTTTAAACCAAGTGAAATCCCTTCATTTGGTTTTAAAACCCCTTTATTCCCGTACCGAAACCCTTGTTAGGCCTTAAAAGTGATGTTTTTAAAGCCAAAAACACATTTTTATATAAAACAGGCTTAGCCCATTTTCAGCCCATCCCCTAACCACTTCCCCTCCATAAGGCCCAGTGCTAAGACCAAGCGCTAAGTCAAAGGGCGCTAATCGGATTCGGAAGGTGTCTGGGAGCGCATTTTCTTTGAAAAGTTTAAAATCTCCGATGTGATGGTATTTCTTCTATTAATTGTAGGTGCGATATCAGCCGTCGATCTATACAGATCTGATGGTCCGCGCTTATTTCACCACACCCCGCTTTCTCCCCATGTTAACTTCCGATGATAACCTCCGCCGTCGATCCATATTTAAATCCAACGGCCATCGCAATCTCGCGTAATCGCACCATCGAAAATTCTTTATTGTGCCACTCTTTGTTCCCCCCGATTGCGATCCTTCGATGCAATCCCAGCTGTTGAATCCACAAGAACCAACGGTTAGGATTGAATCACGCTCTACTCTTTTCGCTCCATTGGCTCTCCTCCAAAACAATCTCCACCGTCGATCTGAAGCCGATCCAATGGTCTAGAGCCAATCGCAACTTCATCCCATCAGAGATCTGGCCCCTGCCTCCTCTGCTTCCGATTGAATCCTAGCTGTTCAATCCTCTTGATATGACGGCCTAGATTACTCTTGACCACTAACCATATCCTCCACCTATGTTTTCCTCTATATATTTCAGCCATTCATTCATAAATCGGACGGCCTGTGATAAAACCGCCTTCCGTTGGCCCCCACTCTACTGTCTGCGCACGTTCCTTGTATCGCACCCCTCCATCGCCGTCGGATCTTGCGGGCCCAGATCCAATAGCCCACAGCAATATCATGTAGGTTTCATGTCTGAAGTTTAATTTCTAAGATGTACGCGATATGGGCGGTTTTCTAGAGCCACATGTCAGCCGGGGACCCATATCGCGTTCAAAAAGTGAAAACAACCTTCCATCCTTTTTGCCGTGTGAAAAAAACGATTTTTGATCCCAAAAACCACTTCCCCACTTCTATGCCCGAAATTCTATTAACATATCTCGACTATTGATCTGTTTAGATCAACGGCCCACAATGCATCTCGCGTTCCATTCATGTTTTTCATCGCGCGACCATGGCATCTCATCGGATCATCGCAACTGTCGATCTCCTCCTGAGATCCAACGGTCCATATCAAATCGCCCTCCACCCAGGATCGGGTCCCACCATTCAAGTCCATTTCATACGTTTCTCATTGCATTTCCATTCATTTCTTTGTATTTCACCGAAGTCCAAAATTTCACGATTTACATTAAAACATCATTTCTTTCGCCCGATTTAAACTTTTAATGTTTTATGTTAAAGGTTTATATTGTTCCGCCCAATATCACGACTTTAATGTTTACATTAAAGTTCATTACATAACACCACACCTTCCAAAAGTCATTTTGTTAATTAATCTCCACCGTCGATCATCACCTCCAGATATGATCGGACAGTCCACATGCATATTTCCACCAAACCTTCATTGATCATTTTTCCACCGTTTCATTGCATTTTTCCACTGCTTTCCATTGCATCCACAACATTCACCTCTGTGCGCTACCATCCTCACAACGTTCCACTTCATCCATCCTCCCACCGCATATATTTTCTTAACTTATTTGTGTGTTTTGCAGGTTTACAGGCGGTAGAAACCGCCATTGATCACAGTCATTATCATAGTGACACAGAGCACAGATAAGGCTAATTTTCAGAGCCTGATATTACAGAGAAATGCCTGGGAAGGTATTACAACATAATTTTTCATCAAATTACAGAGTTTAACTCTGTAAAGCCTCTCCAGCACCGTTAAAGCTCAAATTTCATAGACAGAGACAATCACAAAGCGGAAAAGAGTATCAGTGGATAATCAGAGAGTTTAATGCCTGTAATTGAATATTTTAAGCTCTGATTCAATGTTTAAAGGACAAAGGTACCAGATTAAATACCTCATGATTAATACCGAAGGCCTAAAGAGGCCTAACACACATAAAACAATATCATCAGTGTTTCACATCAACAGAAGTTTCCCTCCTGAGAAAGGACACATTACCCATACTGTTTTTATTCTGTATCATGTTCCTGAGAAGATTTCCATCCTGTAGAAGTCGTAATGCTACCAGAGCATTTGTTACGTAGCATGTCAGAACTCAAAGTCATTTATCTGCCTTTTTGTTTATTCACCAGAGTACTGCAGAGTACTACGGTCGAAAGTACATCAAGAACATATCCAGAGTAAATTTCAACTTGTCGAAGACCACTCTTTCATCCAAAGAGTACCAGAAATCAATGCATAGATATTAAGACAGAATGGGCCTCGACCCTCTTCTTCTACTTATGTTTTAATGTTTCATTTAGTGTTTCATCAACCTCCTCTGCCTCTCTTTCAGATATAAAACTCATGAAGAAACTCATTGTAAAGGTTGTTGATCGAATATCTGTGAACTGTAAGCTGTTTCTCTTGAGATATAGTTCTCTGTGTAAAGTTATAAGTTAGGCCGAGGAAGATGTTTTCAGACTGAATATCAAGCTGTTGGAAATGTTGTACATGATTGGTGTTGCTCTTTAATATGACAAGCACATTTATTTGGATCCCTATTTAAAGCAACAGTGATGTTTTTCTTACTTTGTCTCTGTTTTCCTTTGTAATTCATCACATTTCATTTTCCACTATCAAATCTGTATAGAGATACCTCTTTAGTGATGGCACTCATGTTGCTCTCCCTACCTTCGATGTTTTCATCGTATTGTGTTATCTAAGGACTTATTCAAGCTTATTTAACCAACATGTAGTATAAATATTTTCTTCTAGCCGATGTATGAATTAATGAATCAGTTTGGGGATGTTCTTGCCTGGTTTTAATTGGAAACGAAGTGGGAGCACTTGTTTTGTAACGTTGTTTTTGTCTCACTAGGTCTTTTTCAATCAATCGAACCTTTCCAAGTTCCCTTAAGTTGGATGCCGAAGAATTGAAAGTTCAAAGTCTTTCTATGATCTCAGGTGTTCACCTTTGTGTTTAAATCTTTAATGTTTCCTTTGTTTAAAGAGTTAACCTTTTAGTAGTTGGATCATATGTGTTTAATGGCATGTCCTGTCCCTATATCTGATTCCTAATTGGTCACCTTGGAGGTTTCCTTGTCATTCATCTTCCTTCCTTACCATTTCATACCACTCTATCATCTTTAAGATCCTATGCTTTAGATGACAAGCCCAATTGAAAACCTTGAATACTGAATAGCAAGTAAACCCTTTCCTGACTCCATTTCCCAATGGTCTCGAGTGTTCTCTGAATTTATCTCCCCTTTACCTAAAATCCTCTTTGCTCATCCTTGTCTTATACTGAACCCTTCCTTCCTGATTCCTAACAACCAAACAAACAATCAAACAAATAAACAAACCCGTACCTATAACTAGCCTAATATCTTCAAAACTGAACTTCAAAGACATATACCTTTTCCTATATAAAGAGATCCCTCTTTGGACCTAGGAGGGATAGATCCTGAGGTATAAAAGCGGTTCTGATGTTGTCTCATCTTTTGGTATTTCCAAACTTGCCAAAACATGGGAACTCCAACATAATGGTGACTCCACTGGGGAAATTTGAGTAAAACATACCTTCAAATACTTCAAAGACTCAAAGAATACCGTATTAGCCATAGTTTTGTGGTTAATCATTGTGGTGGACAATAGAGCTCCTCAAAACATTCTAAACCTTCCACCTGGCGACTCCATAGTTCTCTAATGATTAAAGTCTCCTTTGGTGATCAGTAGGCCTGCTGATTATCTTGGTTTACATAAGACTCCATTGGGAGACCAACCTCCATTACAACATTAACCATATTAGAAGTAAAAAATAGGATTAAGTTGCTTTTTTTGAAAACAACATTCTGGCTTCAAGAACCATTCATACAAGAGCTTATCCTAACCCAAACCCACTTGAAATAGTTGACAACCCCGAGAGAATTCTTAGGAAATATCCTAGACCTAGAAAGCCAAATATTTCCAAACACATCCATAGAGCTAACTCTGCACTAGAAAAATTTACAGCTCTATCAGACAATCAGTTTGACTTAGACCTACAAATTAGTTTACCAAGAACTAGGTCATTCAGTAATCTAGACCAGCCAGACCTTGAGCTTCCTGGTTCACCATCTCACAGTGGTCAACACATTAGGGATAGAGAGACTCCCCCATATACACCTCCGGATATTCATTTCATTCAAAACTTGGGGCTTTGTCATCCTAAATCAGCTCAACCGACTGTTGCCGTTCCTAGTATTCCTGTCATCCACATACCAGTCGCTCAAGCGAATCATTTACCTCCTCAGAACATCATCATGGCAGCCTGGTATGTGCCTTTGGTGTTACCATAGCCTCTAGTGCCTTTACCAAATTATTATCAATCAAAAATCCCACTTTTCACTGCAAAAGAGTTCACCACTGCTCAACACCATGTAGACAGGATGGAAGATTCCTTTGACTATATGGAGATAGATGATGAGACAGTCAAGATGAGAATATTTGCCCAGAGTTTAGGAGGTGATGTGAAGAAATGGTTTAAGGGGCTACCTCCTAATAGTATCCCTGACCTTCCCTCCTTATATCAATCCTTCATAAACAAATGGGAGGTCAAGACCAATCCTCTCCAAATCTTAGCAGAATACAAGAATCTTAAAAGAAACGTAGGAGAGAGTGTCCATGACTATTATACAAGGTTTAACAATGTTTACAACGCTCTTACTCTACATATGAAACCTCCCCATGGTATGGCTTTAGTGAAATACCCTGAAGGCTTTGATGCTGGCATGGCCTACCATCTTAGGGAGAGAGATTACAACACATTGGAAGATATGCAAAAAGGAGCAGTGAGCGTAGAGACTAACTTGATTGAGAAGAAAGCTAGAATGAGAACCGAGAAAAGGGTAACATATAGAGATGACACATCAGCTTCCACATCCGATCCCAAATATGACAGTCTAGCCAAAACCATGGAGAGACTAGGGAAAATGGTGGAAAATTTGACTGTCCAAGTCAGCAATCAAAACAGAAACCAAAACCATAACCAGAACCAGAACTTTAGGAGGAATAACCCTCCCAACAAACAGAGAGACTCTGATTAGCAAGTCATACACCCATTTCAAGAGATCTTCCTTGATGAAGATGAGGGTATAATAGAAGAGTCCGAGGGAACCACAATAAACATGTTGGAAATAGAAAATTCAATCCATAATTTTTCCACAGAAAACAATCAGACCTCACACTCATATTGGGATGAGGAAAGGTTAGAATACGAGGATTACAGGTTTGGAATTGAAAATGCCATCATGTAGGTCAGAGAACAATATGAGCTTAGAAGCAAAAAGAGCTTAGACAATTCCAAACCAAAAGCTTCTGATATTACCATCAAGAAAAGGCCTGAGAAAAATTATAAAGTGACTGCTGAAAGTAGCAAATCAACAGCTGAGAGTTCTGGGAAGAACAAAGAAAAAGATAGCCAAAATGCTGATAAAAAAAGTCAACAAAAAAATAGCATTAGCACTGCAGCTAGTGTCCCTGATAAAACAATTTCAAACACTGTACATACTGAGAATCAGCACACTGATTCTGCCACCAAAGTAGTGGCTAACAAAACAGAGTTGAGACTTAAAAAGAGTCAATCTCCCTTCAATTTGGAGAGTGATATTGCTAAAATTAAAATCTCTATCCCAATGTCTGAGCTGGCCACTCAGGATGTATATAAAGGCCAAATTTTGAGAGCATTAAATCTAGGTGAAAATAGTGACACTGTCAATCTGAGTGATGATCAACCAGCCCTTCTATTTGGTCCAAAGATAGAAGGGAAGTTTCAGGAAGGGGTAGTACCTCCTTTTTATATCAACCTCAATATCCATGACAAGATCCTTCACAACGCAATGCATGACTCTGGGGCATCACACAACCTAATGCCTAAGGTAGTTATGGAGAGGTTAGGCCTAGAGATAACCCGTCCTTATAAATATTTATATTCATTTGACTCTATCAGAGTTAAATGCCTTGGCCTAATCAAATATCTATGTGTGAACTTGACCCAGATTCCAGCCAAATGTATGGTTATGGATGTGGTGGTGGTAGATGTGCCACCTAAGTATGGAATGTTACTATCGAGGTCATGGGGAGCCAAGCTGCAAGGTACAATGCAGATGGATGGCTCATATGCCACAATCCTTGTCTTTAGCCAACTTAGGAGACTGTATAGAGAGGCACAAATGAAATTTATGGTTAGTAGCCCTGAAAAGCCTAAAAATTCACCTCTGTACTATGTACACACAGACCTGGATTACTTTATCCTTTGTAATGATGAATCCGTTGGTGAGTCAGAGCTAGAAGACATAGATGCAAACGATGGAATAGAGCCCATAGATTTCAACATAATGGCCAATCTAGACTTAGAAGAAAACGAAGAAGAAACCTCTGGACAGTACACTGAAACCGAAACTCAGAATGAACAGAAAATAGAATACAAACAACTAACTAGTCATTTCTCCGAGCTACATGCACATCAGGAAGAAAAAAACCCTCCACACCACAATGCAGATCCCATATTACAACATAACAGTGAAACTAGCATTAGGGATGAAAATGATGTTAAAACTGAAAACGATCCCTTATGGAGAATGAATTTCGATGGGTCATGCACTAGAAAGACTGCTGGAGCGGAAGTGTGGTTACATAACATAGAGAGTGACTATAATGAGAGTCATGCCTTTAATCTGAACTTCAAATGTACAAACAATATCGCAGAGTATGAAGCTCTCATCCTAGGCCTGAATCTATTGAAAAAACTAGGAGCCTGTAGGATAGCTGTACATGGAGACTCTGAGTTAATCATAAAACAAGTGAATGGAGAATATACAACGAAACACCCTAGATTGAGAGCGTACATGAATGACACTATGGATTTACTGAAAACCTTTATAGAGTATGAACTGGTGTTTGTTCCCAACAGTCAGAACATAATTGCGAATGGATTAGCCTGCATAGCTAGTTCATACCATAAGTCTCCTAGTGACAAACAAATCATCATTCGGACAAAATACAGACCTGCGGTGCCTGATAATGAGAAATATTGGCAGGTCTTTGAGGGTGACAAGCAGATAGAGAATTTCCTGATTGGTAGGAATGAGTTTGAGTTCTCTGATTCAGACTCTAAATCCGACGAAAGCTGCCTGAGTGAAAAACCCCTCGATGAAGAAAAATCACCCCATAATGTAGAAATAAAAACTTTAACTGAACAATTTGGAAATCCAACTGAAGAATATAAGAATGCAGATAAAGAGGAAATAGAGGTGCTGCAGTCAAAAGATAAGAATATACATCGGGGACTGGCACCTTTAGAGAACCTGTTTGATTTCGACGACGTAGCGAAAAAACCCACTATAGAACACTCAGACTCTGATGTCTAGGAATGCAACATAGGCATTGAGGATAAGCCTAAGATGATCAAACTGGCTAAGTCATTACCCGCAAACATGAAAAATAAATATATTGACTTATTTAAAGAGTTCATCGATGTGTTTGCCTGGAGCTATGAGGACCTTAAAGCCTACGATACGAACATCATACATCATAGAATCCCTTTAAAAGAAACCAAAAACCCTTCAGATAGAAACTTCGCAGAATTAACCCGAAACAACTGCCTCTAGTTGAAAAGGAAATCAGAAAGATGTATGAGGCAGGAATTATAGTGCCTATGAGGTTCTCTGACTGGGTTTCCAACCTTGTATCCATGAGAAAGAAAATAGATGGGATCAGACTATGCATCGATTTCAAGAACCTTAACAGAGCCTCACTTAAAGACAATTACCCCTTATCGAAGATGGAACACATCCTACAGAGGGTAGTTGGCTCAAAAAGGATCTCCCTGTTAGACGGTTTTTCAGGCTATAACCAAGTTTTAGTACTCCTAGAAGACCAACTCAAGATGGCTTTCACCACTCCACGGGGCACATTTATGTACGTAAAAATGCCTTCTGGAATAATGAACACTGGTGCGACCTTCCAACGAGCAATGGACATAGCCTTTTCCGAAGAGATAGGGCACTTCATTGTCATCTATCTGGATGATATAATAGTCTATTCCAAGACTGATGAGGAGCACCTAAGACATCTGAGAAGAGTGTTTGAAAAATGTAGAAGGTTCGGTCTGTCTTTAAATCCCAAGAAGACTATATTTGGGCTTCAAGAAGGTAAGCTTCTTGGCCATATTATATCAGAGAAGGGAATTAAGATAGACCCGCAAAGAGTTGAGGGAATACTACAGATTACACACCCGAGAAACATAAAAGAGTTTTAGTCCTTTATTTGGAAAATTAACTTCTTAAGGAGGTTTATTCCCAACTTAGTTGAACACCTTAGGAATATGAAAAACATGCTAAAAAAGGGTGCAAGGGTTAAGTGGACTGTAGAAGCTAAAAAATATTTTGAATCAGTTAAACTTGCACTCACCCAGGCACCTGTCCTAATTAGCCCAGATTTCTCAAAATATTTCCTGATATTTTCCTTTTCCTCCGAGCATACAGTGGTTGCAGTTCTGCTGTAGAAAAATCCAGAGGGAATGGAACAGCCTATTGCTTTCTTCATCAAAGCTCTAATGGATTCACCCTTAAAATAAAACATAATGGAAAAATAGGCCTATGCCTTGGTAAAGGCCTTAAAAGACTTTAGGGTGTATATACTGCATTCTCACATCATAGCCTACGTGCCTAACATTGTGGTTAAAGAAATTTTGTCCCAAGATCCTGATGGGAAGAGGGGAAAATGGATTGCTGTAATATTAGAGTATGACCTGGAAATAAAACCCAAAAAACTGATCAAAGGTCAGAGCCTAGCTCAACTGATGGCTGAGTCTAACTTGCAGGCCCTTGACATAAACATGGTAGATGCCCTGGAAGAACAGGAAGGGTTGCCTGATCCTACTGTTGAAGAAACATTTCAAAACTCTCCTTGGTATTCTGATATCCTGTATGTGCTCACAAACCTCAATGCCCCTCTTGATTTATCAAAGACTAAGGCCCGATTCGTAAAGCTAAAAGCTAGAAAATTTTGCATACTGAATGAATGTTTATATTGGAAAAGTGCAAATGGTCTATTGCTTAAATGTTTGCCTGAAATTGAAGCAAAGAGGATTAAATAGGAGTTCCATGCTGGAGAGTGTGGAGGCCATTTAAAATGGAAGGCCACTGCTAACAAAATACTCAGAGCTGGCTATTATTGGCCTACACTTTTCAATGACATTCATAAAATGATAATTGCCTGCCATAAGTGCCAGATTTTTGAGGGCAAAAGAAAGCTCCTCCCTTTACCATTACAACCCATTACTGTTGAGGCTCCCTTTCAACAATGGGGCCTAGATTTCATAGGAGAAATACACCCTGATTCTTCTGCACAACACAAGTGGATCCTTACGGCCACAGAATATTTCACAAAGTGGATAGAGGCCATACCTTCTAGGAATGCCACAGATTTTGTTATCATTAAGTTCCTAGATGACCACATCCTCTCTAGTTTTGGCTGCCCAAGAAAGATAATCACTGATAACGCTGTTGCTTTTGGATCCAAGAAAATGGTTGATTTTTTTCACAGGTATCAGATAGCACTCGGTCATTCAACGGATTATTACCCACAAGGTAATGGGTTCGCTGAATCATCAAACAAGAGCTTGGTAAACATCATCAAAAAGCTGCTTGAAGAGAGCAAGAAGTCATGGCACAACAAGTTAGTGCATGCTTTATGGCCTAACAGGCTAACAGCAAAGAAGTCCATTGGCATGTCACCATATCAACTTGTCTATGGAATAGAGGCAGTATTTCCAACCAGCCTTGGGGTACCAGTGATTAAACTATTCCAAGAGATTCAGACAGAAGAGGACAGTATGGTAAGGAGGGTAAATCAAACAATTCATCTCCAACAAACAAGAGAAGAAGTCTATAACAGAGCTATGAAAGTTCAGGAAAATATAAAGAAGTTATTTGACAAAAGAACAAAATCTTGTGACTTCAAAATTGGAGATAAAGTTTTAAAGTGGGACTCAAGAAGAGAAGACAAAGGAAAACATGGAAAATTTGACAGTTTGTGGCAGGGTCCTTACATCATACAGGCCACTGTGGGTCCAAATGCTTTTTTTCTGCAGGAGATAGATGGTACAGAACTATTTGGGGGTCCTGTCAGTGGCAGGATGCTCAAGCATTACTACTGCTGATTTCCGATTTCCAGTTTTCATTTCCATTGTAAATACCATTGCAGCGTTTTGTTTTCAAAGAAAAAGAGAAAATGCTTCAAAAAACAGAGAAAGAGAGGTTTAGACATGCTCAAAACTCGAACCTCAGAAATGCAAAATATTGGCTCTAATATGATCAAAACCTAAGCCAACGAAAGTAAAAGAAGCTGGTTCTAATATGCTAAAAATATGAACTAGCAAAGAAGAAGAATTAGCTCTAACATGCCCAAAACCAGAGCTAAAATAAAGAAGGAAGTGACTCTAACAGGCTCAAAACTTGAGTCACGAAGAAAAGAAGGATGCTTCAGATGTTTCAAGATTTCAAGCCTTCGAAATTTTGTTTTCAAGTTTCTGCAATTTCAGTCCACGGGCAGCTATCTTTATGCCATGGAACCACAACAAACTAAACTGTCTAATCCTAGTTTGACTATTTTTAAATTTCTACTGTAGAATGTAGAGAAGAAATCTGCTAGACAGTTTAATCCTAGCAGATATTAGATTAGGTAGAGAAACTATGAGGCCAACAGTTTAATCTGGTCTCATGGAGGAATAAGGGTATAATTAGACTAGTTTGTTTTCTGCTTTAAATTAAAAAAAATGATGAAGAAGGTCTGCAAATTCAAATGCACTTTGAAGAAAAAAATGTTAGGATTGTAGGATGGGTAGGTAGATTGTTTGGGGAATGTTTTCTGCTGATTAATATCCATCATGTTTGTAACAGCTGAAACAAATAAGAAATATGGTTCAAATATCAGGCATCTGGCCTACTCCAAAGATCATTTTTGAATTCTTGACACCTTCAAGAAGATGCCATCCCCATGTGGAGCCACTGTTAGCCACCTATGAATTTTTTGTCAAGAAAATAGGTTGCTGAATTTTTTTGAGCCTTCAAGAGATACATTTACTATGAAAATATCTCATCCTTGAAGCCTCTGTGTGTCCTTTGCCTTTGCGAAAATCTTCACTGCTGTTTCCATAAACAAGCCTCACTGTCTGTGAAAAAATTGTGCTCAGAATGGCCTTGATTTGCCCCTTATATCTCTGCAAAATTCCTCATTTTAACCCTATTTTCCCTTTTTTCAAAGTGTCCCCTTTAACCCCAAAAATCCCTCCTAAGTCTTCCAAACCATCTATTTCATCCTTTTAAACCAAGTGAAATCCCTTCATCTAGTTTTAAAACCCCTTTATTCCCGTACCGAAACCCTTGTTAGGCCTTAAAAGCGTTGTTTTTAAAGCCAAAAACACATTTTTATATAAAACAGGCTTAGCCCCTTTTCGGCCCATCCCCTAACCACTTCCCCTCCATAAGGCCCAGCGCTAAGACCAAGCGCTAAGTCAAAGGGCGCTAATCGGAATCGGAAGGTGTCCGGGAGCGCATTTTCTTTGAAAAGTTTAAAATCTCTGATGCGATGGTATTTCTTCTATTAAGTGCGGGTGCAATATCATCCGTCGATCTATACAGATTTGACGGTCCGCGCTTATTTCACTGTGCCCCGCTTGCTCCCCATGTTAACTTCTGATGATAACCTTCGCCGTCGATCCATATTTAAATCCAACGGCCATCGCAATCTCGCGTAATCGCACCATCGAAAATTCTTTATTGTGCTAGTCTTTGTTCCCCTCGATTGCAATCTCGGCCGTTGAATCCACAAGAACCAACGGTCAGGATTGAATCACGCTTCGCCCTTTTCCCTCCATCGGCTCTCCTCCGAAACAATCTCCACCGTCGATATGAAGTCGATCCGACGGTCCAGAGCGAATCGCTCCTTCATCCCATCGGAGATCTGGCCCCTGCCTCCTTCACTTCCGATTGAATCCTAGCTATTTAATCCTCTTGATCTGATGGCCTAGATTACTCTCGACCACTAACTATATCCTCCGCCTATGTTTTTCTCTGCAGATCTCAGCCGTTCATTCATAAATCGGACAGCCTGTGATAAAACTGCCTTCCGTTGGCCCCCACTCTATTGTTTGCGCACGTTCCTCGTATCATGCCCCTCCATCGCCGTCGGATCTCGCTAGCCCAGATCCAATGGCCCACAACAATATCGCGCAGGTTTCATGTCTAAAGTTTAATGTCTAAGATGTATGTGATATGGGCGGTTTTCTAGAGCCACGTGTCAGCCGGGGACCCATATCGCATTCAAGAAGCGAAAAAAGCCTTCGAAAGTTTTTGCCGCGCGAAAACAATGGTTTTTGATCCCGAAAACCACTTCCCCACTTCTATGCTTGAAAGTCTATTAACAGATCTCGACCGTTGATTTTTTCAGATCAACGGCCCACAATGCATCTCGTGTTCCATTCATGTTTTTCATCGCGCGACCATGGCATCTCATCGGATCATTGTAACTATCGATCTCCTCCTGAGATCCGACGGTCCATATCAAATCGCCCTCTGCCCAGGATTGGGTCCCACCACTCAAGTCCATTTCATATATTTCTCATTGCATTTCCATTCATTTATTTGTATTTCGCTAAAGTCCAAACTTTCACGATTTACATTAAAACATCATTTCTTTCGCCCGATTTAAAATTTTAATGTTTTATGTTAAAGGTTTATATTGTTCCGCCCAATATCACGACTTTAGTGTTTCCATTAAATTTCATTGCATAACGCCACACCTTCCAAAAGTCATTCTGTTAATTAATCTCCACCGTCGATCATCACCTCCACATATGATCAGATGGTCCACATGCATATTTCCACCAAACCTTCATCTGATCATTTTTCCACCATTTCATTGCATTTTTCCACCGCTTTCCATTGCATCCACAACATTCACCTCTGTGTGTTGCCATCCTCACAACGTTCCACTACATCCATCGTCCCACCGCATAGATTTTCTTAACTTATTTGTGTGTTTTGTAGGTTTACAGGAGGTAGAAACTGCCATTGCTCACAGTCATTATCATAGTGACATAGAGCGCAGAGAAGGCTAATTTTCAGAGCCTGATATTACAGAGAAATGCCTGGGAAGGTATTACAATGTAATTTTTCATCAAAGTACAGAGTTTAACTCTGTAAAGCCTCTCCAGCACCATTAAATCTCAAATTTCATAGACAGAGACAGTCACGAAGCGGCAAAGAGTATCAGTGGATAATCAGAGAGTTTAATGCCTGTAATTAAAGATTTTAAGCTCTGATTCAATGTTTAAAGGAAAAAGTTACCAGATTAAAGAGCTCATGATTAATACAAAAGGCCTAAAGAGGCCTAACGCATAGAAAACAATATCATCAGTGTTTCACATCAGCAGAAGTTTCCCTCCTGAGAAAGGACACATTACCCATACTGTTTTTATTCTGTATCGTGTTCCTGAGAAGATTTCCATCCTGATAGAAGTCCTAATGATACTAGAGCATTTGTTACGCATCATGGTAGACCTCAAAGTCATTTATCTGCCTTTTTTTTTATTCACCAGATTACTGCAGAGTACTACGGCCGAAAGTACATCAAGAACATATCCAGAGTAAATTTCAACCTGCCGAAGACCACTCTTTCATCCAAAGAGTACCAGAAATCAATGCATAGATATTAAGATAGAATGGGCCTTGAACCTCTTCTTCTACTTATGTGTTAATGTTTCATTTAGTGTTTCATCTACCTCCTCTGCCTCTCTTTCAAATATAAAACTCATGAAGAAACTCATTGTAAAGGTTGTTGATCGGATATCTGTGAACTGTAAGATGTTTATCTTGAGATATAGTTCTCTGTGTAAAGTTGTAAGATAGGCCGAGGAAGATGTTTTCGGACTGAATATCAAGCTGTTGGAAATGTTGTACATGACTGGTGTTGCTCTTTAATATGACAAGCACATTTATTTGGATCCCGATTTAAAGCAACAGTGATGTTTTTCTTACTTTGTCTCTGTTTTCCTTTGTAATTCATCACATTTCATTTCTCTGGTACGCATCAGAAATCTGGCATAGGATATACCCTTGCATGGCACCCTATGTTTTTTCTCTCCCTACCTTCGATGTTTTCTACTGATTGTGTTATCTAAGGACTTATTCAAGTTAATTTAACCAGTGTAGTAGCAAATATTTTCTTCTAGCTGATGTATGAATTAATGAATCTGTTCTTAGATGTTCTTGCTGGGTTTTAATTGAAACAAATTGGGATACTGGGAGTTTAGAATGTTGTTTTTGTCTCACTAGGGTCTTTTTCAATCAATTGAACCTTTCCAAGTTCCCTTAAGTTGGATGCCGAAGAATTGAAAGTTCAAAGTCTTTCTATGATCTCAGGTGTTCACCTTTGTGTTTAAATCTTTAATGTTTCCTTTGTCTAAAGAGTTAACCTTTTAGTAGTTGGATCATATGTGTTTAATGGCATGTCCTGTCCCTATATCTGATTCCTAATTGGTCACCTTGGAGGTTTCCTTGTCATTCATCTTCCTTCCTTACCATTTCATACCACACTATCATCTTTAAGATCCTATGCTTTAGATGAATAGCCCAATTGAAAACCTTGAATACTGAATAGAAAGTAAACCCTTTCCTGAATCCTTTGCCCAATGGTCTCAAGTGTTCTCTGAATTTATCTCCCCTTTACCTAAAATCCTCTTTGCTCATCCTTGTCTTATACTGAACCCTTCCTTCCTGATTCCCAACAACCAAACAAACAATCAAACAAACAAACAAACCCGTACCTATAACTAGCCTAATATCTTCAAAATTGAACTTCAAAGACATATACCTTTGCCTATATAGAGAGATCCCTCTCTAGACCTAGGAGGGCTAGATCCTGAGGTCTAAAAGTGGTTCTGATGTTTTCTCATCTTTTGGTATTTAGAAACTTGCCAAAACATGGGAACTCCAACAACTACCACAGTTCCAGCCATCATGGCAGGAAATGTGCCACGTCCACCTGCTGCTGCACTTGCTATGTATGCCCCTCTTGTTCTTCTAATTGTCCTAAATGCCCTTCCTAGCAAATATTCTTCTAGAATCAAAACTTGGGGAAGTAATTAAGAGATTACAACTAAAGAGCATGTAGACCAGTTTAATGACTTCATAGAAAGAGAGGAGGTTGACCATGAGGATGTCAAGATGAGATTGTTTGATCAGAGCTTTACTGGTGAGGTCAGGAAGTGGTTCAAAGCCCTTGCTACAAAAATCATACATAATTGGAATGAATTTGAAGATATCTTCTTGAGGAGGTGGGGAAATGGAACCAATCCTGTGTAAGCCCTCACTGAGTGTAATAGTTTGAAAAGAGATGTTGATGAAACTGTTCAAAACTTTTCCAAGAGATTTAATAGATTTTATGACACCATCCCTACCCATCTAAAGCCTCCTCCAGTAGCAACTCAACTGAGATAAGATGAGGCCTTTGATTATGACTTTTCTATCCTATTGAGAGAAAGAGAATCCCGTTCATTATCTGAAATGAAAAATGATCCAGTTTAGGTGGAGGTCAATATGATAGCAACAAAAAATTCAAAGATGGGAAAGACTAAATTGAAAGAAGAAGATAAGCCTTCCACCTCAGAGGATAAATTTGATTCCATGATGAAGACACTGGAAAAACTAATGGATAGGCTTGCCCTTGGGAATTCCTCTGCTCCTCCTACACAACATGAGTCTCAGTTTAGAAGACCTCAAAACAAACAGAGACAAAGGGAAAATAGAAATCAGCCACCTGACCCTCAAGTAATGCCTCCTTTTCAGAAAAACTTAGTTGATGAAGAATATCAGACTAAAATACAAGAAGACTCAATTCATTGCTTAGATGAAAACATGTCAAGAATGTTTTTGACTAAGGAGGAACATGATGAGTCAAATCATGATGTAAACAAGGGTGAGGAACCATCTGATTATCTTAAAGAATATCAACATGCAATATTTGAGATGCAGAAACAATACAACCTTAGAAAAAAAAATGTTCCAATTACTGCAAACAAAACATAGCCCAAGAAATATGCCCCTAAAGCTGCTGAGGTTAGGAAAGATACACCACCTCCTTCTCCTGTCAAAGAGACTGAAAAATCTTCTTCTGTTTTCAATTTGGAGAGTGATATCTCTAAGATCAATATCCCAGTACCTTATGGATAAATTCTTAAGGTGAATGAATACAAAAGTAATATTTTCAAAGTGCTAAATTCCCAACCAGGAGCTGCTGATATCCTAAATGTTTAAGAAGATAATCCAACCATATACTTGGGTCCAAGATTAGAGGATAAACAAAATGAAGAGGTGCCCCCGTTTTATGTCAGCCTTAGTATTCATTACATGACATTACATAATGCCATGTTGGATTCAGGGGCCTCTCACAATCTTATGCCCAAAGTGATCATGGAAAGGATGGGGTTGGAAATTACTAGATCATATAAGGATTTGTTTTCCTTTGATTCAAAATGAGTTCAGTGCATTGGTTTAATAGAAGATGTTGTTGTTGGACTCACACAAGTCCCTGCCAAGATAGTGGTCATGGACATTGTGGTTGCAGACATTCCACCTAAGTTTGACATGCTGTTATCAAGGTCACGAGCAACAAAGATCAAGGGTACAATGCAGATGGACCTAACTTATGCCACCATTCATTTTTTTGGTGAGAAAATGAGAATATACAGAGAAACAAGGATGGCTTACATGGTAAGTAGTAAATATAAACCTCATAATTTTCCAATATATGCTGTTGATACTGAATTAGGATCTGCTATTCTCTTCAATGAATTAACTAATGAAGCAGAAGATGAAAAGAAGGCATAAAATCAACAAACTGAAATTCAAGAAACAAAAAATCAGCAGATAGAAAATCAACAAAACAATGAGGAGAAGGTAGAAGGCTGGTGGTTATTACACTTGGATGGATCAATAGGAAGAGAGTGGGCTGGAGCAGGAATTTGGATCACAACACCAGAGGATGAAAGTAAGTTCTTTTCTTACAAACTGAATTTTGATTGCACAAATAACATGGCTAAGTATGAATCTTTATTTTTGGGCTTAGAAATTTTGAAAATAATGGGTGCCCCAAAGATTTATGTTTGTGGAGATTCCAAATTAGCTATTAAGAAATTTGAGTGTGTATATAAAAATAAGGATGTGAGAATGAGGGCATACATAAATTTGATCATGGAGATGTTAGAAAATTTTCAAGAATATTAATTTATTGTGAAGACTAGGGACCAAAACTCAATAGCTGACTCCCTAGCTGTCTCTGCAAGTTTATTTACCATTTCTGTACATTCCATTGAAAGATATGAGGTTGAATTTTTCCATAGACTTGCTATCCCTGATAATAAAATCCATTGGAAAGTTTTTAAGGATGACCAGCAAGTAAAATTTCTTATAGAACTGAAAGAGGAGCTTGAAAGTACACAAGTAGATCAACAAAACATGCTTGCTGAAACAAAGGGAAATTCTGAAGTATTATAATTGAAGAATAACTCTATACCCAAATGTCTCATACCCCTTGAGAAGCCTTTTGATCAGAATGATGTGTTGAAGTCTCCTAGGATACAAGCTGACGATGAATATGTAGAGAGTTGTAACCTTGGTACAGTAGCAATGCCAAAAATGATTAAGATTTCAAAGTTTCTTTTAGTTGACATGAAACAGAAATATATTGAGGTGATGAAAAGGTTCATAGATTTTTTTGAATGGATTTATGCTGATTTGAAGAAGTATGATCCTACTATCATTCAGCATACCGTTCCTATTAAGGAAAATGAAAAGCCTTTCAAGCAGAAGCTGAGGAGGATTACTCCACTTCTCATGCCTCTGATTGAGAAGGAAATATAAAAACTCTTTGATGCCAAAATTATTGTTCCATTCAGATTCTCAAAGTGGTTTGCAAACATGGTTCCAGTCAGAAAAAAGAGTGGAGAAATAAGAATATACATTGACTTAAAAAACTTGAACAAAGCCTCTCTGAAGGACAATTACCCTCTCCCAAATATGGACCAAATTATGCAGAACATTTTTGGTTGCCAAAGAATGTTAATGGTAGATGGTTTTTCAGGGTACAATCAGATACTTGTGCATCTAGAAGATCAGGAGAAAACAACCTTTAACACACCATGGGGCACATTCATGTATGCCAAGATGCCCTTTGGTCTGATGAATGCAGGAACAAGTTTTCAAAGAGCAATGGACATTGCATTTTCTGAGGCAAATGATAAGTTGGTGGTTGTCTATCTTGATGACATAAAAATTTTCTCAAGGAGAGAAGAAGATCATTTGAAGCACCTAGAAAATATTTTGCTGAAGTGTAGAAGGTTTGGAATTTCTCTCAAACCCACTAAAAGAATTTTTGCTCTGACTTCAGGGAAGTTACTTGGGCATATTATTTCGAAATATGTGATTAAGATTGATCCAAGCAGGGTCAATGCAATTCAAAAAGTGGATCTGCCTAGAAGCAGAAAGGAAATTTAGTCTTTCCTTGGAAGGGTAAATTTTGTGAGGAGGTTTATTCCTAGTTTTGTTGCAATTATAAAAGACATAACAAAAATGCTGAAGAAGGGAGCTGAAATCAAGTGGACAGTAGAAGAAAATCACTCATTTGAGGAGATCAAGGAGGCAGTCACTCAAGCACTAGTTTTGATCAGCCCGTATTTTACAAAAGAATTTTTGGTTTTTACATTTGCATCAGAAAATAAAATTGCTGGAGTTTTGCTACAGAAAGGACAACAAGGTATTGAGAAGCCCATTTAATTTTTTAGTAGGAGATTAGCTAAGTCAGAGCTGAAGTAAAACATCTTAGAAAAAGAAGCCTATGCCTTGGTTAAAGCCATCAAAGATTTCAGAATTTACATTCTGCATTCTCATGTCATAGCTTTTGTTCCTAATGATGTTGTGAAGGACATCTTAACTCAAGATGATCCCAATGATAAGAGAGGGAAGTGGATAGCTAATTTTCTGGAATATGATATAGATATCAGACCCAAAAAATTGGTCAAAGGTCAAGGCCTAGAAAAGCTGATGGCACAGTCAAATTTTGATTGTATTGATATGAATTTAATTACAGAAATTTTAGAATTATCAGATGAAGATGAAGAGCTAATTCCCAGTGAAGAAAAATACATCCTTTTAGACTGGTACAAAGACATTATTTTTGTCTTACATCATCTTAGAGCACCTGTTGAGTTGACAAAGTCCAAGGCAAGGTTTGTGAAGCTAAAGTCTTTGAGGTATTGCATCATTGATAAAAATATGTATTGGAAAGATACTGGTGGTATTACTTGGAATTGTTTGCTGGAAGAGGAGGCTGAAAAAGTGATTGAGGAGTTTCACAAAGGAGATTGTGGAGGTCATCATTATTGGAAGGCCACAACAAATAAGATTCTTAGAGCAGGGTATTATTGGCCTAATATGTTTAAAAATGTCTACAAAAAGATTGTTGCCTGCCATGAATGCTATATTTTTGATGGTAAGAAGAAGCTTGTTCCTTTACCTTTGATGCCTATCCACATTGAGGTGCCATTTGAGTAGTGGGGGCTAGATTTTATTGGTGAGATTCATCCATCATCTTCAAGTTAGAATCGTTAGATTCTGACATCAACTGATTATTTCACCAAGTGGATTGAAGCTATCCCAACTAGGTAAGAAAATGATTCAGTTATCATTTCATTCTTGGAAAATAATATATTGTCTAGGTTTAGCTGCCCTATGAATATCATCACTAATAATGCACAGGCATTCAAATCCAAGAAGCAGATCAATTTTTGTCATCAATATCACATTACACTTGGGCATTCTATTGCATATTATCCACAAGGTAATTGTCTTGCTGAATCTTCTAACAAGAGTATTGTGAGGATTATTAAGAAGGTGTTGCAGGAAAATAAGAAGTCATGGAATTTGAAGCTGAAGTATGCTCTGTGGGCTGATAGAGTGTGCACAAAGAGATCAATTGGAACTTCACCTTATGAGTTGGTATATGGATTTGAAGCTATTTTTCCTACATCCTTGGGAGTTCCTGTCATGAATGTTGCAAGGATTGGAGGAGGAGCCAAATGCAATTCAGAGGAGAATAAATTAGTTGATAGCCTTGCAGGAGAAAAGGGAGGAAGTCTATAACAGTGATCAGAAATTTCAAAACAGAATCAAGAAGACATTTGACAGGAAGATCAAGGAGGAAAAATTTCAAATCCAAGATGTGGTTTTGAAATGGGAGTCCAAGATTGAAGAAAAGGGGTAACATTGTAAGTTTGAGAATATTTTGAAAAGTCCATTCAGAGTAGCTGCATTCCATGGAAGTAACACTTACATTCTATAGGAGATGGATGGACAACCTTGTGATGGAGGGCCTGTCAATGGCAGGTTTTTGAAGCATTATTTTTCTTAAGTTCTGCTGATCTTTCATTCCATTGTATATATTCCATTTTTATATGTTTTTCTGCTAATAAAGGCAAGCTAATCATCAAGCTTGAGCCCGAGGTGAAGGCCATTAGAGTTTGAAGAAAAGCTTGACAAATTTCAGCGTTTTTGTTTTAAAAAATATAGATAGCACTGGAACTATAGGTTATTTGGTGTACCACAGGGGCACACCATCCCAAGTGGAGCCACTGTTATCACTCAGAAAAAATGAAACGTCATTTGACATAGTCTTAGAGGTTTACGTGTCAAAGGTATAGTCATAGAATTCATTTTTTATTACTTGGTAAAGGAAAATTTTAAAATTCTTATTAGCCTATCCTAAGGTCGAAACCCACCCCCATTCAAGTCTTTTCATGTCACATTGGTCATTATTTCCTAACATTTTTCATTTCCCAAGATTACAAATCTGAAAAGGTCGTTTTAGCCAAGAATCCCTAATTTTGTAGCGAATTACACAGAAAAAACACACTTTTCGCCAAGAAACTGGTAATACTTTCATAGCGAAACTGCCCAGAAATACACTAAGTACGCTACGAAAGGAGGTATTCCTGTTTGTCTTTTAAAAAAAGCTGCTATGTGTCACTCAATGATTGTAAGGGTTAGGATAGATGCCATTCGAGTCAGTTAGGGTTAAATCAAGGTACAATGGTCATGGCTGAAGTCATTATTACCATTTTAAGTATGTATGAGTCATAATTATGCCATGAGTTGTCATCGAACTTTCAAATATTTACCAATTGAGTCATTTTTCATTCTCCTCTCCCTCTTTGCATGTTATTGAGCTCTGGAGAGCTATTTCACTAAGCCCAAGCCCTGGCTGGAATTTTCAAAGGTTTGCAGGTATCATTGATCAAGCGAGGCTGAGAAGTACATAAAAGCACCATGGCTGCAAATAGGAAGACCAAAAAAGGTGGCCACTATGACACTGTCTCAGATATGAGACATTAGACATGAACCTGATAAATGAAGACCCAACAACTTCAGAAGTTTTCAGAAGAATAGGGTGTTTGCAGTTTTGCCAGAGATTGCAAGGATGCCATGTGCAGGTTTCTAAGGAGTTTGCCGTCAATTTAAATGGGACAATTGCAAAAAATGCTGAACCTCACTATAACACCAGAGACTATTGTAACAGCAAGAGGAATTCTAAGAGGAGAAGAACAATGGTTCAAAGGTTTCAAATTCAACATGCAGGAATGTAAAGAATTTATCAAGCCAGAACATAGTGAGGTTGACCTTACAAATGCCATTCCAAGAAGCTACATGAAAGATAATTTCTCAAAGCTACTTCTTATCATTCAAATTTACTTCACTTGTGAAGGGAGGTATCATAAGGTTTATTCTTACCACTTCAGGCTTCTGCTACATTTTGTTGGTAAGAAATCTCTTGATCTACCTTTTTATTTATATAGAATCTTAGAAAAAATGGTAGATAAAGTTCAAGCTAAATATGAAGGAAGTGAAACCTCACTCTTTCATCATGGTTTAATAAAGTTGGTGGTTTTAGAGGAGTTAAAAAGACTAGGTAAAGATTGGTCTTCTTTTCTGTTTGTCAATGGTTTTGAAGTAGATGCCATCACCCCTAAAAGAAATCCTAAACCTAGAGGTATAACATCATCTTCAGTGGCAGAAAAAAGTGAACCAGTAGGGGCAGAGCAAAGTGAACTAGTAATCATGGAAACAGAGCAATTGCAGAAACTTGATACACCAACTGTTTCACCTGCAAAAAAAAAGCCAACTGTGAGAAAACCTGCAAAACAAGAGCCAACTGTTAGTGAACATGGAAACAAAAGGATTACAAGAAGCCAAACAGTGGCTAAGGGAATTTTAGAAGACAATCTGCATGCTATTTATATCGAAGGGACTCTCATAGTCGAAGCTGAGGATATAAATGAGGGAGGAAAGAAGCTCAAGATAGCCAAATCAACAAAGAAGTTAGAGTTTGAAGGTGAGGATGCAGGTTTCATGTTTCAGGCTAGGAAACCCATGAAAAGACATGATAGAAAACTCTTGGAAAGCAGTAAAGAAGTTCACTTAAACTATCAAGCCATTACCAAGCATCATTGACCTTTCATCACCTGCAAAAGAAGAATCAGTCATCAAGCAAAAGAAAGGAAAGGAGGAAATTATTGAAAAAATAGAGTTTGAGGTTTTTGAGGAGCAGTTGAAGTTAGCAAATCATGAAATAGTAGTCTTTAAGAAAGAGGCAAGGAAACATAATTTCCAAAAAGTGCATTTTGAGAAAATGAAAGAAATTTAGGAAGAGCAGGTTGATAGTGTGTCAAAGACCTTAGATGATACACAAAAATTAATCAAATAGACAATTCCATTGAGGAAAGAGGTGAAGCATGTTAGAAGAATGAACCTGCACTTGAAATCTAGCAACAAAAAACTAAAGGACCAAGTCAAAGACCTCCAAGAGCAGTTAGAATTGATCCATGAGGAGCTGGAGAAGAAGGGTTTAAAGATGACTGTAGTTGAGGAACCCATAGCTCAACTCATCATTAATGAAGAGGAAACACCTCAAGGCTCTTAAGTTGAGTTTTATTATGTTTTAAGAGTTTAATGGCATGTTTAAAACCAATTTTCTACAGTTAGAAGGTACCTTTTTGAGATAGGGTCAAAATTTGGAAATTACACAGTTTTCCACTGTTTCGTAGCATTTCCTAGGCTTGAAGCTAGGAAAATTCTACATAAATTTCTGTAGCTTTATTTTTGCTTCTAAAAGATTTTTTTGCAGCTTTTAAGGAGGGGATATGGTAGTGATAACGTTTCAGGTCATGATGGACACTATGGAACAACAAAGAAGCATAAATTTTGAGTTTAAAATTCATTTTTTGGACGCTATGAAACTGCTCTGTTTTTGTAGCGAGCTATTTTTAAAGGTTTCTGAGCACTTTAAAAGCAGTTTTGGATAGGTGGAAACGTCCAAAATATCAAGGGACCTTGCCACCAAATACTTATGACTTGAAGACCATGAAATGGAGACAGCTCAGCAGCTAAAGCCTTCGTTGAAGATAACGTCCTGTTTTCCTGAAAAATAGGGTTTGTTTCCATATATTTAGGAGGATATTTAAGATGTCAAGTAGTGATGAGCTATGTCATAGCTTATTCGAACATGTGAGGCTTAGTTGTCAGATATGTAACTGTTTTAAGAGATAAGGTAGTTTGATGTAATAAATATGAGTTTGAGTCCTATTAGGAAAATGACTGTTTTAGAGTATAAATGCCATTTTCTGATTAAAAGACATGTTTTTCTGTTGTGTAAGGTGTCATTAGAAAAATTCGATGAATCTAGCCAAGAGGTAGATCATCTCTGATGTAAGAAGGTCTATTTAAAGGCAGATTATCGAAATTGTAAAGGGTTGGAGACTTTTTGCACTACTGCTGCTTTATGTAATTTGACTTATATCAGTAATACAGAGGACTTCTTCTTGACAGACCTGATATTCTCATGGAGTTTTTAATGCCTTTATGATCTATATTTTTATGTGTACCACTTGCACTAGATTTCATATTTATTAATCAAAATTCATATGTTTATTCTTTGACTTTCTTTATTGATGAAATGAGTGTGTTGCCCTATGTTCTATGTGTGATTTGCCTTTGTTAAAAACTCTTATCTACCTTAGCTTCCATGTCAAGAAACCTTACCACTGAGTCTACTGATTTTTTGACTCCATAAGCCCAATGGTTGCCAACCTGTATTCTTTTCAACCTACATACATCAAAATCAAGTTACTTTTAAAATAGATTTAGCCATCTAGTTTCATTATTATCGAACATCATAAACCCCTTTGAGAGAGCCCTCTTAGACTGAAGAGGCTAAGCTTCAGTCAGAAGATGGTTTGAAACAGTTACATAGAGTTTGTATGATTAGCAGCCAATCAAGTGCAATTTTGTGATAACACCCAATACGTCTATTACAGAGAAATATATTACTGTCTTTCTATCTTGTTCATCTTCGACCTTTTATAGTTTAAAGGAGAATTCAAAAGTAGTAACGGATCCTTTCCATTACGGGACCCTGCTGCTTCGTGGTTATCATTTGACTACTCCAAGCATGGACGTGCCTCTCCATCTTCCGCCGATCTGTAGGAGCCACTATGATTCCGTTTTCCTTCCTTTTCGACTGTCTTTTGGTCATTAGCTGTTCAGCTGCTTTGCTTCCCTATCGATAAAGATAGTGACAAGTCAGTTCTTACGTTATTAAACACTCGTTTTATCATTAGTTCACTCTGCCTTGGATTTAAATTATTTTCTTTATTTTATTGCTAAGATGAAGGGAAAATACATAAAAGTACATGAAAAATCATGGTAAAGATGGGGTGAAACGTACCTTATTCTTGGCCCAACATACTCCCTCACTTACCTTTTTGTAGGTCCTCGTGTAAATAAATGGTTGAGGTGTAGCTGGGTTAGAGAATATGCATGGTAAACCTCCTCTTTGTAGAGTCTGAAGCCATGTGTCTATTTAGTCTTTGCAAAGGATGAGTTTGTGAGCCCCTCTGGTAACTCATAATCGTGATGATAGTCCTCATGGGGGTACCAGATGCAGGGGCACCTGTATCTGCACCCTATCCATGTAGGGCCCATGTTCAAAATTAGGTTGCTGTACAAAAGGAACTTGGAAGCAACAAATTTGAAGTTCCTATAACCAAATGGCTCTCTGTTCTTCACATTGTTTGTAGAGGCTAGCCATCTCTGTTTGGTTGGTTCCAGTGCTTCTTCCTGAATGTCCTGGAAGTATGTCCGCTCATGCTGCACAATATCCCTGTGGATAGGTCCTAATTTGGATATCAATCCTTTCCTTTGCATGAATTTCTTATGCTGGGTGAATACGTACAGTGGTTTAGTAGGTTCCTCCCTGACCCATAGGTCTAGGCCATGCTCTCTTTTCTGAAAGGTGTTGTAGGCCTTAGCCCACCGAGTCTAGTTCTTGGAAAAATATAGGAAGGCCTGGAACTGAACGTCCCCTATGAAGGGGCTGGGGTTATTGTCCCTATCCTCCTTTAGAAAAAAATTGTGCTAATATAATTCACACAAAAGATGTTGGACCTGCTCATGCTGCTCATTGCAACACTGGACAAATTCCTCAATGGTTTTAAAAGCAGTGGGCTTCCCTGCCCTCACAACCTTGATTTTCACTAGTAAATACAGTTCCACTAGGAATATAGCATAATTAGTGGCTGGTGCCCTGCAAGTCAATACATAAGAGTAAAGAGAGCAAACCATACTGGTTTTCTTCTTATCTTGTTTCACTTGACCCTCTGATTTATTTAATTTTGTCCTTTCTTCCCTGAGTTGGGAAAATGTTTCGTCCCTAGTTGCAGAAAGGTCTTTAAACCTCTTCAGTAGTGCCCGATGTTCTTGTAAGGGTACTACTCCTTTTTTCACTGGGCCAATTCATGCTGGACTTGAATTAATTCGTTGCGCAACTTTTGATTGGCAACATTTTCTACTAGGGGAGTGTAGGCAGGTGTTACCTCCGTTTGAGTCCCCTTATCTTCTATAAGTTCCATATTGGTCTGCACAAAATCTTCGGTAGTGTGTATCAACTCCGTTTGTACAAAGGATTCAACCTTATTCATTAATCCACTATGTACATAAACTTCAGTGGTATCTATTAAATTGGTCTGTACAGTGGCTTCAAGATTGTCCATTAGGTTAGTTTGTATAGACATTTTAGTAGTATCTACCATTTGGGTAACAAAATCTGTTTGTGTTCCCATGGGAGCCAATTCCTTCTCAGGATTTCGAGCATTGTTTGCTTCTTTCAACTGTTTCTTCATATGTTTTATCAATTTTCTCAATCTCTTGCACTTCCTACTCATTTTCCTTAACTTGTTTTCAGGTGATTTCTCTTTTAGCAAGGTTTTGGCAGGGGAAGGAGGACTAGTGGCTTTGGTTTCAGAAATGGTTGTTCCAGTTCTAAGGTTATAAACAATGGTGTTTTCTTCATGCACCCAAGATTTTATTTCAGTATTAACTTCTCGAATGGGTGAGATAATGTTTCCTTCAGGTGTCAAGGGAACTGTCTCCATGCTTGCGTTTTGTTCTAATGGGACAATGTTTCCTGACTGATTTCCTGATTCAGATATCCCTTTTGTCCAGTCTTCCTTACTCACCCATTCGTTATCAGAGGGAGATAAAACCCTTAAAGCCTGTAATTCATCATGGTCGAGTAGTATTTCAGTGTGGCCAGAGCTGTTGGCAGTGGAAGACTGGTTCAACAGTTCTCTCTACCCCTTAGATTGTTCAGTTCGGCTTCCATCTTCATGAGATGCTCTCATTTGCTTAGGAACTTGAGCCATTTCCTCTTCATAGCCTTGTAAGGACATTTTGGGGGCTTAAAGGCAGTGTATGAGATGGTCCCACCTCATTTGGAAATCCTGAGATGTCTTTCTATAACTGCAGTCTTTCAGACTGTCTTTGTTTCCCTGGTTTTGTGATCGAAGCATGGGTCCGTTTCCCTCTTGCTCTCCTAGGTATGGTTATTATGGGAAGTTCAATCAATTTTATGACAGGGTTTTCCTTAGAGGCAGGCAAGGAATTATTAACGAAGCTATCCCAAGTTATCTGATGTTTTCATAGCTCGTAAATGATGATTAATTTAATCAAGCCATGGTGGCTGACGACTGCTTAGGGATTTTTTGTTTTTATAATTCGAACAACAGTATTGTGCAATATATAGTTCAGGGGAAAAGGAAAATTAACTGAAATTTTTCGCTTGAGAAAAGCTAATAGTTTAAGTTGGCTGGACTTTACCACATCTTGGCGTCCGTCACATGTGATGTATCTTTGTATGAACATTGCCAATTCTTGCCAAGGCTGCTGTAAAGACGCAGGGTTAATCCACTTTTCTTTTCATTCTAATGGTTCGCCTGGGTCTTGGTATACTGAGATTTTTTCTTGTAGAAGAACATGTTTTTCAGTCCATCTTTCTCCTTCTGTTGGTAGGCCAGAGACCTCAACAATGATATCCTCGGTGACCGGTATAATCCTTCCTCTGAGTATGGTATGTCCCTCCCGCAGGTTTTGCAGGAATTCAACTGCTATATCTGTGTTAAACCCTTGTAGTCTGTGTAGATATGGAAACCATCCAACTTGCTGGAGAATGGTGCGAGCTGAATTTGAGATTTGGAAGGTTGTGGGTTCATTTCAGAGAGAATTCACTCCCATGGCTAATGTGTTACCTGAACTAGTTTCTTCTTCTGTCCGCATTTCTTTCGGCCTTGTTGGTTAAAACAAAACATTGCATATGAGAAAAAATGCAACCTCATATCGTAAATGCAATGATATTTTAGTCCCATTAGGGTATCCGAAGGAGGTTGTGCGGAGAATTCACATGCTTATTCATTATGGATATTTGCACCCCCTCCATCGGGAGAATGGCGTTTGCGTCCTTAATCTCAAGAGAAGAGGAGATATTGCAACAATCATGAATGCATACGAGGAAAAGGTCAGAAATCAATAATCATCACAACTGTACATCAGGTGGAAATGATAGAAGAAGGGGAGAAAAGCGGGATAGCAATTATTATGACAGGATGTCCTATTTTGACAGTGTAGCATGATGGAAGCATGATAGTGATAGATTATGATTGGTGTTTCCATCCCTTAATTCAAACATGAAAAGATAATTCATTCATTCATAGTTAATTATGTGGGTGGATAGTGATAACACTTATTCAAGTAGTGCATTAATATTGGGAATGGATCAATAGGAAATAAGACATATATAAAAGTAATTGGCTATTGTTAGAAAAATACTTCCATACGACAAGCAAAACCACTATTACCAGTAGGCATTCATAGCCTTGACAGGGTTGCTATTTTAACCCAGAAATGAGCCAGAATCCTCTCTGTAAAAGCAGACATTTTGCTTATTTTATGGGGAGATCACTGTGCTGGTGTGGTGGAAAGATGGTCACAGTGCCGCTCACTGGGATTGTAACAGAGTGATCATGTCGACTCATGATGAGACCTTCAAGCATTTTGAGCTATCGAGAAGGTCACTACCTTGGTATGTTGGCCATTGTGGGCATGCCACTTGTTAAATCCTTATGATCATGGTAGGATGGCTCATGATGAGACCCGTTATTCTCTCTTAAAAATTTTCATATAGACATAATATTTTTTTTTTTGAATAGTAGGAATTTTTTTTGTTTTATGGAGAGACCACTACGCTGGTGTGGTGGCCAGATGGTCACAGTGCCACTCATTGGGATTGTAACAGAGTGATCAGGCCGGCTCATCATGAGACCTCCCGTCCTTCAAGCAATTTGAGCTATCGAGAAGGTCACTACCCTGGTGTGTTGACCATTGTGGGGATGTCACCTGTTAAATCCTTATGATCATGGTAGGCTGGCTCACGATGAGACCCCCTATTCTCTCTTAAAAATTTGCATATATACATAATATTCTCTTGTTATTTATACATGAAGGGAGGCTCATTAAATCCTTAAGAGTTAGGGATGGGGTGAGAAGTAAAAATAATGCCAATACAATTAATATTCTTTATTCCTATATCCTCATGTCAAGGAGAGTTACTACTTGAGAGTGTAGAAAGATATACCAACATTAGACCACGAAAATGAATTGTGTGATAATATGTTTGAACAAGAGATGTATATCCATTCATTGCATCGATAAACCATGTCAACTTCCAGAGTAGAGATTTCCATCAAAGTTTCAAAGGATCACCATATTAGTAGTATCATTGCTTTTCTCTTCTTCTGGTGCCAATTCCATTCCAAAAATGGATTTTATGGGAAGGGTGTGTAAAGAGGAGTGGATATTAAAAAAGAAATCATCACAAAAAAAAGAAAAAAAAGAAAGAAGAAAAAAAAATCAGCTGTTTAATTGGATTGAACATCAGACGTTCAACGGTTTGAACAACAAAAATAAACACAACCGTTCAATTGAATTGAATAACAGTTGTTCAATTCGATTGAACAATAGTTTTTCAATGGAATTGAACAACAGTTTTTCAATGGAATTGAACAACAGTTGTTCAATGGAATTGAACAACAATTGTTCAATGGAATTGAACAATAACCATTCAAAGGTTTGAACAACAAAAATGAACACAAAAAAAACATGGCCGTTCAATTGAATTGAATAATAGCTGTACAATGCGATTGAACAACAACTTTTCAATGGGATTGAACAACAGTCATTCAAAGGTTTGAACAGCAAAAATAAACGCACAAAAACACGAGCGTTCAATTTAATTGAACAACAATTGTTCAGTTCGATTGAACATCAGCTGTTCAAAGGTTTGAATAGAAAAAATAAACACATAAAAAAACACGACCGTTCAATTGAATTGAACAACAGCTGGTCAATTTGATTGAACATCAACTGTTCAATTGGATTGAACAACAGCCGTTCAAAGGTTTGAACAACTAAAATAAACACACAAAAAATGAATAATGGACAATAATGCAGCTGTGAGCATGAAGAAGAGATGGAATGTACAAAAATGAGAAAAACTATAAATTGCAAGGGACATATATACAATATCTACAAGAGGAAATAATTTTTTTTTATGAACTTAAAGCTGCGGGGCCATCACCCCTTGCAACTAAAATTTGGATGGTGGGATCATTACACACCTGCTCGCAGAAAGACTCCTTTGTAAGTGGTTTGTGATATAGGCACACCCAGTGTCCATTGAATCAGAAGGTGGAACCAGATCCGTATATGGTAGTCAAGGTAATGGTACCATTGCTGTGTGTTTCCTGAATTTTGTATGGGCCGGGCCACCTTGTTTGTAATTTACCTGGGAAGTCTTGGAATCTGGAGTTGTAGAGAAGTGCTCAATATCCTTTTTGGAATGTATTATTTTTGATGAGGTTGTCAAGCCACTTCGCTCGTTGTTGTTGAATAATTTCAATGCACTATAGAGAAATTAGCCGTGTTTCATCCAATTCATTTATTTGCTGGAGTCTTCTAATCTGGGCCTCCATCAAATCCAGCCCCACTTCCTGGGTTGTTCTTAGAGTCTTTATTTCGAATTCGATAGGAGGATTCCCTTCCAAATACCAAATGGTACAGAGAATAGCCAGTGGTGTTTCGCCATGCTGTGCAGTAAGCCCACAAAGCCTCTGGTAGTCTAGTAGCCCAATCCCGACGGTGTGTTGAGATTGTTTTAGCGAGAATTGCCTCAAGGATTTTGTTGGTGATTTCGACCTGCCCATTTGCCTGCGGGTGGTAGGGAGAGGTGACTCTATGGATGACATGGTGGTTCTTCAAAGTGGCCGTAATTTTATTTCCCACAAACTGTGCCCCTCCATTAGTTATCACTTCACGAGGTAAGCCATATCGCACAAATAGCTCAAAAATAAAATTGATCACAGATTCTTCCGTAGCTCTTGATAAAGCCACTGTTTCTACCCAATTTGTCACATAGTCTGTGGCAACCAGTATGTAGGTCTTCTGATTTGATGGCGGGTTGAATGGTCCAATGAAGTCTAGTGCCCACCGTTTGAAAGGTTCTACTACTAGCTGTGGTTGTAATGACATTTCATCAGCTTGGTCTGGGCGGCTCATTCTTTGGCAACTATCGCAGGCTTGGAAATATTTATTGGCATATTTAAAAATTGTAGGCCAATAATAGCCCATTTTTAATACTTCGTGCCTCATTCTGCGATCTACAAAATTTCCACCACACGGTTCATCATGACAAGCCCGTAGGATGTCATAAATCTCGTTTTCTCGGATGCATCTGCGTATATGCATATCAGCTCCTGTATGAAAAATATATCCATCGATCCAGGAGAATCTAGCACTGCACTGAACAATCAGCTTACGTTCCTTTGATGTCAAGTGTCTTGAAAGCTTTCCTACTGCCAGATAATTCGCTACATATGCGTACCATGGTGTTTTTACTACTACAGAGAACAAATTCTCATCAGGGAACTGATCGTCCACCGCCAGTGGGTCATCTAACTTTGGAACTCTAGATAGGAAATCTGCAACTACGTTCTCCTTCCCCGGGCGGTCTTTGATAGTTATGTCAAACTCTTGTAAAATCAACAACCAACGAGTCACTCTTCCATTTGTAATAGGTGTATTGGCTAAATATCTAATGGCAGAGTGATCGGTATATAGGAATACTTGATAGCCAGTTATATAATGTCTAATTTATTAATAGCATAAATGACAACCAAGAACTCCTTTTTGGCCACTGTATAGTTTAATTCAACAGGAGTGAGATTCTTGCTGATATAGTAAATAGCATAAGGCTTTTTATCTTCTTCTTGATCTAGAACTGCCCTATCACTGTGTCAGATGCATCTGAGGAAATGTGAAAGGGAAAGTACCAATTGGGGCCGCATAAGATTGGTGCAGTCGAGAACTGTTTCTTTAAATCTGAAAAAGCAGGGTCACATTTACCAGACCAATGGAATTCAACATTTCCAGCTAATGCATACAGGGGCGCAAAACTTTGTGAGAAATTCTTTATAAACCTACGATAGTACCCTACATACCCAAAGAAACTACATACCTCTGTCTGCATACAATGTGTGGCTAATAAAAGGATTACCTCTATCTTTGCTGGATCTACCTGTATTCCAACTGTAGAGATGTAGTGCCCTAGGATTATTCCTTCGGTCATCATCATGTGACATTTTTTGTTTCTCAAACACAACCCAGTAGCAATACATCGTTCTAGTACTTTTTCTAGTGTTTGCAGTGCTTGATTGAAATCATATCCATATGGAGTAAAGTCATCCATGTAAATTTTGAGTCCTTCATTTATTAAATCAGAAAAAATGCTGAGTATGGCTCTTTGAAATGTTTTTGGGGCATTTCATAACCCAAATGGTAATACCCTATAGGAAAATGTACCCCATGGGCAGGTAAAGGTCATTTTATCCTGGTCTTCAGGGGCTATCTAGATTTTATTGTAACCACTGAACTCATCAAGGAATGAGAAAAACTGCTTCCCTGCCAATGTATCAAGGACCTGATCAATAAAAGGGAGGGGGAAGTGGTCTTTCTGTGTTTCTTTATTTAGTTCTATGTAATCCACATAGATTCACCATTTCCCATTCTTCTTAGGAACGACCACTTAAGGAGAGACCCATTTGCTGTCCGAAATAGGATAGATGAAGTTTACATCAAGCAGCTTTTGCAATTCATCTTTTACAGTATTTTAGCTGCAGATTTAATCTCCGCTGAGGTTGCCGAATGGGTCAAGCATCCTTGTCAGTATAAATATGATGTGTGCATAGTTGAGGATCCATACCCTTCATGTATGGGTAGTCCCAAGAAAATGCTCCCTTATATTTCTGTAAAACCTTAATGAGCTTTTGCTGTTGGTTACTATTCAGACTGTTGGTTACTATTCGTACTACCATTGATATTTAAAGCCGGCGCAATTTCAATTAAAAGGTTACAAAGAATAGGCCGGGGTATATGATGATTATCAATTTCTGCCAAGGGGTTTCCTGTGCTTCAACATCAAGAACTGCCTTTAACATTTTGAATTTTAAATGTTTAGAAGCAGATGGTTGATTCATGAAGTTATTGATTACATCATATTTAGTTTGATCTTTGAATTCAAGTGCTTCAACTATTGTCAGCAGTGAACGAATGTTTTGTTCCTAGTATGTATGTGGATGCTTGTGAATATTTACAGTGGGGAGACTTGGTTTGGAAGGTGGGTAAATGAAAATATTTTTTATGACATCACCTGTAATATTCCAAAATTTGCATGCAGCAAATTGGAATATTAAATTTTGCTGATTACACTTAGGAGATGAATAAATGGGTAAGGAGGCCCATGTATAATAAAAATATGAATAAAATCCCTCATAATGTGAAAGGGGATCAACATAAAGGCTGGATTTCACACCTTCATGTGTGAACAGGGAATTTTGCATATGGACAAGGTCAAGTTTGACCAAGTCAACAGTGCTGGGATAGGAGGTGGAGATCATCTTGTGAGACAATGTAGAGATAGTGGGAGGAAGATTCCTTGGTGGAGGAAACCCTAATTGAGTAGGGCCCAAGGCAAGAAGGCTCACACATGCATAAAAGAAGGGAAAGGCAGCCATAGCAAGACATCTTATGAATGATATTTAATTTGTCTGCTTAGACTATTCTGCATTCTCTTGCTGTTTAGCAGAGTTGCTATGTTGCTTAGCACAAGGATCTCCTGTTTAGGAATCCTTCTCCTTTATTGAGAGGCCTCTTGAAGGAGCTTGTATTGATTTTTCCTCACATCCAGGGTTGAGGCCAAGCATCCTCCTTCAGCTAAAATGCTATTTCTACAACAATATAACGTTGTGTTGCAGGATATTGCAGTGAGGGTTCACAAAACCACTTCCTGCACTCATTTTTCAAAGGAGGGAGCCTCCATTCCTTTGGGACATCAGTAAGGAAGGCTCAGAAGCATATTTTCATATCTTGGCACTTGGCCAAAGGACTTCCATCATCTACAGCATAGTCCCTTGCAGGAACTGCGTCATTTCTTGCAAAGTTGCAGTGTGAGGGTCAATCCCTTCAACCTAGACTTGCTTTATAGGGGAAAGGGCCAACCCTTCTCCCGGGAAGTTTGTAAGAAGGATAATCCTTATTTCCTTGTATTATTAAATTGTATATATACATAGCTTCAGTTAGACTACATCCTTTTCAGATCCAGATCTGCAGATCTAACATTTGTACATCATGCTTTCATGAAACCCTTGCCGGGTTATCTTTCTGATGTGTAAAAGGAGCTATATCTCCATTTTTCTCCATGATTTGAGTAAATAAACTCCAGATATGATGTTTATACCTTATTTCATCTAATACCCTCTAAAAATCATGCTGTGCATGCTTCAGTAATTTTTTCTTTACATAAGTCATGGGATTTGGGCATTTTTGAGCCATATCGGGACCAGGAGATCTGTTTAAAAAAGAAAAAGAGATTTGTTTCTAAATATTTTCTGGGTGTGAGTCCCATATTACATAATATAAGGAATCATAGTGTTATTTCTCTTTTTTATAATGCAATTCTCTGGGAATAACATTTTTATGGTCTAAATGCTACATTTTCCCCACTTGGAATGATGTAAAGGAGCTCCTTTTTGCTGATGTTACATTCATTTGATTGCCATGTGTTTCTTGACACATTTTATGAGATAATTTATCACTTCTATTCCAAATTTGTGTTCATGTATTGCTGCATTCCCATTATGGGATATTACATCACCTCTAGCAATGGTCATACTTCCTATCCGACAGCCTATGTAAGCGTCGACTGTTGCTAACCAAGGTCGAACAAGTATCAAGGGGTGTCCATCTAACCTAATTTTTGGGTTAATAACTAAAAATTCTGCCAGATACTCCCAGGAGTCCACAGAAACCAAGATGTCCTGTAATATTCCTTTCGATTTGATAATAGATCTTTTAGCAAGTTCCAACAAGGTAGATGTGGGTTCTAACATTTTTATGCCTAACTTCTCGCAGGTTTTTGTAGTTAAGATGTTGATGGCCACGCCTAAGTCAACTAATGTGTTCGAAAAGGAGTGGCCATAGATTTGTACAATCACTATGGGGTTCCTTGGATCCTCATATTTTACTGGTGTTTCTTTACCTAGAAGTAAAAATGACAATGCTCCCACCACATGAAAAATTGGTACAATTTTTTATTTCCTCATCTGTTTCTTTCCGCATAGCTCTTTAATTGTCTTGGCATAGATAGGAATGTCTTGTATAGCCTACATAAGAGGAATTTCAATGCAAGTTTTTTTAAATTCCCTTAGGAGATCAAAATATGAAGAGACTATTGGTTTAGGCAATGTTAATATTTCAGGAAATGGAGGGGAGGAAATAATAAGGTTTTCAGTGTCTTCTTGGTCAACTACGTCCCTCCCTTGCTTTACCTCTATTTCAGTCATATTTGATTGTTTAGGTGCTATCGAAATTTTAGATTCAAGTTGTGGCAGGGTCGTATCTTCTCTAGGTGAAATAAAATGTCCTAATCTTAGCCTAAGTTCATTGCATTGATTCTGTTCAGTCTCAGGGTTTGGGTTTTCGACAATCTGGATTAGCTAAACTGGCCTGTTATTGGGATTAGGATTGGGTTGAGTTGGCAATTGAGGACACATGATAGGCTGAGGATTGTGTTGGATTGGGTATGGAGCTGGTAATGTAGGTTGATTCTGAGCCCCTGTCCCCATCGGTAGATTGTTCATCCCTAGGGGTCGTTGCCAATTTTGAGACCAATTTGTGTTGTGCGAAGTGGAGGTAGGCCACTGGGATTGATAGGGATTGTTTTGACAGTAAGGGGGGAACAAGGAAAACTTGGCCAATTATTTCATGAAGAGAGTTGTGTTGGCCAAGGAGGCATAGAAAATGATTGAGATGGCCAGGTAGAAAGAGGTGATTGGTTCTGCCATGCAGTTGCAGGGTTCTTTTGGTTAAATTATGGAGAAGAAAAGAACTGAGGTAGGTCTTGTGGCATACTTGGTCATGTTTTCCACTCTCGACATTGGTTCATTAGATAGACTGGTTCTGTCTCTTCTTATACCTCTTTAAAAATTTCTTTCAACCCTAGAAGTGAAGGGAAATGGTCAGTGGCGTGGTCCTTGGTACAAATAATGCATGTCTGGACCATGTCTAACGGACATTCCCGTTGGCTGTGCTTCTTCCGACAGCGTGGAAAAAAAACAGCCAAGTTTTGTTCTTCTATAGCTTGCGTCTGATTGGCTTGTAGGACATATAGTTGCATTGTCAGGGTGCCCAAGATATCAGTTTTAAATTCTTCTAAAATATTACCAAATTCTGCTTTGGTCATGTTGCCACCGGACTGCGTAGGATTCCTTGTAGGTGAGTCTCGCCCAGTTTTCCTACTTCGCGTACTACAGTGAGAACACCTGATGCATAGTGCAATAATGTCATCATATTCTTCATGATAGATGTCCCCTTTTCCCATTATATTAAGTGTTTTGACCCATTATTCTTTCATTCCCTTAATCATCGTTGATTTTAAGCTATCTTTAGACAGTGTAGTATATGGAGATCTTTGCAAGTTATATTGAAATCTTTCAACGTATTCTTCTAATGTCTCATTGTTTGTTGTAGACATCTTGAAGATTTCGTCTTTTAATTCTCGAGTCCGACAGTAGTATTGATATTTTTTAAGAAAATAGTTTTTCAACTAATATCAACTATTAATGGTTCCTCCACTGAGCCCCATAAACCAAATTAATGCTGTCCCCTTCAAGATAGAGGCAAATAAATTTAGTTTCTGAGGATCAGTGGTGTAGTCATATCCCCTACATGAGAAATCAAATTCAAATAAGAGTGCATCTGGACCTTTCGAGTTCAACCCATGGAAGGTGGGGATGTTTTGTAATGGAATGGATTTCATAGGGGCATTTGCAGCTTGATCAACAATGGGATATTCCAATGTCGATGTCTGCCTCTGGTTTTGGTTGTTTGCCATTTGGTCATAGATATGCCAATAATCTTTAGGGATTCCTTGTTCTGGGGGAATAATCTGAGTGGAATTAGGAAGTGGATGTGGAGGAAGCCTTACAACACTTCCCCGATTCGGGATGATGGGTGTCTTTGTCTCAACCACTCTCTCTGGGGATCTAGGCTCTGAATTTCTTACTTGTACTGCAATGCTGGTTTCTCCCTCTCCTTCCTACAAATTGCAAGAACCCCCCTCTCTTGAAGGGCTAGGACTTACGTGCTCAGCAGTCTGAAGGCTTTGTTCAGACCCTTCTGTTTCACTGTGAATCTCATCGTGGGCTACATATGGTGAGGCTGCTACCTGAGGGAGTGTAGTATGAATCTGAGTAGGAATGGTTCTGGGTCCTATAGATGCCTGGGATTCAACCTTCTTAATGATTTTGTCTATATATGTTGTTCTGCCTAGGATCACTGGTCCTTTGGATTTTTTGGATTTAAGTGGGGGATTTTGATCTAATTCTATCCTTTTCTTCCTAGTCATAAAAAAGAACACCTATCCTACTAGCATCTGCAAAATTTCTAAGAAGCAGGCTGGAGAGCAAGCATTTCGCTTGTTGGTACGCAGGTTCTTACCTCTCGTTTTCAATACCAAATTATTTCACAACAAAAGGAAAAAGAAATAAATGATATCACTCTTAAACACTCTTCCTAGAAATGATGCCAAAATGTTGGGTCATAAAAGCGTCATTTTAAAGGGAACCTCAATGCTTTTCATTAATTATCAACCCCGGGCAAGTCTTGTTATTTCTAGAGTGTAAGCACAGTATATGCAAGCGACATCGAGGAATAACTACTCTAAATTGTCATAAGGAAGATTGTCTAATTCTCAAAGTTCAATCAAATCAACTTGGAAGTGAATTATGGAATGCTTATGACTATTCAAGGGAGCTAACTTTGTTCTAAGCCTATGCAGAAATAACCACTCCAGACTGAAAAGAATAAATTGCAATTGAACAACATGCTTTGATGAATTTAAAAACAAACGTAATGAATTGAACAACAACCGTAATGAATTGAACAACAACCGTAATGAATTGAACAACAAATCTAATAAATTGAACAACAATAAATTATTCTAAATTTTGCAATGGAATTCTCTTTTAATCAACTAATGACATCCTTCTGAATTAAACATCAACCAAATTCTCATAATGATAAAAAGATCTAAACATTAACTATATGTAGAATTGAACAACAGTCATGCTGAAACTAATCGAACAATTATAAAAGCACGTGTTTCAGATAAGAGGACATGAATGGTAAACTAGTCTGATGAAAAAGGAAGCTGTAGCATCTCACGTTCACAATTAATCAATTAAATGATATATTATGAAATGAAATAGATAATTGGAAAAAAAAGTTCTGTAAATAAACATATAGCATAGAAGTAGCAGAAGAACCCACAGGGCTGGGCCCAAAGCCACCAGAAGCCTACTGCTAAGGAATACTCAAGGATTGTCTATTCCAAAAACACCAAATTATTTATTAAGCCGCAGAGCAATACATCAGTATAACTTGACGATTTTGTCCCAATACCTCAATTACAGATAAATATATTACTGTCTTTCTATCTTTTTCATCTTCGGCCTTTTATAGTTTAAAGGTGAATTCAAAAGTAGTAACGGATCCTTTCCATTACGGGACCCTGCTACTTCGTGGCTATCGTTTGAGTACTCCAAGAATGGACATGCCTCTCCATCTTCCGCCGATCCGTAGGAGCCACTATGATTCTGTTTGCCTTCCTTGTTAGCTGTATTTTGGTCATCAACAATTCGACTGCTTTGCTTCCCTATCAATAAAGATAGTGACAAGTTAGTTCTTACGTTATTAAACACTCCTTTTATCATTAGTTCACTCTGCCTTGGGTTTACATTATTTTTCTTTACTTTTGCTAAGATGAAGGGAAAATACATAAAAGTACATAAAAAATCGTGGTAAATATGGGGTGAAACGTACCTTCTTCTTGGCCCAACACATGCTCTCATCCAAAAACCATTTCAAGGTATGTACAAAAGAATCACCCTACAAATAAAATTGTTGGTGATAAGGAAGTAGGAGTTCAAACTAGAAGAAAACTAATATGTGTTTATATTCAAGCACATATTTCCATTCTATCCATTTTTAAGCCCAAATATTTTTCTCAGAAAACTCAATATAGGCATTGGATAAAGCCATGAATGAGGAACTAAATAAGATTGATAAAAAATAGACTTGGGAATTAGTTTGAAGACCAATAAATACAAGTTTCACTGACACAAAATGGTTCTTTAGGAACAAGTTAAATGCGGATGGAAAAGTTGTTGGAAGTAAGATTAGATTAGTATGCAAAGGGTATGCCTAGGTTGAAGGAGTAGAATTTGGAATTTTTTTTTCTCATGTTGCAAGATTAGAGACAATAAGAATGTTTTTAGCATTTTCATGTCACAAGAAGTTCAAAATTTATAAAATGGATGTGAAGTCAACATTTCAAAATGGAGAACTTAAAGTGGAAGTTTATATAGAATAACTTGAAGGGTACTAGTTTCCATACAATATAATTGATTTTTGAAGACTTAATAAAGCTTTATATGGCTTAAAGTAGACACCAAGAGCATGGTATTCAATATTAAACAAACATCTTCAATATTAAGGTTTCAAAACATGGACAATTGATAGTAATTTGTATATCAAGTCTGCAATTGAAAATATTTTAGTCATTATAGTTGTTTATGTTGATGGCATAATTTTTGGAAGTGATGCAGATTTGATAAGCCAAAAAATTGCAACTGAAATGCGGGCTGAGTTTGAAATTTCTATGCTAGGATAATTATCCTTCTTCCTTGGTTTGCAGATAACACATTTACCTAGAGTAATGTTTATCTTCTAAATAAAATACCTCAAGGAGATGTTGAATTTTTTTGGGATAGAAGAGTGTTCACAAGTCACCACTCCCATAGTCACTGGTTGTAAGGTGAGCAAATATTAAGAATCACTTGAGGTCAATAAACAATATTTAAATCGATGATTGGAAACCTTTTGTATCTAACAACCTTAAAGCTAGACATAATGAAGGCTATTGGTTTAGTAGTAAGGTAACAATAAAACCCTAAAGAGAATCATCTATTAGTTGCAAAAAGAATTTTCAAATATTTAAAAGCCATAATGGGCTTTGGTCTATGGTATTCCAAGGGTTAGAACTTTTCACTAACTGCATACACAAATGTTGATTGCGCTGATAGTGTAGATGAGAGGAAGTGGCGGTACCTTCTTCCTAAGAGACTGTTCGGTGGCTTGGTTAAGAAAAAGACATATATTAATCTCACTATCTACAACTGAAGCAAAGTACATAGCAACTGCTGTGTGTTGTGTTACCCACCACTTTGTGGGTGATAATTTTTTTCTCCAAGATGGTCCTCAACCAACAACCAATAACCACTTGCAGCTACCAACTAGCTCGTTGTTCCATTTCTCTACCACCTGAGCCAAACATGTGGTTCCTCACCCATCTGTCATGATCGTATGTTGAAGGCGGGCCTCCCGAACCTAAAGGTATATCTTTTCATTTGGTGATTGAGTATTGGGTCTACTTATCATGGACACTTCTGGGCATGGATTAATGGGGGGATACAAGGAAAAGATTGTGTTAGGTCTGTGCTTTTGTCCCCTAGAACTCTTCTGGGTGTTACCCTTGGATCTTAGCCTCATGGGATCTCCTTTACTAACCATTTGGTTTTAGTGTAGTATTACATGGGACACCCCGATTTTGGTTGCGTGGTCCTGATCCCTCATCCACATGTATCACTCCCATTCCATCTATATAACCCCATTCATCATCTTTCCCACCTGGGTCCACATGTCTTCAATGGGTCCACATACGTTTAGCTTCCCCATTCCATTGGACCTACCTTTGGTCAGGCTTGGAACAATGCCCTAGAGGTTGAAGTAGCTGAAAACAAAAGTAAAGCATAAATGGCCACATTCAATAGGAAAATGGACCACAAATTGCAAAATATGGCCCAGAAAAACATATTTAGCATGCGGGAAAAATCCAATGCATGACTTATACCCCATACCCATGGCCATCACCCTGGTTCCAATAGGCCCTAGATGAGCCTATTTTATCATTCAAGAACTCATGATTGACCCAACCCCTGGGGGAAATGAACCTTCTCACCAAAAAGGGGGTATCCACTGCCATATCTTACGTATCATGCTCTTATCCTTTGAGTCTCGAGCAGTTAATAAAAATAATTCATGGAAGGAAAAAGTCATATAAATAAGGGTGGAAAAATCAAGGTTGGGGTACCTCATGTACCACAATTTCTCCCTCCTATACATTATATACCTATGTGTGGGCTTCCCTTATTTTAGCTGCCCTTGTACCTCGATATGTGGCCCAATATTTTCTTTCTCATTCCCTATTCCATTCACACATTTTATGACATTCCACCACCATATGAGGGATGTACCTTGGACAGACTATCCCTTCTAAAGGAAGAAACCATCTAATAAGGTACTTGGCTAACCCCCCTTGGAGCTTGGATACATTAGCGCATGCAAAATATCACTATGGAAGGGCATGCCATTGTGAAGTGTCCACTTATTTTCCATGGTTTGTAAACTCTTTTATCCGATTACTTTAATGACTTGTTGTGCTAGAAGTCTAGGGGGCGCATTGGATCTTATGCAGGATTGCAGATGGTTCCCATTCTGAGTTTGGTCTCCTTATACTGGGTCCTGACTCTTCAAAGGGATACATTGACACATGTAGGGTGTGTGTATAGAGCCATGGGTCTCCACAATAGTAGAAAACACTACATGGATCCCCAAATATGTTCAAATATTTCTCTAGATAAATCTATTAAACGAAGAAGATGCACCTAGTACATCATGCCCATTCAACCCCAGAATTGCACCATATACTTGGCAGGTGATCCAAGACTTGTACACTGATGTGGCATCATTCATTCTATCATCCGAGCCCTTATAGATGGTCTACAGGAATCTTCTACTTACTTGGAGGCCCATGAGGTAATTGGTGTACCCACACACCCACTGGGAGCATCACATGTTTATTGTTTGGAGAACAATGGGACAACCCCTTGTCCATCACTTTTTAGGGTCCTATTCATAATTATGGCACTTATGGACCTCATATGACCTCTTGGAGTGTCCTATGATATGCATATATTATTATTTGACCTCTTAAGAGGCTTATTATTTTATTTGTGAGCTAGTTTGGTGGGCTTGTCACCAAAAGTTAGTAGTTAATTTTCACTTTATGTTATTTTAGGGGCTAATGTAGGCCCAATTAGGTAATTAGAACTTCTAATTAGTGTATATATAGGAGTCACATGAGTTAAGTTTGTATCATCACTTGACTTGGATCATTCTCTCTCTTGAGAACTTCAAATTTCTTCTTGGAGGATATTTTTGGATAGTGGATGAATTGATGTGTGGATCGGGTCTCCTTATCTTGGAGCTTCTTATATTACAAATGTGTTGATGGTTGGATATATTCTCTTAGTACATGCAAGTACAATTTTGATGCTATTTTCTTTTAATTTTTTGCATACACTGATCATGAGATTTTCGCTATTTTAGGGCTAATTGTTGCATTCATTTACGACATCAATGTCGAATTATGTTTCTATATATCTTATATCTATGTATGGGTCATGTTTTATGAACATAGTTTCCTAGAGATTGAAGTTACCTCGATAATACTCTTCCATTTGCAACGAAGTATAAGTGCTTTTAAGGTCACTTTTATTCTCTTACCCTAACATTGTACGAAGTTGAATTTGAGAGCCTCCTTGAACAAGAAATGAGATCCATCTTCATAATTCTCCTAGACTCCATATCCTTAAGAGGAATTAGCCGCTAATCCATCAAAAGGTGGTCACTTTACACCTATTTATTCACCTTTTTATATCTTTTCTAGGTCTAGCCACGCTGACCCGCTTAGGGAATCAATTTCCCACAAAGTAGCCCCTACTGCGCTGGTGTGTCCTCAAGGTATCCTCCAAATTTTAATAAATTCCGATGATAGGATTGCGAGATATCCCAAGCCCTAGGTCTGAGATCAAACTTTTCCCTAGTGTTCCCAAGGTTAGCATCTCATAGGATCAAACTGGCACCTTTAAGTGAAAATTATTGTTTTGATCCTTTCCCATGCCTTGTTTGGGTTAATATTATCATCGATTGCTAAACTCCCTCCCCTTAACCTAGTCCAGATCGACTTGGCCCCGTGTGGTCCCATTTCTTATCAAAGACAATTCATCAAGGACAACTCAGGAATCCGAGTTCCATAATGATTTTAGAGATCAAGAAACTCCTTTTCAAGTCATACTAATTCAACCTAACCCTCAATTCCCCACCTCCTTTCCTAGAAAATCTTGTACCATTATTAAAGAGAAATAAATATCAATTATTAATCTTATTCTAGGGAAAGGGTCAATAAGGCTAGTTCATATTTATTTGTTGATCCATCCTTTATAAGTGACTTCGTAATACTAATTATCCTCTCATCAGTGAAATATTGTAAAGAGTAGGGAGTCTTATCTATGGTGAAAGTGGGCTAAGTCTCCATCGTTTCCCTTAACCTAGCAGTTGCCTTCTTAGGAGTCCCTTTAGGTCCCATGTTGGTTTGATTGGTAACATGTTGCACTGAGATTTTGTGGATGAAGTAGACTTTTCAAGACATGAAGGTAATGTATGATGGGATGATTTCTATTGTCTGTGATAATAAAAATGTTATAAGTATATCCAAGAATATTGTTTTTTCATTCAATAACCAAACATATACCCATAAAATACCATTTCTTAGAGAACACGTGGTTTATCATATTGTGAAGTTGGAGTATATATCAACAAAAAAAAAAGTTGTTGATATATTCACCAAGTCTTTTGCCCAGGATCCCTTTGAGTATTTGAGGAAAACGTTGGGAGTGATGTCTCCCTCATCTCTTCAATAGTTTCTTTCACAAGGAACAAACACAACTATCCAATTCAGTTTGAGATAAATGTATGCTAGGAGGTCAAAGGAAAGAGAAGCAAATAAGCTCATGGGAAACTACATGATTAAGAGGTATAACATGTTTTTAGGGGGCATAATTTTCTCTTTATCTCACTTCAATTGGCTTGCCATATTGCAAAAGGGAAGAATTTGTCTCTTCGAACAACCATTAATGTGAAAATTTTCAATTGTATAGCAGCAATAGAGTCACTTGGTATCAGAGGGGAGAGTACGCATATAATGTAGTTTGAACAAAAATAACCCTTTGCCATTGATGTCAAAGGGGGAGAGTGAGAAAACATTGGAGATGAGATGTGAGCACAAACATTGAAATTGGAGAGTGAGCATACATGTATATGGAGATTGAGTAGAGTAACAAGAGTAGTCAAGCCTAAAACCATCAATGTCTAGTAATGTCTAGTGTTGTTTCCATCAATGCCAAATATGGAGATTGTTGAGTCTGTTGGTAGATTGTTGAATGTGTTGTTATTGATGTCAAGTTTAGAGGGATAATGTTGAATGTTCATGCTATCATTGATGTCATTATTTCTTTGAGTATACATTCTCATTTCTTGCTATCATGGATGGAGTCATTTTTGTGTGTTTTATCTTTGTAGGAATTTTTCCTACTATTGTTTTTCTAAAAATAGCATGAAACATGTCTAGTTAGATATCCCTTTCTGGGACATTTCCAACAATTTATGGCACTTTAGTTAACTCCCCAGGAATAAAAATAAATTCAAGTTTTAAGTTCAACAAGTTAGGAATGAGATCAATGGGTCATGCCCACTGTGGGGATCTCAACATGATCGTCATTTAACCGAGAGGGGGGGTTTGTGATACTGCCTAGGTAGTAAACTGCCAATACAAATGGTATTTGTTTAGGCATTGGCGGGGACCCTAGAATTTTTTGGAAACCAGGAAGGTTCCCCCCACGACACTAGTTGTTTTCTTGATGAAACATTATAGGTGGACCCAAAATGCCAAGGATGTTAGGTGGAAATGATATGGCACACAAGTGGAAACATGATGATGAGATTGAAGAAGTTGACATGGAAACTTGAAGATGTGACATGTGGAAGGTGAATTCAACACTTTTGACGGGCCAAATAGATAGTTGAAAAGTGACATGTGGTAGGTGTTGACCACACTTTGTCAACAATGCAAGGAAGCAGAGTACAAAGAATTAAAGAATTTTTTTTTAAGATCAAAGTCATCAACCAACATTTTTATATATTTGTAAACCCAATTTCTGCAAGTTGTATTGTAAATGATGCTTGTGTGACCATTTAATTATGTAACAACACCTAGGTAAGCCTCTGATTTTGGAAAAGGATTTCATCCTAGGAAGTTTTTTAACCTCATCGAATTATGTGTGTTTCTAAACACATATAATCAAAATTTTTTCTTCCAGCTTAAATCCCAAAGCTAGGGTGGAGTTCGTTAACAAGGTCTTAGGTGAGTCCTATTGTTATATCGAGTCTACTGTAAAAGTGTGTTTGAGAATTTTTTTAGCACAATTAGCTAGATTTTTTTATTACAAGCACACTTGGTTTCATACTAGATCATATTGTGTCATAGAATTGGGTAAGTTATTGAAGGTTTGAGTCTAAATGTGTATTTCCCCTCCTAAGGGTTGAATTTCTAATTATTTGATGTAAAAATATTTTAGTGCATGGTTCCTTGCAATCAGAAACCGTGGCTAAAAATATTTGAGGGTGAAAAAAATCATTAAATCCCCTCTAATGCCAAATAATTATTTTTCTGGCTAAATTAAATTAATATTCTAAGCCAAAAAATTAATTAATTTTGAGTCAAAAAATAATTATAAAGAAATTAATTTCTCTCTAAGTGGAAAATAATAAAAAAATCGCGGGTCAAAGGAAAGTCAAATTTTGGAAGTTCCCCAGAAAGGGAAAAATTGATATTTTAAGAAAATTTGAGCCCCTGGACCTTGGTGGGTAAGTCAAAGTCAAAATTTTGAGGAAATTAATCCAAAATATTAATTTTGGATTAATTAAAAGTGAGTTTTAAGAAAAAATCGAATTCTTCCTAAAAATAAAAAATTGACGACGGAGATTAAAAGATGATCAAGTTTATTTTCAACGGTCGAGATTATTTTGACGTGGATCAAGATAACTAGTCGCTATTATCTACTTGGAGGGGTTTCTATATAAAGAAACTATTGAGATTCTATAGGATATCTTTGGATGATGTAATTCTTGAACGCTAGTATTGCGCCACTGCTCTCCTAGGAACATTTATTATCATAATAAAAATACTTTGGGGTTTAGTTCATGACGTTATTTTGCTAATCTGTGGTATGTGTTAGCTATTTTTGATCCTACATTGTGCTGAATATTAAAATAAAAAAATATCATTTGTCGGTGATAAGAACATTATATTGGTACATGCTATCTTAGGTGATTTGATTCACCATATGATTTAAAAATTATACTTTGAGAAAATTATAGAGATTTGTAGGTATGCTAGCCCTTGGGCTTCAAGTTCAAAAACTATTTGGGAGAGCCAACTATGTTTGGGATCTGATATTTCATTGTGGTAATTTATTTTTCAAGAGAGTTTTGGCCAATATCTATTTTTTGAAATTATTCATCCATTGCTATTTATTTATAAATTATTTATCCCAAATTATTATTTTGTAAATATTATACATTTTTAAATAATTTGTAAATTATATTCTAACCCATTTTATTTTGCAGCACTTGGGTCTTTAGGGTTTTATATTTTTTGTATATGTATTTTGGGTTTGACATTCGTTTATTCATTTTCCAGGTGATAGCTCAAGGTTTTGAAGCAGTAAATTTTTTTGGGCTATTCAACCAAGCAAGGAAGGATGATCTAGGCCCTTGAGGGTAAGGTCTGGTCTCCCCAACTTCCACCAACCTCAATGCCCAACCAAAGAAGGGAAGTTGTCGAACTTTTTGACAATGAGTTTGGAAATTTTTTGTGATTGCAAGCTTCATATTTTTTTTAGGCTATTAGGCCTAGCCGTCATCCCTCCTTTGCCTAGCTGTAATCCCTCCTTTTCCTAGCTGTGAGCCCTAGAGGGGTTTTTAGGTCCTTGAAATTCCATTTGTCCTACCTGCACCCCCTTTTGTGGCTGGCTGTGGCCCTTGGGGGCCTTTTCCTTTAAGGCCATAGGCCCTAGAGGCCTCTTTCCCAAGTCGTCAGCCCCTCCGGCTTCTCCTTTCCTCCTCAACACCTTATTTTCACTAGCTATACGACTTTAGAGGCATTGGCCTGCCGTTTTTCCCCTTGCCATGTGCGTGGGGAGCCTATTTGGCCCTTGAACCGTCTTGAAGCCTTAGACGCAACCCTAGAAGGGATTTTTCCTTGGCCACTAGCCCTTTTAGGGCCTTTTCTAGCATAACATCAACCTTCTTAGGCTTGACGTTAGACCTAGGGACATTTATTCCCCTAGCCATGGCCTTCTAAGGTGTTTTATCCCTCATCCGTTCCCTTTTTTCCCCTTCCGACCCTCCATTGGCCATTCCCAACCTCGGTTTGGGGATTTCATAACCCTAGCTTCTCATTCTAACCCTCATTCAACAATTATTCAGTCATTAATTTATTTTTTCATCTCTAACATTTGGTTTTGCAACAATTCTAAAGATAACTTGGTGGTTGTAGGGTATCAAGTTCATTGGAAGTCTACCTAGCCATCTACAAGGCCACTAGGCCTCTTGGTTTTCTCTCTAACCCTCTAGTTTCATCATTGTCCTTGTTTCAAACTAAATATTTTTATGACAAAAACATAATTTTGGCTTAAGTGCATCCAAGTCAAGCCTAAATTCACCTAATAATTCACCTAAGGCATTAAAAAATGATCTTAAGTCAAATTGGGTGCATATAAGTGAATATTTGTGAACTATATGTTAATTTCTAGATCTAATATATTTGCTACAACCATATAAATTCACTTACAACAATGGTAAAATAACATAATATTGGCATAAAAATAAATTTACAAGCATAATTTGTCATTGAAAATATTTAGGCTTGCATTTATTGGAATATTTGATCATAATTTGAAGACTGTCATAATAATATAAGGGATGATATGGATTGAATAAAGATAATTTTTTCAGTGGTGTAAAAGGTGTTGAGAATCATCTAATTTCACTTAGCTCTTGTTTCTTGCATCTTGTGGATCTTGGATAATTGTTTAATTGGGTGATTTTTTTTATTGTTGCAATCATATGTCTCTTGGATAATCCATATTGCATTTCTGCATCATTGGCATTTATTTTCTTCCTTGCATTTACACACATAAGTGCTCTAATTGATTTGATAATTGTCTAATGAGATTGGATCAATAAGAATACATTGTGATTAACACTCTTGTTTTGAAATTGCTATCATTGTTGTTGGATAAGTGGATTTATTTTTTCTTGTGGATTTTGTAATCTATGTCACTCTTGAAGAACTTTAATCAAATATAATCATAATTGTGATAAGAGATCTAATTGCATACATAAGGAACCTAATATATTTTGTGTATCTAATTGACATATTGATTTCCCATTATTAATATCTTGAAGAATTGCTAATTATACATAAAGAATTGTATCCTCATTAATCCTATATATCTCTTAAAGAAATTGTTTATTTGTATATAGACAACATTTTCTAGGATTGTTTATCTTGAGCACTTTCTCCTTTTGTGGAACTTGTTATTAATTCATTTTTAAGTGTTTCACTGTCCTTAATAAAAAATCATTGTAACTTGACTTTAAGTACTTAAGATATTTAACAACCCCATCTTAAGAGCACTCATCCATATTTTTCACTTGCATCTCAAGCCTAGTTTTGCAGTAATTAACTTAATTCCAAACATAAGCTTGGTTGATAGAGACCTAGGCCCACCTTTCTCACCCGACTTGTGAAGTATAAAACCTCTTTAGTGGTTAACACTATGACCTTGCAGTCATCAAAGCCACAGTCTATACAATGTCAGAGGTATCAAGTGTTTAGAACCCAAGGGGAGGGATCGCTAATCAAGCCATAACTTTCTTCCCCTTGGTTTCTCTCTCACAACCTACTCTAGAGACTAGATTCAAAACAATTGAGAGGAAGGATACACTTAGATATACATATAATTTAAAATAAACCAAGACTCTGCATCTCACAGATTTTAGGACCCTCTTCTCATTTAGGATAGAGAAGCATACAAAATCAACAAATTTTCATCCATATAGTTGGTAAATAATTAACATAAAACAAGTATTTGACTCCATCAAGGCACTAGTCTCTCATGATAATCTAATCCAATCTTTGAACTTACTAATTAAAATAAGTTGGTAGGCCATTCAGTTGTGTCTCCCAAGCTTGTTGGTTGCCAGCGAATCTCTCATATTCACATTTCATAGGGACTGCCCCCCATAGCCTATTGTTGGGAGATAACTAGAATAGAGAAGGCAGAGATCTTAGTGACATCCCCCGCCTTGAGCATTGTCACAAATTCCCTGTACAATTTGGGTGACAACATTTTATGACACCGATTCCAGGGATAAGTTTATCTTGTTCTCGGTGCTTCAATGAAATTTTTTCAATCTTTCATATCCATCCTTCATATTTTCATTTAAGCTGACAACGCCACAAATTTTTTTGGTGCTGCTTTTGGGGATCCATTTCTTGGTCCTTGGAATTACGACACTTTATCATCTTGCTTTCTTTTCATCATCATTCCTTATTCCTTCAACACCACATTTTATGGTTCTGTTGCCAGGGGAAGAGTTTTTTTGTCCTCAATTTTCATGACATTTTCTCCATTTCTTCATCTTTTCATTCTATCATTCTTCATCCTCTCACTAATCCTCTCATTACCTTGTTCATATTTCTATTTGCATGTTTAATGCCTGGGAATTTGAGTTAGTTTCCTTTTTGGGTGGCGACTCCACTTATTCATCCATTCACAAGAGATTATACTAGAAGAAATCCTGGTAGCTTGGTTAACCTCACTCTCGATCCTGAAAAGGATCTAAGAGCTCGGTTAAACAAATTAAATTATAGTAAGCATATCCGCTTGTTTTTCCTTGACCCGATGATAAAAATTTATTTTCTTGGTCCTTACCTAATCTTTCAATTTTGGCCTTTCGTATTTTAGAGTTAGATTCATGTTCAAGTGGCGACTCCACTTCTTTTATTTTTTACAACAATTCCTGATAGAAGTTTGCTTCTAGTAGAACTCTTGTTTTTCTTAAACAAGGATCTCTCTTTGACATCCATTAGATCCTTTTGAGGAAGTCATCATGGGTGAATTGTTTGCCGAATGTAGCTTTACTAACATTCCATGCTATCCACATAAGTTTATGTATGGGGCCAACAATACCATTGATAAGTTTCCTCCTTTTCAAGGTAATAACAATGAGACTCACCTTGAGAATTTCAACCATTGTATGAGCAAGTATTTCCCATATGCTAACTATGAAGATGTTAAGATGAAGCTCTTTGTTCTTTCGTTAGAAGATGATGCATTGGATTGGTTTTTTGGAGTTCAAATCATTCATTGATTCCTTTGAGGAAAATTATGGATATGGGCATCAAATTAAGAAAAATAATGAGCCACAAAGAAGTATATTTGAAGAGATCAACAGTAAAACCGAAGGAACTGATGGGAAAATTATCAAAGAATTAATTAAAATGGTTAAGGATATGCAACTCAGTCAGGATCAACTCATTAAAACCATTGAAATGAATCACACACAAGCAATAGAAGCCATGGAATCTAATCATTCTAATCAAATTACCACTATCCAAAATCATTTGGTTGTGATGGAAACAATGGACACACAAGTTATAAAGAATCATGCCAAGGAACTTTCCATCATGGAAAACATGTTATAGGTTATGGAGGTTACTCATTATGATAAGAAGGTCACATTTTGGAACATCATGGATACCATGGAATAAAATCATGCAAAAGATATTAGTGCCATGAAATTGGAGCATGCTAATCAAGCAACTGCTATTCAGGATAAGTTGGATGAAATAGAAATATCACAAATTTAGAGATTCTAGCTTAATCCAGATGACAAAGAAACTCTAAAAAAACATAAGCATTCTAGTCCGCTTAAGAAAAATTCATATTATTATGAAGAGGTCAAATGGATAAATGAAGATGACCCAAGAAAGAAGGAAATTGAGGGGAATCTGGGTGATTCTTGCAAGGTTGATCCATCAAACTTTTCAGAAAAGGTTCATGAATAGTAAGAAGAGCATGTCACAAAAAAATTGGATGTTACAGATTTTCCATATGAGCGTTTTCCATATCAGATGAAAAGTTGTGCACTGATCACATCACCATCAACATCACATCCTATTGGAATCAAAGTAAAAAGAAGAAAATAAGAAGGAAGAGGTTTGATGCATCAGATGGTTGGGAACAACTCGATATTTAGATAAGTCAAAGTCCTAGGATTGTCAGAATTCAACATGCCACATCATAAAAACAACCCACAGATCTACCTGAAAGTTAGAAGATGCTCAATATCCACTTCTTTGAAGAGATCTGATGCGATAGGGAATCTTTGTATAATATCTATAACCCTACTCATTAGTTAGTTTTATTTTCATGCATTTACATTTTATTCTTTACATTTTGATATGTTGGAATAGTTTTTTTTTTCTAGTAGATGTTTTATGTATACACAATGGTTTTGATTTTGAGCGGATATCTATTTGATGGAATTTTTGTTTCTTGGATATAAGATTATGGATTCTCACATTCCTTCAATGAAACATGTCCCAAATTAGATCCAAATGTTGACTACACTTTGTCAACAATCCAAGGAAGTAGAGTACAAAGAAGTGAATAATTTTTTTGAAGATTGAAGTCATCAACCAACATGTTTATATCATTGTAAACCCAATTTTTGCAAGTTGTATTGTAGATGATGTTAATATTACCATTTAATTATGTACCGAAACCTAGGTAAGAATGTGCTTTTGGCAAAGGGTTTCATTCTAGGAAGCTTTTTAACCTCACCGAATTATGTGTGTTTCTAAACACAGATAATCGACAAAGTTTTTCTTCGATCTTAAAACCCCAAAGCTGGTGTGGAATTCGTTGACAAGGCCTTAGGCGAGTCCTAGTGTTATATCCATTTAATTACCATTTCTGCAAGTTGTATTGTAAATGATGTTAGTATTACCATTTAATTATGTAACATCACCTAGGCAAGCCTATGCTTTTGGCAAAGGATTTCATCCTAGTAAGTTCTTTAACCTCACTAAATTATGTGTGTTTCTTAACACGGATAATCGACAAAGTTTTTATTCCATCTTAAAACCCCAAAGCTAGAGTAGAATTCGTTGACAAGGCCTTAGGTGAGTCCTAGTGTTATATCGAGTCTATTGTAAAAGTGTGTTTGAGAATAATTTTAGCACAAATGGCTAGATTATTTTATTACAAGTACACATGGTTTCATACTAGACCATATTGTGTCGCAAAAATGGGTAATTTATTTAGGGTCTGAGTCCAAATGTGCATTTCCCCTTCTAAGGGTTGAATTTGTAATTATTTGATACAAAAATATTTTAGTGCATGGTCCCTCACAATTAGAAACTATGGCTAAACATATTTGAGGGTGAAAAAAATCATTAGATACCCTCTAGTGTTAATTAATTAAATTTTTTGGCTAAACTAAATTAAAATCCTAAGCCAGAAAATTAATTAATTTTGACTAAAAAACTAATTATAGAGAAATTAAATTCTCTCCAAGTGGAAAATAATAAAATATTCCTGATGCTGCCTTGGCTGTGTAAACCCACATTTTGCATATAAATGCAACAACTTACAAACCAGATTAAAATACAGGCATATAAACTGAGATAGACTCAACCTTGGTAACCTTATATGCGGAAGCTATTACTTTACATACCATTCACATTTACAACAATGTGAAATACCCACCTTATGGAAATTCATATTTATGAATTTAATTTAGTTAAAGACCAAAAGGTATCAACATCAATTAATGTTCGGGCCCAACGCCTTGCCAATCCATTTACCCCGTCGATCATATGTGTTCACTAATCCGACGAAAATCACACATTAAAATGCACGACGTTTAAACTTTCAAAACTGTGTGATATAGATGGTTTTGTAATGCCACGTGTTGCTTCCAGAGGCTAATCACACGCTCTCATAAAATACCATTTACTGCTTTCCTGGTTGTGCGATATATCATTACCGCCCTTTGAAAACTACTTCAATGTTCTGCATGCTAAACACTGGGACAGGGTTTCAACAACCAGAAAATTAAGCAATTAAGAATTACAGATTCCAAAAATGGATTCTTGAACCAATTTCACTGTTATTTTCATAACAAAATGCATTAAAAAAAACCCACAACTGAATTCTATTGAATTCGACTCCTTTTCTCATACACAACTATTGCACCTCCTTTGCCTATTGCTGTAATTCCAGTTGTCGGCGTGTCCATTCTTCTTCATTAGCATGTTTTGAACTCAGAAGTTTCCTTTAATGTTTCACAATCACCAATCAATTCTCTCAGACTTTCAGTCACATCTGATTCTGAACAAGCTCCTTTAGAAGTGCCCATAAAATGCAGGTTCCCCTCTTTCGACATTGATGACATGCAATCTCTGGCAAACGTTCCTTTGGTCTATCCTTCTTACCACTTCCATCAAGTTTGTTTGCGTCTATACAATTATCTAACTCAACTGTATCCTCATGAAGTAGTACAACCCCAAAAAAAGTGCTCACCTAGACGTAGATGATTTCTCTTTATCAAGGCTCTTGGACATTCTATGCATAGTCACATTTATTGGATATGAAGTATCATTCATAGAAATTTCACTTTAAAAATCAGATGGATTTCTCAGCTTGGCATCGATCCATTCTGTGATCAATGCTAAATCCTTGATATACACAAATCACGCAAAATTCAATTAATAAATGAATATTCGACCTCTTTAGAACACACAGTCTTATACATTCAATAATCATGTAGCTCAAAATGACGGAATTTCTTTTGATTCTATCAATTTCACCTGCACACAATATAAACTCAATAATGAAACACAAACTCAGAAATTGAGTTCTCTATATTAAACTCAATATTTACATAAGAACTTTCTTCTGACCTGATATTCGAATCAGTGGCCTCTTTCTTCCTATAGCCTGTAGGCTTCTAATCCAAACTCTACCTCCTCTAAATCCTGAATCTCCCTCTCCTTTTATGCCTTTGAGGCTTACAATTTATACAAATGGTTCTGAAACCAATTATGGTTTCAGATCCTCTATTTTCTCAACAAATTCCTAAGAATCCTCTAAGGCCTAAAATCTCTTCTTAATCCCTAAGGATCCTCTTTAATCCATGAAATCATGAAACCAATTCCTAATTCTCTCATATTCTCTTTCGAGAACATTTAAAAAAATCCTCTCAATATTTAATTAATCCTATTCTAAAATATTAAAATCACTCAACTCCAAACAAATCATTTTAATTTGTTACATAAGAATCCAATTTCTTAGAAAATACAAGACCCCCTATGTCTACTAAATTACAATAAAATTGCTGAGCCGGATGCTCCTGCATTAGACTCCCAAAGTAGAAATTAATCATGATCTCCTGATCACGTGCTTCCAACCTTTAGCCTCCTGGATGCCATACTTTGTTCTGCTGCTGTCCATAAGCTGCATCATTCTTCCACTACACTGTTCCAGCCTTCCATACTTTATTTTGCATCTTCCCACTAGCTATGCTTTCACATTCTATTCTTTTCTTTTCCTTGCTGTTGTTTCTTTGCTTTCTTGCTGCTGTCTTCTTCTGAGACACCTTCATCATCAACCTTCTTATGCTTTTAATCTCTATGTCCAAGTTATCTTCTGACTGGTAACCATTCTTCCATGTTACTACTTCCAATTTCTGCTGCAAATACTCTTGTAGATATTGCTCCAAATACTGTTGCTGCCTCCCAAACGTCCTAAATATCTCTTAATATATCTCCCTCTGCAACATCCTTCTTCTTCTCACTACCTGCAAATTTATTTTCAAAAATTAAATTACCTTCTGATTCTTTAATTGTTGCAACATATTCATTCACTATTAGAAAACTAGTATCTACAATTTCTTTCTTTTGTTCAAATGTTTCCAGCAAAAATTTCAGCCATTATTTTTGTACTTGTTTCATCTCAAACATATCATCAATATGCTGCAATTCAGTTTCAGCATAACCTTCTTCTTCTTCCTTGAAAACCTTCAGTAATTTTCCTTCATCTCTTTGACTGATTCTGATTGTCAATTAAAATTCTTCAAACATTGTATCTTCATTCTCTATCAGAATAGAATTCTGATTCTCCACCACTGTGATAGTTCTAAGGGTCTGTCCTACAGTCTTCTCTTGGCCAATCAGACAAGCCAACTAATCCTTGTCATCAACAATAACAAGTTCTTTCATATGATACATGACTGTCTCACATTCCTTGTAGATGTTCTCCTTATTAAGTAAGGAATCTATGGGTTCCTTCTGCTGTCACAATTCATCTTCATTCAAGACAAATCCAAGAGATGGATTGCCTTCTGCAACACCTATAAACACAATCAAATTATCAATTTCAAAATCATAAGAACCAATGGTATTATTTGATGATCCAGTCACCTAATCTCCTTGCAGTTCTAAGTCTCTTTCAGGACTCAGAAAATCTTCACTGTCTTCCTTCCCAGTTTCCAGGGTTATCTCCATTGTGTCAAAAACCATGATAGAATGATGATCCTTTACTATGTTTTCAGCTAACATAGCTTCCTTTTCATTAGATTCTCTGACATTTTCTATTTGCTGTCCTCCTTTTCCTACATAATTAACACATGAATTATCAGTATTAAAAATACAAGGTTTCAATGCCTCTTCCTCCTCTGGAAACATCTCAGTATGCTGCTTTGAGTTTTCTTCTAACTCCTTTGTCAGCACATTAGTATGTTGATTTAAATTCTCCATGAGATTGTCAGCTAGTCTCTCCTTCATATCACCCGTTTCATGAATGTATCCCTGCTCTTGTTCACAATAGTGAACTCCTTTGATTTGTTGAATCATTCTTACATCCTTACTCTCCATTTCCTGACTGTCATTCATGACAATTTCTTTGTCTTCCTTTTTCAGCAAGTCATCCTGAGTATAGATCCTTTGCTTTTCTAACTCCCCTCTTTGAAGATCTAACTTTCTATATAACTCAACAATTTCAGTTGGAGTAGAATTTCGAAACTTTACACAGCTTTTTATACCTTCCGTTATTTTTTTCCAATCATCAGATAGTCATTCTTCCTCTATTTCAATACTCTGCTGCATATTTCCATGAGACCCCTTTGTCTCCTTTTCTTTCTGAGATCTTGCTATCTCAGCATAAATCTGAATAGATTTCAGATTTGGCTCCTTCTCCTTAACAAACTCTAAATATTGTTCATCATCCTATGATGTACCTGCAATAATACAAAAATCGTTAGTTTTAAAAATACAAGACTTTTCAGTCTCGTTTGCTTCTTCAAGCACCCATCTTTCACAATGTACTTTTTGGTTTCCAGTAGATCCTATTTGCTGTGACTCAATTTATTTTAGTCTTTCCTTTTCCAACAAAGAAATATGTATCTGTTCAAGTTCTATGAACTTTTTCATCAGCTTAGCATTCCATTTATTTTGCAATAGGTTCCATCTAACCCATTTCCTCATTTTCCATCCATGTCTTCGACATTCATTCCCTGTCTCTTGCAGCCATCCTTGTAGTACCTCCAGTTGTACGTTCATCACTGCAATATATCTCTCTCGATCCTCATCACTTATCTTATCGTTGTGGCATTCTTTAGAACCTCTTATCTGATCCTCCATAGCCATCTTTCTCATGATATCATCAAGCACAATTGGTGATCTGTAACATAGCCTTCTCTTGTAGTAATCTATTTTTTCTACTCAATACCCTATCAAGCTTCCTTTCTGAGCTTGACCTCTTCCTAGGTATTCTTTTGGTTCAATCTCTTGAACCTAATGTTCCTTTAGTTGCTTCACTCAGTCACCTTCCTTCTTTCTTCCAATCTATAATTGGATAGGTTCATTGCCATCATCATCAAAACCTTTATCTTCATCTTGTCTGCAACTAGAATTCTGCAATCACAATCTTCAAACTAGATTAAAATTATCTCACCTTCAAGATCTTTGCATGACCTTGTTCTTCCATTGCTAGTACTTTGAATGTACTGTTCTCATGTATTTCTGCAAATTCCTGTTACACATCAACTCTGCTTATCTGCTGCTTATCAGATTTAATATCTGATCTTATCTTACTTTCCATCAAGCATGCATTCTAATTTAATTAAAAAAATATATTTAATCTTCAAAAGAGCTTCCCAGCTTTGATACCACTTGATGCTGCCTTGGCTGCGTAAACCCACATTTTGCATACAAAATGCAACAAATTACAAACCAGATTAAAATACAGGCATATAAATCGAGATAAACTCAACCATGGTAACCTTATATGCGGAAGATATTACTTTATATACCATTCACATTTACAACAATGTGAAATACCCACCTTATGGAAATTCATATTTATGAATTTAATTTGGTTAAAGACCCAAAGGTATCAACATAAATTAATGTTCGGGCCCAATGCCTTGCCAATCCACTTACCCCTTCGATCATATGTGTTCACTAATCCGACGACAATCACATATTAAAATGCATGACATTTAAACTTTCAAAACTGTGCGATATAGACAGTTTTGTAATGCCACGTGTTGCTTCTAGAGGCTAATCGTACGCTCTCATAAAATACCATTTACTGCTTTCTTGGTTGTGCGATATACCATTACTGCCCTTTGAAAACTACTTCAATGTTCTGCATGCTAAACGCTGGGATAGGGTTTCAACAACCAGACGAATAAGCAATTAAGTACTATAGATTCCCCAAATGGATTCTTGAACCCATTTCACTTTTCTTTTCATAAAAAAATGCATAAAAAAAACCCACAATTGAATTCGACTCATTTTCTCATACACAACTATTGCACCTCCTTTTCCTTTTGCTGTAATTCCAATTGTCGGTGTGTCCATTCTTCTTCATCAACACGTTTTGAACTCAGAATTTTCCTTTAATTTTTCACAATCACCAATCAATTCTCTTAGACTTTCAGTCACATCTGATTCTAAACAAGCTCCTTTAGAAGTGCCCATAAAATGCAGGTTCCCCTCTTTCGGCATTAATGACATGCAATCTTTGGCAAAGGTTCCTTTGGTCTATCCTTCTTACCACTTCCATCAAGTTTGTTTGCGTCTCTATAATGATCTAACTCAAATGTATCCTCGTGAAGTAGTACAACCCCAACATAAGTGCTCACCCAGACGTAGATGGTTTCTCTTTATCAAGGCTCTTAGACATTCTTTGCATAGTCACATTTATTGGATATGAAGTATCATTCAAAGTAATTTCACTTTCAAAATCAGATAGATTTCTCAGCTTGGCATCGATCCATTATGTGATCGATGTTAAATCCTCGATATACATAAATCACACAAAATTCAATTAATAAATGAATATTTGACCTCTTTAGAACACATAGTCTTATACATTCAATAATCATGTAGCTCAAAATGACAGAATTTCTTTTGATTCTGTCAATTTAACCTGCACACAATATAAACTCAATAATGAAACACAAAATTAGAAATTGAGTTCTCTATATTAAACTCAATATTTACATAGGAACTTTCTTCTGGCCTAATATTCGAATCAGTGGCCTCTTTCTTCCTACAGCCCATAGGATTCCAATCCAAACTCTATCTCCTCTAAATCTTGAATCTCCCTCTCCTTTTATGCCTTTAAGGCTTACAATTTATACAAATGATTCTGAAACAATTCTGGTTTTAGATCCTCTATTTTCTCAAAAAATTCCTAAGAATCCTATAAGTCCTAAAATATCTTCTTAATCCCTAAGGATCCTCTTTAATCCAGAAAATCATGAAACCAATTCCTAATTCTCTCATATTCTCTTTCAAGAATATTTACAAAAATCCTCTCAATATCTAATTAATCCTATTTTAAAATATTAAAATCACTCAACTCCAAAAAAATCATTTTAATTTGTTACATAAGAATCCAATTTCTTAGAAAATACAAGACCCCCTATGTCTACTAAATTACAATAAAATTGTTGATCCAGATGCTCTTGCATCAATTTCCATGTCAAAGGAAAGTCAACTTTTGGAAGTCTCCCCGCAAGGGGAAAAATGGATATTTTAAGAAAATGTGAGCCCTTGGACTTTGGTGGGTAAGTCAATGTCAAAATTTTGAAGAAATTAATCCAAAATATTAATTTTGGATTAACTAAAAGTGGGTTTTAAGAAAAAAATGATTTTTTCCTCAAAATAAAAAATCCAATGGTGGAGATAAAAAGACGATTAAGTTATTTTCAACTGTTGAGATGATTTTGACATGGGTCAAGCCAACTAGCCGTTATTTTCTAGTTGGAGGGTTTTATATATATAAAGAAACTATTGAGCTTCTATAGGATATATTTGGATGATGTAATTCTTGAATGATGGTATTAAGTTGCTGCTATGCTAGGACCATTGTTTATCATAATAGAAATACTTTGGGGTTTAGTTCATGGTGTTCTTCTTCTGCTGATCTGTGGTATGTGTTAGCTATGTGTGATCCTATATTGTGCTGAATATTGTTTATTATTTTTATTTATTTCATTTGTCGGTGATAATAACATTCTATTGGTACATGTTATCTTAGGTGAACTGATTCACCATATGATCTAACAATTTTACATGTATGCTAACCCTTGGGCTCCAAGTTCATAGATTGTGGGGGAGAGCCGACTATGTTTGGGCTTTGATATTTCATTGTGGTAATTGATTTTGCAGGAGAGTTTTGGATACTATCTATTTTTTGAAATTATTCATCCATTGCTATTTATTTAAAAATATTTCTCCAAAATTATTATTTTGAAAATATTATACATTTGTAAATAAACCGTAAATTATTTCATAACCAATTTTATTTTGAATCACTTGGGTATTTGTGGTTTTATATTTTTATGTATTTGGGGTTTGGTATTCTTTTATTCATTTTCCAGGTGATAGCTCAAGGGTTTGAAGTAGTAAAATTTTCTGGACTATTCAACGAAGCAAGGAAGGATGATCTAGGCCCTTGAGGGTAAGATCTAGCATCCCAAACTTCCTCCAATTTCAATGTCCGACCAAATAAGAGAATCCATCTAACATTTTGGCAGTAATTTTAGAAAATTTTTGTGAATGCAGGCTTCAATTTTTTTTTTTAGGCCCTTAGGCCTAGCTATCATCCTTCGTTTTCCTAGTGGTGAGCCCTAGAGGTATTTTTAGGCCCTCTAACTTCCCTTTAGCCTAGCCACATCCCCTTCTAGGATTGGTTCTTTGTGGCCTCTTCCCCTAAGGCTGCAGTTCCTAGGGGCCTCTTTCCCTAGCCGTTATCCCCTTCGACCCCTCCTTTCCTCCTCAACGCCCTTGTTTTCCCTAGCCGCAGACCTTTGCAGGCCTCGACCTACCATTTATTAATTTACCATGGGATTTGGGAGCCTCTTTTGACTCTCAACCCCCCTTGAAGCCCTAGTCGTAACCCTAGAAGGGATTTTTCCTTGGTCGCTATCCCTTTCAGGGCCTTTCGCCTAGCCACCAACTTTTTTGGGCTTCACATCAGCCCTAGGTGTTTGATTCCCCTAGCCATGGAATTATAAAGCCTTTTCTGCCTCGTCAGTTCCCTTGTTTTCCCCTTCCATCCCACCATTGTTCATTCCCAATCCTGGTTTGGGGTTTTCCTAACCCTAAATTTTCATTCTAACCATCATTCAGTCATTAATTTATTTTTTCATCTCTAACATTTTGTTTTGCAACAATTCTAAAGCTAACGTGATGATGGCAGGGTCTCAAGTTCATTGGAAGTCTATATAGCCATCTACAAGGCCACTAGGCCTCTTGGTTTTCTCCTTAACCCTCTAGTTTCATCACTGTCCTTGTTTCAAATTTTGAATAATTTTGTGACAAAAACTAATTTTGAGCTTAAGTGCATCTAAATCAAGCCTAAATTCTCCTAATAATTCATGTAAGGCATTAAAATTTGATCTTAAGTCAATTTGGGTGCATATAAGTGAATATTTTTGGATTGTATGTTAATTTCCACATTTGATATGTTTGTTACAACCATATAAATTCACTTACAACAATGGTAAAATAACATAATCTTAGAATAATAATAAATTTACAAGCATACTTTGTCCTTGAAAATATTTAGGCTTGCATTTATTGGCATATTTGATCATAATTTGAAGGATGTAATAATAATCTAAGGGTTGATATACATTGCATAACTATGATCTGAAATAAAATTTTGAGTGGTGGAAAAGGTGTTGAGAATCATTTAATTTCACTTAGCTCTTGTTTCTTGCATCTTGTAGATCTTCGATAATTGTTTAATTGTGTAATTGGGTGATTTTCTTATTGCTGCAATCATGTCTCTTGAATGATCCATATTGCATTCCTGCATCATTGGAATCTATTTGAATTCTTACATTAACACACATAAGTGCTCTAATTGATTTGATAATTGTCTAATGAGTTTGATTAAATAAGAATACATTGTGATTAATGCTCTTGTTTCTCATTTCTGTCACTGTTGTTGGATAAGTGGATACATTTATTCTTGTGGATTTTGTAATATAAGTCACTCTTGAAGCACCTTAATCAAATATAATCATAATTATGATAAGAGTTTTCATTACATCTGTAAGGAAACTAATCTCTTTTATATATCTAATTGTCATAGTGATTTTCCATTGTTAATATCTTGAATACTTTCTAATTATACATAAGGAATTTTATCTTCATTAATATTGTCTCTCTCTTAAAGCGATTGTCTATTGGTATATTGACAACATTTTTTGGCACCGTTTATCTTCAACACTTTCTATTTTTATGAAACTTGTTATTAATTCAATGTTAAGTACTTCACGTTCCTTAATAAAAAATAATTGTAACTTGCCTCTAAGTACTTAATATCTTTAGCAACCTCACCTTAAGAGCACTCATCCATATTTTGCACTTGCACCTCAGGCCTAGTTTTACATTAATTAAATTCCAAGCATAAACGTGGTTGATAGAGAGTTAGTCCCACCTTTCTCACCGAGCTTGAAAAGTCTAGAACCTATTTATTGGTTAAAATGGGGATCTTGTAGTCATAAGAGACACAATATCTGTAGCGCTAGAGGCATCGAGTGGTTAGAACCTAAGGGGAGGGATCATTAATCAAACCATAACTTTCTTACCCCTTGTTTCTCTTTCACAACCTACTATAGAGAATAGATTCAAAACAATTGAGAGGAATGATACACTTAGATAGACATATAATTTAAAATAATCCAAGACTCCACATCTCACTTAAATCTTAGGAGTTTCATCTCATTTAGGATAGGGAAACAACCAAAAGCAGCAACTGTTCATTCGGTTACTTGGTATATAATTAACATAAAGAAATTATTTGAATCCATCAAGGCACTGGTCTCTCACGATAATATAATCTAATATTTTAACTTTAAAATTCAACCAAGTTTCTAGACCATTTAGTTGTGTCTCCTGGATTTGTTGGTTTCCAATGAGTCTCTCATCTTCATATTTCATAGGGAATACCTCCCATATCCCGTTGTTGGGAGAAGGATAGAATAGAGAGGGAAGGGATAAAAGTGACAAACCATGCCCTGAGTATTGTTGCACATGGCCTATACAATTTGGGCGAAAATAGTAGGCACACATGAGAAAGTGGACATATGGCGATTTCTTAGTGGAAACGATATATGATGTGTCAGACACGATGACAGGTGATGTGGTAGTGGACCCCATCTCAAAAATTTGGTCTCGGAGTTTAGATTTTGGATTCTAGAAGGATTTTTTGAGATCAAAATATTTGAGAAGCTAAATACCATGGTCAAAACCCCCAACCATCACGCATGGTCATAGAGGGGCCAATGGGTTAGTGCTCATAAGATAAGAGCCCATGGGGTCTTTCAAACCATTAGAAATTGAACCATTACCCCTATTTCAAAATTGTTCTAACTTTTCGACATCCTAATAACCCGAGAAATTGACACATGTGGTAGGATAGGTGGCACAAATGACATGGATACCATGTGGCAATGTAGGTGACATAATATACGATGATTGGTACACCATGGATTGAAATGGAAAGCCCAGGGGCCTTAAGATTTATGCCAAAATTATGTTTTGGAAATAATTTTCCATGTTTCTTATTTTGCCGAAGATGTGGGTCCCTTATTGTGGCCACAACCGCAATAATTGGGCACTAAGGTTTAAGCACTATGGGTACTAGGCCAATGGGACATAGGCCATTGGGCCACAATAATGCATGGAGAGAAGTGGCATTCCTTATGTCCGAAATATGATAATATAATTTAAGCTTGTGGTTATAACGCCCAAGTCATATTCGTCAAAAATATATAGAGCCCGAGTGCTAAGGAAAATGTATAAGAAAATATTTAATATATAGGATAGAAAGGGTAGAATTTTAATAAAATGGGACCTTGAAAGTTTTTAGCCATAAAAATATAAAAATAAAAAGGTAATCACTCAATATTTATGGATAAATAAGGGTGTTAGGGTTAACATGGGGCTTATATAGGGATTAACATGCCTCTCCTCTTCAAATAGGTGTTGTCCTCAATAATTGAAAATATTTCGGTGTTTTTGCATGAACAAATAATCTTCCCATGTCGCTTCTTCCATTGGTAGTTTCTTCAATTTTATGATGTACTTAGTAATTGTTTTTTTCTCACTACTAAGTCATTTTTTTCCGAGATTGTTTCTTGTTATATTATCATTTTCCCTTCTTCGTTGATCTCTAGTGGAATAGTTTGGATCGGGATCTTGTCACTTATTCCCTTATTTAAGAAAAAAACATGAAATATTATATGTACATGTGAATATGGAGGAAAATCCAATTTGTAAGCCATATTTTCAATCCTCTGCAACGTCTTATAGGGGCCACAATACTTTAGTGCTAATTTATTGTCCTTTTTTTTCTTGAGGGACATCTGTTTATATGATGTAGTCTTAAAATTATCCAATCCCCCACTTCAAATTCCCTTTCACTACGATGTTTATCTACTTGTTGTTTCCTCTTATTTTGTTCCATAACTAAGTTGTTCTCAATAATATTTGAGTATCTCTTGTTGGTGCCATATGTGGTCCTCTACTGTTTGAGCCTTTATAGTCCCTTTTAAGGATGATGTGATGGATGGAGTATGATATCCATAAAGTGCCATAAATGATGACATTTTTTGTGAGGTATGGAAGGATGTGTTGTACCACCATTCTGCCAAGGGAAACCATTTGACACATTGTGTTTGTTTATCAAAAGTAAAAAAACATAGATATCCTTCTAAATATTTATTCACAATATAAATTTTCCCACTAGATTGAGGACAGTAAGGTGAGTAGTGATCCAATTGAGTACACAAACAAAAAAATAATTCGATTAAAAAATTTCCAGTGAAAATTGGATCTCTATTACTTACAATAATCCTTGGTATTCCATGTAGCTTTTGGATTGTTTCCATCAATGCTTCTACCATTGTATTTTCTTTAAAAGGATGGAAAAAAGAGAAAAAATGGGCATACTTTGTCATTCAACCTACCACTACCATAAATGAATTTTTTCCTTCAAATTTTGGAAAAAATATAATAAAATCCATTGAAACTTCTTCCTAAAGTTGGATTGGTATGGCTAAAGGCTGAAGGAGCCTTAGGATCTTGATTGTCTCTCCCTTATTTGGTTGGCATACCACACAATGACACCACAAAATTTTGCATACATTCTTTAAGACCTTCCCAAAAAAAATATCTTGATCCTATGGTATATCTTCAAGAACTATGAATATCCTCCTACAAGAGAAGTATGTAATTCCAAAAGGTCCTTTTATTTGAGTTGAAAATTCTTCCATAAGTATTGTGATCTTGATTCCATAATAGTTTTTTTTCCACAAATTTTATTACTAAATTGGTGTCCTCACATAGTTGTTGAATGATCTTGCATATTTTCTCTTATTATCCTATTTTATTCTTGCTTCTTCCACCCAATTTGATTGTGGAATGAAATAACACATAGTAAAGCATTGTGTCTTTCTCTTTCCTTACGGGTGCATTTGCTACAATATTTTGTTTTCCCTTTTTGTAGATAATTTCAAAGTAATAAACCAACATATTTGTGACTCATTTTTGTTTCTCTTCCAAAGATAATATTTTTTCTAAGAAGTGATTCAAACTATCATGATTTGTTTTTACTTTGAAGTGCCTTCGTATTAGGTATGGACGTTGTTGGCTTGTCTCTTTGCACACACACCTAAGTTAGTGAGAAAATCCATTAATCCCACAAGGTATGGTTTGGTAGAAAAACTAAGAGATGAGGCTATGGCCTATTCCACCTCTCTCCGTTAAATATCTCTCCTAGGCAAGCTAAGGGGGGTGGTCCCTAATGGAAATTTATATGACCTAAGTTTCTAGGAGATTAAGTTAAGCAGGATGCTTGTAAAAAAAAACCTGTTTCCAAGAATTAAACAAGTAATATGAATACATGAGAAAATTTCAGTGATATATTAAAATTATAGACCAGTGCCTTCAAGTAAATAGCATAAATTTCTCAAAAATTTAAATAAAGATACAATCATAAACAATCCTGCAAAATTAGACGTTAGATCAATATGAACATATAAACATCAATTGCAACTATAAAGGAGATAATACTTGAAAGTAAATTCTCAAATGACAATATAATGACATCAATTATTCATCAGCTAAATCATCACCAAAGAAATAAATATATGAAAAAAATTGAAATAGAGTTACACCAATAAAGGATATTCCAAGTAGAAGAAAGATAATTGCTGCAAAAGTAAAAGATCCAAATACTTGCACTATAAAGCAAACGCTTCTTGAGAAAATGATGATATTTGCAAATATGACTCAAATAAATTCAAGATAGCATATGTATGAGAGTTGTGTTGCAAGTAAAGTGAAATTTTCATTTAGAGATGCTCTTGGTTTTTTTTATTAGTTTTATTCTAGAAAAAAGTTTCAATTGAACTCTGGTCCCAGACCTCATCATCACTCAGAAATACAGATCTCACAACGAGGAGTCAATAAGGGTGGAGGGTCTCTAAATTCCATACAACCAACTTAAGTTGGAGGTTGATTTTAGAGATGCTAATTAGAAATAAAATGTGCCTAAGTGAGATGCATGTAAGTTACTCTCTTGAAACCTTGATAGAAATGATTCCATAAATCAGGAAATACCCAAAGTAAAATTGCACCAATGAATTCAAAGTAAAAAATAAAAAATGGTAGCCTAATGTGAGAAAGTGATGCAAGTAAGTTTCTTGTAGATAAAATTGTTTCAAGTAGACAATGAAAATATAATGCTCTAATATTCAAAATAAAAATTAGAGTAGAAACAAAGCATTCATTCAAATATACTTGAGACAAATTTGTCAAACTAAATGGAAAAGAATTAGTAAATAAAATTAAAGTTTGCTAGAAATGAAATGTTTGCATCTGAAGAGTATATTGCTCACAGTAAAGTACTTTTAGCTCAAAGCAATATATAAAATAAAGGATGCAAAACCTTAAGTTGAATTGTAGCAAACTTATCTAAACAAAATAAAAATGTGATGAGTGGGTTTGTGTAAATGTTAAGCATGCAATTAAAATGGAAACCAAGAAAATACAAAAGTTATCCACCCACACGTTTCTCTCCCTCAGTGAAGAGAAGGGATGCCATGGGTAAAACCAAAGCTCCCACAAGTAAAATAGATCTTCTGTAATTTTTTTACAATGAGTAAAAAGCCCCTTAATGGGCTGCCCAAAAGATGGAAGGGAAATTAAAAAAAAAGGAGTCTATATTGTTAGTATGAATCTTAATCGCAAGCGTACGAAAAAGGCTCACTTTAGCCGTGCATAACAAATAGCCCTAACAGAAAAGATGGCTGCCAATATCTTTAGATATGCAATAAGTTGACCAAGATAAATGCTGCAAAAATCTAGATCTATGCATTAAAAGACATTAAGCAGTAAATAAAAATAAGAGTTTCTCCATGCATCCAATAGACAAGACAAGATTGTTTTAAAGAATTTTTGTATTTTTTGACACCTGGGAAGGGAACATCGAAAGATGTTACTAGCCTCCCTCAATGGGATGGGTCCTTGTAAGTCCTCAGCACTTCAGATCTAAAATCCCTCTCTCCTGATGGTGTAGAAAACCTAGACAAAAAATGGAACTCAAAGGGAGCTCACAAGAAAAATGGTAGCAAAATATGACAATGATGGTGGATCAAAGTCAGATAAAAAGTATAGATCCAGAGTGATCTTTAGGCAACAAAACATAGTGAGTGAATGGAAAAACCCTTCTATTTATAACAAAATTTTGAGTCAGTCTAGATATTGGTGCATAATTAAAATATTATTAACCAAATCCAGATCCAACTTTTATGGAATATTTTATTATATTTGTTGGAGGGAAAAAGAATTTGACTTTGGTCAAATCCCTTCATTTCTAAATAATAAATAAATAAATTATTTATTTATTATTTTAAGGATGTGGTTGAGTAATAATCAAATAAATAATGATTTATTTAATTATTTATAAATGATTTAGTCAAGTTTAACAAGGAATATTATTTAAATAAGGTTTAAATAATTATTCCAAGAAAAGAATAAGATAAATAATGATTTATCTAATTAATTTTCCTATTTTGGGTTAAATATGACCGAGAATATTAATTAAACTGTTGTTTAACTAATTATTCCTTGAGGAAAATCAAACAAAAGTGGATTTATTTAATATTTCATCATGGGGTTTCCTGTTTAGACCATAAACAACTTAATAAATGTGGTTTACTAAGTTATTTTTCATAGTGAAAGAAATTTTACTTAGGGTAAAATTGGTCTTACATGGCATACTTTGGTCCATCTAATTGCAACAGGTTAGATGACCAAAAAATGGTGTAACAGATTTTCCCCCAGCGTGCGAGCGTTAGGATCTAATCGTATGACTGAAGTACGTTGTAAGAACTCAATCACTAGACACCGAAGGGGAAGTCAGAGAGAGAGAAATATAAGGTAGGCCAAAACGCTAGAGGACTAGACCCTGAGGAGGCGAGACTTACAGATGCGACAAGTCTCTTTTATGAGTGAGTACCTGTGCTATAGACGGCGAGGAAGGCATACCTATGCTTGTTGAGACAAAGTACAAAGAATAATGCGTCCAGTAAACAAGGGACTGAACTATATAGTACATGCTGGCATAAACATGAGCTAGATAAAAACAGGATAATGAATCCCACATACATGTTGTGCTTGGGATAACATCCAGGACTTATACGATAATAGCTGAGTACATGAGATATAAGGACAACCAAAGTTCCCCTATAAATAGAAAAGGGCTCTGAAAATCTGACTGATACATGAAAACTAAAAGGCACTGCAAGCGGCTGAGGCCAACATCATCAAATCTATGGAGTTGCATCAAAGGCTGTAGTGAAGAGGTCATCCGGGCATGTGGGGGGCTATCTGAAGGGCCACCCCCTGATGAGGTTTGAAACATCTCACACGCACCTAGGAATCATTGGTACAATCTGCTACATCACTGAACGATCAAGTATACAGATCTCGACCATATTATAAGGAGCTGGAGCTGAGAAACAATCAAGTCAAAGGGCAATAAGGAGTCCCTTTTCTTGATCCGAGGCACCAAACAAGAGTGGAAGCTGGAACCAAGGTACACCGCCATCTAGACCCGTCTTCTGGAATGAATGATATGATGTCGAAAAAAGGAGGTCTACCATAGGTGAGGCAATAAGGGATCCTCAACTAAGGCACGAGAGAAAATAGTATAGCGATTGACAGAATAACACCAGGGATGATGATGAAATGGGGGGTACTACGTAGTGGATGGACGAATTCCCTTGTTAGAGCATAAAGGGCATGGATGACCTGGCAACAACTAACACAATATCAAAGGGGATAGGGGACAGTAGGACTGAAGGCCATAATGTGTGACACGAGAGAGGGACCAAGCAATGAAGGATGATGGAATATAGTGGGATACAAAGGGACTCAGGATAGACTCCATGAATGCGATGATGCTCAACTCAGATGCTCTAAACAACAGTGACTTGATGATGCTACCACAAAGAAAAAGTGCAATTGGTACCATTAAGACATGAGTATAAGGTGGGTACTCATTACGAAAATCGATACAAGCATGGAAAAGTATGGAGGAAAAGTGGTGCCCCAAGTACAAGTGTTTCAAGTGAAGAAATTCGATTTTGAGGAGTGGTGAAGTGACCCTTCTTGGAAAAAATGTGTCCTGGTAAAGTATCAAATCACAAAAAACTAAAAGATACCCATTTGAGAGCTCGATGAGAGATTTCCAACAGTACAGACATTTTGTCAAACTGAGCTATGGTTTGGCCACAGCAGGCGAAAGAAAAATCAGGGGTTTCTCTTTTAATAAGGCATTTTCGCTCCAAATTCACTCATTTGCAAGTGTAGCTGTGGTGAATGTAGAGAGGAGAGAAGGCCCTAAATCTTGTGGTGGTCGTAGCAGACAAACCGACCGTTGGAATCAAAATGCATCAGTTGCAGGTAAGAGGCCTAACCATACTCTTTCAATTAAGGGGATCAAAAGTTCATTTTAGGCACCTAGAGCTCATGGACAGGCCAGGTCACACCTTTTGGGGTCTATTCTGTGACCTGGGTAGCAAGTACTAGGCAGAAAATTGTGACCTGTTCCAGGAAATTACCTTAAAAGTGCGACCTATCAGAGAAAGGGGGTTTCAATGCTGTTTTTGGCTGAGAGCTGGGATTTTTATGGTTGAGGGGCACAGGTGCCCCCAAGCATGTTATGGTCATGCAAAAATGTATTTAGAAAGGGGGAATCTAAACACATTTTAATGATGTGGTATGCCATTTGTTTTCGTTATGGTTATGCGGTTCGAGAAAGGGAATGAAGTATTACCAATCTCATTTGGTACTGCATATATGAAGCAAATGGACTAAGTTTCTGGGTTGGCATACATGGTGTCACTATCCCAAAGAGTGGATTTGGAGAAAATGAACTGGTGCTCTCTTAGAAAACCCACAAGTTGGTCAACAACAATGTCTAGGGTATTGGGTTGCTGATGTAATATGAAGGAATGATGAGGGGTATCATCCCTATAGTGATTTGAAGTGACATGGGACTCTAGAGGTTCTTCTAAATGGGGAAGAATAAGGGTACTAGAGTCGACATGACCAGATACACTAGGAGAGTTGTGGAGAATTGCTTCTCCTGGTCTCTCAAATATGGGTGCCCCCTTACCCAAACATTGGGTGTCAATGTAATGGCCACAAGGTGTATGTGGTTCAAATGCATGGGTTCGATGTAAGGGAGGATAGATAAAGTCAGGGGTGGTGATTTCTTCCATAATGTCATCACCGTAATAGAAGATGGGGTGACTGGTGGAAGAAATACCACCTAACGCGGCGAAGCTACTTGACTCATCATCATGAGAAGAGAGGTTCACATGCGCATCGTCACAAGGGGTGACAGAAAAACAAGTAGATGAGGGATCCATTGATGTTGAGCCCAGGGTGATCACTTAAGGGAGGTTAAGTGAAACAACAAGGGAAGTATCAGAGGGAGCTTCCACAGTGGATCTCATGAATGATGATAGGTAGAGGATGGTGGCCGCAGGCTCAGTCAATCGACATCAGGAGGGGTAATGTCAATGGGAGCGGGTAAATCCTCAAGCTGGCCCGAAGCATACTGCGCAAGGATAGGAGATGCGGATTGGTTCTGTTCAATCTCGTACTCCTGAACTACCTCTAAAGAGGCGCGGTAATGTGTGAGGTGGGGACAATGGTGGGAATAATGGCCATGGAGATTACATAAAGCACAAGGTTGGTTGGTGTGAATAGTCTTAGGGTTCTTGGCTGCAGTCAAGGAAGAAACAGAGGCTTCAGGGATCGTAGACTCAGGGAACATAACATTAACCATGGGCTTGATACGAGGCAAATCAGGACAATTAAGGGTGGAATGACCGAAAAAATCACACAAAGCACAAGGATTTGGAGGTTGAGGAGGAGTAGGGTCCGTTGGGGGAGCCTTGTATTTTGATGCCTTCTTGCGAGATTTTCCCTTTTTACCCCAAGCTATCGCAACAGGAGAAGGTTCCTATTGAGGTGGTTGAGGCACGGTAGCAGTAGGAGGAGTGATGGGGACCGGTTGAACCAGAGTCAAAGCAAGATAAGGTTTGGGTTGACCAGGCAGGGTGGTGGCTGGGGGATCGATGTACCAGATGGGAATCCCCAGGGTCAGGTTAGGAAGGGATAAGGTAGCCATGATAGGTACTGAGAACACTCCATGAGGGGGAGCTAGGAATGGTATATGACCGGAGGGGTAATGGCCAGGCGAGATGGCTTTGATATGGTTAAGGCTAGGAGGAATCGTGCCAGGAGAGTTAAAAGGCTCATGGATACCAGCTGCAGGAGAAGGTCCAAGAGGAGGGGGTCCAGAAGGTTGAATTAAAGGGTTAGGAGCAGGTTGCGGAGGGTAGGGCTGCTGACTAGTTGAAGCGGGCCACTTGAGGGAAGACTGAGATGATTGAATCATGTAAACATTTGATGAGCTGGGATTAGAGACATGAGGAGGAAGACCAGTGAATGAACCAAGCAAAGAGAAGTCTTTGTAGACTCCGGGTGAGACATTGGTCAAGGGGTTGACGGTTTGATTATTGGCCATCGAAGATATGATGGAATCATGGGAGGTCTGAGACTTCGGTTCGTAATATGTCAACTAGTCAATGGTGACTATCTTTCCATTATGGGGAAATGACATATTATAGTGAACCACAGATGGTACAACAGATATCGCATAGGTGTAGCAACGGCCCAATAGAATGTTGTAATCTAGGGGGGTGTCAATGAATTCTACGTCAACACAAACAGTCTTGCCCACAAGAGTAATAGGACAATTGCGGAATAAGCCAATGGGCTGGGAAGAGTGGGCATCCCATGCTTGGAGGGTGATAGTGGAAGGGGCCAACTCAGGTGATCCAAGTTTCTTCCAAACCGAAGTGGACATCACATAGGTGGATTCCCCCTCAATAATGACACAACGTGAAACGTTGGCATTTCAGATCTTGACTGGGATTTGGAAGGCGATGAAAATAGGAAGAGGAGGATGTTCTGACTGGTAAACATCGAAGATAATCAATCGATCATCTGAAGGATCTACAATGCCCATGGCATATAGTAGAGCTTTTCGTTGTGAAGGGAATGACTAGAGGAGTTCTAGCATTGAGATGGTAGCAGGAGACTGTGCCAAATCATCTACTATACTATACGAATGGGCAACGTTTCCAGAAGCAAAATTTAGGAATAATGGTCCCTTAGGGATATTGGTATGAACCTTCACCTTAGGCTGAGAGATCTGCAAAGGACCATTTGTTGTCTAAAGAGGCTCTGTAGAACCTGAAGAAGGGGGCTCAGGGGCAGACGTAGTGGGAGGCTTGTTGTACTGACGGGACCGAGTTTGAAGGTTGAGGTCAATGGTAATGGGTTGGTCAGAGTTCATCATGAGAATCTGGTAATCGGAGGTACCAGACGGAGGAGGTTGAGTGGCTTCCTGACCTTGAGATGGTTGGGTAGCCACAAATCCTTACTGAGGGAAAGGATTAGTAAACATAGTCGGCTAACTAGGTGTAGCATGGGGAGGGACGGAAGGGCAGGCTTGCTATCCTCACGATGCTGCTTGAGTCTCCCACATTTGCTGCATCTATGGTAAAAGAGGACAATCATGAGTGTAATGACCATAAACACCACAATAAGAACAAAGCTTATTCATGCGAACAAGCCTGTCCTTCTTGGGATGAGTTCCCTATTGCTGGTTAGTAGTGTTAGGTGCAGTACTTTGGGGATTAGGTCCAGGATTACTAGGGGAAGATTGATTTTGAGTGCATTTCCTCTTATTTTTGGAAGTATGAGGATTAGTCGCACCTTGCTGTGCATACACCTACCCCTAAGGGGGTGGTGGTTGCTGTTGCGGGGGTTAAGAAGGCAAGGGAGGCAGAGGTGCTAATGCTTGAGGAGCTGGAGCACCAGGCTGCGGATATGGATAATAAGGAGGTTGAGTAACATTGTGGTAAACAGGTTGGGCAAAAGGAGGAGGCATGCTGTTTCCTAGAAATATGCTACCGAGAGGGGGAAAAGTGCTGGAGGTGCTGGCCTCTCCTTAAGGGAAACCATAGCCCATGGGAGGCTGAGTGTATGGATGAGAAAGAGCTCCAACGATACCATCAGCGGCATGAGATGCCCCCAGTGCATTGGCACCACTGGGTCTTAGGAGATCAGGTAAGACGGTATAAACGTAACTCGAATGAGCATAGATTAGGTCATATTTTAACGCAATCTGCAAAGCGGCTTCTTCAGTTTGAGGGAAATGTGATGCGACATCTTTGCCTATAGCAGGAAAAAGGGATCTAAGGAGCCAATCCATGTAGACACGATATTCGAAGCTAGGGGCTTGACATAGGCTCTTTCTTCTTCGCCATTCCTGGACATGATCGGATAGGCGGGTCGTAGACGATTGATGAAAAGAATTCAAAAGTTCGGTACCAGTGTCATAACAAAGGGGAAGCTGGAAATAAGACAGAAAAGCCTGTGTAAGAGTCACAAAGGTGGTATGGGAGGATGAGGCCTGATAAACATACCACTTAGAAGCTTCGCCAGTAAGCATACATTGGAACAACCGAAGACGAAAGTCATCAGTAATGGAGTTAGACGACCACCACATGTGGAAAGATCGAACATGTTCTGTAGGATCTTCTCCCGCAAGACCTTCGAACTTGGGGATGTCGGAAGGGAGCTTGGTTGGCATAGCAGGCCAACTAGCATCATGGCGTATAGGGTCGTTTATGAACTGGTTAAAATCGGGAAGACTGAGGCTTGCCATATAGGGGAGCAAGGGAGCATCCAGGATAGTTCCTGTTGCGGTCCCACTAGTAGTATTCCTAGCACTAGGGCCAGGGCTACCACCAGCGTTAGGTCCTGAACCAGACATGGTGAAGGTAACAGGGGGAGAACCAGGGGTGAGAATAGAAGGGGAACCCAATGAACCAGAAGAGGAGTCAAAGTGCGGATGTGGTGGAGGACTAATTCGAATCCTACGCGGAGGAGTAAGTCATCCAGTCAGAAACTGAGGATGAAGGCCAAGAAGTCTCTAGGATAAAAGCCTTAGTGGCGTAATGATGAAGGCACAAACACGACACAAAGGGAAGAGAGACCAACAAGGGCAAGTAGGTGCATGATCAACTGATTACAATGTCGAAACAAGGGCAGAGAGGTGCAGGATCAATTGATTACAATGCTAAAGTCTTTTCCTGGTGGTGTTAACCAGACTCTTCTTCGCTTAAGGTGTGTGTGTTAAGTGTGTAAATTTTAATTTTTAAACCCAGACATTTGTAGAGAAAAAAGAAAAAGTGTGCTGTATAACTATAAATAAACTTGCAAATAACAATATATGAAACTGAAATAACAGAAAATAAACAACTAATTATGCATTAATCTAAACCTAAGGAGGCAGACCTCTCAAAAAATAGCCTATAGGTGGGAAAAAATGTAGTCAAAACACACCAAAATAGCCAATAGATCTAACGTCGGGAGGGATAGTGATCTAAAGGTCAGATCTGCTGGAAATAGGTGCAGAAAAACAACAAAAAATCAGAGGAAAAATTGTTGTAAATGAGGTGGTGAAAGGATATAACCTGGAGGGAAGCGGAGGGGACCCTAGAGGAAAACCCAAAAAAAACTAAAAGGAGGTGTTTTGGATGGATAAATAACCAATTTGAAGTGGATCTGAAGGTAAGGAATCAGATCTGAAAAATGGCTGACACACTGAAATTTCAGATGACTTGCAGCAGCTAAAACTCTTCCACGAAAGGTGGAGGGTACTGAAGCCCTAGGCAGCTAGGTTCCCACTTTTATGAGTAAAACAGAACAAGTACAGGTCCAAAAGAGGCAGAGAAGTAGGTCAGACAACCCTAAACAGAGGCCCAGACAAACCCAGAAAAATCTCATAAAAATTCCCGCAAAAAGTTCAGGTCACAGTTTCTGACTTGTTTTCTGCAGAGGTCGCAGGTTTTGGCCTGTTTTCTGCACCCTGGAGGTTTAGGTCATAGGTTTTGGCCCAAAAAGTGTGACCTGCACTTTTGGCACTCTCAGGAGCAGGTTTCAGAAAAGTTTGTAGTCTCAGCTACGGCTGATGCCCGTCACCTGTGCAATAGGTCCGAAAACACACGTAAGTTAGAATTTTCAATGTTTTAGAGTTTTATAGGTTAAAAAAAACATCAAGAAAATCAAAATAAGAATCTAAAGAGAAATCCTAGGATTTGAAGCAGCTGGATATGCAAGGATATGAAAAACAACAGAGGTCGTAATCGTAAACCCTTGTGGAGTTGCCAGGTCATAATGAAACAATATCTCCTTCCAAGTAGTAGCAACCACAATGGCCAATGAAAAACTCTTGAAATTTGAAAACTACAAGTTCTTGAAGGCCAACAACCAAGCTAATTTGATGCTACCCAAGACTTCCCATGACCTCCCTAAAGTTGATGCTCAAGTTCTCTTGGGGTCCTACTAGTATTTCAAGCTTTATCTCCCTTATTGTTGTCAACACAAATGGTGAGCATAGTCCATAAATAAATCTTAATTTTCTGCAAAACCCACACTCAAACTTAGTGCAAAAAAGAAGAAGGAATGTTTGCAAATATAATCTACACATATTCTACAAAATTTAGACTAAGGAATTGGGGAAAAACTCCAATTCTTATATAATTTTCAACATGCTCTTCAATAAAAAAATAAATTTGTTAGTAGCACAAGAAATTGAGAAAAATGATTTTAAATTAAATTAGATTTTGTAACATAATCTAAAAGAAAATGATCCCTGCAACACAAGATCGTAAGATGAAGCCTTGGGAGATGAAAAATGTGGGTTCTTCAACGAACTTGCTCAAGAGTGGTATGATTCCTCCAATAATTTTCCCCTCATTTCCACATCATTTGAGTATGTGCAAATATTTAATTTTCTCCATTTATTTATTTGATGGGCTAATTTATTACCACATTTCCCACAAAACTTAGGAAAAGTGGGTTTTGAGGGTCTAGAACTTATTTTTTACCCCTCAAAGTGTGTAATACTAGAAATTTGAGGGTGAGAGGTGTAATTTTGAGTACACATACCCAATACAAATTCTCTAGATATTACATAATATATAATACATTCTAATTTTATTTAAATTTTCCGCCCTACATGAAATTTTTAAAAATTAAAAAAATGACCCCTAGACCTAATCAAATTCCACGATTTTTTTGTGTGATCTAGTATGATAATATACAATGAAAATAGATACTATGACTCACCCAAGGCCTCACCTTCAAGCTGTACTTTGACTTTGGGGGTTATTCTTGGAAGAAAAACTCAATTAATAATTAAGCCCCGTAAGGATATAATAATTAACCAAGTGAAAAAAAACTTCGAGATTAAAGTCACTTGATGAAAAGGTCCCAATTTACCCAGGCTTGTTACATGAATCAACTCATTATACTAGCATCACTTTTACATCGTCCTCGTAGGGTTTGTGGAATTTGAGTACAACAAAAAAAGATGAGAATAAGAAGTAGATTTGAAAAACTTTGATGACATCATGAAATCTGACGGTAGATGAAGCCTCTGATACATCCTTGGGCATGGAGTATTCAAAACATCTTTAGGTGCCACTCCAGTGGTCAAATTTTGGCTCCACATGGGTATGCATGCTAGATAGGCGTACATTAGTAATGTCTGTTAAAAAAGACATCTTATAAAATAAAAAATTTGAATGAAATAATAGCATGAGATAAAGAACTACTTTACTAACATAAAATGGAAATTTATTTCTAAAAGAAAAAATGAAAATTTATTCAAGAAATGAAACTACTTAACAAAAATGACAAAGAATAAAGTTAGAAATACAATACAGAGATGCCCCATGGCATCAAATATCTTCGGTGAAGTTCATGTTGAGAACCTGCTTACTTTTAGGAAGATTCATGGGCTTATTTTCAAATGTGTCTTTTCCAATCATGAATATCTCAGGACTTTGATCCATCCTAACATTGTGTTGTATATGGCCATCATATTTACGAAATCCTTTCCACTTTTTTCTTTTCTTTTTTAATAGATCGTGATGGTGATGTTGATGCGATCAAAGTAGACCTTTGTGCTCAATATTGAAAATGCTCAGATGGAAAATTCGAAGTATCCAAGACTTATTTGACCCGCCTTTCTCCATTATGCATCTTCTCTAACATGGGTGATGAATCAATCTCTTAAGTATTAACATGATTTCTATCAGTTTCATTTTTATCCAGGTCACCTTCAATTAGCCAATTTTCAATGGAATAAATGACCTCCTCATAATAAGATGAAGCTTGCTTCAGTAGATTGGGAGGCCTATGATTTGCTGCTTTGTCCTTTTCCCATTCGTTATCCGACCTAAGTTGGAATTTTTATACGTGTAATATTTCCACTTCCTCCAATCTATTATGAAAAGTGACCTTATTAGCCTTCATAACACTTATCTCCCTGGCATGATTTGTTTCCATGATGTTGATTAACTGTAATTGTTTTTCTTCCATGGCGAGCAACCTGTTTTCAAGAGCAGACATAGTACTCATTTCCTTTGCATGATATGTTATTAATATTGTTTGATTGAGTTCCATGTTCTTAATTACTTGAGCATGGTATTATTTGATTGTAATCAAATGATTTTTAATAGAGGTCATTTGATCAGAATGATTGACCTCCATGGCCTTTATTTCTTGTGCCTGATTTACCTCCATGGTATTAATGAGTTAGATTGGTTGAGTTTCATATCCTTAATCATTTGAGTAAACCCTTTGATGATATCACTATCGTTCTCATTTTCTTTATTTTTCGCTTTGATCTTTCTTTTATCTCCATATTTTTCTTCAAATGCGCCAATGATTGATTATAGAGAATCAAAACTGTTAGTAGGTAAGTCTATGAACCAATCCATAGCATCGCCATCTGATGAAAATATGAAAAGTATAATTTTAACATCGTCATGGTTAATATATAAGCACCATTTTCTCACACAAAGGGGGAAATTCCTAAGGTAGTTTCAGTACTATTGGCATTGTTACCTATAAAACTAGGAAACTATTTAATAACCTCAATGAATTCATATGGAATAAAATTCCGATAGCTTGGAATGCTAGTAAAATCATAAGGGGAAAACAAATCATTCATTATGTCATACTCACTTGACCTTGAAAGAGAAAATGGATGCCAAAGAGAGGCTCCTGTCCAAGATTAGCATGAAGCCTATGAGAAGAAGGCTTCAAGCAAAAATCCTTGCATAAAATGAAATAAATGGATTCAAGAATTGAACATGAATCTAAATCTAAATCCAACATGAAAAAAAAAAGTTAGTTGTATTCCAGGTACAAGAGGACTTGTCCTCAGAAATGACGTAAAAAATATTGGCTTGATGCCTTGCACACACCTAAGTTAGTGAGAAAAACCCTTAACCCCACAAGGTGTGGTTTGGTGGAAAAACTAAGAGATGAGTTTTTCACCTATTCCCAACTCTCGCTATTAAATATCTCTCCTAGGAAAGCTAAGGGGGGTGGTCCCTAATGAATTTATATGATCTAAGGCTAATAGATTATGTTAAGTGGGATGCTTGTAAAAAATAACTTGTTTCCAAGAATTACGAAAGTAATATGAATAAATGATCAAATTTCAATGATATATTCAACGTATATATCAATGCCTTAAATTAAATAACAATAGATTTCTCAAAAATTGAAATCAATATATAATGATAGACAATCCCTCAAAATCAAATGTTATACCAAGATGAACATATAAAGATTAATTGCAACTATTAAGGAGATAATACTTGAAAGTAAATGCTCAAATGACAAGATAATGAGATCGAGTATTCATTAGCTAAATGTTTGGCGAAGCAAAAAATATATGAAATAACTTGAAATAGAGTTGCGGCAATAAAGGATATTCCAAGTACAAGAAAGCTAGTTGTTGCAAAAGTAAAATATTCAAATACTTGCACTATAAAGAAATTTTTTTTTGAGAAAATGATGATATTTGCAAATATGACTCAAATAAATTCAAGATAACATATGTAGGAGAGTTTTATTGTAAGTAAATATAAATTTTTATGTAGATATGCTCTTGTTTTATTTTATTAGTTGTACTCTAGAACAAAGTTTCAATTGAACTCCAGTCCCAAGACCTCATCCTCGCCAAAAAATCTAGATCTCACAATGAGGAGTAAATAGGGTGGAGGGTCCCTAAAGTATATACAACTAACTTAAGTTGGAGGTTTATTTTAGAAATTCCAATTAGCAATAAAATGTGCCTAAGTGAGATGCATGTAAGTTACTTGCTCTTAAAATATTGATAGCAATGATTCCATAAATGATGAAATACCCAAAGTAAAATTGCACCAATGACTTCACAGTAAAAAAAAAAAATGGTAGCTTAATGTGAGCAAGTGATGCATGCAATTTGTTTGTATACAAAGTTGTTTCAAGTAGACAATAAAATTAGAATGCTCCAATATTCAAAATAACAATGTAGTGTAGAAATGAAGCACACATTCAAATATACATGAAACAAAAATTTCAAACTAAATGGAAATGAATTAGTAAATAAAATTAAAGTTTGATAGAAATTGAAATGCTTGCATGTAAATATTAAATTACTCAAATTAAAGTGTTTGTAGCTCAAAGAAATATTTAAACTAAATAATTCAAAGCTTTAACTTGAATTGTAGCAAACTTATATAAACAAAATAAAAATGTGATGAGTGAGGTTGTGCAAATTTTAAGCATGCAATTAAGATGGAAACCAAGAAAATGCAAAAGTTAATCCACCCACATTTTTCTCTCCCTAAATAGAGAGAAGGGATGCCATGGGTAAAATCCAAAATCCCACAAATAAAATAGATCTCTTATTAGCTTTTTACAATGAGTAGAAATCCCCTTAATGGGATTACCAAAAGATGGAAGGGAAAATTACAAAATAGGAGTCTATAGGAACCAAGATCTCCTTCCAAGAAGTGGCAACTACAACGACCAATGAACAACTCTTGAAATCTGAAAATTACAAGTTCCCAAAGGCCCATGACCAAGGTAATTTTTTTATGTCCAAGATTTCCCACGACCTCCCTAAAGTTGATGCTCAAGTGCTCTTGGGGTCCTACAACAAATAGTTAGTGTTTCTAGCTTGAGCTCCCTCAATTCTATCAAAAGAAAGGGTGAGCATAGTCCATAAATAAATATGAATTTTCTGCAAAACCCACACTCAAACTTAGTGTAAAACAAAGAGTAATGTTAGCAAATATAATCTACACTTCTATACAAAATTTAGACTAATCGGGGAAAAATCCAAATCTTTTCTTATTTTCAACAAGCTCTTCAATAACAAAATAAAATCGTTATTAGCACAAGAAATTGAGTCAAATTATTTTAAATGAAATTGGATTTTGAAACACCAACTAAAAGCCAAGGATCTCTACAACAAAAAATCGTAAGATGAAGCCTTGGGAGATGACAAATGCAGGTTCTTCAATGAAATTTATCAAGAGTGGGATGATTCCTCTAAGAATTTCCACCTCATTTCCACATCATTTGAGAATGTGTGGATATTCATTTTTTTCCATTTATTTAATTGTTGGGTTAATTTATTGCCACATTTCCCACAAAACTTAGGAAAAGTGGGTTTTGAGGGCCTAGAATGTTGAAACATGTGTCACTAGGTTCGGTCTTCATGTATGAAATGTATTATTTTAAATTTCAAATTATAAAATGAAAATAAGTTATTATTGGAGCATGTGTTTCATGCTTAAGTTCTTTATTTCATAGGTCAAACACATATTAAGTTGCTTCTATGATTTGTCCTAGGTATAAGATTCATTGTCATATGTTGAAGACCCTCTGGGCACATTGTAAATTGTAAAGATAAATTTATTTGGTCTCTAAAGTGTCAAAATACCTCTAATATCAAGTTGACCTAGAGAGCTTCCAAGTCGGCCTACATGAAGAGGCACGTCTCTCTTGGAAGAGGCCTAGATAAGGAGAGGAAATAAATCCCCTTATGTAATTCACTCACTCTCACTCATATGCAAGCAAGAGGACAAGAAGAAGTTCGAAGAAGAGGACAAAGAAGGAGCTAAAGTAAGGCAAGTTTCTTGATTGGGCCTCTCTCTCTCCTACAGACAAATTACAGCTAGGGTTTCTACGCTAGGGCTCTCTTAAGTTCAATCTTGAAGGAGATGCAACAAAGAAGACAAGCGAAGGGATTCTCTATAGCCCTACATCTCAAGGAAAGGAAAGCAAAGGGAAATAGGAAGCTCTACAAGGAGGTCAAAGTCTCCTTTTGGAGATCGAAGTATCCTTGTGTAGTTGCAGTAATTCAAAAATTTTAGATTTTCTGGGAGAGCTCGAAGAAGTTGCAGTTGGAGGATGTGTTGATCTTGATCTTGGAGAGTATTTTTCTGTGTCAGTAGGTCATAGTATTTGTCAATTAGAGAATCTATAAGAAGAAAATGGATTTATGGGTTTTTCCATTCAAGAGGAGGGGTTTTGGCCTTGGATTGCAACCTACATACTATGTTATTGTTCTTATTGTTTTGGTATATGTTTGATGTATTTCACACTGTAATAGTAAGGAAATAAGATAATAATTAAAAAGATAACACAAACATTTATCAAGAAAAGAGAATTATCTTATTCACTTCCCTATTAAATTCTGAACATAGTATCAGCGCTAAGGTTATTTAAGGGCATTTTGAAGTTCATCAAGAATATTGCAAGCCATATCATGAAAAGTATCAAGAAATTATGGAGTTTATTATCTTCTTCAAAGAAGGAATCATTCAAATAAAGGAATGAAGGTGTCTTCTCAGATATATCTGGTACTTTCCAAGAATAATACATCTGGGTAATTGAAAGTGGTGCTTCAAGACTCATGACCAATCACTTAAGCCAATTGAAGACATTATCAAAAGGAAAATCTATTTCTTCAGTGAAACTTGGATACAACAATAGATATCCCATGAAAGGGATTGGATAAACATCCATAAAGCTCGAAGATGGAAGACACATACACCTCAAAAACATTCTATTGTTCCAGGTTTGCATAAGAACTTACTCTCTATTTCAAATATCTTAGAAGATAAAGGAGATAGAGTAGACTTCATTGATGGAAATGTTATTGTTTGGGGAAAAGACTCAAGTATAGATCAAGCCAAAGTTCTTTGAATTTGGGAAGGAAGGCTCTACAAATTAATATACCTTATAGTCCAAGCCCTAGTTCCCATTGAAATTAGCCCATGTGAACTTTGGAATCAAAGATTTGGTCATCTCCATTTCAAGATCCTCCCATCTCAAAGCTCTATAGTAGATGGAATTCCGCACCTGAAGGAGGATCATGAAGGTGTATGCAAAGGATTTTCTTTAGCCAATAATATCAAGAGACCATTTTTAAGCAATGCTTCACGGTCAAAAGAAATCTGGGATCTCATTCACTCTGATGTGCGTGGTCCTATGACTCCAAAATCACTTGGAGGTGATCTATATTATGTCACTTTTATAGATGATCATTCAAGAAAGACCTGGGTTTATCTGATGAAAAATAAGGTTGAAGTATTCACAAAATTACAAGAATTCAAAGCTGAAGTAGAGAACCTTAAAAAAGGAAAAATCAAGGTTCTAAGATCTGATAATGGGGGAGAATATACATCCCAAGAGATCATATCATTTTGTAAGGAGTCTGGGATTAAGAGGGAGTTGATAGTCCCATATAATCCAAAACAAAATGGTGTTGCATAAAGAAAGAATAGATCCATTGAAGAAAGTGTAAAATAAATGCTACATGATTAGGATCTACATAAATCCCCGTGGGGGGAAGAACCAAAAACAATGATTTACATTCAGAATAGATGTCCTCATAGAACTCTGAATAACAAAACATCGGAATAAGTATTCACTAGAAAGAAGCCATACGTAGATCATATCCACATCTTTTCGTGTCCTATATATATCCATATACCAAAGGAAAAAAGAAAGAAGTTGGATCCTTTTGGAATGAAGGGAACATTTGTTGGGTATAGTAACTCATCAAAAGCTTACAGGATCTACAATGAGGATGGACATCACATAGAAGTTAGTCGTGATGTCATATCTGATGAGAGCATACCGTTCAAGAAATCAAAGGAAATTTCCATGGATTTTGATCTAGGTAGATATTGGTGGCTACCCGCCTATTCTACTTGGACCCCCACCATCGTTTATTTCAGTTTTCCAGTTTCCTTAATTGTAGCACAATTTACTATTTTTGGCATTTTTTCGGGTCCTGAACTTCTAGAGCTGTTTTGAGGCCCTAAATGACGTTTTTTTGGGAAAATTGGGACCAACATGGGTCTTCGACTAATGTTGATCACTTGAAATTTGTAGTCCTCGGCTAGATATTTATAAAGAGGTATTGTGTGTGTCAAATGAAGTATGCCAAAGTTACGACCCTGGGAAGTTGATGTACCAATTTACCCAAACGGGGCCCATAGTTTTGGTGCTTCATCTCTTAGGGTTAGATTTTTGGATGTTTAGGATTTTCCATTGTTTCTCATTAATAAATAGGCCTTCGAGCCTCATTTTAACATAGTTTAGAGGCATGTAGCCGCCACATATATTCTCAAAGATAAGCTACCATCAACCGAGCTAGTTTATTTCCATTATGTTTGTAAGCATATTTCAATTCTTTGATATTGATGAAATGAAGTGTGGATTCCTCCATGATGTACTTAATGAAGAAGAGTACTTGGAGCCACCTCAGGATTTTAAGATACATGATAAAGAGACTCATGATTGCATATTGAAGAAAGTCCCATATGGACTTAAGCAAGTCCCATAGACTTTGCATACTTGGATTGATGGACATATGATGCAGACTCCAAACCATATTCAAGGTTGAAGGCATGTCTTTGATATTTGGTTTTATATGATAATAGTTTATTTCTGACGAGATCATATCATCTTAGTGTTCAGTACCAGAGGGAGCTGACCTATGAGCGTAGATGATCAACATTTTATATTGAAAGTATAACTGGGAGGTGAAATTATGTTGTCGGAAACTTGACATGATTTCACTGAAGCAATTGAGAGAGAATCCTCTTCAGATTCAGTTTTTATGGATACCATGATGAGAAGGAAACTATATGAATCATTTCCTTGCAACATGTTCCCTAAGCTAGATAGAACTTGGACATGTATATTGGGTTGTTTCCAAATATGTAAAAATATTAATCATGGACTAAGATACCTCGTTGGACCTCATGGATACACTGATGTTGAGTGAGGCTAAAAGTGTTGTTCCAGTTACTGTTTTAATTTTGGATTTTCCATGATTTTTTTGGATGATGAGGAAGTAGAAGTCTATTACTTTGAACAATAGAGATACATTACATTGTTGCTACCATGGATAGCGCTGAGGAAATGTGGTTGAGAAATCTCTTTGGAGATTTATTTGAGCATGTGCTAAACATTAATTTCAGAGAATCTCATGTCACATGATAGGTCAAAGCACATTGTTATTAGATATCACTATGTTAGGTCCCTATATTACTACTGTAGTTCCTTATTGTGTTAGCGTAGCCCCCTTATTGTTATTGGTATACCCCTGTAGTCCCCATATTGTTATTATTGTGCCCCATAAAACTCCACTATTGTTATTGTTGTGCCCTTTCATTATTATAGTTAGGTCGGCTAGGATTATATCGTGACCCCATGGACTCCTATATATAGAAAGGAGTTTTTGTCACTTGAATCATCTAAGAATTGTTCATTTATGTAATGTATAGGAGGTTTTCCCCTCGAAGTATCTTATTTCTAAGGCGTTGATCTCTCCTTTCTTCTATTTTTGGAGCTGGTTTCATAACATTTGGTATCAGAGCTTCGGATTCTAGGGTTTCACTGCTTCAAAAAGGTCATCGTGGAATTTTCACTATAAATATTTTTCTACGAGGGTTCATACAAACAAAAAAAATACCCATTTCGAAGAAATCATGAGGAACTTCGTGTAAAAATTTCATATCTTGGTTCACAACATTTTTGGAGATATGATTTGTGGAAGTTAGGTTTTTACAGGCTCCCGAATTTCATCTAAAAGAGGTGACCTTGGGAAAATCGTCATAATTCTCTCTCTGAGCATCAGATTGGAATTTTGTAAAATGTATTCGAAATTAAGTGGACTTTAGTTTCCTTTGTATCAATTTCAAAGTCAAAGGAGGAAACAATGATACGTGGCATGCCGTACAAGTTTTCTCTACTGGAGCAGTCCATAATTAGGTCGTTGTGGGAGATTGGGCATAACTTTGTCTTGAAGAATCCAAATTAGGTCAGACTTGTGGAATTTGAAAGAAGATTCAAAGGGATACTTCAAGACTAAATTTTAGAGATTTAAGATCCGAAATCACAGAGATAATTCAGTTTCAATATTGACCTCCTAAAAAGCAAGAAAAAGGTGTGCATTTTTTAAAGCAAGTTTTCATAACATTTGTTTGAAAAATCAGTTTGAAGTGATTCCAAGGGCATATTGAAGCATAGATATTAGTATTAAGTTATATAATTCCTCCAAAAAATAATTCCAAACCTATTAAGCCTTTAGAATACTCTACTATGATTAATGAAGAGGAAGAAGTGCAACACGATATATCAAAATTACAAGAGAAAGTGCACCAAATTTTGATTTTACAAAGAGAAATAAAAGATGACATAGATGGTTTAAAAGAAAAAATGAAGGCTAAGTTGGACAGTTTGAAGGATCAAATGAAAGCTAATATGTATGATAAAGTAGTGTAATATCACATCGAGCATCAAAAACAAGTCCTCCAATTCTCAAAGGATAGCCTAACTTTGGTGCAAAATCGAATGAAACAACAGGAAGATCAACATCGCAGCGAAAGAAGTTCTGAAGCAGTCATAGAAACAAGAACTCGACAACCACAAAATTGATCAATTTCAGAGTATCTCAGCAAGTGGAAGAACTTACCCATTGAAGATTCCAAATGGGAGGGTGAGAATTTTATACAGAAGTATCAAGAAATAATCAAGCATTGAGGACAACACTTGTTTGAAGGAGAGGGGCATGTTAGGTCCTTATATTACTAGTGTAGTCCCTTATTGTGTTATTTTAGACCCCTTATTGTTATTGTTATACCCTTGTAGTCCCCATATTGTTATTATTGTGCCCCATAAAACCCCCCTATTGTTATTGTTGTGCCCTTAAATTACTATTGTTAGGTAGGCTAGGATTATATTGTGACCCCATGGACTCCTATATATAGAAAGGAGGTTTCATTATTTTAATCTATTAGCCACCTATAAAATTTTTCATATCAAATGGTGGCTAAAATTTTTGTAGCCTTCAAGAAACAATTCATTTGCAAAATTGTGAGTTCTTGAAGTCTTTTGATGTCTCCTTTCCTTCAGAAAACCTTTACTACTGTTTCACTTCAAAAGCCCTCAAAATATGCTGTTTTCCTGAAGAAGAAGACTTCTAAAAAACCCATTTTTCCCTTCATTTTTACCCCTCCTTTCACTCATAAATAACACCATTTTCATCCCCTTCTTTCCTTCATAAAATTCCCCCATAAGCCTCTTTTAACCTTCAAAATGACTTCAAGACCATTTTTAAATAATTTGGTCTCCTACCATTTGGTTTAAGAGGCCTTCATTCCTTTACTGGAACCCTCACTTTCCCTTAAAAACTCTGTTTTTTAAGCCAAAAATAGTCTTTTTCATTATAACATTTTTTAGCCCCTGAGGGCTTGAATTTCATAAACCTCCGCTTCATAGGACCTTAAACCCTGCAACCAGGCGCTTAAAGGTCCTAAAATTCTCTCTAAACCCGTCAAAACCTTTGTTTCCCTTTGTATTTCAATAAAAACCCGACCTTCATGTGTTATAAATAAAACCCGACAATTCGTTGTTTCGGTGAATGTCGGCCGTTGATCTAAAACCGATCAATGATCGTCGGCACATTGCATCACAATTTTTCATTGGACGCATTTTAGCGGTTTATTGCCTCCCTCCGATTGCGACCCTACGATTATTTCCCGATCTTTGATATACTCTACCATGCCCAAATCTGACGGTCCACATCGTTCCCCAGTCCAAACCTGCCATTCCGCCTTTCGAATTCATAATTGAATCCCCACCGTCAATCTAATATTTAGATCGACGGCTCTCGCTCAATTGCAAATCGGCAAATCGTAGTTTTCCCAAACACCTTACCCTTTTGAATTCTCTGATCCCAATCCTCCCGATTGAATCTTAGCCGTCGAATCCACAAGAACCGACGGCTAAGATCTCACCACAACTCCGCCCATAATTCTTCACGTTTGTCCCTCTGATTAACTTTCAACCGTCGATCTGATTCCTAGATTCGACGGCTCTTATTCCATCGCATCGCAAAAAATCCTTTGTCCGTTCCCCTTTTCCTCCTCCGATTGCAAACTTGCAATTTAATCTGGACTGTCGAATCCACAAGAACTGACAGCCCAAATTAATCTCCCTCCACCATGGCCCTTCGACGTTAAAAACCACCGATTCATCCTGACCGTTGATCCCTCTAAATATCTAACGGCCCGCGCTTAATCACATCGGTGCGTTCCCTTTGTGTTTTCCCCTTGATTTGCGATCTTGCGATCAGATTTGGGCCGTCCATTTCACTAATCTAATGGTCCAGATCAAACCTGAATCCCTTTGTTATTTCATAAAGCCCCACAGTTCAAAATCTTCGGCAAAGATCCACCGTTGATCTTTGCAGATCAACGGCCCGAACTTAATCTCCACCACCATTTATCCAATCGCCTCTCCTTTTGACCTTGGAAAGCAATCCTCGCCGTCGGATGCTTTCATCCAATGCCCACGTTCTAACCTAAACCTCTAAAGCAGTTTTAACCCATCCACACAGGATTTTATAATTTTTTCTTGTTTGTGCAGGTTTTTAAAGGTTTCTCATTGTTTTAAAATGAAACAAAGGACTGGGAATGACGATCCCCCAAGCCTTTATTCATGGAGGAGATCATTCTACAGGGTTTTACATCATGTTTTATCCGTGCCTTATGAGCATTGATGAAATTATACAACCCTCTGCACACCTGCAAGAACAACAAAAACATAGCAAACACCACAGATAGCGAGTATCAGTTTGACAACATAAAAATCAAAGCAGAAATGAATTGTTTAAAGGTTTTAAACATAGTTTTGAGGGATTAAGGCATAAATTCGACTATTAAACACCTAATCCACATAGTTAAAGATAACACGAAGACCTGAAGACAGAGATAAAGCCTAATCAGACCTAAAACACAGACCTAAAGTAAATTAAAGGTGTTTTGGGAAAAAACAATGAGATCTACCAATCCGAAAAGCCTCCACTACCACTTCAGAGGTGAATTAAATCCTCTCCAGCCACCAAAGTGCCATCTGCAACTTTCAATAAATCAGAAGAAATCAGAGTTATTGCCTAAGTCAGGGATATTTTGTTTAAAGCATCCAGAGTTATTACAAACCCTGCCTGAAGAATTTTAAAGTGAACAAACTCTGCTAAGCAGCAAAAATACTTAATGAAAATTAATTAATACAAAGGACATATCAGAGATCTTCTCTGTTGAGCCCCTCAAGGGTCGAGAAGCATTAAACTGTATTAATTGAACCCAAATATCTTTTCTCTCATCCCACCTCCTCATTTCTTCTATAAATAATTTTGTAGAGGATTAAAAAAAGGTTGGTCTCTAAATATCTGATGCGTGTAAATAGTTTTCTAAAGCTGCTGTAAGATTTGTTTGTAATTGAAGATACCTAAAGTTGATATGAGAAGTTTGAAGCTGTAGAGGTCCATTAGACTTGATGATTGTAACTGGTTTGAAGCATTCAAATACAACCTGATTTATGGGATCCTGGTCTATTTCAATGGTGATGTTTTTCTTATTGTAAATTGTTATTTTCCTTTTGTTTCCATTCTATCCATCTCCTCTGATAAAGAACAACAAATATAAAGCTTGGATTTAATCTTTGCAGTATCCTACTTTCATTGAAAAGCTTTATCTTCATGTTTTCCTCCTTCGTTTATTTAAGAATGATTTAATACAGTCCAAGTAGTTAAGGAATGTTGGTGTGCCCATGTCTTACTGTCTAAACTTCAAACATTGTTCTTGAATGTTATTTTCAGTTTATGCTAAGTAAAGTTAAACTAGGGAAGTCTATAGTTAGCCTTGTCCTCTAGTTTATCTCCAAAAGTTGTCTGAAAGTTTCCCTATGAGTATGTCGAAAGCAGGATAGGTTCAAAGTCCTTACTTGATCTTAGACTATTCTTTGTTTATTTGAAATGTTGTCTTGAAAAGTTTGCTAAGTAAAGCAGAGCTAGGGAAGTCTATGGTTAGCCCTGTCCTCTAGTTTCTTCTCTAACATTTGCTTTGAAAAGTTTCCCTAAGTGTATGCCAAAAGTATGATAGTTTCAAAGTACTTACTTGCTGCTCTTTGTTTTTCATCTGTTTGTTCTCCATCTCTTATTGTTTTCATTCCATAAAATCAACTTAAAGAGATCCTTTGACATAGATGACTTGCCCCATGGACCACTCTTGAACCTTGTTGTTCTAATTAAATCCTACAATGACTCCATAGCCCAATGGATTGAAGCTGCTTCTTGCCTATCTTGTTAACTGAATCAATCTTTCACTTGCATATACCTTCACCCTTCATTTAGACTTCTTTCACCTTCATTTATCTTTTCCCAACCAAAACCAAACAAAAAAATTGTTCTTCATAAATAGCCTAATATCACATTTCAAAAGCCTTAAAGCTAAATCAATCTTTGCACTTATAGAGAGATCCCTCTCTGGATTCAGGAGGGCTAGATCCTAGAATCCCAAAGTGGTTCAAGTGTTCTCTCTGCAGTTTTGGTCTCACCAATCTGTTGAAATTACAGGGAGCTAACTTAATCATCCAAGAATTGTTCGTTTATGTAATGTAAAAGAGGTTTCCCCCTCGAAGTGGCTTATTTATAAGGCATTGATCTCTTTTTCTTATATTTTTGGAGCTGGTTTCATAACATATATATAGGATATGGTGCAGAAAGGAGCAGTGAGGCTACAAAACATATCAAATGATGAGAAATGTGGCTTTTTGATGGAGAAATGAGGGTCCATCACAGAGGTAGAAATGAGGCTCTAGCACAAAGGAAGCAATGAGGCTCCAACAATGATTTATGGTGTAATTGAATTAGTGAGGCTTCAGTAGATGAGAAAATTGCTGACATTATCTCCAAGCCATTCATATTCTTTAGAAATAAGCTTGGATTGTTGGACGTGACCCTTTCAAGAAGGGATCACGATTGATCAAGAACAATGAGCTATGCTCTCCCCCCTCGTCTTTGAACTTCCATTAATTTGGGTGGCGAGGTGGTGGGAATGGGGCTAGAGAGCTCCCGGTGTTAAGGGAACTCATGGACAATAGGATATGTCTGATCCTTATCAGAAATGGTAAGTTTGTATATCCCATATTGTAAATATAGGGATGTGTTTGATCCTTACAAAAAATGGTAAGTGTTTATCTCCCCTATTGCCAATGTAGGGATGTGTTTGATCCTTACCAATAATGGTAAGTGTGTGTCTCCCCTATTGTTAATGTAGGGATGTGTCTGATTCTTACTAGAAATGGTAAATGTGTATCTCCCCATACTGCCAAATCATAACTTGATTGAATATACCCCAATATGCATCCTACCCACAAGCTAGGATTTTTGGAATTTCCACCCATTTGGCCAATGGGTGAGGAGACTTGGTGTGTGTCTAATCCTTAACACTTGTGGTAAGTGTGTATATCCCCCAAGTAATTGGATGCAGGTGTTCCACCACTTGATTCTTGAGGATTAAGGTGGGAAGATCAATGGAAAATAGGATGTGTCTTATCCTTACCACTTGTGGTAGGTGTGTATCTCCCCTATTGTTATTGTATGGCCTGTGTGATATTCCTTTCCCTTGTGGAAAGTATGTATCTCCCCCTACTGTCAAGTTTGGGACTTGAATGAGTGGATCATTCTTCTTCTTATTTAGATTGAGACATCATTGTTCATTCGATATGAAGGTCATGAAGCTTTACTTGAAGTCTAGTAGGGCTTGGAGTATCTGTTGGTAAATCGATCTCCCCCACCATTAGTTTTGGATTATTCTTCTTTTATGAGATGAGACGAGACAATATGAGACATCTGAGATGAGATTTATTATATATATGGAAATTTCTCCCTAGCTGTGAGGGAGTGTTGAAATTTGAGGAAGCTTCAAGATCATTTTCCCCAAGAAAACCCGTCTAGCCCAAGAGAATCCCATCTTGCCCAAAATATGAATTCAAATTGGATAAAAGGAAAATATTATTATTGACGTGTTGGCATTCCTCCTTGACATGACACTTTTTTTTGCGCAAGAAATATTAAGGCATATGGAGAAATATATTTAATATTATGAAGATCAAATTAAAGGGGCACTTCATCAAGTCAACCAGACTTAAGGAAGGGTCATATTGACAAATAAGAAACCCCTTGTCCCCTAAATCGAACTATATAAATAAGTGACATTGTTATCATTCAAACGTACATCAAATCATTTCATTTCTATTATAACCTGAGTTTTGTATGATCTAAGGTAGTCAAGTATAGGAGAAGTGAATCTGAAGTGTATAAGGAGGATGAATTTTGAACTCTCATCTTAATTTGAATAATTTAGTAAAGAATGGGATCAAAATTCCTGAGGCATTTGGACACTGAATATTTGAGTGGTTCACATTACTTTCTGAGGCTCGTATTATTCTATGATGTGGCTCGTTCTCATTGTGGACCAATTATATAGTTGTGGCTCACACTACATTTTAGTCGCTCACATATTATACTCGGTGGCTCACATTAGATTGCAATGTTAGTTATGAGGTTCAAATTATATTTTAGTGGATCGTTTTGTTATTTGTATGGCTCACATTGTAGTCTCAGAGGTTCTCATTTTAGTAACTCACATTATTATCTCTGATCGATTTGCACTGTTATCTCTATGGATCATATTGTTGTATTTGTGGTTTGCAACTAAATCTATGTGGTTTGAAATTTGATGAATGAACTATATAATAATGATTTGGAGACATGAAATATGATATTTTCTTGAAGATATGACAATAATATATATGAATTTGACTTAGAGGCATGACTATGATCAATTTGACAATGATATTGATGTATGAACTATGAAAAACATGAAAATGGTCTTGATGTGTGAATGTAACCTATATGATAGTGATATAATAAAGTTTGGAAGTCACACTATATATTACAATGACCTTGATGCATATGTCACTACCAAATTTCGAGTTAAAATATGACGGCATAATTCGACAAGCGGATAAAATCGGATTCGTCGTCAGATGTTTAATGTATATTTTTGTTTTTTGTTTTTTAAATATCGAAGATCATTGAATATCTATCATTAATTACATAGAGTCAGATATTCGATGATCGACTTTAATGGTATTTTACCTGCCAAATTTTGGCATTAATTGCATTTTACCGTTGTGCAACGTTTATCCGACAAGAAATTAATTTATATATATATGTAGGGCCGAATACCTATTTACAAGATCCACATTATTGTTATATATCCCATACTTTTGACATGTTATAGGCCTATTTTGAGGTTTATTTTGATTGATAATCATCACTAAAAGCTATTTGGTGAGGAAAAATGTTAGATAACATTCCTCAAGGGCTGGGCCAAGGAGACATGGGATTGACATTAGGGGCTTTGGAGGATAGAAAATGTTATTTCCCTTGTAAAAAGTGCAAGGGATTGAAAATAAGGATATTTTTAATAACAACAGCTAAAAATAATTGTAGAACTTATGGACATAATGAAGGCGGAGATGAATATCATCCATTAGTAAGTAATTATTCATTATCATCCATTAGACCATAAGAGAATTGTTATTTATATTTATTATACATGCTATAAGAGAGTTGGTCTTTACTTTTTTCAAATATGTTATAACTCGGATTGAACTTCAGGCTGAAGAAGGCAATGCTGAGGTAACCACAAACCACGCTTAGCTAAGTAGCTAGCCATACTAGGCAAGGAGAGGGCTCTCTCGGTAAGAATAACAACCAATATGATTGAGGAAAGAAGATATTAGGCTAGGTATAGTAGCTCAGGGTTTTTATTTTGATTGTATAGGGTTGTGCTGGATCAGAAGGAGCAAAATGGGCAGGGCAAGGGAGATTAGGTCAAAATTTGTAGGGTGTTCTATGGGGCAAGGTAGGTACAATGGTTTAGCAATTTAGGATTTCGATGGTGGGATGATCAAGATAGGTGAGGAACTAGAAAGAGCATGGTGCAATCATGGGTTCTTTATAAACTGAAGAAATTACAAACTGTGAATATTTACCCAAAATAGGGCATAGAAATTATGGATTCTATTCATCAAACTTGAAAACATTCACTTAATAGAAATGAAATGATGGATGAAATAAAAAAAATATTCTAACAACTGAGCACAAAAGGAGAAAATTAAACTAAACACCATACCACATGGGTCCCATAAAAATAGTTGCAAATTTGATTAATATTCCTGCTCAGAACTGATACAATTTTTTTTTTTTTTTAAAGACAAGCATCCAACTAAGTCCAACCATTACAATGACTGAAAAAATACATCATATAGACCTCAAAACCACTCTTCCCAGTCTCAGGGGGTCGAATCCATGAGATGATTATTAGTTTCACCTAATTCCAAACAAGAAACTGAAGACTAGGACGACCAAACAATTTGCCTCTAAAAGAGAGGAAACTAATTCATTTGACCTCTAGAGGACTCACCTAATGTATGTACCTTAGATGAAAGTAAAAACATGACATTTAAATTCATCATGACCATTTACATCAGTAATTTCTTCATTTCCCAAAGTAGAAAGTCAAACTGGAGTGAAAATTCAAAATTTGCTGAAGACTGTGAAAAATGCATTTTTCTAGCAAACGCGCAGCGTCCAAGCAGGAAAACTAGCTTGTTTGGCAAGTTGGTTTTGAGTGCCTTCCCGGTGTCCAAATTGAGCTCATTAAAGCTCATTGGAAATATATCTAAGTATAGTTTCCAATTATACCTCCAGTTTTCAAAATGGTACTCATTTTCCCTGTCAAAAAGTCAATCTCCCAAGACTGGTAAACGCGTAGCGACCAGGTCAAAAAGGAGACAGAAACATGAAAGTTTGGTAGTTTTTTGCACTTTTGAGGGACCAGTTATGCTCTAAATCTTCTGAAACTTGCTAGGGTTGATGTATTCATCATTATGAACATGATGGTGGTGGCCATTTGTCATTTGGAGGTCCTAAAAAAGAGCGCAGTGTCCAGGTTGCTGCGCGTTTGGCAGAATTTCTGCGTGCCAAAAAGACCCAAAAAACCAAAAATGAACTGAAGTGCCAAGTGTGAAAAAATTCACCAAAATTGTGAGGGTAATTTCTTATCAAGTGCTTGAGGCATGAAGGGACACCTAAGCAAGTATATCTAACCTCTCTTTCTCGCCTTGCTTAGTCAAACTTTTAATTTTAACATTGGCTCTTTTGAGCTTGGCCAATGCAATTCTCTCTTTCCATGCATGAAGTTTGACTCTTGTCCTCAACAAGTCATTGTCCTTGTTTTCCTTCTCTAAAAACCTTTCCAAATGAAGATTTTCTCTATCAAGCCATGATTCCATGTCCTTGCTAATCTCTAGGGCAAGCAACTCACTTGGTGTGAGCTGCTCTGCCAACTCAGCTTCTCTTTCTCTCTCAAGGGCTAGAGCTCTTTTCAGCCCTCTAGAACTTGGTCTCTATCTTGGAGGTTGATCCTCCTCATCATCGATATCACCAAATCTTTCCAAAGTATTCTCCAACAAGGCCTTGGAATTTTCTGCATCTCTTTGTGCTTTGATGGTCCTTACCTCATTGATGATCTTCTTGGTCTTCAGCTGTTGATTTTATTTCTCAAGAAAATCAAACAGACATTTTCCCCTTTCAATATTATCTTGAAGTTCACTAATCTTTGCTTCTTTTCCTTTGATTGCTGCACTGATGATTTTTCCCTCATCTTCCTCATCTAAGTCAATCAACTGAAAATCATGCTCTGTTTCATGTTTGTCCCCCTGTTCATCAATGATTGGCTCTTTAGCCTTTTCATTGCCTTTGTCCATCTGTTTTGTTGATGAAGAAGGCATCGTCCCTTTCACTCCAAGTGAAGCAAACACATGCCTGTAGCCTCTGATAAATCTTGGGAAATGGGTCAACATCGGTCAAATTAGCCCAAATTGCCTCAATGTCCTCCTCACTACTTGGTGACTTTGAATCATGATGTGATGATGGTGAAGGGTTATAGAAAGGTGAAGAAGAAAGATCAACATGGGGTGAGTGAAACTGACTTGGTGATGATGTATGAATAGTAGGCTGAGAGGGAGGAGTAGATATGGGAGGATGAGATGATGAGGGGAAACTCTGCTCATGCTGAATAGGTGGGGTAGTGAAAACTTCATTTGCTATGAATGTGTCCCATGGAATGTTCTTTTGCTCAAGCTGATGCATGACTATCATATTGATGAGGGAGTGGTGGAAAAGACTCTGCATTTGATGATTATAATCCCTCTTTTGTACAATGTATGCCATCTTGTCAATGCTGCGGAAGAGATAGTAGGGTATGTGAAGCATCCTAACTCTAGTGAATTGCAGGAGGAGTCAGATATGATATGAATAGAGTCGAGAAAAACCCCCCTCATAGGTGAAGTATTTCATGATTATTTTCATCATAGGGACATATCGGTCAAGAAGAGAGAAAGGGAAAATGGTCTTTTTGTCAACCTTGTATCTAGGTTTAAGATATGGTTCATAGTATCTATGATCAAGGTTTCCTTGTTTAAACCATTTCTCTTCCACATTAGGGATCCCTGTAGCAGCTGCAATGGCATTAGTAGACACGGTAAAAGTAACCCTAGCAAGAGTGACCTGCCTATCATGAATATTGGTAATGAACAACCTTGTCAACATAGGGTGATATTGGACCCTTTGCACTTTCTCACAAAACTCAAAACAACCAACATGTTTAAAACATCACACAAATAGGGGAGAAGCCATGAGATCTTTTGTGGTTGTTGGTTCATCTCTGATTATTTTCCATCCTTTCTTACATGATTTATTCTTTGGTTTTTTTTCCTCACTGACATTTGTGTCTTCCTCTTCAGACATTGTGGACTTGAAGACTTGAAAACCCTAGGGTAAATGGAATGAGATGAAGGGAGTGAGAGGTGAAATGAATAGCTTAGGAAAATGGAGGGAGCGAATGTAAATGAAAACCTAGGTCTATGAAAACCCTAGGATTTAACAGTGTTTATGACTGATATGTATTTAGGGAGATGAATATGGATATGATGCATGAAAAATGGGAAGGGAATACAAACTAGGGTTTCATAGCAATAATCACTTCAAATTTTTTATGAAACACCAAATATGTTAGAGGAGAGGTGTCTTAGGGTTCAATTACCATTTTAAAGCCCTTTGAAGAAATTTGTGAGGAAGTGAAACTTGCTGGAGGTTGTGAAACCCTTTGAAACCCTGCCTGAGAAAACACACGACACCCTGGAGGAATGCGCAGTGCCTGGGAAAACGCGCAACGACCAAGGGTAAACGCGCAACACCTGTGTTATTTGGTCAGCAGTTTTCGGGAAAACATGTAGCGCCTTAGGGAAAACACGCAGCGTCCAGGAAAATGTGCAGCGACCAAGGGTAAATGCGCAGTGTCCAGGAAAACGCACAGCGACCAAGGGTAAATGCATAACGTCCCTGAAATTTGACTCAAAATGCTTGAAAAATTGAAATTTCTCCTTTGCTGGAAACTCCTGATGGATGAATGAAGGAAATGAATTGCTTTGAGGTGTTTGAATAGATTTATAGCTTAGTGGTTTTGAATTTTCAATTTTAATTACCCACTTTTCGTATGTTCACTTTTCCCTTTGGACTTTGGCACTGATACTCTTTATCTTTCTGACTTTTTGGCATTTTGCAGTTTGATCAAGTCATGGAGTTTGGCTTCTTTGCTCCACTTAGGCAGGAAATGATTGCATTGATAACTTGGGATGAATTTATTACATATGAGAACATAAAATTACATTTGGAAAAATAAAAATAAATTACATATTGAATTTTATATCAAAATGAAATTTTGATATAAAAATCATTATACTCAAAAATTACAACTTTAGAAAATAGGATAATTACATCATGATGATATTATTTAGTCCCTCTCATATATTTTCTGACCTCATCTGAAATGGAGGAGTGACCTTGAAAAATAAAAAAAAACCTAATGAGCTAATGAGACTTCGAATAACCAAACTTCCATGGTTGACTTTAATTAAGAGAAGACATGGTGAAATGAGCTTTTCATAGGTGTTATTATGCTCAAGAAGACATGGAAGTGAGTCAACAATGTGAATCTCTGAGGGAGAGTGAAGTTTTATTGAGGGAGGCTACCATCAGTGAAACAATTTTTAGCATGACCTAATGGAATGATATAAAAATTTCAAAGTGAGACACCTAAAATGATAATGAAATGAGTGATTTTGATCATTGAGATCAGAAGACACTTACAAGGTCATCACAGTCAAAATTGAAAGGCTGCTAGTCTTAAATTTCTTGACATTTCACTAGGAAATGCCATCCCCATGTGGAGCTACTGTTAGGGTCCTATAATAATAGGGTTCATAATTTTTGAATTGACTTTGATAGTCTTGTAAATATGTACATACCTTTCTTTCTGCAAGTTTTTTTCCCATATTTGAAAATAATAAAAAATGAAAAGAGGGCAAGGGTAAAGTCCTAAAAGAAATATCAAAGGAATTAGAAAAGAAAAGATCAAAAAAAAAAAATGGACCCCAAAAGAAAAAAGAGATAAAATAAGACATGAAAGTGAGCAAGTCAAAATGCCACTACTATTTACTTTTACTGCAAGAATAATGATTGTGTACAGATTGTCCAAAATGCCATAATCCATGATCAGTTAAAATAGCTTAATATTATATTTTCATGCTTTGAATTTCATGTTTTAGATAGAGAATAAAGATATGTCAAATGGTTTAAACTTGACAAATCAGTATATAGTTAGAGAATAAATGAGGAGCTCAACAATTTAATCTGAGCCCTCAGATGAAATAAGGTTAGACTTAGATAGTTTTAATGCTTTGAAAGAAAAATAGATTTAGGGTTGCAAGCTTAAATTCACCCATTCAAATGAATTAAAAAATGTTAGAATAATGATGGGTAGGTAGAAAGCAGTTGTTCAAGACATGTAATAAAGCATCATCGGGCAAGTTACTAGTTTCCCCTCCCCCACAATGATCCAGTATTCTAAACCTTCAGTTAAAGAGGCTCAGAGCATTTCTCTGACTTCTGTTGGAACTGGACCTAAGGCTTAATAACTGACTGGTTAAAAATATTGGATTCCCTACATGAAAACCCATTTTATCAGCATATTCACCCTTTTCCTAAGTAAAAAAACATTTTTTCTTAGAAAAAGTAAAATCCCCCTTAATTAATTTCATTTTCATCCAAAAACACTAAAAAAACCTACAAAATACATTTTATCCTAAGTTTATGTGTAAAAATCAAAATGGGATAATTTTATGCTACAATTCATATTTACACTTTACTTAGTTTAAATTCTATGTATTTTGATTCATTTAATCTCATTTCATATTAATTTCTAACCTAAAGTATTAAATACCTTATAATACCCTTCCCGTAATATTAAATCCATTATTCAAATATCCCAAGAAACCCATTTTTTAATGTTAACCTATGGTTTATATATCCCATGTGTTGAAATAAAGACCCGCCCATTCCCCATAGGTTAAAAACAAAAACATTATAATAAACTCACTCCAATGGTTTTAAAAACACAGGTTAATGTTTTATACGCCATGTAATATATGCCCCGCCAACCATAATCAAGCATTGATTTTATATCAAAAAAACATATGTTTTTAATAAAAAATCTATCCTGGAGCATAATACAAGGCCTGGGCCCCATACCCCACTGCTGATCAAATCTAAAGCTAATCTTCACCGTTCACATTAACACCCTCCAATCCGACGATCCAAAATGAATATCGCATTTTAAACTGCGCGATAAAAACCCATTGCAAACTTTTCGAAATGGGTGGTTTAGCACCCTTCTCTCTCCTCCACGCGATGAAATTCCATTGGATCGCATTCGATCCAACCAAAACCACTTACCGCCCAAACCCACGCGATAACCACCTCCGGTTTTCTGCCTTTGAAGACCAAAAATTCCCTCTGTTTCGACATGATCGCCATTACATGCATAAATATTTTGACCTAAAAAACATATAAACCTCCATGCTACGCTATCAAAGCCTTTTTTGCATTATTTATGTGCATTCATCCCGACTAAAGAAGAAGACCTGTACACTATTTTACGCTCAAAAAATTAGAGAGAGCCACCATAGTTGCTGTTAAAACCACTGGAAGCACCCAATTCGACTTCTAGAAACCTTCAAATCTACCAGGAACCTGTTTGACACCTCAGAAACCAGTTAAAGACCAAAATACCTACTCAAATAGGTATTTTCTGAAGAAAATAAACCTGTTTATCATTTTAGAAGGAATTTCCGAAGAATTAAGCCTAATAAAGCCAATTTATCCAGGGAAATACCCTATAGATGCCTGAAAAGAACAAATTCACTGCAAAATCTTTGATAAACCCCTATTTTCAATATTGTAAACTGGTTTTAAATAAAAATTGAATTTATTTTCAGTCTTTGCAGACCTTATAAAACTTTGAATTTACCTAAAAATCCTTTGCATGTAACCTCTTCAGCGCCCAATTTTAACCAGTTTTAGTCCTGTTTGTTTGAGAAAAGCATAGAAACCCTTGTTTATGATCTCTAAACCTGTAAAAGAGTTTGAAGAATAGTTGAAAGCCAAATTGAAGGTTGAAACTCTAAGAAAACCAAGTTGTGCTTATTTTTATCCAAACAACCTCTGTCAAAGTCAAAAACACTTCTATAAACAATTTAATCTTACAGAAGAGTCCAAAAAATCCTAAATACAGAGTTTCAGTTATCCAGAAAGCCTAAAAATGTCAAAATCAAATCCAGCCATGTCCTCCAATACTACAATTATTGTAAATCCTCTACAACCTCCTATTGTGGAAATTGAACATACACCTTTAGTAGATGTGGATTATAAAATAGCATATCCAGTGGTAGAATTCAATTTGTTAGACCTCCACTACTAGAGTTATGAAAAGTCATTTGATCAAGTTGAAGAAGTTCAAATTTGGGAACCAAACCTACCCAAATATGTTGTCCCACTCACCCATCAATGTCTAGAGGTTATTAGGATGTGTTAGACCTATTATTCACCTGAACAAAGAGCAATGGTAAATGAAAATAAAGAAGTCTTGTTCACAATTACTGCTGAGTTAATAAATCAGATGCTACCGCTCAAACTTGATCCCAAAGCTGTTCCCTTATCAATTGAAGCACTCACAAAGCTTTACATTGGTCTTGAATTTCCCAAAAGGTTCCAAATTTTCGAAGTGTTTATGCATTTACAATTTGAAATTCCACAAATTAACCCTCCTTATTCTACTTCAAAATTTCCAGAAGTGTCTAGGCATGTCATATCCATGTTGTCCTTTATGCTTGGGTATTTTACAGATGAGCATACCGATAAGTCCATCCTAGGTTTTCTATCTACCTTTTCACAAGGAAAACCTCCTTCTGTCATTTTCAATTATGTTGGATATATAGCTGATAATATCCATGATCATCTTGTCAAATTGCAAACTGAAGGAGTATTTAGGTATACATCCTTTCTGTTCCATATGTTCTTATATTTCCAAGCAGACAAGTTTCCAATAACACTTTAGAAGCTTGATATTGAAGAGAACCCACTTTTAGTCATATTTTGGACTTCTTTGATTAGAAAAGAGTCCGCAAAGTTTAGTTATGCAGAGTTTACAGACTACTTTATTCATCCATTGATAAACATGTTAACAAATATAGTTCAACCAAGAATTAGTGATGAAATAAAGAAAGTTCTACAACTATTAGAGCAAACAAGAACTGGAGATTAGTACTTATATCAGAACCATACAGAAATCAAAGTTTTTGGGTCCAATTTGTTACCCTATAAACTTCCTAAGTATGTGCCAATGAGAATTTTTTCATTGGAGTATATCAGGCAAATCCTAAATTCCGATTCTATCAACTTCCTAGCCGCCAAGAAGAAAACTCAGTTTAAGTTGAAAAATCAGATAGGGCCCTTCATTTGTAATGATAGAGATGAAACATTAGAAGCAAAAAAATAGTTAATGGAGTACAAATTTGAGTTTATCTTCTTATGGAATTATGACCCTCAGGGAATTCTCAACAAAATGAGGGTTAAAAGAAAACTGACACCTTATATTCATGAAAAAAGACCAGAGATTGAAAAGTATGCTAATAAAATAGAGTGGTTAGAAAACACCTTGATTGAAGTAGTAATACAGGGTGATACTAGTCACACCTTGGAAGCTGTAAATCAAGGAGAGAAAGCTACTAAGAGAGGCAGAGAAGAAGGTAATTACATTGCTGAGACAACCACTGAGACTATGTTTAAAATCAAGTATAAAAAAATGCCTAAGCTCAATTTAGTTGATAAAAACAAAGAGAACATAGAGGTTGAAGATACAAATGTTTCAGAGACAAACAAGATGCAGCTACAGTCATTACAAATGAGCCAACAACAAAGATTTTAAATGAAGAACATCCTGATAATTCCAATACACAGGTAATTGAAAAGCAGTAGAGTATGGAGGCATTCTCCTCACAGATAGCAGAAGATAAATATTTTGATATCAGAGAGAAATATAAGAAGATTAAGACAAAGAATGAAGAAATAAAAATTAGATTTATTCCCAGTATTTGAAGCAAACACCAGGTATCCAAAACAGACTTCTTTCTGCTTTTGATTATTCGAACAAGAAGTTTATTATGTCAGTGCTTCAACCAACAGTCAGGACTCCCAAGACATTGGCAAATTACAAGAAATTTTACCTTGAAGTGCCAACAGAAAATATCCATGCACTAGATCAAATAAAATTTTACAGGAAAACTTCTGAGATGTTATATTCTACCATTACTACAGAGGCCATGAGTGTTCACAAGCTTCAGAATACCATAATAAACACGAGAGATCAAATTAAGGTTGATAAGGCTTCCTCATATGCTAAAGATCTTAGATTTAAGTCTTTAGAAGAGTTGGTAATTCAAGTAGGATATGATCCTGCCAATATCAAAGTTGCGGAAGAGTTAGGGAAGAAAAAGAATGCTAGTATTGTAGCACTGAGGAAACAACTCAATCTTCCACCAATTGAACATCCACAAGCTAGAGAAATAGTGCAAGAGCAAAGCCAGAAGGATGATATGATGAATTTAATTCTACAATTAACAGGACAAATAAAAGAAGCGGAAATCCAAATGGACAAGCTTGTCCATGAAAAAGAAACTACAAAAGCACAAGAAACTCCTATAGTAATTCCCATGGTTACTACAGCTATGCCTTAAACTCTTGCAGAAAAGTTGGCACCCAAAGTACCAATGGTTACTGCAGTGCCAGTGACCTCATCTACTACTTCAGCTATAGAGTCATCTACATCAACAGTGCAACCAACAGATGAGGCTAGTAAAATAGTTAAGGCCATGGAGGAAATGCCACTTAAAACCAATGAGATCAACATATTGAAGAAAGTAATTGAAAATATTTAAGACACCAAGAAGCTAGCCCAAATCAATGCTAAAAATCATGAACAAAGGGCTAATAGGTTAAATATTGAGTTGAAAAATCTACAAAAGGACTTAACCTTGAAAGAGCCAATGTCATATGTGAAGAATCAGTTATGGAATAAAATCATTGAAGCCATCAATGATGTTTGGCCATCAGTCTAGGTAATATATGAGTAGAGGGATCTACTGAAGGAAGCACAAGCAGAAATTCAAAAAAACAAAAAATGAGCTAGATGAAAAACCTGAACATGCCCTAGAATTAATCAAATTCCTTAACAGCAAGAACAAGCAAGAACTTGAAGAAATAGAAATTACTGATAGAACATAGACAATCCTTGAGATAAGGAAAGTCATTTCAAAGAATAATTTAATGAAGCAGTTAGAGGAAAAATGTGAAAACATGAACATAGCCATAACTATGTTTATGGTTAAGTTTAAAATTTGAGGCAAAGAGGTTTTCCTAACATTCTGGTCATTAATGATAAAATCACGCCACAGGAGGACTACAAAAAAAATATTAGAGATTATTCAAAAGAACAAGTTAACAAAACAGAAGGGCAAGGAATTCCTACATGGAAGGTTTTACATAGAATTTTTGAAGACTTGTTTTATCTTCAACATGAGATAAAACACCTTTTTGTTATAAAACCAACATTTTCCAGATACACTAAGGCAGATGAGAACTTTAGGAAGATTAAAAAGATAAAAATTCCTGATGATGAAGCTAGGAAATCACTCATTGATTTGCTATAAAAGTCAAAAGGTAGAGAGAAAGATTAAAACAATTTGTTGATTTTTTGCAGTCAAAACAGAATTTTACAGCAGTAAGGCAGTTTTAACAGAGTTTAAAGTATATCAGAGGTAAAGAGTATAAGATGAAAGAGTATAATATTAGAAGATAATATTTCAAAAAAAAATTGAAATATCTTTTCCAACAAAGAGGACAACAAGGCAGCCAACTGCACCCATTCCAAAACAGTTTTCTATTTTATTTGGATAAATAGGACAACTTGCTGATTTGTTTAAAGCAACTGTCACTATTTTGTTGTAAAAGATATTTTATTTCCTTAGAAAAATCCTATGATTATTCTAGGATATTTTGTAAACATTTTTGTATATATACTTCATCTTTTGAAGTATTATTGTGGAATAAATTGCTGAAGATTTCTATAGTCATTTTTGCTGTACTTGAAGGCTTTTTGTTGCAAGTTTGAGTAGCAGACTGGATCAAATCATCAAGCATCATATTTCAGGATTCATGTGATGAGATATTGAAGTGAAGTAATTTCTACTGTCTTTGTTTATTTTCTTATGTTTACATGCATCCATATATGTTCTCTAAATTTGAATGATAAATCAGAGGTATTATTACAGGATTTGTTAAAATCACCCCGTCTTTAACTGTTTATCATTTCTATGTTTTTGGCTGATTTCTAGAGTAGGGAACCCTTAATTTCTCCCTCTTTCGAATGAACTTTGTATACTCCTTCCTTATCCGGATTAAAGAATCCTTCATTGCTCTTTATCCTGATTAAACCACTTCACCAAATCAGCATTCCAAGATCTTCAAAGACATGTATATCTTTCCCTGAAAATTTTTGACTTGTTGACCTTGATCCTAGTTCTGTCTACTTGAATTTTGACTCCTTAGCCCAATGGACAAACATATCTCCCACTATCCATCTCATTAAGTGATTTTTCCCACCAAACCAAACCAAATCAAAACCAATTTTCACAGTCATAACTAGCCTAATATCTTATAATCAAAACAAAGTTAAATATTATACAGAGAGCCCTCTCTAAACACTAGGAAGGCTAGATCCTAGAGTTTAAAAGTTGGTTTGTGGTTGCCTCTAATGTTCTTAGACTTTAAATAAAAAATCTCACAACTTTGGAATTATTAGAGTGATAATCTAACCAATCTAGCAGATGGTTACTAGGTTGAATTCTGCTCTCACTTTCCTCGAGCATGCAAAAAAAACAAAAATTAGGCCACTCCAATTGTTTAATTAACATGTGCTACTGGTCCATGAAAACAAGTAAGTAGATATTCCCTTCTAACTGTATCAAATCAGTAAAAGGATCTTCAAAAATATGAAATGTTACCTTGTCTTGAAATTCAGAAAAAACACAAGCACACTCTTCATTCTGATATGAAAGAACACTTGGTTGTTGATCCATAGGAGAGCATAGGGAAGTATGAATTTCTGCTATCTGAGTGTTGGCTGCAAATTCCTGAAGCATGAGCAACTCTAATTCTTTCTCTGGCATACTATCTCTCTCTGGTTCGTACTAATCAAATTCATAGTCTAAGTCATCCTTAAACAAGAAACATTCTTCATGATTATCAAACATGAAAACCCTACCATCTTTATGAAATAAAACAATATCTATTAGCTGATCTCCATGCATGGAATAATCATCATAAATTGGTTTACTCACAAAAATTTCATGTATAGTTTCATAAATCTCCTCATCAAAATTATCTTCAGATTTATCATACTTAGGAAAATCAGGTTCAGGAGAAACTTCATCAAATATGAACATTGAAAAGGGAGATTGTCTTTCTTCATACTGATCTATAAATCTAGTTTCAGGATTGTCCTCATTTAAATTTTGATTTTGATTTTAAAAAATGGAAGACGTTTTACAACCACTTTCTTGACTATGTGAACACTGCAAACCTGCATTAGCTTGGGTTGTAATATCATAGTTCAGGAGTTGATCTATCTCATCTTCAGACAACAAAGAAAGTACTATTTTTTATTTATTTTGATAACACAATAATTGTCTTCTTTCTCTCCTAAAGATTCACAAGCATGTTGAATATCTTCTTTAACCTTTGGCTGATCAACTTGTTGTGCTGCTGCAAGAATTTTCTCCTGTTGGAAGTCTTTATGAACATCAAGATAATATACATCATCTTTTTCTTCCATGAGAGAAAACACTTTCTCTTTTTGGTGGTGAAATGGATTGTCATGCAAAGCCTCCAAGATCTCTTCATCCATGAACTCATTATCATCATAATAATCCTCTAGGTTTTGAATGAAAACCTCAAATTGATCAGAACAATTACTAACCAAAGACAAAGAAGGGTAGGAATCCTTGTATTCTTCATAAAATATTGAACGGAAAACTCTAAGAGAAAAAATAATGGCAAGTGGAAAACCTTCATACCAAGATCGTTCTTTTCCTTCAAGAGAAGCCATGAACATCTTTAAAATACAATCTTCAGGGAATTAAACCTTCAACTTGCATGTATGCATGTGAAATTTAACTAGATGTAAAGTAGTATCATTCCCATCATCATCTTTAAACATAGGAAAATTCCTTTGCCAATCTACCTTAGGAATTTTATTTGGGAAACCTGGAATGTGGTTCCGGCTCATGGGAACATACCTTATTGCAACAGTTTCCATCTTGAAAAATATTGAAGCTTCTGATGTTCATGCAGTGTGTTAGGGTCCTATAATAAGAGGGTTCATAATTTTTGAATTGACTATGATTAATCTTGTAAATATGTACATACCTTTCTTTTTGCAAGTTGTTTTCCCATATTTGAATAATAAAAAAATGAAAAGATGGTAAAAGTCATAAAAGAAAGATCAAAGGACTTGAAAAGAAAATATCAAAAAAAGAATACAAAAAATGAACCCCAAAAGAAAAAAGAGATAAGAATAAGACATGAAAGTGAGCAAGTCAAAATGCCACTACTATTTACTTTAACTGCAAAAAAATAATGATTATGTGTAGCTTGTCCAAATTTCCATAATCCATGATGAGTTAAATAGTTTAATCTTAACTTTTCATGCTTTAAATTTCATGTTTTAGATAGAGAATAAAGATATGTCAAACAATTTAAACTTGAAAATCAGTAGATAGTTAGAGAATAAATGAGGAGCTTAACAATTTAATCTGAGCCCTCAGATGAAATAATGTTAGAATTAGATAGTTTATCCTTTAAAAAGAAAAATGGATTTAGGGTTGCAAGCTTAAATGCACCCATGCAAATGAAGTAAAAAAATGTTAGAATAATGATGGGTAGGTAGAAAGTAGTTGTGCAAGGCATGTAATAAAACATCATCTGGAAAATTACTAATTTCCCCTCCCCCATAATGTTCCAGTATTCAAATCCTTCAGTTAAAGAGGCTTAGAGAATTTCTCTGACTTTTTTTGGGACTGGATCCAAGGCTTAATAACTAATTGGTAAATAAGTATTGAAATCCCTTCATAATCACCCTTTTCTCAACATTATTCCCTTTTCATAAGTTAAGACACTTTATACTTAGGGAAAGTAAGAAATCCCCTTTAACTAATTTCATCTCATGCAAAAACACTAAAAAAACCCACAAAATACAAATTATCCTAAGTATTATGTGTAAATATTTAAAGTGGGACTATTATTGTGCCCAAATCCCTATTTTTACACTTTGCTTAGTTTAAATATATGTATTTTCCATTCATTACATTCATCTCATATTAACTCTAACATAATGTATTAAACCTTTATAAAAACCCCTTGTCGTAGATATATTAATTCCTTTATTTGAAATATCCCAAACCCACTAATTTAACATTTAACCTATGGTCTAAATACCCATGTGACAAATATCCCTGCCTATCCCCCAAAGGTTAAAACACATTATATATAATAAAACTCGCCCCGTGGTTATAAAACATGTGCAAATCCCTTATTTGTTGTGTAAATACACACCCTACCTATTATATTAATGCATTGGGGTTTACATTTAAAACTAAATTTTAAATGTTTAAAATTAACCCTAACACATAAGATTTCTTGGGCCCCACACCCCATACACCGAGCTACTCTACTTCCAGATCGTAGCCGTTCGCATCGCCTTTCCCAGATCCGACGATCCATCAACGATATCACATTTTCACTAGTGCGACCAGTAATGCATTTGAGATTTGCGAAATAAGTTGTATTCCCCACTTCTCTCTCCTCCACGCAGCACCAAATTACTAGATCGCATTCGATCCAAAGAAACCACTTACCGCTCTGAGCCCATGCGATAACCACTAATGGTTTTCTCCTCCCAACACCAAAACCACCTTCTGTCCGATTTGACTCACATTTAATGCAAAGCCTGTTTTAAACTTAAAACATATAAAAATTCATAACTGTTTTGGAGAAAAACACCCTAGAGGTTTGTTGGTTCAAAACCTCCACAGATCAGGGCATGCTATTCAGAAGGACTCACACACAACCACACTTGAATGCTAAAAACTAGATAACAACGATATTAGAACTCACCCGTAGTCCTACGTTCGATGTAGATCCTGCGGGGTCCAAACCCCCAACAACCCTTCTTCCTCCTTCAACCTGGAAAACAAGAAAGAATGTGCACGGAAACCTAGTTGTACAGCATATACTTCTCCTAAACGTTAGTGTAATCCATGTGAAACATTATATAAACCATAATAAATTCTTAATAATCAATCTTTTCACATATGCAAATAGATATTAACACACAAGTTCAGGAACAAGATGGTTCTTCATTATTATGAACAACATGTACAGAAATAAAGAGTGGAGAGATCACCTGAATCCTTCCACGATCTTCGAACAGACCGTCGTCCGGATCCGTCCCGCCCTTGCCTCGCTAAGATACTTTCAAGACTTGTGCACTCGAGATGGCATATAAATGGATGAACATCTCTAGGAAACAAGGGTTTCCTGTATAAATCTGGGAAAGTGCAGGAGGCACGGGAATTCATACTTGAATTGGGATTCCAACAGAGTATAATGTCTATAAAATTTCTCTCTCCCTTAGGCCATGCACATGAGGGGCTTTTATACTCCCTCAAAGTAGTTTCAATCAGTTGGAAACAATTGGCCACGTGCTGGGGTGGTTGAACTACCAGAGTAACCATCAACCCATCCTGAAAATAAGGAATTTTTATATATTTTTTAATGATTTTAATGGCATACGCAGAAAAGTACATGTGGACTTGCGTATACACGCGGAAAAGTCTGGGCATACCCGCGTATGGGACTTTTAACACTGTTTTTTAATGAATTTTGTTCAAGTATGTGGGAATGGGTGCCCAAAGCCATAAAGACAATCATGAATCACATGAGGGTGAAAAATGATGCTATAACAGATGCCCCCTAATATATGAGGTCAGAAGGGGTACATGATGGCCGAAATGTATTATGCACATAGAAAGAACTTCGTAAGGACAAGAGAGGACTTCACCAGATTTCAGCCTGCCAAAAACCAATGAAAGAAACAGAGAGTCAACTCATGCTGAGGCGGGCATACCCATGCTCAGTCAAAAATACATCATATAGAAAGTAGTGAATAGATCCAACATGTATACAAGTATAGCTGAACTAAAAGTACACAATGAATCATCTGAGCATGGCCCGGAAGTATAAGTCTGAATCAATGTCCAAGTATCACATATAGAAAGCTGATCAATGATGCTGAAACTGGATGTCTGATCATATAAGTAACTGAATCTCCAAGTACCAAATCATAAAAAGTGGAATAAACGGTACAATCACGCAACTCGGGAGCCAACATATAGGATGCTGTTGTACTAACACTGCAGCATATAAGGGTGAATGGCATCACTGGCAGAAACTGAATGGACTGTCAAAAGTGAACCGAGAAATGCTGATGCAACCCGAGGTCTTCACCGATCACTATGGCACAATTCTACACAATGGGAATAAATGAGCTGAAGTCGACCATGTGAGAAATCGTTGGATTACCGGTCAATGATGTATATCGTTAACCAACGCGAGACAACCCACCAATAATGAAAATGAGTGTCAAGGTGACCCAGTACAATCTAACAAGTGCGAATGAATGAGTTGAAGTCGAACACTTGAGAGAATCTACCAATCAGGAGGCAATGATGAATCCCCACTGTCGATAGCGAAGAGTCTGCCACTGATGACTGCAAACCCTAAGGTACTGACAAAAAGTCTCTAGACCTTATTCCCAGAGCAATGAGTCGGAGTCGATGGGAAAAGATCTGCTGGAAGGAAGGCATTAAGGCATCCCACATCAGTCCAGCGCGAGTGTAACCCGTAGGCCAAGATTTGGAAGGAATCGGACGAAGTAGAGTGATGGAACCAAAACCGAAGTACGTTTCCGACATGCACAAGATGAAGCTAGTGCACGGAAGAAACCCTCTGAACCAACCAATAATGAAAGCTGACACAGAGGCGAGATATCCACCAATAGGGTCAAATGGAAATCAAGGTACTGCACGAATCCCAAGTGTGATAATGCATGCTGACGTCGAACACAGGGGAAACCACTCAGTCAAAGACCCATAATGATGATCAAATGCTGAGCACAAGGTCACCTATCAATGATGGAAATAGGGCCAGGGTGCGGCTCTAGGTTTACTCTCAGAGCAATATGTCGTAGTCGATAAGAGACAAACCCGCTAGCAAGAAGTCAATGGAGACCTTCTCAAACCAGCACGAGCAGAAGACCAAAACATCTGATGTGATAGAACAAGATACTGACAAGACCGGGAAGGCCGACTGAATAATGAGTCAAGAGACACTGCAGAATGGCCGACTCTGGTTAGACTTCCCTTGAACAAAAGCACGACTCGTGATGACCATGGCAGTAAAAAGTGTCACTGTATAAGTCTGTTATGCAGGAGGCAGAACAAACTCTCCATATGATTGGAAGAGATAACCAACCGGGGGAGAACTGACAAGTGAAACAAGGTAAAGGCTGAACCTAGGTCAAAATTAAAACCATCCCAAATGGAGGAAAGATATATAAGTGTATATGCTTTGTTCAAGGGTGACAAACTGACACTGTACTGCCATCAAATAACGAAGTTACATCCCGTTCCCGCTCTTTTTGTTATATTTGATTTTTTTGTCTTTTTCATATAATAAGCCTAAAAAAGAATAAAAGAATGCTATGGTACAATGGATATAACGAGTATCAAGAAACAGATGCACTAGTTCCTGGGATTGAAACGATCCTATGCTCAATGCAAGGTGGAAAAAACTGGTAAGCGATACTCAAAGGAATGTTCCATCCATGGGTAAAAAGGGTGTCAAGTCGCGATAGCTAAGTGCATACAATGGTTAACTTGTACAAATAGATAAGGTAAAAATTTGGCTTAAACATTGAGTCCAAATGAAGCCGGCTAAAGGCCAGGATAAACAAGTAGCCAATATGCAATGCAGTAATACAACTCAACAACACCAAGGAGCCTCTAGGGTAATAGCCAGAAAAATGATAGTGAGGAAGAAGAAGAATGAAGCTTCAACACATAAGTCATGGCGGGACTAAAGAGGACTCCCGAGCCTACATAAAACGCAGCATGGGCAACAAGTGATAGAGAGGAACTAACTAGGAAGCCCATGTAAAGGAAGGCTATACCATCAAGTCATGATTAAATAATCGGCGACTGAAATGGGTGTAATACTCATGACCTGATGGGATCGACCCTATGGCAAGTGATCAGAATGGAGGCTAGTATGCAAAATGCAGCGGAAAGTGGATTCCCTAACCTATATGCCAGTGAATATCATCTACCTGCCATGACAGGTCAGCAGTCATGGATCAAAAACCGGGAAAAATCTCAAATTCGTCAAAATGTACCTGAAAACATACCAATCTGGGCACTTCCAAGCATCCGGGTTATGCAGCTTAAGATAGATTGAAAAAATAAGCATAACAAATTTTTGCGAAAATTTCCAACTTTTTGGGCATAAATAGACAAATTACCTCATATTTGGTTCATTGTTACATTGTTGATTTGGAAAAAGTGCTTTGGAGAAAAAGCCTCTTTCATCAAAATAGGAGCAATCGACCGTCAAACTTCACCGAATTTCTCAAGTAAGCTCTTACTTCATCTTTGCTATTCATTTTGTCCGTTCATAAGTTAAAAATTAAGGATTTTCACCGTTGAATCATTTTCTAAAAATCACGGGTTTGCGCATACGCAGGTTTATAATGACCAAGTCGCGCATATACGCAACTGTACATAAAGAAAGTCGCGTATGCGCAACCCAAAATGAAAAAATGCGTAGCTAATGAACGAATTATTGAAATTTTGCAGGATGACAATATCTTGGAGAGAGCGTGAACATAGCGCTATTGACAATGAAGTCATGCAGGACCAAGCATCACTAAATATTCTCCGAAATTGTGGATTGCTCAAGTTTTTCAAAATGCCAAATATGAAGAGTAACGTCCGGTTGCTCGAAATTCTTGTGAACTATTGGGAACCGGAAGAAGACTGCTTCATTATAGATCAGATGCCTATACGCATTGAAGTGGAAGACATATATTTTATCACTGGACTCTCCCGGAGGGGGGAGCCAGTAGACTTGCATGGTAAGCCTTTGGGAGGGCTCACCGTGGAAGATTACGTCCACGTGTACTGCGTAGAGGGTTCCAAGAAAGTTGGAACTCAAATTGCAATCAAAGATTTAAGGGACTTGCACATGAAAATCCTCCTTTTTACCATTGGCAGGGTGGCAGGATCTGCTTCCCTACACCAGGCTTCCAGGACGCAAATGAGTATAGCAGTGGAATGCATAACTCATTTATATGATTGGTGCACAACCCTACTGATGAACATGAAGCAACAATTGACTTCTATCCGCAAAGCAAAGACAAAACATTTTGGATATGGTACAATCTTGATGACATTCTTCTTCGAGAAGATTCCAGCGCTGAGACCCAAAGTGATCTCTTCTATCAGCAGCCCTAGAGATCCAAGAATTGCCCGATGGGCTGACATGATGAAGAGATTAGGGGAAAGTGAAGTTCCCTGAACCACTTGGGATGATGAGTTCTTCCTTTGGTGGAGAGAACAAATCATCGTTGTGGACGACTATCCCTATGCCGAGATGGATTTCAGAGGCGATCCAGACCTTGTCCTTCCACCAGGCCCGGCATGGGGCACAGTGGGTAAGTTTGCAATTTTTTGACTTAGATAATTTTTTTGGATTTTTTCAATATGTATGAAAAAATGTGAAAAACAAACATGTTTTTGATTGGATTCAAAATGACTTACAATTTTAAAATGATCATGAAACAGATATTGGACCAGTTCGACCTGAGGGATACCCACGACATAAGCGTCGCAGAGGCGAGGCAGATACAGTAGATCCAGACAGAACCCTCCATGCTGTACAGAGGAACTTGGAGGGATTAACCCGCCAAGTACCTATGCCTGCAGTGGAAGATCTCTTGAAGCCATCCAAAGACAGGTGGTAGGAGTACCCCGTGACTGGGTACGGTTATTCCGCCGCGTTGCCACCGCGATCGTGTTCTATAGGAACACAACTTCTGGGCAGGGACCTCAGGAATAGATAGATATGATATATCAGATGACTGTATTATTTTTTGAGACTGAGCATGATCGGGCATAAGCCCAGTTTTTTGTATGACTTATGAATCCAAATTTTTGTATAGTTTTTTGAACACTCTGATGATATATATACAATGACTATTTGATGTGATGTGACAAATGTATCAAAGTGTATGATGTTTTTGATGATTAAATTTTATTGTATGGAATGATTAATATGCCAATCAATTGCTTGATTAGCTAATGAGTCTGCCATCCAATTGTCAGCTCGAGGAATATGAATGAAAGTTAAAAAATGAAATGATCTTTGTAACAAACGTACCCTCAAGAATAACTGGAGTAAAAATGGATCTCGAACCCGATAAGTATTGTTCAACTGTGACACCACCAGCTGAGAGTCCAAGAAAACTACCAACGAATCAACACCCAAAGATATTGCGTCCGAGAGTAGATAAATAACTCCGTGTATTCTGCTGTATTATTGGAAGCAGGACCAATGCAGACTCCACTTGATACTAACAGCTGACCAGATGGATAATGAAGCACCCAAGCCGCGGAAGCCAAGTTCTGGGTGTGTCTACTAGCACCATCGGCGAAACCAAAATGACTCATGACATCCGACACAACCTGCCAAAGCAGATCAAAAACATCACCATCCCATCAAAGATCGAAAAACTAGATATGTACAAAACAAAACTACTATATACAAAAGCAACATGCCAGGCCGAAGCCTAGGCATAATACTACTTCAAATAGAGCCCATTTCTAGGCTCCGGCAACTCGTTTCCTTCAAAATCAACCAAGGTATATGCTCCTTTTTTCAGGACTTTTTTAACAATAAAGGGGCCATACCACATAGACTTAAACTTTCCTGCCCCCAGGGCATCTTTTTCTTGGGCATAGACCAAAACAAGGTCACCTTCCGAAAAAACCCTAGCCTTGACCGCCTTATCGTACTGAACTTTAACTCGGTTTTTATGTGCTTCATTCATCGTGGCGGCATCTCGACGCTGCTCATCAAGATGTTCCAGATGAAGGAGACGTTCTTCAAGACTAGAAGTGTCAGGAAGAAGTTCAACAGCTAACTTAAGAGAAGGAATCTCACATTCAAAGGGAAATACGGATTCCAACCCGTGAACTAGCTGAAACAGAGTAAAGCCAGTTGCAGTTTTCACTGACGTCCTGTATGCCCAAAGTGCAGGATATAGCATGATATGCCAGTTGGATCGAGCTTTATCGATTGTCCTTTGAAGAATTGTCTTCAAGGATTTATTCACGGCTTCCACTTGCCCATTGGCTTGAGGATAATACGGAGATGAATGCTCCTGCCGGAAACCTAATTTTAGAGCCAACTCAGCCATCATGCTATTCTGAAAATGACTGCCATGATCAGTGACAATCTCTCTAGGAATACCAAAACGAGAAATAACCTGGTTGAAAAGAAAAAGAGCTGTAGTCTCACCATCATTCCCAAAAGTAGGCATAGCCTCGACCCACTTCGTAAAGTAGTCTACTGCTACAATAATGTACTTGTGACCTTTAGCCGAAGGCGAGTTACAAGTAGTATAATCAATACCCCACTTTGTAAAGGGACCGACAGTAATGACTGGAAAAAGCGGAGCTGGATGAGCGCGCATTTTTCGAGTATAGACTTGACACGGATGACACTTTTTTACCGACTCCATACAATCTTTGAAAATTGAAGGCCAAAAGTATCCAGCATGCAAGATTTTTTGGGCTGTAGCAAGCCCAGATAAATGACCACCACAAGCTCCACTGTGGCAATCATTCAGCATAGCCTCAGCTTCTTCGAGAGTTAAGCAACGTCTCAGGATTGAATCAACCCCTCGACGGTATAAAGCATCACCAATAATCAAGTAATTCTTAGCCAAGTGACGCAACTTACGACGCTCATCTTTCAAAAAAGTAGAGGGAAACTTCGCAGTCTGAAGATACACAATGATATCTCCATACCAAGGATCCTGTGGAGAGATAAGAAACAAATGTTCATCCAGGAAGGATTCATCATAGACTATCTCTTCCCCACAGGGCAACTCGGAGATCAATTCCGCGAAAACCAATGGTTTCTTGGGCTTGGCAGACATAAAATCAAGATAAAATTCCTGCAAAATCACAATCCATCTATTGTATTTGCCCCCAATCACTCGCCTACTGAGGACAAACTGAAATGGATTGGCGGCTGCCAAAACATAAGTTTTTCGTAGAAGAATATAATGCCGGAGTCACTGCATAGCATGAACAGCTGCTAAAGCTAACTTTTCTATCGGAGTATACCGGAGTTCAGGTCCTACCAATCCTCAACTAAGATAGTATATAACATGCTCTGCAAGAGCATCATCCTCCTGAACCAGAACCATACCAATGGTAGATTCTGCTGCTGCAAGATACAAAAGGAAATCCCTGCTATAATCAGGTGGACTCAATAAAGGAGTAGAGGTCAATGCTTTTTTCAAAGCATCGACTGAGCGTTGAGCGAAGTCATCCCAAAAAAATGGAACTCCCTTCTTCAACAATCTCATAAATCCCTTGGTAACTTCAGCACAATTTATGATAAATCTCCGAAGAAAATTAGCCTTTCCTTGTATACTTTGAAGTTGACGAATAGAGGATGGGGGAGGCAACCGAAGTATTGCCTCAACCTTGAAGGGATCTACCCTAATCCCTTCCCTAGACACAATGAATCCCAATAACTGACCGGATGTAACCGCGAAAACGCACTTGTTCGGATTCAACCTAATCTTATAGAAACGACATCGTTCAAATATTTGATGGAGGTGAGCAGGATGATCCATCCTCTTTCGAGAATGAGCAGCTAAATCATCCAAATACGCCTCTATAATATTTTTGATGTCGTGGAAGGCATATGACATGGCCCGCTGAAAGGTAGCCCCAGCATTTTTAAGACCAAAAGGCATTTTCTTGTATGCAAAAGTACCCCAGGGACAAATAAAGGCAGTCTTATGCTGATCTTCAGGACGGATAGTAATCTGATTATATCCGGAGAAACCGTCCATGAAGGAGAAAATCTCATCACCGGCACACTCATCAATGATCTGATCTATAAATGGTGTGGGGTAGTTATCTTTAGGACATGCTTTATTAAGGTCTCTAAAATCAATGCAAACTCGAATTGTTCCTTGTTTTTTATCTACGGGAATAGGGTTTGAACCCCATTCAGTCAAAGGAACAGGGAAAATGAATCCCGCCTTAAGCAGCTTCTCCACCTCAGCTTTGATAGCTGCTGCCTTCCTAGGATTGACCGAACGAAGTTTTTGCCTCACAGGCTTAGCTTTTTCATAAGTCTTGATCTCATGCTGGACAATAGATGGATTTATACCAGGCATTTCCTCATAAGACCAAGCGAATACATCCCTATACTCGTTAAAGAGCTCGGTGTAAATCTGAATCTCTTCAGGGGAACATTTTGCTCCGATGAAGACATTCTCAATAATATTGGGATCCTTTGAAATGTTCACCGGGATAGTTGGAGAAATCACAGCCATGTTCCCTTTAGCATAAACCTGTGCTGGTGCTAAAGGGTTCAGGACTGGGCGAACAGGACCAGGAGACGGAGGACTTGGAAAACTCGTTTCAACTTCGCTCAAATCAGGTAAAAATTAAGACCAATGATGCAAATCATCCCACGGTCTATCTATACCAGTCATAGCTTCCAGGGTGGCCTCTTCAGATGGAAGAGTGGTATTAAGGCAATCCTGGGCAGAAGAAGAACTAAGCATCCAAGTCAGAGCCACATCTCCATCCAACTCTTCTGGTGAAAGAGGAGCTGGAGTGGATTCTGTAGAGTCAACAATAGACTGATAAGCAATCTCAGCTGCAGACATTGGAAATTCCATTCCACCCACTTGACCTTCCGCTAATGTGGCGGTAGGGAAAGGTAAGGTCCAAGGGTCTGAAAAATAATGAGTTCTGAAGAACTCTCTTCGAAGAGGAGCCTTGGAGGATGAAATTGCATTTATATGAACCGTAGGAGGAGGAATATCGAAAGTACCCATCAAGGAAGAATACATTCCAACCCCTAAATTCTCAACAGGCAACTTGGTATTATCCAATTTTCGAATAGTTGAGTCAGTAGTTTCATTCGGGTCTACAGGAGGACAGTCCAGTTGATCCACCGTAACAATCCTCCCTTCGTGAGGGAAACAAACAAGTCGAAAAAATGAAGATGCAATGGCATCCATCTCATAAATCCAGTTTATCCCCAACATAAGGTTGTAGTCCAAGCTTGCATCCACTATCTCAACCTCTATATTTACAGTTTTTCCCCCAACACAGATAGGCAAAGCTGGGACAATACCATGTGGCCTATGAGAATGACCATCAAACGCAGTCAGAAGAGTAGCAGATGGAGAAGCTGCGGGAGATCCAATCCCCTTCCAGCATGCGAGAGACATCACACATGTGGAAGCACCCTCATCAACAACCGTCCGGAAAATATTGCATTTCTGGTACGATGATTTAATATGAAAAGCCATATGATGGGGGAGTCTCTTCTTAAAATTAGTCATATCGAAAGTAATCATAAGAGAGTTCTTTGGATCTACATCCCCAAGAGCAGTGAGCAGAGCACTGCGCTGAGCCGAACAAGATTGGAGCACCTCTAAAGCCGACATGGCACAAGGACTTTGCGCCAGATCTTCCACAATAGAGTAGTTTTGGGCAGCCCTAGCATTTGGATTAATCGTCGAACGCTTGGTAGATGCTTTGGGCATCCGAGGTATAGGCTCAACAGTAGGCCTCGTAATACGAAGCGGCTCAGTAGCATCAGGAGCATCCTTAGATTTTGAAGACTCTTCTTTTCCATAATCACGGGATCTCATAGCGACATCCACATGAGCACTCATCATGTATATGTTTGATGGAATTTCCCCTTTTTGGGTGCCCCCAGAGGAAGCCCCAAAATTTTGATTCGCACCAACAACTAGCTGTTGCCCTTGGGGAAAAGGGTTTTTCAACACAGCCTGGGAACTAGAAGAACCCTGCTGAGCTAACAAGCGTTGCGCATCATAAATTTTAGGGCAAAGGTGTTTAAGATGGTCTCCAGTACATAACTTGCATGGAAACTTCACTTTCCTTTTCTCCTTTGGACCCTCACCAGCATGCTCGTTGGTTTTATTCGCATTTCCCTTCCCATTCTTGCCCTTTTTCTTATTATTTTGTCCCTTCTTCTTCCCTTCGGATTGTTTATTTCCTTTGGGGTCAGAAGTTTGGACGGCATTTACTGAAAAAAATTGGGAAGGCGATGACTCAGCAGGCACAGCCTGACCAGAAGGAGAAGATTTCAAAGACAACTGCTGCAATTGAGTAAGCAGGCTAGCTGCACCACTATTGATCGACCCAATAAGTCCATCACCATGAGGACCAGGCTTAGTTTTGGATAAATCTATTTTGGAGCGAGGAGCATTGGGCAAATATTTATGAAGGACCCCAGACTGAGAATAAATCAATTCAAGCTGTTGGGCCCTAAAAATGGCCTGCTCCTCAGAAAATACCCCAGATAAAGATACATCTTTAGAAATTTCTGACTGTAGAGATTTCAGAAACCATTCCAAGAGGAATTCTCCTGGAATATGAGCTTTAATAAGCCTCTTCCTTCTCCGCCATTCATGAATATGGTCAGAAATGTGGGTTGCGTCGTCCTGTTTAAAATTAGCTAGGAGTTTAGTCCCAGCGTCATAATGAACGGGCAACTGGAAATGATTTAGAAATGTGACAGCCAGATCTCCAAATGTAGCAAAACTGCCCCCAGTTAACTCAATATACCATTTGGCAGCGTTTCCAGTTAGGGTGCGTTGAAACAATCTCAACCCAATCGAATCATCGATCAGGGAGTTAGAAGAACACCATAAATGGAAGGTGGTGATGTGGCCGGCCGGGTCCTCTCCATTCTTGCCTTCAATATTTGGAATGTCTGAAGGTATTTTGGTCGGGACCGAAGGCCACCCCGGACTGTACCGGATCGGATCATTCATCAATTTCGATAGATCTGGCAAGTTTAACGTTGCCAGAAAAGGTAAACAAGGTGGAGCCTGAGGATTCCATCCTTGATGGGATGAATTCCCAACATTCTGAAAAGAATACCCTGGATTTGATGAGGCACCAGGTTGCCAGAAAGAACTCGTAGAAAAAGGAGAAGAACCTCCTCCCAACGCAGAGTTACCAAAGACCAGACCAGTTCCCCCTCCTAAAGTATTAAATGAAGAGGAAAGCCCCTGATAGGGGTTCCAGGCATTAGAAAGAGGGGAAAAGGTCTGATAAGCACTCGACGAAGGGAAAGAAGCATTCCCTTGGTGACCAGCGTAAAACTGATTCCCTGCCCCCGCTGTAGTGAATACAGGGTTCCAACCTGTAAAAGTAGTCGAATTCTGACCTCCAGACCAAGGGTTGAACTCTGGGTCTGAGAAGTAAACGGAAAGGACCCTAAAGAATGATTCGAACCAGGAATGTGCCTAGTTCCAAAGGGGAACCCTTGAAAAGAAGCTAATCCACTAGCCATGGAAGACATGGGTGTAGATGCAGCTGCAGCAGCGGAAAAGGAAAAAGAAGGAATCCCACTAGTGGGCATTCCAAAACAAAAGGGACCAGAATGAGAAGCATGTGCTTGGGTGAAACCAGAGCCAAACACAACAGTACTAGAAGCAATCGAAGATATAGCAATAGTGCCTCCTCCTTCAACAGAAGCAGGAGTCTGAATGCCTGCAGCACTCACAGCAGAAGCCGCGTTCCCAATCGTGGCCATCGAAAGGTATGAATAATATGGAGGATCTTCCGGTCTCTCTGACTCAGGTCCGATGTATTCAATAATGAATGGATAATCAGGAGGAAGGGGAGATGGAAGTGACTCAGAGGGTTGAGACACTTCCTCTACTTGTACTTCTTCTTCTTGCGGAAATAAGACTCTCGAGGTGAGCAGAGCGCTCCTCTTGGAACCAACACTAGAACCAGCTACGAAACCTTCAAACCCTTGTGGAGGATCTCTCTCCACTGTGTCAGACGCCACAGGGTGATACTCACCTGCTAAATTACTCCTACGCCTTCTTGAAGAAGGCTCTGGACTCTCGGGAGATAACCCCCGGATTCTCCTCGATCGACGAGGCGCTTGATCAGCCACTTTAACAAATTTTAATTAGACTCAAAAAAGTATAAAGCTAGGCAAGCTAGGAGCAAAGAGCACTCACTACAAGAAAAATCCCTGAGATACAATCAAGCAAATAGCCTTCAGGTATTTCCGCTCCGAGTGATTAGGACCAGACACAAAAATACAAGAAAGTGAAATATAGGACCTCCCGAAAGTAGTCTGGGATAATTATGGCCCAGGCCTACTAGCGAAGGTAACAGAAACAGTTACACCGACCTCCTAACAACAGCCTTTGCCGGCACAAGTACCCAAGCTTCGCAAGGGCACCCCCCAGAAGTACTGCTTGAAGTGATACGACGTCTGCCTCAAGTACCACGGGTATTCCCCCCCGCAGTCACCTATGTGTTGGGAAAAATACTGAGAGGGGGGGTGAATCAGTATTTAAGGCAAACTAAAACTTTTTACTTTTTCATGCTCTAAAACCCATACGCCACCACTGAGATAAAATCAAGCAAACAGCCTTCAGGTATTTCCACTCCGGGTGATTAGGACCGGACACCAAAATACAAGAAAGCGAAATATAGGACCTCCCGAAAGTAGTCTGGGATAATTACGGCCCAGGCCTACTAGCGAAGGTAACAGAAACAGTTACGCCGACCTCCTAACAACAACCTTTGCCGGCACAAGTACCCAAGCTTCGCAAGGGCACCCCCCAGAAGTACTGCTGGAAGTGATACGACGTCTGCCTCAGGTACCACGGGTATTCCCCCCCGCAGTCACCTATGTGGAACCTAGGAATGGAAACTATGGGCACCAATCCATGTCAGAAGCCGGGCGGAACGGTCTTGAGGTCAGATTCAGCAAATCAGAGAGGGGGTATCTCTCTTCTCGGCCTTCACTTCCCCTCGCGCTTGACTCTCTTGAGGAGAGCTTTCCCGGTCCACCTAACGGAGTTGGATTTCGCTCAATTAATCAACTTCTATGTTTTTGTTTGAGCGGCCTTGGAGAGTTAACTCTCCACTCACCTAATCCAAGGCCCTACAACCTAGCTAGTTGGTGTATGACACTTAATAAAAACTTGCTAGTTGCTTTTAAATTATAGCGCTTATTTTAATCGGCTGTTATGTTAAGTCAAAGGGATACAGAAATGAAACTCGTGGTGTTTTGATGTAGAAAAGAAATTAATAAAAACCAAACTACATGCAAATGCAGTAATTTCCTTTCGATGAAAAGAAATTTCTACAAAGGTTCTATGAGACTAAATTTTTTTTTCTTTCTTTTCATATAACAAACTTCACACTCACAAAAACTGTGAAAATGACTAAATGCTTAAGTGCACCTGATGCAAATCACTAAGAGCATGCAAATTATAAGATGCAAAATCTACTAAAGCAGAGTGAAATTTCCCAAAGATCCTTCAGTTTTATCTCTTTTTGGTTGTCCACAAAGCTAGTTCCCAAAATCAGAAACTCTTAGTATAAAGACACCAAAAACGCTTGAAGCAAGAGGAAGTAACCAATGACAATTCCTTTCCAAAATCAAGTCAAAAACCAAAGGAAAGAAATCTCAACAAAGCTTCAAAAGATATAACGAAACGAAAACAAAAATGCAAAACAAAAGAAAATGACAAAACAAAATGTTTTTTGAGCTTTTGAATTTTATAAAAAAGAAGAGCTTGAAGAGACCAAAAAAAACTATCAAATCCCAAGCCAAACAACTCTGAATTTCAAGAAAAACTTCAAAAACGCTCCAAATCTTATAAGGCTACTTTAGTAGCAAGATTTATATGAGCAAAATAAGACAAGAAACTCAATAAATCAGCCTAGAAGAATAGTACAACCTTGCAGCAAACAAAAACTTCAAAGAACCAAGAAAGACTCTTCAAAAATTGCAACAAGACCTAGTCAACTGAACTCAAGAAAAACAACCAAGAAATGGGCAAAAATCGAAGTGCAAAGCAAGACAAAAAGGTAGGAAAGATTAAATGAGTAGAGTCTCTCTATTCTGATGAAGAAGAACAACCAAGAATCCCCAGGAAGAGATCTTGGTACTCGAACCAGAAATGCAAGCACAAGAAACAAGATTTGCCAGATAAGCTATTTTTCAACCAAACAAGAGAGAGAAAAGACCAAAGAACAATTTCAACACAATCTAGAGGATACAAAGACACTGCAGGAACAAGTCTCCACAGGCAGACAAGACTAAAAAGCCAAGAAATCAAAAATTTCAAAATTCACCCAGGCATACGCTACTTGACAGTTTTGAAACAAGCGTGCATATGCGACTGTGTTAAAGGAAACCCACGTATACGCGACTCCCTTTAACAAAAACTGCATGTATACGCGTCTGTGTACAGACAAACCCGCGTATGAAAAGGTAAATAATAAAAGATAAAAAAGATCAAGCCTGGATAAGGAACGAGGTCTTTAGTCTGACTGAGAAAGAGTTAACTAGACTGGAAATAAAAGTTAAAACTATTGGAAACCTTTCAAACAGCTGAAACCACCCAACAGGGGAATCACAAGAATGTGGTCCCCAGCGGAGTCGCCAGTTCTGTTTCGGGGAAAAACACCCTAGAGGTTTGTTGGGTCAAAACCTCCACAGATCAGGGCATGCTATTCAGAAGGACTCACACACAACCACACTTGAATGCTAAAAACTAGATAACAATGATAGTAGAACTCACCTGTAGTCCTACGTTCGATGTAGATCCCACGGGGTCCAAAACCCCAGCAACCCTTCTTCCTCCTTCAACCTGGAAAACAAGAAAGAATGTGCACGGAAACCTAGTTGTACAACATATACTTCTCCTAAACGTTAGTGTAATCCATGTGAAACATTATATAAACCATAATAAATGCTTAATAATCAATCTTTTCACATATACAAATAGATATTAACACACAAGTTCAGGAACAATATGGTTCTTCATTATTAAGAACAACATGTACAGTAGTAAAAGTGGAGAGATCACCTGAATCCTTCCACGATCTTCGAACAAACCATCGTCCGGATCCGTCCCGCCCTTGCCTCGCTAAGATACTTTCGAGACACGTGCACTTGAGATGGCATATAAATGAATGAACATCTCTAGGAAACAAGGGTTTCCTATATAAATATGGGAAAGTGCAGGAGGCACAGGAATTCAGACTTGAATTGGGATTCCAACAGAGTATAATGTCTATAAAATTTCTCTCTCCCTTAGGCCATGCACATGAGGGGATTTTATACTCCCTCAAAGTAGTTTCAATCAGTTGGAAACAGTTGGCCACGTATTGGGGTGGTTGAAATACTGGAGTAACCATCAACCCAGCCCGAAAATAGGGAATTTTTATATACATTTTAATGATTTTAATGGCATATGCGGAAAAGTACATGTGGACTCGCGTATACACGCATAAAAGTCTGGGCATAACCGTGTATGGGATTTTTAACACTGTTTTTTAATGAATTTTGTTCAATTATGTGGGAATGGGTGCCCAAAGCCATAAAGACAATCATGAATCACATGAGGGTGAAAAATGATGCTATAACAGTAACACACATAGTTTAAGCCCTTTTTGCATTCTCTCTCCATTTTTAACCATCTCCGACTAAAGAAAAAGCGCCATAGCCTTGTTTTCATGACAAAGAACCAGAAAAGCCATTGAAATCATTGCAGCGACCTTCTAAAGCTCCTAGTTTACTTCAAAAGACTTCAATAGCCATCAGAAAGCCTCTCCGACGACTCAGAAACCCAGTTTAAAGATCAAATACCTATAAAAACAGGTATTCCTCGAAGAAAATATCCTTCCCTTCATTTGAAAGAACCAATTATCTAAGAAATTGAGCCTTGTAAAGCTGTTTGCCCACAAAAAAAACCCTTATTTTGCCTGCAAAGAAAGAATTTGTTGCTAAAACCTCATAAATTATGATTTTGATACTGCAATCAATTTTTAAATCAAAATTGAAGTAATTTTAACCTTTTATAGACTTTAAAGATCCTTTTATTGATTAAAGAAACCCTTTATAAACACTCATGATCCTTATGTGCTTGAATTGAACCATTTTTGTCCAGTTTATTCAAAGAAGAGCAGAAAACCTTGGTTCTACCTTTTCCTGAACCTGCAAAGAGTTTGAAGATCAGTTTTAAAGCTAAATTTGAAGGTTTAAACAAAAAGAAAGCTAGTTTGTGCCTATTACTGTTCAATAGACCTCTGTCAAAGTCAAAAATACCTTCTATAAATAGTTTAAGCTTACAGAAGAGTACAAAAATCCAAAATATAGAGTTTTAAACATCTAGAAGGCTAAAAGTGTCAAAATTTAACCCCACAATGGCTTCCAAAACCACTATTGTTATAAATCCCCTACAACCTCCTGTTGTAGATGTGGAACATATACCTCTAGCTGATATAGATTACAAAATAGCTGATCCAGTGATATAATTTAATATTCTAGACGTCCACTGCTGGAGTCTAGAAAAATCATTAGATCAGGGAGATGAAGTCCAAATTTGGCAGTCAAATCTACCCAAGTATGTAGTTCCACATACTCATCAGTGTCTAGAAGTCATTAGGTTGTGTCAATCCTATTATTAACTTGAACAAAGAGTCATGGTTAATGTCAACAAAGAAGTATTGTTTACCATTATTGCAGAATCTATTAACCTAATGCTTCAGCTCAAACCATATCCCAATGTAGTTCCATTATCCATAGAAGCACTCAAAAAACTCTATATTCACTTAGAATTTGCTAAGAGATTTCAGATTTTCCAAAATTTCATGCCTGCCTATGTTGCAATCCCAAAACTAAACCCTCCTTATTCTACTTCCAAATTTCCTGAAGGGTCAAGGCATGCCATATCTATGTTATCCTTTATCTTAGGTTATTTTACTGATGAGCATATAGATGAATCAATTCTAGGTTTTCTATCCACTTTTGTGCCAGGTCAACCTCCTTCTGTTATCTACAATTATGCTGAATACATAGCTGATAATATCCATGACCAACTTGTGAAATTGCCCACTGAAGGAGTTTTCAGATATTCATCCTTCCTCTTTCACACGTTCCTTTATTTTAAAGCAGATAAGTTCCCTTTAAACCTTCAGAAATTGGATGTAGAAGGGAATCCTATATCAGTCATCTTTTGGACATCTTTAATTAGGAAAGAGTCAATATAATTCACTTATGTGGATTTCATAAATTGTTTGTTTATCCATTGATAAAGATGTTGACAAATAGTGTACAACCAAGATTCAGTGATGAGATAAAGAAATTATTATAGCTATCAGAACAAAGTAGGACTGGAGATTGGTAACTTTACCAAAATCATACAGATATCAGAGTTTTTGGGTCCAATATTTGACCCTATAAACTACCAAAATACTTTCCCATGAGAATTTTTGCCTTAGAGTACATCAAGAAAATACTAAATTCAGATTCTATCAATTTCTTAGTTGCCAAAAATAAGACTCAATTCATGTTTAAGAATCAGGTAGGACTTTTCATTTGAAATCACAGGGATGCAGGTACAGAGGTAGAAAAATAATTGCTGGAATACAAATTTGAAGAAAGTTTCTTATTGAATTATGATCCTCAGGGAATTCTAAGTAAAATGAAGGTAAAAATGAAAATTGACCCCCTATATACATGATGAAAGGCCAGAGATTGAACAATTTTCTAATCAAGTAGAGTGGCTAGAAAATACCTTGATAGAAGCAGTTAAACAGGGTGATACTAGTCACACCTTGAAAACTGTAAATCAAGAAGATAAAGCTACTAAAAGAGTCAGAGAAGAAGGTACCTACACTGCTGAGAAAACAACAGAGACTAGGTTTAAGCTCAGATATAATAAAAAGCCTAAGTTCAATCTAGTGAACAAGGAAAAAATAAACAATTGAGATTTTAGAAGAAGAAAACATAGAGAAAAACACAGATGCTGCTATAGTCATTATAAATGAGCAAGAAAAGGATACTCTAGATACTCAGATGGTTGAAAGACAACAAAACATGGAGGAATCATCATCACAACAAGAAAAAAGGTATAGGTTTGGATATCAAAGAGAAATACAAGGAAATCAAGGCTAAAAATGAAGAGTTAAAGAATAAAATTTATTCACAGTATCTAAAGTAAACTCCAGGAAGTCATAACAGGTTATTATGAGCCTTTGATTACATCAAAAAGAAATTTCCTATGAAAATGCTACAACCAACAGTCCCTAAACCCACAACAATAGTAGACTAAAAGAAGGTTGACCTTGAAGTACCTGTTGATAGAATTCATCCATTAGATCAAAATGAGTTTCATAAGCAGAGTTCTAAAATGATTTATTCTACTATGACTAACAAGGAAATGAGTGCCCAGAAGCTTCAAAACACTATAACCAATTTGAGAGATCAAATTAGGATTGAGAAAGCTTCTTCTCTTATCAAGGACACTAGAATCAAGTCCTTAGAAGAATTGGTAATTGAAGTGGGCTATGATCCAACAAATGTAAAGGCTGCAGAAGAGATGATAAAGAAGAAAAATGCTGACATAACAGCACTTAGAAAACAATTGAAGCTTCCTCCAATAGAACATCCACAGACTAAAGATATGCTGCAAGAGGCAAATCAAAAATATAAGATGATGAGTCTTATTCTTCAAATGACATCACAAATTCAAGAAATGGAGATAGAAATGGACAAGCTTGTCCAAGAGAAAGAAGCAACAAAAACTCAGAATGATCCTCCCACAGTCATTCCTATACTAACTACAGTAGTTCCATCAACTTTAGCAGAGGAATTGGCACCAAAAGCTCCATTGGAAATAGTTGTGCAAGTGGCATCTTCTACTACCTCAGCTACAAAATCATCAACATCAGCAGTGCAACAAACAGATGAGGCCAAAAAGCTCATCAAAGCTATGGAAGAGATGTCCATACAGAGTAATGAGATCAATAGGTTGAAGAAAATGATGAAAATTTGGAAGACACTAAGAAGCTAGCCCAAATTAGTGCCAAAACTTAGGAACAAAGGGCTAACAAGTTGGATGTTGAGTTGAAGAACTTACAAAAGGATTTAACCTTGAAAGAACCTATGTCCTATGTGAGGAATCTACTATGGACCAAAATCATTGAATCCATCAATGATGTTTGGCCATCAATATATGTAATTTATGAGCAAAAGGATTTACTACATGCAGCTCAAGAGGAGATTCAGAAAACAAAGGATGAACAAGGTGCCAAACCTGAAGAGGCCCTAGAAATAATCAAATTTCTCAATAGTAAGAACAAACAAGAATTGGATGAGATAGAAATTAATGATAGAACAAAGACAATTCTTGAAATAAGAAAAGTAATTTCAAAGAAAAATTTGATGAAGTAGCTAGAAGAAAAGTGTGGAAACATGAATATAGAAATAAATAAATTTATGGTTAAATTTGAGATCTTAAGGCAAAAAGGTTTGCCAAATATTCTTGTTCTTAATGATAAACTTATGCCACAAGAAGACTACAACAAGAAGATAAGATATTATGCAAAAGAGTAGGTAAATAAAACAAAAAGACAATAAATTCCTACAAGAAAGGTTTTACATAAGAGATTTGAAGACCTATTTTATCTACAACATGAGACAAAACACCTCTTTGTAATAAAACCAGCATTTGCTACATACACAGAGGAAGATGAGAACTTTAGGAAGTTGAAAAAGATCAAAATCCCTGATGAAGAATTTTGGGAAAAACTCATTGACTTACTGTAAAAGTCAAATTGCAGTGAAGAGGATAAAAGACAGTTTGCTGTTTTTACGCAGTGAAAATAGAATTTACAGCAGTAAGCCTGTTAAAACAATGGTTAAGGAGTATCAGATGGTAAATTGTATCAGATGAAAGAGTATCATATGAGAATATAACACTTCAAAACATATTAAAAGATCTTTGCCAGCGTTAGAGACAACAAGACAACCATTTGCACCCAATCCAAAACAAAATTTCTATTTTATTTGGATAAATAGGATAGTTTGCTAGTTGTTAAGCAACTCTCACTATATTTTTGTAAAAGATATTTTTTTTTCCTTAGAAAAATCCTATGAGTATTCTAGGATATGTTGAATTTTTTTTTGTAAAAATACTTCATCCTTTGAAGTATTATTGTGGAATAAATTGCTGAAGATTTCTATAGTCAATATTTATGTACCTGAAGGCTTTTTATAGCAAGTTCAAGTAGCAGACTGGATCAAATCATAAAGCATCATATTTCAGGATTCATGTGTTGAGCCATTGAAGTGAAGTACTTTCTACTATCATTGTTTACCTCTTATGTTTTACATGCATCCATATATGTGTTCTAAATTTGAATGATAAACTAGGAATATTATTGTAGAATTTGTTAAAAGCACCCTGTCTTTACCTATTTATAATTTCTATGTTTTCTGCTGATTTCCAGAGTAGGGAATCCTTAATTTATCCCTCTTTCGAATGACCTCTGTCTTCTCCTTAATTATCCAAATCAAAGAATCTTTGATTTCTCTTTATCTCGATTAAACCACTTCACCAATCAACCTTCCAAGATCTTCAATGACTTGTCTATCTTGCCTTGAAAATATTTGACTTTTGACCTTGATTTTAGTCCTGTCTACTTGAAATTTGACTCCTTTTCCCAATGGACAAACAGATTTATCACTATCCATATCATTAAGTGATTTTCTCACCAAACCAAACCAAACCAAACCAAATATCAAAACCAATTTGCACATCATAACTAGCCTAATATCAAATAATTAAAACAAAGTTAAATATTATAGAGAGAGCCCTCTCTGAACCCTGGGAAGGCTAGATCCTATAGTTTAAAAGTTGGTCTGTGGTTACCTCTAATGTTATTTAAACTATAAATCAAAATCTCACAACTTTGAGAATTATTAGAGTGCTAACATACTGGCGACCATACTGGGGAACTAACCAATCCTCAGTTTTAAATATGTTTTAAAGGAAATATTTTTCATTATCCTTTCCCTTTTAAGACTTTTTAAAAAAGTTTTGAGTATCATTTCATAAAAAACTATAATTCTGGCTTCTAGAAAAATCTACTATACTAGGTCAAATCCAAATCCTAAACCTGCTGCTATAGTAGAAAATCCAGACAGAATTGGAAAAAAGAATAAACAAGTAGAAGATTTAGGTAACAAAGTTTCCTTATTTAGATGAAATTCTCTTCCAAAACAGTTAGAAACTATAATAGACATTGATTTTGACTTAAATTTTGAACATTCTTTATTTAGAAAGAAATCAAAGAGTGATTTAAACAACACTGTTATAGATCCTAATTTTATTTCATCTCTTGAAATTAAAAATGAAAATGTTTCAGTACATTCTGATTCAATTTTTTTTGAGATTTATGATAAACTTGATGAGTTAAATGCTACTGTACTTAAGGAAATATATGAAGCTCTTTTTCAAAATACAGTTGAATTAGCTGCCTTATCAGCATATACACCTAAACCATCTACTTCTCAGCTAGATACGAACCTTGTAGAATTGGTAGGTTCATCTCTTTTTACCACTACATCATCTATAATATCCACTACACTTCAGTCCACAGATCCATTTATCCCAAAGAAACCATTCCAACCTAGAGTATTATTTCCATCTTCACCCACCTCAACACCATCCACTAGTTTTCCTTCTACATCTCACAATACATCATTCTCATTTCCAAGTACATCTTCATATATCCCAGTTTCATCTTCTGCCATCCCAACTTCACATTTTAGTTCTTCAACTACATTTTCTAGTACATCACCTCACATTCCAATTTCATCAGCCACTTCTTTAACTGCATCAACTAGCACCTTTAGTTAAGCCCCAAGCATTTCCAACTTACCTCCTAGCCAAGCTAAAATTCAAGCCATGGTTGCTAGGTATGCTCCCTTGGTCTTTCCAGCATAGTTACATGACATGCCTCAGGATTACCAGAGTAAAATACCTCAATTTGATGCTACCACTCATGACACTGCCTGACAACACATTAATAAGATGACATATTATTTTGAGCTTCATGAAATACATGATTCTGATGTACAAATGAAACTCTTTTCTCATACATTAACAGGGGAAGTTAAAAAATGGTTTAAAGGTCTTAATCATGGTAGTAGAGTTGATTTAGTAGTATTTCATAGGTTATTTTTGAATGAATGGGAAAAGAAGAAAAATCAACTTCAAATATGATCTAAATTTGATGCAATGAAAAGAGCTCCTAATGAAACAGTTTAAGACCACTGCACTAGATACAAAAGTGTTTATAATTCAATTCCTACTAATCTCAAACCCACTCCAGACTCTGTCCTACTCAAATTCCCAGATGGAATTGATACAAACATGGCATATCATTTGAGAGAGAGAAATGCTGATACTTTAGAAAGAATGCAAACAGATGCCGTTAGTGTAGAAGTAAACATATTGGTCAGAAAATATAGATTGAGGAATGAAAGGAGAGTAACCATAAAAGAAGATACATCTAGTTCAGATGGAAAAATAGGTCAATTAGCTAAAACTTAGAGATAATTATGGATAGATTAGACAATATAGAAAGAAGACCACAATGGGATAATCAACATCAAATTAGAAATCCCAACTTCAAGAAAAATACAAACACAAGAAAATCTAAAGAATCAACTCCTGATTAGATAATAAAACCTCCATTTCAAGAGAATTATGCTGAAAGTTCTCATCAAGATGAATATGATGAAGACACCATAAATCTAATGGGTATAAATGATGATAACACTATCTTTATCACAAAAGAAGATCAATATTTATTTGAAATGCAACAACTTCAATTAGATTCAAGTGAATCATTTGACTACAAACAAGGTTATGATTTTGCTATAAATGAAGTACATAAGAAATATAACCTTAGAAGTAAGAAAAACATAGAGACTTCTACTAAGAAATCTATACAAACACAAACTAAGAAAATATTATAAGCTCCCACTACCAAAGTACTGCAAATTCTCCTTAAGGAAAACAAGCAAAAGTCTAACTCATCCCATAAAGTTTCTAGCCCGAAAATTTCATCTAGTCCCAAGATTATTGACATAACAGATGAGGCTGTCCAAACATCAATAGATTCACAAAAATATACTACTGTTAAAACACCTAATTCTGCTAAAACAACAATTTTAGATCCCAAAACACTCACTGCTGATCCAAAATCAACAAATCCAAAAGCTGCCACTACCAAAACAACTTATGATAATTCAAAATCTAAAAAAACATCTACTTCTTCTCAAACCATTCCTGAAAAGAAAACTAAGAGCAGTAAGACGCAAGAAAATCAAACAGAAAATGAAAAGATAATTGTAGAAAAAGAAGATAAACCTACTCAAACTACAATTACTAAAGAAGAGTTAATTCAACTTAGTAAATCACAACCTTCATTTAATATACAAGATGAAATTACAAAATTAAAAATACCAATTCCTTTGACAAAATTGGTAAATCATGATTTGTACAAAACAACTATCACTGAAACCTTAAACATGAATGATGGAGAAGACTCAGTAAACTTAAGTGATGATCAATCAAAGTTGATTTTTGGTCCTTATGTTAATGGAAAACACCAAGTTGGAGCAGTTCCACTATTTTACATTAGCTTAACTGTTCATGACCAAATATTGCACAACACAATGTTAGATTCAGTGCTTCACACAATCTAATTCCAAAAGCAATAATGGAAACCTTGAATTTAGATATCACTAGGCCTTACAAAGATCTCTTTTCATTTGATTCAAGAAAAGTGAAATGTTTAGGATTGATTAAAGATTTGTGTGTCACATTAGTTTAATATCCCAGTAAAAGTAGACTCATGGACATTGTAGTAGTTGATATCCCACCCAAATATGGAATTCTCTTTTCTCTCTCATGGGGAGACAAATTACAGGGATCTCTGCAATTGGATATGTCATATGATACCATATCAATTTTTGGTCAACTAAAGAAACTCTATAGGGAAACATTGATGAAATATATGGTAAGTAGTGTAGAAAGACCAAGAAATTACCCAATTTACACTACACCTACTGACCTAGATTAATTCATCTTATGTAACTCTGAAACTGATAATGAAATCAAAACTAAACTAAAAGAGAAAAAAAAAAAACACCAGACAGTGAAAATATCTTTCATGAATCATTATGGCATTTATATTTTGATGGATTAGTCAATAAACTAGGAGTAGGAGCAGGAGTTTGGATAACTAATATGGAAAATAATCATGAAGAAGGCCATGCTTTCACACTTAATTTCAAATGTACCAATAACATGGCTAAATATGAAGCTCTCATTCTAGGACTGCAGATTATCATAAATTTAGGAGGTAAGAGAGTTTCAATTATGGGAGACTTAGAGTTGATTGTAAAAAAATAAATGGATAATATTTTGTTTATAATCCAAGATTAAGTAGATATAGAGAAACTGTGGTAGATTTGATAGATGAACTATTGGAATGTAATTTTTCTACAATACCAAGAAAACAGAACATACAGGCTCACTCCCTAGCAACTTTTGCTAGTACCTGTAATATGCCATTTTAGCGAAATCATAGGTATACTACAGAATTCAAACATAGACCAATAATTCCAAATAATCTTAAATATTGGTAGATTTTCTGACAAGATCAACAGATTTACCGTTTTATGAACAATGAAGGTGAATCTCAGAATTGTAAAATAGACACAGACTGTACATTAGATTAGAATTTAGATAGTGAAATTAATTTGAATAACATAGATGTAAATAAAGTAAAGTTTGAAAAACCTACTAAATTTAGTCAAACAGATATAGATAATTTAGAAAAAGTAGAAATTGAAGAGACATTTGATGATGAATCTGATATTTTGAACTTAAAAGATATTTTTTTACCAAAAGGCTTAACTCCTTAAGAAGATTTATTTGACTCAAATGATGTTGCAAGAAAACCCAAAATATAGCCACTTAGATCTGATATTGAGGAATGTAACATTGGTATAGATTTAAAACCTAAGATGATTAAACTTTCCAAAGTTTTACGTAAGGAAGAAAAAGAAAAATATATTGCTCTCTTTAAGGAATTTCAAGATGTTTTTTCTTGGAGTTATGAGGACCTAAAATCCTATGACACTAGCATAATACAACATAAAATATCTATAAAAGAGGACCAAAAACCTTTTAAACAAAATTTAAGAAGGATCAATCCTGTTTTGATGCCTTTAATTGAAAAAGAGGTAAAAATAATGTATGATTCCCAAATAATTGCACCAATTAGATATTCTGATTGGTTTTCTAATCTAGTTCCCACTAAGAAAAAGATAGGAGAAATTAGATTATGTGTTGAATTTAGAAATTTAAATAAGCTATCCTTAAAATAAAATTACCCTTTACCAAAGATGGATCACATTTTACAGAGGGTAGTTGGTTCTTCTAGGATTTCACTTTTAGATGGATTTTTAGGGTACAACCAAATTCTAGTCCAACCAGAGGACCAAGCCAAAACTGCTTTTACTACTCCATGGGGCACTTTTGTGTATGTAAAAATGCCTTTTGGGTTAATGAATGCAGGAGCCACTTTTCAAAGAGCTATGGATATAGCCTTTGCAAAGGAAATTCATGAATTCTTAGTAATTTATTTAGATGACATTACTGTTTTCTCAAAGATTGATTATGAACACTTGGATCATCTTAGACAAGTCTTTCTTAAATGCAGAAAATTTGGCATCTCTTTAAACCCTACGAAAACTTTATTTTGATTATAAGAAGGTAATTTATTTGGACACATAATATCTAAAGAGGGAATTAGAATAGACCCTACTAGAATAGAGGCCATTCTTAACATTAGTCCTCCTAGGAACATTAAAGAGTTACAAGATTTTCTAGGTAAAATTAACTTTCTTAGAAGATTCATCTCAAATTTAGCTGAGATAATCAAAAATCTTAACAATATGCTTAAAAAGGACTCAGTTTTTAAATGGACTATTGAAGCTAAACAATCTTTTGAATCAATTAAACAAGATTTAACAAAAAATCCATTCCTTATAAGTCCTGATTTTAAGAAAGATTTTATTATCTTCTATTTTTCTTCAGAACACACTATTGCTGCAGTTTTATTGCAGAAAAATGACTAGGGCTATGAGCAGCCCATAGCTTTCTTTGGAAAAATTCTCATAGATGCCACTTTAAAGTACAATATCATGGAGAAACATACCCTAGCTTTGGTAAAGGCCATTAAAGACTTTAGAGTGTACATTCTTTATTCACACATTATTGCTTATGTTCCAAATGCAGTTGTAAAGGACATTCTAACACAGAATGGTCCTGATGGTAAAAGAGGCAAGTGGATTGCCACAATTTTGGAATATGCCATAGAAATAAAACCCACTAAAATCATAAAAGGTCAAGGTTTAGCCAAACTCATGGTTGAATCAAATTGTCATGCTTTAGACATTAATTTTATTGCCCAAGTAGATGATCAGGAAGAGATGGCGACTCTAGAGATCAGTGAAGCATTTTCAGACTCACCATGGTATGCAGATATCATATTTGTATTACTAAATTTACAAGCTCCTCTTGGATTATCAAGAACAAAAGCTAGATTTTTAAAATTGAAGGCAGTAAGATTTTGTATATTATACAATGTACTTTTTTGGAAAGATCATAGTGGAATTTTACTAAATTGTTTGCTTAAAGAAGAAGCTGACAAATTTTTAGAAGAATTTCATGCAGGTGACTGTGGATGACATCTTTACTAGAAGACTACTGCAGACAAAATCCTGAGAGCCAGTTTTTACTAGCCTAATTTGTTTGTAGATGTAAAATGGTATGTGACCTCTTGTCACAAGTGTCAAATATTTGAGGGAAAGAAAAAGCTGTTACCCCTGCCCTTAAAACCCATCTCAATAGAAATGCCATTTCAACAATGGGGTATTGACTTCATTGGTGAAATTCACCCTCCATCCTTAGCCCACCATAAGTGGATTCTAACAACCATTGACTATTTTACTAAGTGGATTGAAGTCATACCTTCTGGGAAAGCCACTGACACTGTCATTATCTCCTTTCTAGAAAGCAACATAATTTCAAGATTTGGATGTCCTCAAAATATTATCACTGACAATGCAACTCCATTCAAATCTAAAAAGATGATTGAATTTTTCCATAAATACCACATTACCCTAGGCCATTCTACTACATATTACCCTCAAGGTAATGGCCTTACTGAATCTTCCAATAAGAGCCTTGTGAACATCATCAAGAAATTACTAGAAGATAACAAAAAGATTTGGAACAAGAAGTTAGTTAATGCCTTATGGGCAGATAGACTTACCACCACAAAATCTATTGGTACATCCCCTTACCAAATTGTTTATGGAATGGATGTTGTTTTCCATCTTCCTTAGGAGTACCAGTAATGAAAATGGTTCAAGAGTTACAAGTTGAGACCAATGACATTCAAAGAAGGATTAATCAAACCGTTCACTTACAACAAACAAGAGAAGAGGTTTATATTAAGTCTCAAGTTATCCAAGATAAGATTAAGAAAATTTTTGACACAACAAGTAAATAAGATGATTTCTACATTGGTGACAAAGTGTTAAAATGGGATTGAAGGAGAGAAGAGAAAGGTAAACATGGAAAATTTGATTTCCTATGGAAAGGACCTTATGTTATTTATGGTTACAGAGGTAACAATGTTTTCTTTTTGAAAGAAATGGATGGATCAGATACGCTAGGTGGACCTGTCAATGGCAGAATGTTGAAGAACTACTACTCTTTAGAAATAACCAATAGTTAATTTTGTTTACTTTATCCATTGTACATAACATTGAAGATTTTAGATTGGATTGGATGTTTTCCTAAAAAAGTTGAAGCCCGGAGAGAAGGCCTTAAGATTTGAGAGGTAAAATGTCATAGGTATGAATAATTACAGAGATCAGAATAACACTTACAAGTTCAACGCAGTCAAAATTCAAAGGCTACTAGTCTCAAAGTTCTTCACATTTCACCAAGAAATGCCATCCCCCTATGGAGCCATTGTTAGTGTCCTATAATAATAGGGTTCAAAATTTTTTAATTGACTATGATTAATCATGTAAATATGTACATACCTTGCTTTCTGCAAGTTGTTTTTCCATATTTGAATAATAAAAAAAATGAAAAGAGGGTAAAAGTCCTAAAAGAAAGATAAAAGGACTTGAAAAGAAAATATCAAAAAAAGAATACAAAAAATGAACCCCAAAAGAAAAAAGAGATAAGAATAAGACATGAAAGTGAGCAAGTCAAAATGCCACTACTATTTACTTTAACTACAAAAAAATAATGATTATGTGCAACTTGTCCAAATTTCCATAATCCATGATGAGTTAAATAGTTTAATCTTAACTTTTCATGCTTTAAATTTCATGTTTTAGATAGAGAATAAAGATATGTCAAACAGTTTAAACTTGAAAAATCAGTAGATAGTTAGAGAATAAATTAGGATCTTAACAGTTTAATCTGAGCCCTCGGATGAAATAAGGTTAGAATTGGATAGTTTATGCTTTAAAAGGAAAAACGGATTTAGGGTTGCAAGCTTAAATGCACCCATGCAAATGAAGTTAAAAAATGTTAGAATAATGATGGGTAGGTAGAAAGCAGTTGTGCAAGGCATGTAATAAAACATCATCTAGAAAATTACTAATTTCCCCTCCCCCATAATGTTCCAGTATTCAAACCTTCAGTTAAAGAGGCTCAGAGCATTTCTCTCACTTTTGTTGGGACCGGACCCAAGGCTTAATAACTGACTGGTAAATAAGTCTTGAAATCCCTTCATAATCACCTTTTTCTCAACATTATTCCTTTTTCCTAAGTTAAGACACTTTTTACTTAGGAAAGTAATAAATCCCCTTTAACTAATTTCATCTCATGTAAAAACACTAAAAAAACCCACAAAATACAAATTATCCTAAGTATTATGTGTAAATATTTTAAGTGGGACTATTATTGTGCTCAAATACCTATTTTTACACTTTTCTTAGTTTAAATATATGTATTTTCCATTCATTAAATTCATCTCATATTAAATCTAACATAATGTATTAAAACCTTTATAAAAACCCCTTCTCATAGATATATTAATTCCTTTATTTAAAATATCCCAAACTCACTATTTTAACATTTAACCTATGGTCTAAATACCCATGTGACAAATATCCCTGCCTATCCTCCAAAGGTTAAAACACATTATATATAATAAAACTCACCTTGTGGTTATAAAACATGTGCAAATCCCTTATTTGCTGTGTAAATACACATCCCGCTTATTATATTAATGCATTGGGTTTTACGTTTAAAACTACGTTTTAAGCGTTTAAACTTTACCCTGACACATAAGATTTCCTGCCCCCCACACCCCATACACCGAGCTACTCTACCGCTAGATCGTAGCCGTTCGCATCACCTTTTCCAGATCCGATGATCCATCAATGATATCGCATTTTCACTAGTGCGGTTAGTAATGCATTTGAGATTTGAGAAATAAGTTGTATTCCCCTCTTCTCTCTCCTCCACATGGTGCCAAATTATTGGATCAAATTCTATCCAAAGAAACCACTTACCACTCTGAGCCCATGTGATAACCACTAATGGTTTTCTCCTCCCAGCGCCAAAACCACCTTCTATCCGATTTGACTCACATTTAATGCAAACCCTGTTTTAAACCTAAAACGCTATAAAACTTCATAACGCACACAATTTAAGCCCTTTCTGCATTCTCTGTCCATTTTTAACCATATTTGACTAAAGAAAAAGCGCCATAGCCCTGTTTTCATGCCAAAGAACCAGAAAAGCCATTGAAATCGTTGCAGCGACCTTCTAAAGCTCCCAGTTTACTTCAAAAGACTTCAACAACCATCAGAAAGCTTCTCTGATGAGTCAGAAATCCAATTTAAAGATTAAATACCTGCAAAAACAGGTATTCATCAAAGAAAATAACCTTCCTTTCATTTGCAAGGACCAATTATCTGAGAAATTGAGCCTTGTAAAGCTGTTTTCCCATAGAAAAACACTTATTTTGCCTGCAAAGACATAATTCAATGCTAAACCCTGATAAAATTATGATTTTGGTACTGCAATCAATTTTTAAATCAAAATTGAAGTAATTTTAACCTTTTATAGACTTTAAATATCCTTTTATTGATTAAAGAAACCCTTTATAAACACTCAGGATCCTTATGTGCCTGAATTGAACTAGTTTTAGTCCAGTTTATTCAAATAAGAGTAGAAAACCCTGGTTCTACCTTTTCCTGAACCTGTAAAGAGTTTGAAGATCAGTTTTAAAGCTAAATTTGAAGGTTTAAACCAAAAGAAAGCCAATTTGTGCCTATTACTATTCAATATACCTCTGTCAAAGTAAAAAATGCCTTCTGTAAATAGTTTAAGCTTACAAAAGAGTAAAAAAATCCCAGCTATAGAGTTTTAAACATCTAGAAGGCTAAAAGTGTCAAAATTAAACCCGACAATGGCTTCCAAAACCATTATTGTTATAAATACCTTACAACCTCCCGTTTTAGATGTGGAACATACACCTCTAGCTGATATAGATTAGAAAATAGCTGATCCGGTGATAGAATTTAATCTTCTAGACCTCCACTACTGGAGTCTAGAAAAATCATTAGATCAGGGAGATGAAGTCCAGATTTGGGAGAAAAATCTACCCAAGTATGTAGTTCCACATATTCATCAGTGTCCATAATTCATTAGGTTGTGTCAATCCTATTATTCACCTGAACAAAAAGCCATGGTTAATGCTAAAAAAGAAGTATTGTTTACCACTACTGTAGAATCTATTAACCTAATGCTTCAGCTCAAACCATATCCCAATGTAGTATCATTATCCATAGAAGCACTCACAAAGCTCTATATTCAGTTATAATTTCCTAAGAGATTTCAGATTTTCCAAAATTTCATGCCTGCCTATGTTGCAATCCCAAAACTAAACCCTCCTTATTCTACTTCCAAATTTCCTGAAGGGTCAAGGCATGTTATCTCTATGTTATCCTTTATCTTAGGTTATTTTACTGATGAGCATATAGATGAATCAATTCTAGGTTTTCTATCCACATTTGTGCCAGCTCAACCTCCTTCTGTTATCTAAAATCATGTTGAATACATAGCTGATAATATCCATGACCAGCTTGTGAAATTTCCCACTGAAGGAGTTTTCAGATATTCATCCTTCCTCTTTCACATGTTCCTTTATTTTCAAGCAGATAAGTTCCCTATAAACCTTTAGAAATTGGATGTAGAAGGCTATCCTATATCAGTCATCTTTTGGACATCTTTAATCTGGAAAGAATCAACATAATTCACTTATGTGGATTTCATAGATTGTTTTGTTTATCCATTGATAAACATGTTGACAGACAGTGTACAACCAAGATTTAATGATGAGATAAAGAGTGTATTACAACTGTCAGAACAAAGTAGGACTAGAGATTGGTATCTTTACCAAAATCATACAGAGATCAGATTTTTTGGGACCAATCTTTTACCCTATAAACTACCAAAATACTTGCCCATGAGAGTGTTTGCCTTAGAGTACATCAGGCAAATACTAAATTTAGATTCTATCAACTTCTTAGCTACCAAAAATAAGACTCAATTCAAGTTGAAGAATCAGGTAGGACCTTTCATTTTCAATCATAGGGATGCAGGTACAGACGCAACAAAATAATTGCTGGAATAAAAATTTGAAGAAAGTTTCTTATGGAATTATGATTATCAGGGAATTCTAAGTAAAATGAGGGTAAAATGAAAATTGAACCCTTATATACATGATGAAAGGCTAGAGATTGTACAGTTTTCTAATCAAGCAGAGTGGCTGGAAAATACCTTCATAGAAGCAGTTAAACACGGTGATACTAGTCACACCTTGAAAACTATAAATCAAGAAGATAAAGCTACTAAAAGAGTCAGAGAAGAGGGTACCTACACTTTTCAAACAACAACAGAGACTAGGTTTAAGCTCAGATAAAATAAAGAGCCTAAGCTCAATCCAGTGAACAAGGAAAAAGAGAGAATTGAGATTTTAGAAGAAGAAAACACAGAGAAAAACACAGATGCTGCTACAGTCATTATAAATGAGCAGGAAAAGGATACTCCAGATACTCAGATGGTTGAAAGACAACAAAATTGGAGGCATCATCATCACAACAAGCAGAAAGTACATGTTTGGATATCAAAGATAAATATAAGGAAATCAAGGCCAAAAATGAAGAGTTAAAGAATGAAATTTATTCACAGTATCTGAATAAAACTATAGGAAGTTAGAACAGGTTATTATTAGCCTTTGATTACACCAACAAGAAATTTCTTATGATAATGCTACAACCAACAATGCCTAAACCCACAACAATAACAAACAACAAGAAGGTTGACCTTGAAGTACCCGTTGATAGCATTCATCCATTAGATCAAATTGATTTTCATAAGTAGAGTTCTGAAATGATTTATTCTACTATGACTAACAAGGCAATGAGTTCCTAGAAGCTTCAGAACACTATAAAAAATTTGAGAGATCAAATCAGGATTGAGAAAGCTTCTTCTCTTATCAAGGACACTATAATCAAGTCCTTAGAAGTATTGGTAAATGAAGTGGGTTATGATCCAGCAAATGTAAATGCTGTAGAAGAGATGATAAAGAAGAAATTTGCTGACATAGCAGCACTTAGAGAACAATTGAAGCTTCCTCCAACAAAACATCCACAGACTAAAGAGATGTTGCAAGAGGAAAATCGGAAAGATAATATGATGAGTCTCATTCTTCAAATGACAACACAAATTAAAGAAATGGAGATAGAAATGGACAAGCTTGTCCAAGAGAAAGAAGCAACAAAAACTCAGAATGATCCTCCCACAATCATCTCTATGGTAACTACAACAGTTCCATCAACATTAGTAAAGGAATTGGCACAAAAATTCCCATTGGAAACAACTGTGCCAATGACATCTTCTACTACCTCAACTACAGAATCATCAAAATCAGCAGTGCAACAAACAGATGAGGCCAGCAAGCTCATCAAAGCTATGGAAGATATGTACATATAGAGTAATGATATCAATAGGTTGAAGAAAATGATTGAAAATATGGAAGACAATAAGAAGCTAGCCCAAATTAATGCCAAAACTCAGGAACAAAGGGCTAATAGGTTGGATGTTGAATTGAAGAACTTACAAAAGGATTTAACCTTGAAAGAACCTATGCCCTATGTGAGGAATCAACTATGGACCAAAATCATTGAATCCATCAATGATGTTTGACCATCAATATAGGTAATTTATGAGCAAAACTATTTACTACATGCATCTCAAGAGGAGATTCATAAAACAAAGGATGAACTAGGTGCCAAACCTTAAGAGGCCCTAGAAATAATCAATTTTTTCAATAGTAAGAACAAACAAGAATTGGATGAGATAGAAATTAGTGATAGGACAAAGACAATTATTGAAATAAGAAAAGTAATTTCAAAGAAAAATTTGATGAAGCAGCTAGAAGAAAAGTGTGGAAACATGAATATAGCCATAACTAAATTTATGGTTAAATTTAAGATCTTAAGGAAATTTTTTTTGCCAAATATTCTTGTTCTTAATGATAAACTTATGCCACAATAAGACTACAACAAGAAGATAAGAGATTATGTAAAAGAGCAGGTAAATAAACCAGAAGGACAAGGAATTCCTACAGGAAAGGTTTTACATAAAAGCTTTGAAGATTTGTTTTATCTACAACATAAGATAAAACACCTCTTTGTAATCAAACCAACATTTGCTAGATATTACACAGAGGTAGATGAGAACTTTAGGAAGTTGAAAAAGATTAAAATCCCTGATGAAGAATTTTTGGAAAAGCTCACTGACTTACTGTGAAAGTCAAATTGCAGTGAAGAGGATAAAAGACAGTTCACTGTTTTTACATAGTGAAAACATAATTTACAGCAGTAAGCCAGTTAAAACAATGGTCAAAGAGTATCAGATGGTAAAATGTAAGATAAAAGAGTATCAAATGAGAAGATAACACTTCAAAACATATTAAGAGATCTTTGCCAGCGTTAGAGACAAAAAGGCACCCAGTTGCACCCAATCCAAAACAAAATTTCTATTTTATTTGGATAAATAGGACAACTTGCTAGTTGTTAAGCATCTATCACTAAATTTTTGTAAAAGATATTTTATTTCCTTAGAAAAATCCTATGAGTATTCTAGGATATTTTATAAACATTTTTGTATAAATACTTCATCCTTTGAGGTATTATTGTGGAATAAATTGATGGAGATTTCTATAGTCAATATTTCTGTACTTGAAGGCTTTTTGTAGCAAGTTCAAGTAGCAGACTGGATTAAATCATAAAGCATCATATTTTAGAATTCATGTGATGAGCCATTGAAGTGAAGTACTTTCTAATGTCATTGTTTATCTTCTTATGTTTTACATGCATCCATATATGTGTTCTAAATTTGAATGATAAACTAGGAATATTATTACAGGATTTGTTAAAAGAACCCTGTCTTTAACTATTTATTATTTCTATGTTTTTTGCTGATTTCCAGAGTAGAGAACCCTTAATTTCTCCCTCTTTTGAATGAACTCTGTCTTCTCCTTCATTATCCGGATCAAAGAATCCTTAATTTCTCTTTATCCTGATTAAACCACTTCACCAATCAGCCTTCGAAGATCTTCAATGACTTGTCTATCTTGCCCTAAAAATATTTGACTTTTGACCTTGATCCTAGTCCTGTCTACTTGAGATTTGACTCTTTTTCCCAATGGACAAACAAATCTATCACTATCCTTCTCACTAAGTGTTTTTCTCACCAAACCAAACCAAACCAAACCAAACCAAATATCAAAACCAATTTTCACATCATAACTAGCCTAATATCAAATAATTAAAACAAAGTTAAATTTTATAGAGAGAGCCCCCTTGAACCATAGGAAGGCTAGATCCTAGAGTTTAAAAGTTGGTATGTGGTTACCTCTAATGTTATTTAAACTATAAATAAAAATCTCACAACTTTGAGAATTATTAGAGTGCTAACATAATGGAGTCACCATTAGGCACTACAAAGAAAAGACCCTCTAGCGGAGGTTATAAAGGAGGTTTTTAGTGTTATTAAATCAGCCAAAATTTTCAAAAAAACATATGCTACCACATCCATTTATGGTTACAGAGGTTTTGGCAGAGATTTAACGAAAATTCAACACAACTAAAAAAAAAAATGCGCGGCCGGAGGTTATTATGGATGTTGTTTTCCTCGGTGCACTAATCAAGCTTTAACGCACCGGTGTGTACTTGTGGACGGCACCCCGGGGCGGTCGAAGAAGAATGCATCAGGCCGTTAAGGTATAAAACAACACCGGGTGTAGTGTTGGTGATACAACGCACGAGGCCATTATAAATGGTCTTGGGATTTGAGTGGTGCCCATAGGTCGTATCAATGTGCCGATGCATAGACTTATAGAAATGCACGGGTGTGTCCTTTCACACAAATGCACCGAGCTTTATAATTGGTATCGTTATTCGTGCAGTGAAAATATGTCATACAAATACATCGGTGCGTATAGACTCTTAAATGCCTCGGTGCGCAGTATCACACAAATGCACGGAGATTTATAATTGGTATCAGTATTCGTGCGGTGCCCATAGGTCGTCTAAATGCACCGGCGTGTATAGACACAAAAATGTCTCGGTGCATAGTATCACACAAACGCACCGATATTTATAATTGGTAACTATATTCGTGCGGTGCTAATAGGTCGTAAAAAGGCATCGGTGTGTATATAGACATAAACGCACTGGAGAGACATACCGCACAAACGCCTTGATATTTTTAACCAGTTTTGGTATTTGTGCGGTGCCCATAGGTCATAAAAATGCACCAGGGCACTTAAGAATACAAGCACACTAGTGTAAGTATACACACACTGGTTTTCATTTTGTATTTTTTAGAAACATCGACCTGTGACAGTGCAATTATTGTGATTGTTTTAAATTCATTATTCATCAAAAGTTGACACATATTATAACAATATTCATATTAATTAAATTTTTATTAATGCATTTGAATGTGATATTTGGATTAATTTGTTATATCATATCAAAATTATTGTGGTTTTTTAAAATTCATTATTCATCAAAAGTCGACACATATATATCTTATAACAATATTCATATGAATTAAATTTTTATTAGTGCATTTGAGAACGACAATGGAGAACGCAATAGTGACAATAGAGAACACAATAGAATAAATTAAAACATTTTTTATTATATATATATATATATAAGACATTCTTTGTCATACAAAATGGGACAATTATTGGTATCCATTTATCTTTCAATTGGGACACTATGTCCATTACATTAAAGAAAATGTCTGATTTCATAGACATTTTAAAAAAAATACAATGCCTTGCTTTTATATCCAAACAAAGTGATCATCATTCTTTGCTTGAACTGTTGTCACTGCTAGAGCTACTTCCATGACTTGGGTTATTTTAAGAAATGTTTTTTTCACGGTGTTGATTGTTTTCTGCTTCTTCACCTTCCATCTACAAACATAAAAATAAACTGTAATGAGTGTATATACATTGGTGAGAATAATTAAAATTGCAATATTAAATAATATACATCAATGTAAATCGAAAAGAGATGATGTACCAATGCAACAATTGACTCATAAACTATACACATTCTTTCAAAACCATGTAACATGCCGTCTTTCAAGATTTGATCTCTTGGTGCAGTGCCATACTTTGTTTCCTGCAAGTTATATACCCCATAACCAATCATATATTTAATATAAAAGATTTATTTTTTTATTAATTATAGACGGATCTTAGTAAAAGAAGATCGATAGATGCTTACAAATTCCACAATTAGGTTATGATATGCCAACATATATGCACAACCCATATTTAACCCAATTTTAATCAATTCCTCTGATGGTTCTACTTTGTATGTTAGTACATGTTTGAAGACATTCAATGATGATTTTTGTAAAACAACTTAAAAAATACAAAAATGAAATCTAGTTAAGTTGTTATAAGGAAGTAACAATTACTCACAAACTTAGATATCAATCATTTTCTTCCTTGTCATCCTATTTTATGTGCTGAATGGGTTCCATTTTCTTTTCTTTTCTACAAGAAAATACTTGAAAATTAATATTTAATGCTAAATTGTTTATTTATTTTACCTAATGATTGAAAAAATCAATGATTACATATTACATTGGAAGCAAGTTTTTGTTGAGATGGCTCCTCTAGCGATGCAATTTTGTCCATTTATTTGACCATCTCCTTGTACACTTTTTTGGACATTTCTACTGGCATATTTCTGATATCAGCTCGTTCATCTGTTGAGATTTTCATAATCTTCTTGAAAATGTAACATGACAATAAACTATTTAATTTTTATATTGATATATGAAAAGTAAGTATAACAAAAGTGATATTTATAAATAATTCTAGACAAACATCTAAAGAAATATTACTTTTTCATTCCTTATTTTTTTGTTGTTGTACATTTTTGTTATTAAAAGTCTGACATGTCTCATTGACCAATTCTCTGGAAAATATTCCTGTAGTTTACATAAAATTTGGTTCTTGGAATCAATGGATTGGTTTTTGTATTGTATGTGGAAAGAACGTCTATACATTCGTTCCACTAGATCCCTCAAACTTTTGTAAAAGTTTTTCCCCCTTTCGTTAACCTCCAACACCACTACAGATGAGCTAAGGACCAATTCATTTTCATTTGCATGTTCTATTTTTTTCTTTTCTTAGAACAAAATTCATTTTCTGAGTTGTTGGTCCCTGTAGAACATTAAAAATATGTGAATTAATAGAATTTTTCACATATGTTATCTAATAATTTTAATTATATTATTAATGAAAACTAAAAAAAGAAACTCATATTGGATTGATAGTATTTTTTCATTCACCTGATTCATCCTTTTGCAATTTTTCCATCAAGATTTTACGCTCTTCTGGTCCTAGATCAGAAATAATATTATCGATCTTCGTCATTTTGTGGCTCTGCATGATACACAATAAACAATACATATTAGTTAAACTTACATATAGTTCAAAAATTTTTTTTTGTAAAAAATTTACAAAGAACTTTCCTTTTTTGCTTTTCTTGATATGTTATCAGTATTTTTGTTACTTGATCTCTTGTCACTCATTTCTTTATTAATCTCAAACCTGTACCATATCATTCAATTATATATTTATAAATAAATTGTTAACTTTTCAAGTAAAAAAAAAATCTCAAAAAACCGGTGCGCCATTCATGGTTTACGTACCGACGCTGGTGCGTGTCTCTCTTCCAAACGCACCGCCAAAATAGTAGAATAGACTGTACGATGCTCTATGTCAACAAGAAGCACTGATGCATTACATGTCATTGACCTCACCAGTTAACCATGATAAAATAATAAAAATTGTCCAGTGTTAGTTTTTTAGCTTAAATTAGTGCCATATTTTACATATGGCGCACCGATTAAAAAAAAAAAAAATTATCACATTACATTTTGCGGTGCACTTGTAAAATAAATAACACCAGTGTGCTAAGCTACTCCAGGTGCACCGATAAAAAAAATCTATTTTAAAAAAAAAATTCATGCCAGGGCCCACATGGATTGGGATCCGACTATGCTAACCGTCCCGTCGGTTGGATGTCTTAGGTCTATATTTAGCAATACAAACCCTATAAATCTAAATTGAAAAGACCTAATTCTAAAATCATAGAAAGAGGAAGAATGAAGGGGAGAAAAAAAAATGTAATGTTTGTATCTTTTGAAAGTTTTTTTTTTCGAAACAGAATGTTCGTGGTGCGCCATAATGAAATAGCGCATCGGCTGCATATTTTACAAATGACGCACTGAAAAAATATTTTGTTTTTCTAATTTTTTATCATAGTACTTGCGTGGTACGCTGGGAGAACAGAGCACGCCGGTGCACTACTCCGCACAGGGCGCACCGACATTTTTTTTTTAAAGTTTATGCAAGGGCCAACATGGATTGGGATCAGACTATGCAGGTCCTACCATTGGTTGGATGTATTAGGCTTATATTTAACAACACCAACCAAAAAAATATAAATTGAAAATTCCTAATTCTGAAATCACAGAAAGTGGGAGAAGAAAGGGCAGAAACAAAAAGAATATAGGGTTTGTTTCTAAAATGGTTTTTTTTTTTAGAAACAACGTGTTTGTGGTGTGTCATAATGCAATAGTGCACCGGTGCCATATGTTACATATAGCACACTGATAAAAACATATTTTATTTTTTTTACTTTTTATCATTGTACTTTCATGGTGCGCTGCTATAACCGAGTGCACCGGTCCGCTATGTTATGCAGGATGCACCGACGAAAAAAAGTCTGTATTTTTTTAAGATTGACGCAAGGGCCGAGATGGATTGAGATCCAACTATGCAAGTCCTCCTATTGGTTGGATGTCTTAGGCTTATATTTAGCAATACAAACCCTATAAATATAAATTGAAAAGCCTTAATTCTGAAATCACAGAAAGTGGGAGAAGAAAGGGAAAAAACAAAAAGAATGTAGGATTTGTTTCTAGAATGGTTTTTTTTGGAAAACAACACATTTGCGGTGCACCATAATGCAATAGTGCACCGGTGCCATATGTTACATATGGCACACTGATAAAAAATATATATATATTTTAATTTTTTATTACTGTACTTTTGCGGCGCGCTACTATAACCGAGCGCACCAGTGCACTATGTTACGCAGGGCGCATCGAAGAAAAAAAATCTATATTTTTTAAAGATTGACGCAAGGGCCAACATGGATTGGGATCCAAATATGCAATTCGTCCCATGGGTTGGATGTCTTATGACTATACAAAACCTATAAATCTAAATTGAAAATCAAGAGGGAGAAGAAAGGACAGAAACAAAAAGAATCTAGGGTTTTGTTTGTAAAAATGGATTTCTTTTTTATTTTTGTTTCTGAAAACTTCAGAAAAGGTAAAAAAAACTTGCAGAAAAAAATTTAAAAAACAATAAGCTTTGATTTTGTTATTTTATTTCATAAAAAAAACTATATATAAAGTTAAAAAAAACAATAGACTTTGATTTCTTATTTTACTACATAAAAAAAACCGCAGAAAAAAGTACAAAAAAAATAAACTTACTCACATCGTTTGAAATTATATGGTACAGGGTTTGACTAACCAGAGGTTTGGAATTATGATTTTCTCAATACTTCCGTTCGAATGTATTTCTATGCTCCATAGTGCTCTCATGCTCTGTTTGCTCTAGGTATGTATCGTGCAAATCTCTGGCTGAAATTTTTTGCAAAAATAGTGAAATAATGAAAAGTGTTTAGTATTTAAAGAAATGTTTTAGGAAATTAGATTTTCGAAAATATTTTGCCGCCCATTTTTCAATTTACCGTTTTTTTTCACTTCAAGAAAATAGGGTTGCACTTTTTTTATTTGCGGTTATTCATTTACCGGTGCATCCTTTAATTTAACCGTACCGGAATGACATTTAAGTTTGTGCACCAAAATTTATTGCTATTTTTCTCAAATGCAGGGATAAAATATCATATATTATATTGAATGGACAATTCTTCAAAATCCAGCTCGTTCCATAATATTTCTCAAAGTCCATCGTAGAGTTCTCCCTATCCATGTGGAGACGTAATATTTACTTTAGATTTGTTTTATTTTTTCACTATCTAATTGAATTTATATATGTTTTTTATCCATGCAGTCAATCACACACAAATTAATTAAATTTATTATGTATATAAATTTGCAGGTTCATGCAGATTCAACATCGAGTTCAGATGCACAAAATATTCAAACTGCTCCAAAACGTCGGAAGTTCTTATTAGGAGCTGCATACCACAAGGCTCATTTGGTAGATGAAAATGGATAGTCGCTTAACCCTGCCAATTGTAACAATATTGCATCTTCTAGCCACAATCTCGGGACAATGATGGTAATTATAATTATAATTGTTTGGTATATATATTGATCAATATGTAATTATTTCAACGTCAAACTAATTTATAATCATGCAATATTGTTAATGTAGTTACTAATTGATATCATATATTTTTTACTAATCATGTTCAATTTTTTTTTTTAATTATTAGGATTCTAGTGATGATGAACAACCTACCTACCATCTTCCATTGCACCCCACGACAATGTCAAATCAAGAGAAGACTAAATTAAGAGAAAAAAATCGGAGAGAAACGATACCAAGAATGGTTGAATCAACCACTGATTCAATTCCCGCTACGTCTAGATTCACCAATTAGGAATTACTACAACAATAGTAGTTCTTCACAAGCTGGAAATGGAGGCAATCAAATAGAGGTTGGTATGGATGATTAATTAAGGGATACGACTGCCATGGAGATAATGTTGTTAGATGCATTCCAAAATGATGATCAGCTAGGGGATGATGCCAATATCACTGACACATTTTTCGAAAGCCTTAAATTTTCTTCCACCACCCATTTCTTTGGACTTGGCGGTCAGTCAAAGTCTACCCAATTGGGGAAAACAATGTTACTGTATAACTTGAAAGCAAATTTTGGCTTGTCAAATGCATGTTTCTCAGAAATTTTGAGGTAAGTTACCATAAAGTACTCCCCTCATATAGATTTGAAATATAATCAGCAAGGAAAATTTTAAGGATGGAAGTTTATTTTAAAATTTTAGAAACCTTGACGAATCTTACTAGTCCCTAATATGCAAATTGTAAAATTTTTGGCGATATTTTCATAGAAATATTTATATTTCTAGTGATTTCATATTAGTTAATATAATATTTTGGCGATTTTTAAGGTAAATTATTGGTGTACTATAAAATTTGGGCGAATCATTTTACACAAAAAATGGAAATTGGTGAATCTTTTTTTTTTTGAAAAAGCATGGAAAATTAGCCCACCTGCGAATATTAGCCCCTAAAATTTTCCCTGATAATCAATACACTGCAATGAACATTACAAATGTTAAATTTTATGAACGTTAATAATTATATCGACATTAATGTACATTTAATATTAATATATTTTTCCATGATCACCAACTACAGGTTATTCAAAGATAAGGTTCTTCCGAGTGATAATGTCTTGCCCAGTAGCTGCGAAGAGTCAAAGAAATTTTTGAAAATGTTGAGTGTTTAGTACATATAATATCATGCATGTCCAAATGATTGTATTCTATATAAAGGATAATATGCAGATAAAGAGATGTGTTTGAAATGTGGGCATGACAGGTTTGATAAATAAAAAAAGAAGGGTAAATCATGTACTTGTCCTCCTTTTAAGATATTGAGGCACATGCCTATAATCCCAAGGATTCAAAGGCTATTTCATTGCAAAGAATTATCTATGTTGTAGGGATGGCATGCCTCACACAAAAGTGAGTTGGGAGTTATGCGAATCCCAACTAATTCAATAGCCATGAAGCATATAGAAGATACATGGCCTGAAAAATTCAGGAATGAAGTACGAAGTCTACGACTCAGTATAGCCATGGATGGCGTCAACCCATATTTCCTCCATAACACCAAATATTCTATTTGGCCTGTAGTAGTGATCAATAACAATACCCCCCCATGGTTGTCCGTGAAGAATGAACATCTTATGTTGGCTCTCATAGTCCTTGGTAGAAGACAAGTGAAGAATATGGATGCCTACTTACAACCATTGGTAGGTGAATTGAAGGAATTATGGGATGGGATAAATGTATACGATGTATCAAGACCCATCACAACAGAGAGGAGTTTTACATTGTATGACATATCCGCTTACACGACACATGATTATCTAGGCTTAGGAGTTTGTTCTGGTAAATTACATGTTTAATTTATTGATTTGTTTATATATAATGTAACAATATTCTTTCACATATTAGTTATTTAATTTGTTGTAATAATATTTGTTTTGATCTTCATGATATTCTTTAATGTGCCATGCATATTAATTACTGTATACAAATATAATCTTGCAGGTCTTGTAACAAAAGGGTATTTTGGATGTAAATGTTGTGGACCTTCCTTGAAAGCTAGATGTTCCAAGGACCTACGAAAGCCAGTGTATGATTGCTCTAGGATATTCCTACCATAAAAACACCCTTACAAAACAACAACATTTGTTTTCAATGGTAAACGAGAGAGAACCCAAAGGCCTCCAATAATGACACCAAATGAATGGCTTAGAGCATATGAGAGAGAGAAGGAGGAGTTCATAGAAATGTTCGATTCAAATGGGGAGCCTAAGTTCGATGATCCAGATTTCTTCAACACCTATGTTGAGAAATTTCCCATTGGGATGAAAAGGAAATCTATCTTTTATGACCTCCCATATTGGGAGAATGTTAAGATTGCCCACTTATTAGATCCCATGCATATATTTAAAAGTGTTTCATCTTCTTTATGGAGGCACATATCATCGAAACAAAGTGACACATTGGCTGTTAGGAAAGATCTTATTACTTCAAAAACTAAAAATAAATATTAGCCAAGACGATTAGAAAGTATGGGATCAAAGGCAGGCGTTGGTCCCTCTAATTCATGGTTTTTCAAAGAAGGTGATGTCCCATGGATTTTAAAAAAAGATGATGTCCCATGAATTTAAAAAGAAAATGATATATCTTTGGCAAAGGAAGTTATAATGGATGTGAGGGTGCCAACTTCATACGGGTCTTCACTACGACGTTGCTTCATCGTGGATGACCATTTGTTGGGGTTGAAATCGCATGACCATTTGAATATTATAAGACTATGTATAATGTCAAAAACATGATTTTATTGTTTGTTATATTAATAAATTTTATCCCATGCGGGGATCATAAAACATAACTAATTTTGTATATTATTGCATGTGTTTATAAATTTGCAGTGCCATTATCCTTTGTTTGTGCGTGGGTGTGTGAAACATGAATTCCCTCAAGGCCTAGGACATGCCATATCTAAATTATCTACATGTGTACGTTGGATCTCGTCAAAGGAGATTCATGTGGCTAGCATTCCACGGTGGCGTCAAGAGATAGTTGAGATTGTTTGTATGTTTGAGAAGGAACTGCCGACGAGTTTCATGGACTTATAGGTTCATCTTATAATCCACCTGGTAGATGAGGTTGAATTAGTTGGGGTTGTTTCTTGTTGTTGGATGTTCTTCTTAGAGAGGTACATGAAGAAATTGAAAGGTTTTGTTCAACGAAGGGAAAAACCTGAGGGGTCTATGGCAAAGGGGTACATATTGTACGAGTCTTTATACTTTGCCAGTGAGTACATCAAGAATATCGACAACATACTAGGTGCGGTGATTTGGGACGATCAAATGGATGAAGACAAAAGAGAAGGAGAGTTGCTCCAAACGAGTGGAAAAAGCGCTTGATAAAGAGTAAGCGACTTATAATTTTTCAAATTTACAAAAATTAATTAATATTCATGTTGAACTTCGATATAATGTATATTTTGATCTCTAAGTACTATATAATGTTGGTTTTATTTCATCAGCGAATGCATAAATTGAGCAATCAATAAATTCATTCTTTACAATTCTAAAGCGACACAACCGTGGATCGCATCGTACGAACAAAACAGGATGAAATGGGATAGTGATAGGAAATAATTTAGATGGTTGAATGGTAGAAGTGCGCCTTATCCCAATCATTTAAAAGAAAATATGCCCCAAAATTTGGGTTGCTGACCAAGTCAGAGAGAAATACGGTGCTACCGGTTGTTACTCACGTGCTGAAGAGGATGCGCTAAACATAGGGATTGGGTGCAGCACCTCAGTGTTGGGGTTCCCATGTTTTGGCCAGGTTGACAGAGACCAAAAGATGAGACAACATAGAACCACTTTCAGACCTTAGGATCTAGCCCTCCTAGGTCCAGAGAGGGATCTCTCTATGATTATCAAAGGATATAAGTCTCAATTGTGATTTTAGGCTAGTTATAGGCTCAGGGTTGTTTGTTTGATTGTTTGAGTTTGGTTGTTGAGAGTTAGGAAGGAAGGTTTCATCAGAAGACAAGGATGGGTAAAGAAGGAAGCTAGGCAAGGATAGATAACTCAGGGAACATCAAGGCCATTGGGCAATGGAGTCAAGAAAGGATTTACTTATGTTCAATGTGTAAGCTTCAGTTGGGCTAGTCATCTAGAGCATTTGGATCTCAAAGACTGATTGGTGGGATGGAACACTAAGGAATGAGAATGAAGGATGAAAAACCATCTGATTTCGTCTATAGATCAGGCCAGAGGTCATTTAACTCCAGGCCTGCTTGGACAAAACCATAGGCAACACAAGGGGTCTTGAAAAGGTTTGTATGGAAGGGCAGGTTATGAAGAGGCAGCGACAGGCTTTACACCTCCCAATTTTCCTAACCTCTTTCAATTAAATCTTAACAAAGACATCTGAACACTGATTCTATCAACTTGCACATCAGAGAGCAGGCAATAATCATCCACTACACTGGTTTAGTTAATTAAAAACAATATTCAGACACACATATGAGCAGAAAACATTAAAGATTGAGAGAGCTGGGATATAAGGTACCTAACAAGGGTAAATCTTATATCATGCATTCAGATGTCAGTCAGAAGAACGTGAAATGAAATGGAAATAAACATAGATATAAGAAAAACATCACCAACTGCTGTAGATCGGGATCCAATGAAAACTGCTTATCATGTTAAACACAACACCAATGAGGTACATCACTACACAAAGCTTTTACATTCAGCCTGAATACATCATATTTCTCAGCCTATCATACAACTTTTACACAGGAAACTTGGCCTGGGACAAAAATGCTTGCAATTCACTGATAATGCAACAACAACCATTACAATGATATCCATCTGTGCTTTATAGCAGAAGAGACACAGAGGACCGACTGAGGAGGTAGGTGAATCTTAAATGCTACATTTAAACACAACAATGAATGCAGGGCCGAGGCCCATTCTGCTTGATACACTGTATATTTAATCATTGTCACCTTCCTCGTGAAAGAAAGATCTGCTCCGGATACGATTTGACCTTTGGGCTGTAGTACTCCAGGTGATTTGAACAAAACGAAAGAACTTGCTGAGAGGTTTGCCTCATGGATGTTAGATTGTTTTGAACTATAGCTGGGACAAGAAATTCCTTCAAGGACACGACGCATAATAAATACTGCATGGGAGACCTGTCCTTTATGGAAAAACATTCTGCTGATAAGAAAACCTTGATATTACCTCTTATTGATGTTCAGGATCTCCAGAATCGATCCTCGGGGTCTTCAAAATGATGCTTTGCCTCTTTAAACCTCTGTTTCAGGGCTCAAGATCTTCGTTGATGCGCATTAATCCCTCTGCTCTGTACTGAAAATCCTTGCTGCTTCATTACTGCCTCTGTCAAGTTAGCTCGATCCTTTAATGGCGCCGGAAGGATTTTCGGCGTTTGAACTCTGCTCTCCATTAATGTGAGTCCTGACGGCCCCATTCCTTGACTTTCCTGATGGTACTGGCTCATTAGAGTTGATCCTGACTGCGCCGCTCGCCATTGAGGTAGTACATTGAACAACGGCGGTCCTCTTCCTCTAGAAACTCTGCAACATAGCAAAACTCATGAAGAAAATAGTAGACGGAGCGATGGGTGCAGGGTGGACGAAATGGTAGTGCGGCGGTGGTGGAAACAATGCTTTTGTGTAAAAGAACGATGAAAATGCAGTGGAGTGGAGTGGTGGAATGCACGGATAATAGGGTTTGGTATGATCATGTAGCACAGACCGTTGGATTCAGGCCTGGAGATGGAGATCAACGGTGGAGATTGATCTGCGGGCTGACTTATCAGACATATCGAAACCTTAGAATTTGGCGAGAATGTATGGAAATGCAAACAAATGCAATGAAATGCATGTAAGAGGTGGGACCCAGTGGAGGCGGAGGGTGATTAAACCTGATCCGTCAGATCTGGGAGGAAACGGACGGCGGAGATGTAATCGCAAGATCGCAATCGCAAGGGGAGGAAAATGGCATCGTTTGGAATTTGCGATTGCGATTAGAGTGGGAGTGCGATGGCCGTCGGATCATGGATTAAACGGACGGCTGAGATCAAATCGGGAGACGGAGGGAAGGGGTTTCAATTAGCGATCGGGGGGGGGGGGTAATGCGATTGAGCGATAACCGTTGATCTCGGGTCCAAATCAACGACGGAGGTGTAATCGGAGGGGCAGTGCGATTGGGGAATCGGGAGTTGCGATGGCCGTCGGATCTGCGGGAGGATGGACGGCTGAGATTTGATCGGGAGATCTCAATCGGGGCTCCACCACTAGGAGCTGCGATTGCGATCGGACAAGGGTTGCGATTGAGCACTGTCCGTTGGATCAGCGGGGGAATCAACGGTGGGGAAAACCATCGGAGGGGCAGCGCCATCAGCGCGGGACCGTTGGATCGACTGTGAGATGAACTGCGAAGATTAAATCGGAGCATCAAAATCGGAGGTAGAGAGACGGGACCTACGATTGCGATCGGAAGGGGAATTGCGATTGAGCACTGGCCGTTGATCTCGGGTCCAGATCAACGGTGGGGAAGACCATCGGAGGATCGGGAGTATGGGCAGCGATTGATCGGAGGACGCACTTAACATGTTCCGATTGCGATTAGGCGGGGGCTGCGATTAGCGCTCAGCCGTTAGATCTGGAGATCATATCAACGATGTGGAACAGATCGCGGGACTTATCGTAATAAAACAATCGCATCGGGTTTTTTCAGTGTTACAAAGGATTTTCGCACCCGCCCAGCTTCCGATTGCGATTGGCCCCCAAGGCTTAAGCGCTTGGTCTTGGGTGACGGGCATATGTGGGGAAGTGGTTGAAGGGGCTTAACGGGAAAGGGGCTAGGGCCTGTTATAAAGTCGGGAAAGTGGGTTTTTGGCCCGTTTTAATGGATTTTGAAGGTTGGGAAGGGGAATGATAGAGAAATAAAGGGGGAAGATGGTCAGCAAAGGTTAAGGGGGGACTTTAAAGGGGATTTTGGGGAAATTCAAAGGGTAAGAAGGGGAATAGAAGGGGAAGACAGGGGAACAAAGTAGAGGCTAATTGGGTGTGAAATGAAGGGAATTCAGACAAAGGGAAAGAAGGGGAATTGATGTATGTTGCAGGGGTAAAGGAGGGAATAATAGGCCCTTTTTAGCAATTTATTAGCAGAGGGGGATTTGTATCAGGCACAACAATTGAGAGACTTCAAGGAGGATGGGTTTTCAGGGGAAAGGCATTCCTTGAAGACTCAACATTGACTTAGCCCCCTATTTGCTTGTCAAAAATTTCATAGGGGGGCTAACAGTGGCTCCACATGGGGATGGCTTCTTCTTGAAGGAGTCAAGAATTCAGAAAATGATCTCTTGGTGTAGGCCAGATGCCTGCTGCTGTAAGCCATCTTTCTTCTTTCTTTAGATTAGCTGCCACAATATATTATATACACAAATCAGCAGAAACATTTTCCCAACCAATCTACCTACCCAAAATAGAGCTCTAACAATTTTCCCTTGGGTGCATTTGAACTAGCAGACCCTTTACATTTTATTTTGCAAAACAAAAACAAACCTATTCTAATTCTACCCTTATTGCTCCATGAGGCCAGATTAGACTGTTGGCCTCATACAATTATCTACCTAAACTACTACCTGTTGGGATTAAACTGTCCAACAGGTTTCTTCACCTACATTCTAAGACAGGAAATTTAAACACAGCCAAGCCAGGATTAGACTGTCTGACTTGCTGGGCAGAAACTTGAAGAAAACAAAACTGAGAAGGCATGGAATTCTGCAACTGTGAAACATCCTTCTTTCTTTCTTGTGACTCAGGTTTTGAGCATATTTGAGTCACTTCTTTCCTTTTCTCCAGCTTTGATTTTGGGTTCATTAGAGCCAATCCTTTTGCCTCAGAGGTTCATGTTTTGAGCATGTCTGAACCTTTCTTTTCCTTCTGTTTTTTGGGACAATTTCTTCTCTTTTTGCTGAAAATGAAAATTTGCAACGGTATATACAATGGAAATGAAGCTGGAAATGGAGAATTAGTAGAAATAGTGTTTGAGCATCCTGCCATTGACAGGACCCCCAAACAACTCGGAACTATCAAGTTCTTGCAAGAAAAACGCATTAGGACCCACAGTGGCTTGAATGATGAAGGGACCTTGCCACAAGCTGTCGAATTTGCCATGTTTGCCTTTACCCTCTCTTCTTGAATCCCACTTCAGGACCTTGTCCCCAACTTTGAAATTTGCTGCTTTGGTTCTTTTGTCAAGCTGTCTCTTCATGTTTTCCTGCACTCTGACAGCTCTGTCATAAACTTGCTCCCTTGTTTTCTGGAGATGGATTGTTTCATTAATCCTCCTTATCATGCTGTCTTCTTTTGATTGGACTTCTTGAATAAGCTTTACCACTGGTATCCCAAGGCTAGTAGGGAAAACTGCTTCTGTCCCATAAACCAGCTGGAAGGGTGATATGCCAATAGATTTCTTTGTAGTGAGCCTGTCTGCCCACAAGGCATGTATCAACTTTTTATGCCAAGACCTTTTGTTCTCTTCCAGCAGCTTCTTAATGATTGTAACCAGGCTTTTATTTGATGATTCAGCTAAGCCATCACCCTGGGGGTAATAGGCAGTTGAATGTCCAAGTGCAATTCCGTACCTGTGACAGAAATCAATCATTCTTTTGGATCCGAAAGCAGCAGCATTGTCAGTGATTATCTTCCTTGGGCAGCCAAACCGAGATAAGATGAAGTCTTCTAGGAACCTAATGATGATAGAATCAGTGGCATTCCTAGTGGGTATGGCTTCAATCCACTTAGTGAAGTAATCAGTAGCAGTCAAGATCCACTTGTGTTTCCCAGAAGAAGAGGGGTGGATTTCTCCAATGAAGTCTAAGCCCCATTGCATGAAGGGACCTTCTATGGTGATAGGTTGCAGAGGGAGGGGAAGGAGCTTTTTTTTGCCTTCAAAAATTTGGCATTTGTGGCAGGTAAGGATCATTTTATGGACATCACTAAAGAGTGTAGGCCAATAGTACCCAGCCCTGAGTATATTATTTGCAGTGGCCTTCCAACTCAGGTGGCCTCCGCACTCCCCAGCATGGAATTCTTGTTTGATTCTTTCGGCTTCAGTTTCAGACAAGCATTTCAGTAAAAGGCCATTTGGATTTTTCCAATATAGACTCTCATTCATAATGCAGTAATTTCTAGCTTTGATTTTTATGAATCTGGCCTTTGTTTTGGACAGTTCTGGGGGGGCATTGAGGTGTGTGAGCACGTAAAGGATATCAACATACCAAGGAGAGTTCTGAAACTGCTCCTCAACAGTTGGATGGGATAATCCTTCCTGCTCATCCAGGGCATTCATCATGTTAATATCAAGGGCCTGTAGATTAGATTCAGCCATTAATTGGGCCAGGCCTTGACCTTTGATCAGCTTGGTGGGTTTGACTTCAATGTCATATTCTAAAATTGTAGCAATCCATTTGCCCCTTTTCCCATCTGGGTCTTGGGACAAGATATCTTTGACCACTATATTTGGCACATAGGCAATGGTGTGAGAATGTAGAATGTACACCCTAAAATCTTTCAAGGCCTTGATCAGGGCATAGGCCTGCTTTTCCATGATGTTGTACTTTAAGGGTGCATCTCTCAAGGCTTTACTGAAGAAGGCTATAGGCTGTTCCTTACCTTCCGCATTTTTCTGCAGCAAAATTGCTGCTATTGTGTGTGGGGAGGCAAATGAAAAGATCAGAAAATATTTTGAGAAGTCAGGGCTGATAAGGACAGGGGCTTGGGTGAGTGCGAGCTTTACTGACTCAAAATATTTTTTGGCTTCAACAGTCCACTTGATCCCTGCATCTCTCTTTAGCATTTCAGTCATTTTCCTAAGATGCTCAGCAAGATTGGGGATAAATCTTCTAAGGAAATTGATCTTCCCAATGAAGGACTGTAGCTCCTTGATGTTTCTTGGATGTGTAATTTGAAGTATTCCCTCCACTCTCTGGGGGTATATCCTAATCCCTTTCTTGGATATGATGTGGCCCAGAAGCTTACCTTCTTGCAGCCCAAAAACAGTCTTCTTAGGATTTAGGGACAGACCGTACCTTCTACATTTTTCAAAAACTTTCCTCAAATGTTTTAAGTGTTGTTCTTTTGTTTTAGAAAAGACAGTTAAGTCATCCAAGTAGATAACTATAAAGTGTCCAATCTCATCTGAGAAAGCAATATCCATTGCTCTCTGGAAGGTAGCTCCAGCATTCATCAATCCAAAATGCATTTTCACATACATGAAGGTGCCCCATGGAGTGGTAAAAGCTGTTTTGAGTTGATCTTCTCGGAGTACCAGAACCTGGTTGTATCCTGAAAAACCATCCAGCAGGGAGATTCTTTTAGAGCCCACTACCTTCTGTAAGTTATGTTCCATTCTAGGCAAAGGGTAGTTATCCTTCAGGGAGGCTCTATTGAGGTTTCTGAAGTCTATGCACAATCTAATATCCCCTGTTTTCTTTCTTACAGCCACTAAGTTCGACACCCAATCAGAAAACCTTACAGGGACTATAATGCCTGCATCATACATCTTCTTAATTTCCTTTTCTACTGCAGGCAATTGTTTTGGATTAATTCTACGGAGTTTTTGTCTGAAAGGTTTATGATTTTCCTTCAGTGGTATCTTATGTTGTATAATGTTGGTGTCATAGGCCTTTAAGTCTTCATAGCTCCATGCAAACACATCAATGAATTCCTTAAACAAGTCAATGTATCTTTTCTTCATTTCTGCAGGTATAGACTTAGCCAGTTTTATCATTTTGGGTTTGTCTTCAGTGCCTATATTACATTCTTCTACATCTGATTCTGCATGTTCTATTGTGGGCTTCTTTGCAACATCATCAAAATCAAAGAGATCCTCTAAGGGTGCTAAGCCTCTTGGTATGTTCTTGTCTTTGGCTTGCGGCACCTCCATTTCTTCTCTATCTGTGTTTTCACGTTTTATGGCTGAATCTCTAGTTTCTTCAGAAAAAGAATTTATTTCTATACTACAAGGTGTTTCTAGTTCATCTAGGGAATCTTCACTTGGGTAGCTGGCATCAGATTTTGAGTCTGAATCAGAAAATTCAAACTCATTTCTGCCCATCAGGAAATCTTCAATCTGTTTGTCTCCTTCAAAGACCTGCCAGTATTTTTCATTGTCTGGCACTGCAAGCCTGAATTTAGTCTGAATGATGATTTGTTGGTCAACTGGGGCCTTAGGATAAGAGCTAGCTAGGCAGGCTAGTCCATTTGCAATAGCGTTTTGACCCCTAGGAATGGATACTAAATCATATTCAATGAATGTTTTCAGCAAATCTAGAGTATCATTCCTATATGCCCTAAGCCTGGGGTGTTTTGCCGAATACTCACCATTCATCTGTTTGATTACTAACTCAGAGTCTCCTCTCACGACTATCCTACGGGCTCCTAATTTTTTCAATAGATTTAAACCCAAGATTAGAGCCTCATATTTTGCAATGTTATTCGTGCATTTGAAATGCAGATTGACAGCGTGGCTCTCCGCGTGATCATTTTCGGTGTTATGCAGCCACACTCCTACTCCATCCCTTTGTCTAGTACATGACCCATCAAAGTTCATTTCCCATAGGGTTTCTTTGTTTACTTCCACTTCACTTTCTCCCTTACAGCTGGGTTCGCCATTAGGTTGAGTTGGGAGGTCTGTACTAGGTTGTAAGCTATCTTGTTGTTCATAGAGGCCATGGATGTCAGGAAGGTGGTTAGCTTGCTGTTCTTGTTCTGTTTCTATTTCGCTTGGAGTGAGAGGTCCACCACAAATCCTACAGGCTTCATTGCTGATTTCCTCTTCATTTTCAGTGTGCTGCCCATGGTCTTCCTGATCATATTCTTCCAGAGTGGCCATTATGTGGAGGTCCATAGGCTCGGTGTTCTCATTTGTATGCCTATTCTGGGACTCTGGCTCTTCTAAGGATTCATCATTACAAAAGATGAAGGAGTCAAGGTTGGTATGCACAGAATATAATGGTGAATTTTCAGGTTTCTTGGGGCTACTGACTAGGAATTTCATTTGGGACTCTCTATACAGTCTTCTTAGTTGGCCAAATATAGGGATAATGGCATATGAGCCATCCATATGCATGGTGCCTTGCAGCTTGGCTCCCCATGATCTTGACAACAACATGCCATACTTGGGTGGCACGTCTGCCACCACTACATCCATGACCATACATTTCGCAGGAATTTGAGTCAAACTCACACACAAGTCTTTGATCAGGCCAAGATATTTTACCCTACTCGAGTCAAAATAATACAAGTATTTGTAGGGTTGGGTGATTTCGAGGCCTAACTTCTCCATGACTACCTTAGGCATTAGATTGTGTGATGCACCGGAGTCATGCATGGCATTATGAAGGATCTTGTCATGAATGTTAAGACTGATATAAAAAGGTGGAACTACCCCCTCCTGAAATTTCCCCTCAATCTTGGGACCGAATAAGAGGGCAGGCTGATCATCGCTTAGATTTACAGTGTCATTATTTATACTTAGATTTAATGCTTTCAAAATCTGGCCTTTATATACATCCTGAGAGGCCAGCTCAGATAATGGTACAGAGATTTTAATTTTTGCAATCTCACTTTCTAAACTGAAAGTGGATTGATTCTTGGGAGTGTTCAACTCTGTTTTATTTGCAACTACCTTAGTAGCTGAATCAATTTGTGTTTTCTCATTATGTACATGTGTAGACACAGTTTTATCAGGAGCACTAACTGAGGTGCTAGTGCTACTGGTTGGTTGACTTTGTTTTTCATTGTTTTGGTTGCCTTTCTGTTGGTTTTTCTCAGAACTCTCAGCTGTTGATTTATCATTTACAGCAGTTACTTTAGAAGGTTTTTCAGGCCTCTTTTTGATGGTCACCTCAGGAGTTTTGGTTTTGGAAGTGTCTTGGTTCTTTTTGCTCCTGAGCCCATATTGTTCTCTGACCTGTAACATGGCATCTTGGTACCCAAGTCTGTACTCTTCAGTTTTTAATCTTTCCTCATCCCAATATGAAGATGAGGGCTGATCATCCTCTGAGTCACAGTTCAGAATTGAGTCCTATATTTCGAACATGTTTATCACATTCCCTTCAGAATCTTCTATGATTCCCTCATCCTCATCAAGAAAGTTTTGGAAAGGGGGAATGACTTGCTGATCTGACTCTTTCTGCCTGTTGGGAGTGTTGTTGTTTCTTCTAAAGTTTTGGTTTTGGTTTTGATTTTGGTTCCTGTTCTGAGTGATAGCCATCTTTTCGACCACTTGGCATAGCTTATCCACATTCTTAGACAATCTGTCAATATTCAGGTCTGAAGTGGAGGCTATAGTGTCATCCTTGTATGTTACTCTCTTCTCAGCTCTCAGTTTGGCCCTTTTTTCAATCAAATTTTCCTTTATGTTTACTGCCCCTTTCTGCATGTCTTCCAAAGTGGTGTACTCTTTATCTCTAAGCTCATAGGCCATGTCAGCATCAAATCCATCAGGATATTTTGCTAGGGCCATACCTTGTGGAGGTTTCATGTGTGGAGGGAGAGCATTATAAATGTTGTTGAATCTAGTGGTGTAATCGTGGACACTCTCTCCTGCGTTCCTCTTAAGGGACATGTATTCTGCTAGGAGCTGACGAGGGTTCGCCCTAGTTTCCCATTTATTAATGAAAGTCTGGTATAAAGCAGGGAGATCATTGATACTACCAACGGGTAGGTTTTTAAACCACTTTTTAACCTCTCCCCCCAGGCTCTGCGCAAAAATTCTCATTTTGATTGTTTCATCATCAATTTCCATATAGTCGAAAGAGTCCTCCATTTTATCTACATGTTGTTGTGCAGTTGTAGGCTCTTTAGTAGGGAAGTGTGGGATTTTTGATTGATAATCATCTGGTAAGGGCAGTAGAGGCTGAGGTAAAACTAGAGGTGCATACCAGGCTGCCATGATGATGTTCTGATGAGGTATAGGGTTGGCTTGAGCAGCTGGTAGTTGGACGACAGGGATGGTAGGACCAGCAGAAGTCTGTTGAGCAGATCTAGGGTGAGAAAGCCCCACGTTTTGGAGAAAGTGGAGATCAGGTGGTGTGGAAGGAGGGGTTTCGCTGTCCCTAGTGTCTGGCTGGTCTGAAACACTGAATGACCTAGTTCTAGGTAATCTGTTTTGGAGGTCTAGGTCGAAGAAAGGGTCTAATAGAGCTGCAAGATCTTCTGGTGCAGAATTGGCTCTATGAATATTGCTGGAAATAGTTGATCTCCTACTCACAGGTGCTCTTTTAAGGATTTTCTCAGGATTATCAACTGTTTCAGGTGGGTTTGGATCAGGGAAAGCTCTTGTATGAATGGTTTTGTGAGCCAGAGTGCTGTTTATAAGCCAAGCAGCTTAGCCCTAATTGTTATTTCTACTGTGGTTAATGTTGTCTTGGGAACTGGCCTCCCTGTGGAGTCTTCATTATGCTTTGGGACTGGTCTCCCAGTGGAGTCTGATGTGAAACCGAGATAATCAGCAGGCCTACTGATCACCAGTGGAGTCTTTAACGTTTAGGAACAATGGAGTCGCCAGGTGGAGGGTTTAGGATGATTCTAGGGTACACTATCCACCACAGTGCTCAGGCACTATCACCTTTCATGAATCTCCTCTAAAGCAACAAGCTCCAACCAGAGATTGACTGGGAGGGCATTTACCAGATATGTCACCCCTGAAGAGAGGATGAGATCTGGAGGCTACCTGGCCCTATCCAGGCTTTGTCTAAGAGTATGGTGGATATTCAATAATGGAGGCTGATTCAAGAAAGGTGTGACTTACCGTCAACCTAGCCAGAGTTCTAAGTTTCTGAGGTTTAAAGGGTGTTCAAGACGAAATGTACTTAGAAGTCCCCAGCGGAGTTGCCATTATGTTGGGGTTCCCATGTTTTGGCCAGGTTGATAGAGACCAAAAGATGAGACAACATAGAACCACTTTCAGACCTTAGGATCTAGCCCTCCTAGGTCCAGAGAGGGATCTCTCTATGATTATCAAAGGATATAAGTCTTTGAAGTTCTCAATTATGATTTTAGGCTATTTATAGGCTCAGGGTTGTTTGTTTGATTGTTTGAGTTTGGTTGTTGAGAGTCAGGAAGGAATGTTTCATCAGAAGACAAGGATGGGTAAAGAAGGAAGCTAGGCAAGGATAGATAACTCAGGGAACATCAAGGCCATTGGGCAATGGAGTCAAGAAAGGATTTACTTATGTTCAATGTGTAAGCTTCAGTTGGGCTAGTCATCTAGAGCATTTGGATCTCAAAGGCTGATTGGTGGGATGGAACACTAAGGAATGAGAATGAAGGATGGAAAACCATCTGATTCCGTCTATAGATCAAGCCAGAGGTCATTTAACTCCAGGCCTGCTTGGACGAAACCATAGGCAACACAAGGGGTCTTGAAAAGGTTTGTATGGAAGGGCAGGTTATGAAGAGGCAACGACGGGCTTTACACCTCCCAATGTTCCTAACCTCTTTCAATTAAATCTTAACAAAGACATCTGAACACTGATTCTATCAACTTGCACATCAGAGAGCAGGAAATAATCATCCACTACACTGGTTTAGTCAATTAAAAACAATATTCAGACACACATATGAGCAGAAAACATTAAAGACTGAGAGAGCTGGGACATAAGGTACCTAACAAGGGTAAATCTTATGTCATGCGTTCAGATGTCAGTCAGAAGAACATGAAATGAAATGGAAATAAACACGGAGATAAGAAAAACATCACCAACTGCTGTAGATCAGGATCCAATGAAAACTGCTTATCATGTTAAACACAACACCAATCAGGTACATCACTGCCCAAAGCTTTTACATTCAGCCTGAATACATCATATTTCTCAGCCTTTCATACAACTATTACATAGGAAACTTGGCTCGGGACAAAAATGCTTGCAATTCACTGATAATGCAACAACAACCATTACAATGATATCCTTCTGTGCTTTATAGCAGAAGAGACACAGAGGACCGACTGAGGAGGTAGGTGAATTTTAAATGTTACATTTAAACACAACAATGAATGCAGGGCCGAGACCCATTCTGCTTGATGCACTGTATATTTAATCATTGTTACCTTCCTCGTGAAAGAAAGATCTGCTCCGGATATGATTTGACCTTTTGGCTGTAGTACTCCAGGTGATTTGAACAAAATGAAAGAACTTGCTGAGAGGTATGCCTCATGGATGTTAGATTGTTTTGAACTATAGCTGGGACGAGAAATTCCTTCAAGGACACGGCACATAATAAAGACTGTATGGGAGACCTGTCCTTTAAGGAAAAACATTCTGCTGATAATAAGACCTTGATATTACCTCTTATTGATGTTCGGGATCTCCAGAATCGATCCTCGGGGTCTTCAAAATGACGCTTTGCCTCTTTAAACCTCTGTTTCAGGGCTCAAGATCTTCGTTGACGCGCATTAATCCCTCTGCTCTGTACTGAAAATCCTTGCTGCTTCATTACTGCCTCTGTCAAGTTAGCTCGATCTTTTAATGGCGCCGGAAGGATTTTCGGCGTTTGAACTCTGCTCTCCATTAATGTGAGTCCTGACGGCCCCATTCCTTGACTTTCCTGATGGTACTGGCTCATTAGAGTTGATCCTGACTGCGCCGCTCGCCATTGAAGCAGTACATTGAACGGTGGCGGTCCCATCCTCTAGAAACTCTGCAATACAGTGAACTCATGAAGAAAACAGTGGATGAAGCGATGAATGCAGGGTGAACGAAATGGTGGTACGGCGGTGGTGGAAACAAAGCTATTATGATGAAAATGCAGCGGAGTGGTGGAATGTGTAGAAAATAGGGTTTGGTAGAAATATGCAGCATAGACCGTTGGATTCAGGCCTAGAGATGGAGATCGACGGCGGAGATTGAACAACGTAACAATATATGGAACTAACAAAAACAAACAAAATGCATGAAATGCGACGGGGATGAATGAAAGAGTGGGACCCAGTGGAGGCGGAGGGCGATTAGATCCTGACCGTCAGATTCGGGAGGGAACGGACGGCGGAGATGCAATCGGAAGATCACAATCGCAAGGGGAGGAAAATGGCATCGTTTGGAATTTGCGATTGCGATTGGAGTGGGAGTGCGATGGCCGTCGGATCATGGATTAAACGGACGGCTGAGATCAAATCGGGAGACGGAGGGAAGGGGTTTCGATTAACGGTCGCGGGGGGTAATGCGATTGAGTGATAACCGTTGTTCTTAGGTCCAGATCAACGGCGGAGGTGTAATCGGAGGGGTAGTGCGATCGGGGAATCGGGAGTTGCGATGGCCATCGGATCTGCGAGAGGATGGACGGCTGAGATTTGATCGGGAGATCTCAATCGGAGCTGCACCACTGGGAGCTGCGATTGCGATCGGACAAGGGTTGAGATTGAGCGCTGTCCGTTGGATCAGCGGGGGAATCAACGGTGGGGAAAACCATCAGAGGGGCAGCGCGATCAGCGCGGGACCGTTGGATTGACTGTGGGATGAATGACGGAGATTAAATCGGAGCATCGCAATTGGAGGTAGAGAGACGGGACCTGCGATTGCGATCAGAAGGGGAATTGCGATTGAGCGCTGGCCGTTGATCTCGGGTCCAGATCAACGGTGGGGAAGACCATCGGAGGATCAGGAGTATGGGCAACGATTGATCGGAGGGCGCACTTAACATGTTCCGATTGCGATTAGGCGGGGGCTGCGATTAGCGCTCAGCCGTTAGATCTGGAGATCATATCAACGGTGCGGAACAGATCGCGGGACTTATAGTAATAAAACAATCGCATCGGGTTTTCTTAGTGTTACAAAGGATTTTCGCACCCGCCCGGCTTCCGATTGCGATTGGCCCCCAAGGCTTAAGCGCTTGGTCCTGGGTGACGGGCATATGTGGGGAAGTGGTTGAAGGGGCTTAACGGGAAAGGGGCTAGGGCCTGTTATAAAGTCGGGAAAGTGGGTTTTTGGCCCGTTTTAATGGATTTTGAAGGTTGGGAAGGGGAACAATAGAGAAATAAAGGGGGAAGATGGTTAGCAAAGGTTAAGGGGGGACTTTAAAGGGGATTTTGGGGAAATTCAAAGGGTAAGAAGGGGAATAGAAGGGGAAGACAGGGGAACAAAGTAGAGGCTAATTGGGTGTGAAATGAAGGGAATTCGGACAAAGGGAAAGAAGGGGAATTGATGTATGTTGCAGGGGTAAAGGAGGGAATAATAGGCCCTTTTTAGCAATTTATTAGCGGAGGGGGATTTGTATCAGGCACAGCAATTGAGAGACTTCAAGGAGGATGGGTTTTCAGGGGAAAGGCATTCCTTGAAGACTCAACAATGACTTAGCCCCCTATTTGCTTGTCAAAAATTTCATAGGGGGGCTAACACTCAGTAATAATATTTTTAATTTAAATGTAAATTTGAAACTTATATTAAGACATCTACATTTCATATTTTAACTACTGTTGGATTATTATTTATAAGACACATGACACTATGATTTTTTAAACTTTTTTACAATAGGTGCATTTGTTCCCATCTATGTGGGTATATGGACACCATTTTCGCACAGAAAATGTCGATGCTGGAAACATCACACAAGACTGTGGAGTGGATGTCGAGTTTGATCAATCTAGTCGATCTAGCCACCGTGATCAACAACTAGTATGAGGGACGTTAGGTTACATTGGAAATATACAAGAAATCATTGAAGTGTATTTTTCTTCTTTCCAATGTGTTATTTTTAGGTGAAAGTGGTGGAACACCATTGATTGGAATAATGTAAAGGAAGATCGTGATAGTATGCTGATATGTATCAACTCTAGAAAGATGTGGGATGAAGCTAAGGAGTCCTATGTTTTCCCTAAACACTACAACCAGGTGTTTTTTTACCTAGATGTGTTGGATAGGGATTGGTGGTTCGTATTGACACATGACCCTAGATCAAAACATATTTTTGAGAAAAATAGTGTTATGATGGCAACCAAGCTGCCAAACCCATGATCTGCTGATCCAGATATTAGGGGGAGGCCCCCAATATCTAAAAAGTTGAAATAGATCTGACAAGATCTGCAAAATTAGAATGCCAGAAGAAAAGAGAGAACACAAAGAAAATAAAACCACAAAGAAACATTTTTTATTAAAACAGAGAATAACTTTAGAAGCTAAATTGTGGTGGAAAATTTGTCCTTTTACAAAGTGAGGCTTGTTATTTATAGCCTTTTTTTGAGATAGAATACCATAGGTGGATACCATGTGCCAATACCATGGGTAGATAGCACTTGCAATACCATGGGTAAATCCCATGTGTGGATGAATACCATGGGTGGATACATACTATGGGTCACTTACAATACCATGGGTGAGTAAATATCATGGGTGGATGAATACCATGGGTCGATGCCATTTACAATAACATGGGTAAATTCTGTGGGTGGATGGATAACATGGGTAGATGAATACCATGTGTTGATGTCATTTTCCATTTGGATCATTCCTCCCTCCTTAAGAAGCAATGGTCCCCATTGCATGAAGCTCCCTCCTGAGAAGCCTTTGTTGAATATGAAGAGCCACTGAAGAGAAGGGTTTTGTGTAGTTAACCCATAACCGAGATGAACAAAGATCCGAGGATAGAGATACCCTGTAATGCTTGTGACCAACTGTGATATTGACAGTGTGCGGCCTAGAAAATGGACTTAGATGAAGTGTGGGTTTGTGGATGAACCAAAACCATGACAAACGAAGATCCAAGGATAGAGATACCATGTAATGCTTGTGACCAATTGTGTTACTAACAATGTGCGGCCTAGCAAAAGGACTTCGATAAAAATGATTTTGTGCGGTTGACCCATAACCGTGATGCTGATTGTTGATGAAATAGCACGTGCCTACATAGCTTGGGGTGGGAGGTTACATATCCAAATAACCCAAGCTAAACACTTCTATGCTGAAACTGATGAATGTGAAGCAGGTGCCTACTAAAGCGGGGTGGGAGGGCACGTCTCCAAAGGGAACCCGCTCCGAATGTTGCTCCAGATTTAAAATGAGCATAACTCGGTCAATATAACTCAGAATATTTATTATAACCTATTTTTGGAAATGGAATGATCATTCTACATCTTCCCACATGTTTGAAACCACTATCTGGAGACTCTAGACTCTCAGATTCGTGCTGGAACTGTCTCGTCGTCACAAAATTTCTGAAAAAAGAGTTGATTTTAGATCAATGATAACTCCCACATCCGGACTCCGATTCGACCGATTTTTTTTTTGAAATTGGGTGAGTTTTCAAGAGGAGCTTAGATCTATATCCATTCTTCTAAAATTTTGCACTAAAAATTGCAAACAATGACAGGAAATCCGCCGTCGATGAATTGTCGTCGGAAAAATTGCTTCAACATTGCTGATTTTGAATCAGCGATATCTCCCTCATCCGAACTCCAATTTGGCCAATTTTTTTTTTTGAATTTGAGTATTTTTTCGCAAGAAATCTAGATCTAGTCTTTATTTTTGTAAATTTTTGACCATTAGTTTCAGATCTGATTTGAAAACTCGCCACCCAAAAAAAATCATGGATTTTGCTGAATATTGTTGCAAAACATTGAAACTGAAATATGTTTCAAACCCTTATTCCCATGGAGGCGTAACCCGAATTAGATACCACTGATCTAGATTTATGTAGGAACGCAACAGAATAAACACATAATTATAAATACAGAGATGCAGCGGAAATAATGCGTCATTTCATTAATATCAAATCACAGAAAGATGCTTACAGACATAATGAACATAAAATAGCTAGGGTGCTGGATCTAAAAAGTTGAAATAGATCTGACAAGATCTGCAAAATTAGAATGCCAAAAGAAAAGAGAGAACACAAAGAAAATAAAACCACAAAGAAACATTTTTTATTAAAACAGAGAATAACTTTAGAAGCTACATTGTGGTGGACAATTTGTCCTTTTACAAAGTGAGGCTTGTTATTTATAGCCTTTTTTTGAGATAGAATACCATAGGTGGATACCATGGGCCAATACCATGGGTAGATAGCACTTGCAATACCATGGGTAAATCCCATGTGTGGATGAATACCATGGGTGGATACATACTATGGGTCACTTACAATACCATGGGTGAGTAAATATCATGGGTGGATGAATACCATGGGTCGATGCCATTTACAATAACATGGGTAAATTCCGTGGGTGAATGGATAACATGGGTAGATGAATACCATGTGTTGATGTCATTTTTCATTCGGATCATTTGCATATCAAATGCTCACCTTCTTAAAAACCCAAACAAATCTCAGTCAGGGATTTTTTTATAATCTTGGAAATTTATCCATATACTCTATGGTTTTAAAAACCCATCTTGACATTTCCTATTTCGACCTTGACTTGGTGCAAAACTAAACCAAAAAAACTCTTTTTTTTAAAAATATTTCTATGGTTGAAACCATACCATAAACCCACTTCATAAATATATCAATCCATGTTGGTTAAAAACCAAAGAAAATATTTGCCAACTCACACATTATTTTAATACCTTTGATATGCTTTTGAGGTAGAAATGAACCTCGTTTAATCACAACTGGACTTCGTTAAATCCAAAGGCATTAATCACACATTTAAGGTTTTAAAACCAATGCAGATGTTTCATTTATTCAAAGTCCTACTTTGAATTAAACCATAATTAAGATGGCTCACAACACTTACCAATGATACGGCCCATGGCATTTTAACTTCATTTATCATTTGAAAACAATTCATATGATGTGTGGGTCCAGTTCGCGCACATCCAACTCATATATATTTAAGAAATATTTTCCAAAGCCAAAAAAAACACTGGGCCATACCTTGCATTATTTCCCTAGCAACTTTGAGAGCGATGGCCTTTGGATCTTCTGCTCTTGAGATTGAACGCATATCGCGTTACTTTCACCACAGAGATTTAGCACTTAAATCTTACGAGATATGGGCAGTTTTGGACTGATGACGTGTTAGCAAACAATTGGATTGCATGGATTTTTACAAAACCGCTCCTCAGTGCCAGAGGTGTGCGATACTGGCTATAATACTCCTTAAAACCGCTTTCTGTAAATCTAGTATTTAGAACGCATTTAATATGGAATTTCCTCTGTAATGTGAAATTAAATCGCTCCCCTTACAAATTGTTTCCTCCCCTTCAGTACTGTGAATCGAATTTGCTGCTATTGATTCAAACATGTTATAAATCGAGCTTTTAAACAAATAAAATGCGATCCCAGCTAACAGAGTTTCTTCTTTAACTGATATCGCTTCAATAAACAAAGCTTCTATCAAATCGATGCCGCTTTAGCAATCAAAGGTTCAACGCTAATTCATTACTGTTGTAATGAATCTCACTTGAATGGAATTGATTCCGGCAATTAGAATCAATGCATAATTTAGCGTATTCAATAATTAAATACTGATATCTGATGCATCCTTCATAAAACTCATCGATTCCCATTAAAACCATCACACAAGTTGATATGTAGGCAATTCATAAATAAGGAATCGTGGACCAAATGCGTTCAATCTAATGGCAAGTGTCCATATCACACTGCTTCTATGTTGTTTATAATTCAATAAAAATGAATCGACTCTTTGGTTCAAGAAAATTGAATTCCTTTACCAGAATCCCTTTCGTAGAGATTCTTCACATAATTTCACAGATTTTAAAACCCAATACGGGTTTTTATTCATCCACCCTTCCTCCATGAGTCAATTCATTATTTGATTTTTCATAATGCCAATGCAGTTCTGAGAGAATTTTGATGCCCATAACATTGTCCCATTCAATAAACCAATTCTATGTCAAACTCATTCGATTTCATTGTATCAAACAGAGCAATAATTAATTATTTCACAAATTCCACAACGCATAGAAGAACAAGTAAATCAAACCACATTCAATCCTTCATTAATCAACATTTACACAAATATCAGTAAAAGCTTCTTTACAATCAGGACTTGGCCTGATATAACCTCATGTGGCCTTCTTCCCCTTTTCTGGAAAATCTTGTAGGCTTTAATTACTTCCTACCATCTATTTCACTATCATACCTCTCTCCCCTAATTGCCCGAAGGCTTACAATTTATATAAGAAAAGATTTATGAACTAAATTAGTTCAAATTTCACTCTTTTCTCAACTAAAACCTAAATCATCTCCTCCTTGCTTCACTCAACAGAATCTTAGTTTAGATTTTTGTTCAATCTCTCAAATCATATTATAGCCAAACAAGCTAAATCTATGGCTTGATCTCCACGTAAGGAGGATCACTTGCCACATTTCCCTTTTCAAACTCAGAATTTGACAAAAATAATTACATATATACAATTAAATCATTAAAATTAAACTTAATCACTTGTCTTCTAATTATTAATCAGCCATAACATGTGATCAACCCATCACATTGCTGACTGTTCTAGATGCCCCTGCATCAGACTCCCTAAGTTGAAAAATTTCATGGACTCCCATTCATGAGTCACTCAACTACTGCTGCTGTAAACTTCATCAAATGTCACCTTCAAATTGATTCTCTGTCCTCTTTCAAATGCTAATGCATTTGCTGCCTTCACTCTTTCTCCTAGATGCCAAATTCTGTGTTGTGAATGTTCTTTTACTTTGTTGTCATAACCATTTCTTCTGCATAATGTTTGGATGCTAATATCCTGCATAATTGTTTTTTCAAACAAAATAATTTTCTGCTCCTTGATCTGCTACTGTCCAGGCATTATCTCAATAAGATTGAGTTTCAACCATATGTATTTCCTCCTGCCCTGTATTTGATTTATCATCTGTGGGATTTCCAACATCCACTTGTTCAACAATTTAAATAGCATTCTCTTAATATTAAAAGAATATTGTTTCTTGTTTTCTGCAAGAACATATAATTTTTCATCCTCATACTGTCCATCAACTGCAAATAATTCAGTTATTGAACTGGGTTCAAATACCTTCCTATCTACATAAAATATGACTAAATTTTTCATCCAAATTTTTAACTACCAACTCAAGATAAAATCTTGACATTCAAACCTCCTTTGGAATAAAAACAAAATCTACCTGTGGATTGTACTTTTACATCCCCTGCAACCTTCTTTTTCTTTTGCAATGATTTGCTTAAGAGCTATGCCAACTCTCCTTCCTTCATCCTGAACTTTTAAATCAATCAGCTGTTCACTATTACCTGTTTGTTCCCACAAGGAAAATTGGTTTTCTACACTTCTATAAGTCACATATTCCTTCATGTTTGCATAAACAAACATATCTCCAAGGGCAGTTTGTCCTTCTTCCTGGAAAACACATTCAAAAATTAATAATTCAAAATCAGAAAATGCATTACATTCTCTAGCAATTCCACTCCATAATTTCTCTGAATTGATATCTTCTTGATGTTCATATGACATATCAAAATTGTCATATTTTCTTCCATCTTGTCTTGTCTTGAACAAGTCTGTTTTGTCCTCACTCTGATCTGAATGCTGCCTAAATTCACAGCTCTGTTCTCTGTTTTTCTCTTTAGTTTTTCTTCCTTTCACACTTCTCCTCATTCTTCCTTCTTCTCCCTTACAAATCTGTAAGTCACTAAATTGTCTTTTCCATGCCTCTTCCTTTTTAATCAAAATCTGCCAATCTCTCATCCTCTTTGTTTCTGGACATGAAACGAAATTATACAAAACAGTGTTTTCCTCTCCTGATAAAGTTTCTTTTAAAATAAAAATCACTATTAACATCATCAATATCAGTTTCCATTGAAACCCTTTACTATTCACTATAGATGCACCATTCATGAAAGTATCCTTACCTTCATCTTCTGAGATTGCCTATCTTTTACCAGTTTGTAGATTACAATTACCTTCATTCTTTTTGCAATTTGTAAAAGATTGTCTTCAAATTTTTGTTGTGCTTCAACCTTTGCGAATTGATCCTTATGTTCTGGACTGTCTTCTTTTCCCCTCTTCTTCATAGCCTGTTCTAGACTGGCTATATCTCCTTGGATTGAATTCTTCTTATAAATATCTATTATACCATCTTCCATAGTGTAATCTTTAACAAAATCCTTTGCCATTAATATTCAATTATGTTCATTCAAGAAATTTTTTTGCCCATTAGCTATCAACACAAGTCCATAATGTTTGAGTAAAAATGAAAGAGATAATTCCATTACCTCAAATGGCTTCACTGCACACATACTTTTGGTTGTTTCTGTCACAAGGCTATCTTCATACCTTTCTTCAGCTTCTTCTTTTGCAATCTGCAATCTCCTTTTTTCTTCAGACTGTTTGTCATTTCTTTGCTAGATCTCACTAGATTAATCACCTCCAGCTTATATGGTAGCTGTCAACATTTGCCTTTCTTTAGTGTCCTTGAACACATGTTCAATCATGAACTGTTTCATGACAGTCACTTCTTCCAACATCTTCATTTCTTTAGTAACCTGCATAAACACATCTTGTAAATATTGTTTATCACCTGCATACATACAAAAATCATCAGTTTCAAAAATACTAGGTTCATCTTTCTTTGATGTTTCAATCATCACATCTCTTCGCTGATCTGAACTTGTCCAACAGTTTAGAAATTCATCAATGATCTCTTTCTCAGCAAAGAAATATTCTTGCTTAGCTCTATAGTAGTCATCCTCCATCTCTAACTCAACTGTTTTGAGCTCCTTTCTTAATCTGAGATACATTCTTCTATTTTTCTGCTTTTGCAACAGCTTCCACTTTATCTTCTTTTTCCTCATAGTCCAACCATAATTTTGGTCCTTCATACTCTTCTCAAGTAGCACTATTATTTCACTAACACTTGCTTTCAATTGTGCAATTTCCCTATCAAACACTTCTTGACTCATTCCCTTACCTTTGCCATTTTCCTTGGCACCTTTCTTTCTTCTGTTGTGGCTTCTCTATGAACCCCTACTATGACTGTCAATAGTCACTTTCTTCTCCATATCTATGAGCTCCTCACTCACTATGAGCTACACTAAGCCTCTACAACAACAAGTCCTCCTTACTGTCACTTACCTCACCAAATCCCTCTCTGGATTTGGTCTTTTGGTAAGCTCTGGTTCTCTAACTTAGGAACCTCTTGAGAATTCTTCTTCTGCTCTTCTTAGGCTTACATCCTCTGCTCACGTTCTCTTTGAGAACACTTCAGTTGTTCTCTCTGTCCAAATTTTAGCTGGAATACTCAGGTCCACCACCACCAACACAATTCTTCTGTCTCTTTACACATTATTCTACTGTGTGTTGCTGCTAATACTACAAAAACAATTCAAATGAAACCAAAATAAAATATGGCTCATACCTGAGAGATCTCAAAATGATTGATCTCTTTGAGCTTCCACTGGTTTGGACCATACACATGTAGCTTTTCTTTCCACTGTCTGTACTTCAATTCTTCTGTCAACTGAATTTCCCTTTTTGCTGAATACATTCAGTATCTCTGCTGCAACTTCTTCATTCATTTCTTTGTCACAGTTACTTTAGCTGAAACTTCTGTTGCTGCATTCATCACATATCATTAAAATTCCGCAAAGTTTTTTTTTACCTGATCCTGTCTTCCTCAAGTCTTTCCACAATCTTCCTTTGCTGAAGTTCTCCTGTTCTGCAATACTTCAAAATCCCTATTTGCATACAATACCTTGTATCTTGTGCTTCCTCTGTATTAGATTCACTAAAATTCCAATCATAAACATGCAATGAATGAACAAAATACGATTTTGTCAATTAATTCCATAGAGCATTAGTCCAACTTTGATACCACTTGATGGCAGCCAAGCTGCCAAACCCATGATCTGCATATCAAATGCTCACCTTCTTAAAAACCCAAACAAATCTCAGTCAGGGATTTTTTTATAATCTCGGAAATTTATCCATATACTCTATGTTTTTAAAAACCCATCTTGACATTTCCTATTTCGACCTTGACTTGGTGCAAAACTCAACCAACAAAACTCCTTTTTTTTTTTATATTGCTATGGTTGAAACCATACCATAAACCCACTTCATAAATATATCAATCCATGTTGGTTAAAAACCAAAGAAAATCTTTGCCAACTCACACATTATTTTAATACCTTTGATATGCTTTTGAGGTAGAAATAAACCTTGTTTAACCACAACTGGACTTCTTTAAATCCAAAGGCATTAATCACACATTTAAGGTTTTAAAACCAATGCAGATGTTTCATTTATTCAAAGTCTGACTTTGAATTAAACCAGAATTAAGATGGCTCACAACACTTACCAATGATACGGCCCACGAAATTTTAACTTCATTTATCATTTGAAAACAATTCATATTATGTGTGGGTCTAGTCCGCGCACATCCAACTCATATATATTTAACAAATATTTTCCAAAGCCAAAAAAAACATTGGGCCATACCTTGCATTATTTCCCGAGCAACTTTGAGAGCGATGGCCTTTGGATCTTTTGCTCTTGAGATTGAACGCATATCGCGTTACTTTCACCACAGAGATTTAGCACTTAAATCTTACGTGATATGGGCAGTTTTGGACTGATGACGTGTTTGCAAACAATTGGATCGCTTGGATTTTTACAAAACCGCTCCTCAGCGCCAGAGGCGCGCAATACTAGCTGTAATACTCTTTCAAAATTCTTTCTGTAAATCTAGTATTTAGAACGCATTTAATATGGAATTTCCTCTGTAATGTGAAATTAAATCGCTCCCCTTACAAACCGTTTCCTCCCCTTTAGTACTATGAATCGAATTTTCTACTATTGATTCAAACAATGTTATAAATCGAGCTTTTAAACAAATAAATTGTGATCCCAGCTAACAGAGTTTCTTATTGAACTAATATCACTTCAATAAACAGATCTTCTATCAAATCAATGCCGCTTAAGCAATCAAAGGTTCAATGCTAATTCATTACTGTTGTAATGAATATCACTTGAATGGAATTGATTCCGGCAATTAGAATCGATGCAGAATTTAGCGTATTCAATAATTAAATACTGATATCTGATGCATCCTTCATAAAACTCACCGATTCCTATTAAAACCATCACACAAGTTAATACATAGGTAGTTCATAAACAAGGAATCGTGGACCAAATGTGTTCAATCTAATGGCAAGCGTCCATATCACACTGCTTCTCTACTGTTTATAATTCAATAAAAATGAATCGACTCTTTGGTTCGAGAAAATCGAATTCCTTTACCAGAATCCATTTCGTAGAGATTCTTCACATAATTTCATAGATTTTAAAACCCAATATGGGTTTTGATTCATCCACCCTTCCTCCATGTGTCAATTCATTATCGGATTTTTCATAATGCCAATGCAGTTCTGAGAGAATTTTGATGCCTGTAACATTGTCCCATTAAATAAACCAATTATATGTCAAAATCATTCAATTGCCTTGTATCAAACAGAGCAATAATTAATTATTTCACAAATTCCACAACACATAGAATAACAAGTAAATCAAATTCACATTCAATCCTTCATTAATCAACAATTACACAAATATCTGTAAAAGCTTCTTTACAATCAGGACTTGGCCTGATATAACCTCATGTGGCCTTCTTCCCCTTTTCTGGAAAAGCCCGTAGGCTTTAATTACTTCCTACCATCTATTTCACTATCATACCTCTCTCCCCTAATTACCCGAAGGCTTACAATTTATATAAGAAAAGATTTATGAACTAAATTAGTTCAAATTCCACTCTTTTCTCAACTAAAACCTAAATCATCTCCTCCTTGCTTCACTCAACAGAATCTTAGTTTAGATTTCTATTCAATCTCTCAAATCCTACTATAGCCAAACAAGCTAAATCTATGGCTTGATCTCCACGCAGGGAGGATCACTTGCCACATTTCCCTTTTCAAACTCGGAATTTGACAACAATAATTACATATATACAATTAATTAATTAAAATTAAACTTAAGCACTTGTCTTCTAATTCTTAATCAGCCACAACATGTGATCAACCCATCACATTGCTGACTGTTCTAGATGCCCCTGCATCATGTTATCATGCCATGCGAGCTAGAAGATAATGAGGGTGATCATGGGAATCAAGAGTGATATTGTACATGTGTTATTTCATCAATATTTATACTTTTTAAGATGTTTTTTTTTAAATATTAATATAATACGTATTTTGGATTAATTGGTAATTTGCATTGTGTTAATGTTAAAATCAATAATTCACTTGATAATTTGGTATTATGTTGATCTCGAAAACAATGGTGTATTGTATAATTTTTTTTTTTTTTGTATCTAAGATCATAATACAATAATGATAATTCTAAAGTACAAGAATTTATTTGCATTATTTTCTAAACTTTGTTATGTTACAATAAATCATATTATTCTAGATTTATTATTTTACAATTATTTAAAATTTACAAATTTACAAATTTAAAAATTTTAATAAATTCATTTCACATTAATTCAATTAAAATGTTACAAATATTTTACATACAATTAGAATTAGAATTAGAATTACAATTTTACAATTTCACGTAAAATTACAATTTTAGAATTTTACATATATACAATTACAATTTTACAAATTAAAAAATTAAAATTACAATTACAATTTTACAATTTTAAAAATTACAATTACAATTACAATTTTAGAAATTCACATTTATACCATTACAATTACAATTTTAGAATTTTAAATACAATTAGAAATGCAAATATTAAAAATTTACAATATCATGATCATTTGGTATTAAATTAATTAATAAACATCGCGTTCATGATAACCATTGTACAGACATCATATTTGACTAAAAAACACATTCAAAATCGCTAACTGCATCATCGTGATCATGATCATCTAACAAAACACAATTAACATTATATATTAACATCATCAGTACAACACAAACATCAAATATACATCTCATGTCAAATATACATCTCATGCTATCACATACACATATATATGCAAGATTCACATTAAATGAAAATATCTAACATGACCTAACAACATACACATCATGATGATCACCAACATGTAAATTATGTACAACTGCAACATGCACATAAAATACATGGACCATATAATATATATATAACTGAATAATGTTAAAAATACACAACTGTGATATAAATGTCATGGATCAGCTGGTGGTAGTACAACATCAATATCAGTACTAGTGGCCGATGGTCCAGCCTCATCTCCATGATGACTGCTGGTAGATGCTAGTGGAGGCTCATGCAAATTTGGTGCGGCACGAGGCTGTGAACGATAATGAGATGATGGTACGCTATGCCTCGTAAACTGTCCATCATGTGTTGCGGCTCGATCGTAACGTGCAACAATCCTCCTCAGTCGCATAAAAGTTGTCGTAACTCCTATGACATGCTGCATAAGGCTGTACATGTCACATGGCATGCCTCTCCACATCCGTAATAGCCTATCACCGACCTCTATGTTTCTGAATTTAGTGGGCCTAATGCCTGCCTCAACAATCAATGCAATGAGTTGGTTGCCCAACTCCATCCTATATCTAGCATCACTAAGACGTCGACCGCGCGCCGACGCACCAGCAGGAGCAGGTCTCTGATCTACAATGGCCTCCTGATGATCCTTGGCAATATCTGGCATGCCTTCATCCTCATCAGGATCCACACCTGGATCAGGTGGTGGTGGCGGCATCTCCTCACCATCAAAAGAGCCAATGTCTGCAAAATTTATACAAGTACACAACAATAATTAGAGGATTTTATTACACAATTTAATAAAAACAAGTTAAGAACATGTTAGAATAAATTTAAATAAAACAGTAATATTACCTCTATAATTTGGCGGCTCATTAGCTGTGAAGAGGATGTTGGCACACCCTCGACAATCCAAACCCGCATAAGGACAGGGGACCAAAATGAAGGGATGCTCATCAACACTGGATAGCAACTCCAGTGCATCATCTTATATCCTTGCTGGAAAAAGAGTCTCCTCCCTCTTGGGCATCATTTTCCCCCACATGTGCATACGTGCCTCAGTAATCGGCCTACGAGGATTTCGAAGAAAAGAAGGCCTCGTCTCTGGAAACCTCTAAAAAAATAAACCAAAAAGCTCTGAATCAAAAGGGAAGTTGACCCTCCCTTATGCATGAGAATGAAATCTATCTAATGTTGTACAAAACTGCTGCAAAAAAATGGCAGACCACCTGACAAGTCATGGCTGGTGTTGTAAAGAATCAACATAATATAAAAGCTAGCAACTAATGCGTTTCCCGTCACTGGTGTTGTGAAAAATGGTCGAAATGATAAGTGAGAGACACTAGACCTCCTCACGACCAAACACACCAATACGTAACTGCCCTCCAGCGACTTGAAACTCTGTAGGAGATAGTAAATTTTCTCCAATGTATCTCTGGGAGTAAACTAACTGACTCCTTGCCACACAACCAGCTGGAACCTCGGGGAATGAGTGAAAATCCACCTCTCTCCTCAATAGCCTTGTAATAAAATATACATCCTCCTTAGTGGGCGTGTACCACTGGTTGATACCAACCCGAAAATCTTGTTGCTTGGCATTCCACCTTCAGATAAGATGTCTCAAAAGAAAACTATGGGACTTTAGGGAAGTAGCCTCCTCATAGAACTTGAGGAGGCCTACCTGCCTAAGGAGCCCCTGCGTCATTGCTGTAATAGGGCAAGGGCATGCATCTCTCTCCCTCTCTCTTGCCTCCCACAGGTGAACCATGTTATAATGTTCTACCTGTTGTTGTTGTTGTTGCCCCTCTTCTCTCCTTTCACATCTCTGAATGATTGACATATTAAACACAATTTTTTTTATTAAATGACACATGTATTTACAAATATACATATATATTTATTTTTTGAAAAATAAATAAAACAAGAGTTGGTGTGCCAAAAACACAGTCACGCACCGGTCCCAGTGCGTCTCCCCATAGAGCGCACCGGATACGGTGCACCTCATGATATCCACCGCACCGGAAGCGGTGCTCCAGAAATTTTTTTATTGCATCGTTCACTCGTGCGGTGTTAGGGGGTCGATGCGCTAACTTCACTATTCGACTGTGGCTTATAACTAATTGAGCACACTGCCCTCTTGCCACCGGACATAGTCATCGGTGCGGTATTTTAAGAGGCCGCACCATTGAACTATGCCAAATACGGTAAGCCGTGCGCTGAAAAAAATAGCCGGCCCGAGCCTGTTAACTCAGTCAACGCACCGCATCACCTCAATTCAACTAGGTCAACAGTGCAGCTAGGTAGTCGACCGCACCGCTCTTTTTAAAGAAATTTAAATAACACAGTGCACCTTTGGTATCTGCCACGGAATCGGTGTGGATACCCCTAGCACTGGTTTACCAGCCCAAACCATTGAAAATGTCGAATTGTGGATCTGGTGCGTTGAAAACATTACTCGCCTTGGGGCGGAGAATTCCGTCAACGCACCAAGTTGCAGCGAAAGACCATTGTCAACGGTGCGGCCTAGTAACCGACCATATCGCACTTTTTAAAATTTTTAAAATTAACATGGTGTGTCGCGCGGTACCGCACCGGAACCGGTGCAGATAATGTTAGCACTAGGTATGGTGTGGCCTGTAAATTTACAGGTAGCACCACAAACCGGTGTGAGCCGAACGGCTCGAGCGCACCGCACGACATTTTTTTTTTTTTAATGGTTAATATTAAGGTTTTTTCAAATTGTAATCCACTAAAAGGTTTAATTATGGAAAAAAAGAAAAATACCTGTACATTTACCCGTCGAGGAGGCGTATTGGCTGTACAATTTGTAAAATAAAATTTGTCCACTATTTTATAAAATTCAAGCTGGAGATTGGTAGCAATGCACAACAACAATGTGTGCAATAAGTGCAATGGGAGCACGGATGTCAGTGCAGCTCAAACAAGGATAACTTGCACCAGTGCTTGAGAGCTTTGTGGTACTGACAAAAGTGAAAAATGCAATTTTTTGGCTGAATTATTATTTTTATTTAACCTTGTTCCTGTGCGCGGGGTTTTTATTGGCGTACCAGTGCGTTTGCATTGTGCTGCCCCAGGCAGTTTCTGTTTTCGCGCGCATTTAGGAGGCACCAAGGTGACATAGCGGTAACGCATCAGTGCTCTACAGTAATAAGACAGACTGGGCACGCTGTCCGGTGAACCAATGATTTGTGCGGTTTTTTTGCCGTAATTTTTTTTTTAACCCTTTTCTGGTTCGTGGCATTAATGGGGCCCCAGTACGTTTCCATCATTTCGCACTGGGTGGTTTTTTTTCCGTGCACTTTTTATGAGACACCAAGGCGGCTTAGCGGTAACGCACTGGTGCTTTATAGTAATAAGACACATCGGGAATGCTGTCCGGTGAACCAATGATTTATGCGGTGTTTTGGGCGTAATTTTGTTCTTTTTTAACCCTTTTCCAGTGCGCGGAATTTATGGGGCCCTGGTGCGTTTCAGTCATCCCGCCTCAGGCGGTTTCTATTCCGCACGCTTTTTAGGAGACACCGGTGCCGACGAGTTGACACACACCGATGTTGTTCCTTAATAAAAGGCACCGGAAAGGTGTGTACATAGCACATGGTTTTCGGTGTGCCAATGTTTTATGCCATTTTTTTGCCATAATTTTTGTTATTTAACCATCTTTAGGTGCATGAAATTTATGGACACCCGGATGCATTTGCTTTATTCCACACCGGACGGTATCTATTTTCGCGCATGTTTTCAGAAGCATCGATGTGGTAGACATGTAAGGAACCGGTATTGTACATGAATATGATGCACCGGGCGAGGGTGTTAGGAGTGCATGGTTCCCGGTGTGCCTATGTTTTGTTCGGCGTTAGTATGAATCTTAATTGCAAGTGTATGAAAAAATACCACTTTAGTTGTGCATAAAAACATCCCTAATAGCAAAAGATGGCTACCAATATCTTTAGATCTGAAATTAGTTGATCAAGATAAATGCTGCAAAAATCTAGATCTATGCATCAAAATACATTAAGCAGTAAATAAAACAACATTTACTCCATGCATCCAATAGACAAGACAAGAATATGTTGAATGAATTTTATATTAAGGGCACCTGGGAGGAAAACATAGAAGGATGTTACCAGTTCTTCTCAATGGGATGGGTTCTTGTAAGTCTTCGGCACTTCAGATCTAAAATTCCTCTCTCTTGATGGTGTAGAAAACCCAGACAAAAATGGAACTCAAAGGGAGCTCACAACCAAAAGGATAGAAAAATATGACAATGATGGTGGATCAAAGTCAGACCAAAAGTATAGATCCAGAGTGATCTTAGGCAACAAAAGGTGATGAATGAATGGAAAAGCCCTTCTATTTATAACAAAATATTGAGTTAGTCTAGATATTGGTGCATAATTAAAATATTATTAACCAAATCAAGATCCAACTTTTATGGAATATTTTATTATTTTTGTTGGAGGGAAAAGGAATTTGACTTGAGTTAAATCCATTTATTTGTAAATAATAAATAAATAAGTGATTATTTATCATTTTAAGGGTGTGGTTGAGTAATAATTCCTTGAGGAAAATCAAATAAATGTAGATTTATTTAATATTTCCTCATGGGGTTTCTTGTTTATACCATAAACAACTTAATAAAGGTGTTTTACTAAGTTATTTTTCATAGTGAAAGAAATTTTACTTAGGGAAAAATTGGTATTACATGGTGTACTTAGGTCCATCTAATAGTAACAGGTTAGATGACCAAAAAACGTTGTAATAGATTTCCCCCCAGCGTGCGAGCGTTAGGAGCTAATCATTTGACCGAAGTACGTTGTAAGAACTCAATCACTAGACACTGAAGGGGAAGTCAAAGGGAAATAAATATAAGGTAGGTCAAAGTGCTAAAGGACTAGACCCTAAGGAGGCAAGACTTACAAGTGCGACAAGTCTCTTTTATGAGTGAGTACCTGTGCTATAGGTGGTGGGGGAGGCATACGTATGCCCGCCGAGACAAAGTACAAAGAATAATGCATCCAGTAAGCAAGGGACTGAACAATATAGTACATGCTGGCATAAACATGAGCCAGGTAAAAACATGATAATAAATCCCACATACATACTATGCCTGGGATAACAACCAGGACTTATACAATAATATCTGAGTACATGAGATACAAATACAACCCAAATTCCCCTGTAAACAAGAAAGGGCTCAGAAAATTTGAATGATACATGCAAACAAAAAGGCGTTGCAAGCGATTGAGGCCATCGTCATCAAATATATGGAACTGCATCAAAGGTTGTAATGAAGAGGTCATCCAGGCATGTGGGGGGCTACCTGTAGGGCCAGCCCCTCATGAGGGCTGAGACATCTCACACATACCTGGGAATCACCGGTATCATCTACTGCATCACTGAACCATCAAGTATATAGATCTCGATCATGCTGAAAGGAGCTGGAGTTGAGAAAAAATCAAGTCAAATGGCAATAAGGAGTCCCTTTGCTTGATCCGAGGCATCGAACAAGAGTGGAAGCTGGAACCAAGGTACACCACCCTCTAGACCTATCTTCTAGAATGAATGATATGGTGTCGACAGAAGGAGGTCCACCTTAGGTGAGGCAATAAGGGATCCTCAACTAAGGCATGAGAGAAAAGAGTAGAGTGACTGATAGACTGACACCAGGGATGATGATGAAATGGGGGGTACTGAGTAGCGGACGGATGACTTCCCTTGTTAGAGCATAAAGGGCATGGATGACCTGGCAGTGACTGACACAATATCATAAGGGATAGGGGATAGCAAGACTGAAGGCCATAATGTGCGACACGAGAGAGAAACCAAGAAATGAAGGCTGGAGGACTATAGCGGGATACAAAGGGACTGGGGATAGACTCGATGAATGCGATGATGACTCAACTCAGATGCTCTAAACAAGGGCGACTCGATGATGCTGCCACACAGAAAAGGTCCAATGGGGACCATAAAAACATGAGTACAAGATGGTTACTTACGACGAAAATCAACACGATCATGGAAAAGTATGGAGGCAAAGTGGTGCCCCAAGTACAAGTGTTGTAAGTGAAGAAATTCAATTTTGAGGAGTGGTGAAGTGACCCTTCTTGGAAAAAATGTGTCCCAATGAAGTATCAAATCACAAAAAAATAATAGATACCCATTTGAGGGCTCGGTGAGATATTTCCAATGGTACAGACGGTTTGTCAAACTGAGCTATGGTTTTTCTGCAGCAGGCGAAAGAAAAATCTAGGGTTTCTCTTTTAATAAGGCATTTTCCCTCCAAATTCACTCATTTGCAAGTGTAGTTGTGGTGAATGTAGAGAGGAGAGAAGGCCCTAAATATTGTGGAAATCGTAGCGGACAAACCAACCATTGGAATCAAGATCTGTTAGTTGCAGGTAAGATGCCTAACCCTACTCTTTTAATTGAGGGAATCAAAATTTTAGTTTAGGCACCCAAAGCTCATGAATAGGCCATGTCACACTTTTTGGGGTCTGTTCTACAAGTTGGGTAGCAGGTACTGGGCATAAAATTGCATCCTGTCCCAGGAAATGACCTGAAAAGTGAAACCTGTCAGAGAAAGGGGGTTTCAGTGCTGTTTTTTGCTGAGCTCTGGGATTTTTATGGTTGAGGGGCATGGGTGCCCCCAAGCATGTTATGGTCATGCCAAAATGTATTTGGAAAAGGGGAATCTAAAAAAATTTAAATGATGTGGTGTGCCATTTGTTTTCATTATGGTTATGTATTTTGAGAAAGGGAATGGAGGATTACCAATCTCTTTTGGTACTGCATATATGAAGCAAATGGACTAAGTTTCTGGGTTGGAATACATGGTGTCACTATCCCAAAGAGTGGATTTGGAGATAGTGAACTGGTGCTCTCCTAGAAAGCCCATAGGTTGGTTAAAAACAATGTCAAAGGGACTGGGTTGTTGATGTAAGATGAAGGAATGATGAGGGGTATCATCCCTAGAGTGATCTGAAGTGATATAGGACTCTAGAGGTTCTTCTAAATGGGGAAGAATAAGGGTACTAGAGTCAACACGACCAGATACAATAGGAGAGTTATGGAGAATGGCTTGTCCTGGTCTCTCGAATATGGGTGCCGCCCTACCCAAACATTTGGTGTCAATGTAATGGCCACAAGGTGTATGTGGTTTGAATGCATGGGTTTGATGTAAGGGGGGATAGATAAAGTCAGGGGTGGTGACTACTTCCATAATGTCGTCATCGTAATAGAAGATGGGGTAACTGGTGGAAGAAAGGCCACTTGATGTAGCTAAGCTACCTGACTCATTATCATGAGAAGAGAGGTTCACATGCGCATCGTCATGGGGGATGACAGAAGAATAAGTAGATAATGGATCTACCGATGTTGAGCCCAGGGTGATCACTGAAGGGAGGTCAAGCGAAGAAACAGGGGAAGATGTAGAGGGAACTTCCACCGAGGGTCTCATGGATGATGATAGGTAGAGGATGGTGGCCACAAGCTCCGTCATCTCGACATCAGGAGGGGTAATGTCAATGGGAGCGGGTAAATCCTCAAGCTGGCCTGTAGCATACTGCACAAGTACAAGAGAGGCAGATTGGTTCTGTGTAACCTCGTACCCCCAAAATACCTCCAAAGAGGCGCAATAATGCGTAAGGCGGGGATAGTGGTGGGAATAATGGCCATGGAGATCACACAAAGCATAGGGTTGATTGGTATGAATAGTTTTAGGGTGCTTGGCTGTAGTTGAGGAAGAAACAGAGGATTCAGGGACCGTAGATTCAAGGAATGCAACTTTAGCCATGGGTTTGATACGGGGTAGTTCAAGACAGTTATGGGTGGCATGATCGACAACATCACACAAAGCACAAGGCTTTGGAGGCGGATGAGGTGCAGGGTCAGTCGGGGAAACCTTGTCTTTTGATGCCCTCTTTCGAGCTTTTCCCTTCTTACCCGAAGCGGTCACAATAGGAGGTGGTTCCTGTTGAGGTGGCTAAGGCACTGGAGCAGCGGGAGAAGTCATGGGGACCGGTTGAACCGGGGTCAAAGAAAGATAAGGTTTGGGTTGACCAGGTGGGGTAGCGGCTGGATGATCAAGGTACTAGATGGGAATCCCAAGGGTCAAGTTAGGGAGAGAGAAGGTAGCCATGACAGGTACCATGTACACTCCTGGGGGGAGCTAGGAATGGTATCTGACCGGAGGGGTAATGGCCAGGTGGGACGGATCCTAAATGGTTAAGGCCTTGAGGAACCATTCCAGGAGGATAAAGAGGCTCATGGATACCAACTGCAGATGAAGGGCCAGGAGGAAAAGGTCCAGAAGCCTGAATCGAAGGGCTAGGAGTAGGCTGCGGAGGGCGCAGAGGCTGCTAACTGGCCGAAGCGGGCCGCTTGAGGTTAGCCTGAGACGATTGCATCATGAAAAAATTTGATGAGCTGGGATCAAAGATAGGAGGAGGAAGACCAGGGAATGTACCAAGAAATGAGGAATCTTTGTAGACTCTGGGTGAGACACTGGTCAAAGGATCAATGGTTTGCTTATTGGCGACCGAAGAGATGATTGACTTAGGGGAGGTTTGAGACTTTAGTTCGTAATATGTCAACTGGTCAATGGTGACTATATTTCCATTATGAGGGAAGGACATCTTGCGGTGAACCGCAAATGGGACAACAGACACTGCATAGGTGTAGCTATGACCCAATATAATGTTGTAATCTAAGGGGGCATCTATGACTTCTACGTCAACGCAAACAGTCTTGCCTGCAAGAGTAATAGGACAATTGCAGAATAGGCCGATGGGTTGGGAGGCATGGCCATCCCATGCTCGGAGAGTGATCATGGAAGGAGCCAACTCAGGTGGTCCGAGTTGCTTCCAAACCAAAGCAGACATTACACAGGTGGATGCCCCCTCATCAATGATGCACCGGGAAACGTTGGTGTTTAGGATCTTGACTAGGATTTGGAAGGCGATGGAAGTAGGGAGAGGAGGATGTTCTGACCAGTCAACATCGAAGAAAATCAATCGATCATCGGAAGGATCTACAGCTCCCATGGCAGATAGTAGAGCTTTTCGTTGTGAAGGGAACGACTGGAGGAGTTCCAGCGTTGATATGGTAGCAGGAGATTGTGCCAAATCATCTAATATACTATACAAATGGGAAGCTTTGCTAGAAGCAACATTTCGGCATAGTGGTCCCTTAGGGATCTTGGTATGAACTCTTCCTTAGGCTGGGGGATCTGCAAATGACCATTAGGTGTCGAAAGAGGCTCTGTAGAGACTGAAGGAGGTGGCTCGGGGATAGACATAGCGGGAGGCTTGTTGTACTAATGGGACCGAGTCTGAATATTGATATCTACGGTTATAGGTTGGTCAGAATTAATCATGATAATATGGTAAGCAGAGGTACCATATGAAAGAGGTTGAGTGGCCATCTGACCTTCAGGTGGTTGGGTAGCCACAAATCCTTGCAGAGGGAAAGGATTAGTAAACACAGCCGGCTGACAAGGCGCAGCACTGGGAGGGACGGAAGGGGAGGCTTGCTGTCCATGCAATGTTTCTTGAGACTCCCACATCTTCTTCATCTATGGTAAAAGAGGACAATCATGCATGTAATGACCATAAACACCACAACAAGAATAAGGCTTGTTCATGTGAACATGCCTGTCTTGCTTGGGCTGAGTGCTCTGTTGCTGGTTAGTAGTGTTAGGTGCATTATTTTGAGGATTAGGTCCAAGATTTATTTTGAGTGCCTTTCCTCTTCTTTTTTGAAGGAGGAGGATTAGTCACACCTTGCTGGGCATACACCTGCCCCTGGGGGCGCGGTGGCTACTGTTGCGGGGGTTGAGAAGGCAAGGGAGGAGGAGGTGCTAATGCTGGAGGAGCTAGAGCACTAGGCTGCAGATATGAATAATAAGGAGGTTGGGTAACATTGTGGTAAACAGGAGGTTGCGCAAAAGGAGGAGGCATGCCGTATCATGGATACATGCTACCGAGAGGGGGAAAAGTGCAGGAGGTGCTGGCCCCCCCTTGAGGAAAACCATAGCCCATGGGAGGTTGAGCGTATGGTTGAGAGAGAGCTCCAACGATACCGTCAGAGGCATGAGATTAACCCAGTGCATTGGCACCACCAGGTCTAGGAAGATCAGGTAGAACGGTATAAGCATAACCCCACTGAGCGTTGATCAGGTCATATTTTAACGCAATTTGGAGAGCGGCTTCTTCGGTTTGAGGGAAATGCGATGCGACATCTTTGCCAATAGGGGGCAAGAGAGATCTAAGGAACCAGTCCATGTAGACACGATCTTTGAAGGTAGGGGCTCGACATAGGCTCTTTCTTCTCCACCATTCCTGGACATGATTGGATAGGCAGGTCGCAGACAATTGACGGAAAGAAGTCAAAAGTTCGGTACTAGTGTCATAACGAAGAGGAAGCTGGAAATAAGACAGAAAATCTTGAGTAAGAGTTGCAAAGGTGGTATGAGAGGATGAGGCCTGATCAACATACCACTTAGAAGCTTCACCTGTAAGCGTACGTTAGAACAACCAAAGACTGACAGAGTCATCGATAATGGAGTTAGACGAACACCACATGTGGAAAGATCGAACATGATTTGTAGGATCTTCTCCAGCAAGACTTTCAAACTTGGGGATGTCAGAAGGGAGCTTGGTCGGGATATTATGCCAACTAGTGTCATGGTGTATTGGGTCATTGATCAACTGGTTAAAATAAGGAAAACTGAGGCATGCCATATAGGGGAACAAGGGAGCAACTGGAGTAGTTCTTGTTGCGGTCCCACTAGTAGTATTTCCAGCATTAGGGCTGGGGCTACCACCAACATTAGGTCCTGAACCAGACATGGCGAAGGTGACAGGAGGATAACCGGGAGCGGAATCAGAAGGAGAACCCAATGAACCAGAAGAGGGGTTGGAGTGCAGACTCGGTGGAGGACTAACTCGAATCCTACGCAGAGTAAGTCTTCCTACCAGAAAATGAGGATGATGTCCAAGAAGTCTCCAAGATAAATGTCTTGGTGGTGCAATGATAACGACAAAAACATGGCACAAAGGAAAAAGAGACTAATAAGGGCAAGGAGGCGCAAGGTCAACTGATTACAATGTCGAGACAAGGGCAGACAGGCGCAGGATCAATTGATTTCAATGTTTTAAAGTCTTTGCTTGGCAGTGTTAACCAAGCCCTTTTTCGATTAGGGTGTGTGTGCAAAGTGCGTAAATTTTAATTTTTAAACCCAGACATTTGTAGAGAAAAATAAAAAGTGTGTTGTATAACTGTAAATAAATCTGCAGATAACAGTATATGGAACTCAAATAACAAAAAATAAACAACTAATTATGCAATAATCTAAATCCAAGGAGGAGGGCCTCTCAACAACTAGTCTATAGGTGGGCAAAAAAATAGTCAAAACACGCTAAAATAGCTAATAGATCTAAGGTCGGAAGGGATAGGGATCTAAAGGTGAGATATGCTTGAAAGTGATGTAGAAAAATAGCAACAAATCAGAGGAAAAATTGTTGTAAATGAGGTGGCGAAAGGCTATCTCCTAGAGGGAAACGGAGTGGACCATAGAGGAAAACCAAAAAAAAAAAAAAAAGGTGATTTGGATGGATAAATAGCTAATCTGAAGTGGATTTGAAGGTGAGGTATCAGATCTGAAAAATGGTTGAACACTCTGAAAATTTCAGACAACCTGCAGCAGCTAAAAATCTTCCACAAAGTGTGGAGGGTACTAAAGCCCTAGGGGGCTAGGTTCCCACTTAGATGAGTAAAAAAAACAAGTATAGGTACAAAACGGGTGGAGACGGAGGTCAGACAACCATGAATAGAGGCCCAGACGAACCTAGAAAACTTTCAGAAAAACTCCCGCAAAAAAAGTGAGGTCGCAGTTTCTGACCTGTTTTCTCCAGAGGTCGCAGTTTTTGGGCTAGAAAGTGTGTCATGAAGCTCCAGGTCGCAGGTTTAGCACCAAAAAGTGTGACCTGCACTTTTGGCACTCTTGGCAGCAGATTTCAGCAGAATGTGTCATCTCAGCTGCGGCTGATGTCTGTCACCTGCGCAATAGGTCCGAAAACACATAGAAGTTAGAATTTTTACTGTTTTAGGGTATTATAGGTTAAAAACAACATCAATTAAAGAAAAAAAAGGAGGCTGAAGAGAAATCATAGGGTTTGAAATAGCTGGATATACATGGCTCAGAAAAACGACAGCGGTCGTAATCATAAACCCGTGTGGAGTCGCCAGTTGTTAGTATGAATCTTAATTGCAAGTGTACGAAAAAAGACCACTTTAGCTGTGCATAAAAAACAACCCTAACAACAAAAGATGGCTGCCAATATCTTTAGATCTGCAATTAGCCGATTAAGATAAATGCTGCAAAATTCTAGATCTATGCATCAAAAGACATTAAGCAGTAAATAAAACAACATTTACTCCATGCATCCAATAGACAAGACAAGAATATGTTGAATGGATTTTATATTAAAGGTACCTAGGAGGAAAACATAGAAGGATGTTACCAGTTCTCCTCAATGGGATGGGTTCTTGTAAGTCCTCAACACTTCAGATCTAAAATTCCTCTCTTTATGGTGTAGAAAACCCAGACAAAAATGGAACTCAAAGGGAGCTCATAACCAAAAGGATAGAAAAATATAACAATGATGGTAGATCAAAGTCAGACCAAAAGTATAGATCCAGAGTGATCATAGGCAACAAAAGGTGATGAATGAATGGAAAAACCCTTCTATTTATAGCAAATTATTGAGTTAGTCTAGATATTGGTGCATAATTAAAATGTTATTAACCAAATCAAGATCCAACTTTTATGGAATATTTTATTATTTTTGTTGGAGGGAAAAGGAATTTGACTTGGGTCAAATCCCTTTATTTGTAAATAATAAATAAATAAATGATTTATTTATCATTTTAAGGATGTGGTTGAGTAATAATTAAATATATAATGATTTATTTAACTATTTATGAGCGATTTAGTCAAATTTAACAAGGAATATTATTTAAATAAGGTTTAAATAATTACTCCTAGAAAATAATAAGATAAATAATAATTTATCTAATTAATTTTCCTATTTTGGGTTAAATATGACGAGGAATGTTAATTAAACTGTTGTTTAACTAATTATTCCTTGAGGAAAATAAAAAAATGTAGATTTATTTAATATTTCCTCATGGGGTTTCCTGTTTAGACCGTAAACAACTTAATAAACGTGTTTTACTAAGTTATTTTTCATAGTGAAAGAAATTTTACTTACGGTAAAATTGGTCTTACATGGTGTACTTAGGTCCATCTAATAGTAACAGGTTAGATGACCAAAAAATGGTGTAACATGCAGTTTTTTGGTCGTAATTTTTTATTTATTTAATCCTATGTTGGTGAACGGGGATTTCAGGGCGGCCCGGTGTGTTGGTGACCCAGTGCGTTTAAGGGCGACCCGGGCAGTGTTAGTTTTCGCGTGTTTTTTATGAGGTGCCAGTGCGGAAGTTATGTAAAGTACCGGTACTCTACACCATTACAATGCACTAGGCGGGTGTGTACGGAGCACACAATGTTCGATGTGCCAATTTTTTAACCACATCGGTGCTATGTCATCTTAAATGCACCGGTGTGTTTTGCGATGATAAGAGCATCGGACGAAATAAATCCGCAAAAATCTCCGCCCACCAACCTCCTCTAGGAACCTCCGCTAGAAACAGATTTCTAGGGTATTTTTATGAGGGGTTCCTCAAAAACATCCGCTAGAGGGTCTTTTCCTTGTAGTGAGGTGTTGGTTTTCTGGATCTTTCCATCAATGGAGTCACCAGGTGAAGGGTTCAGCCTTCATATGCATTTGATTCCTGTCCACCATCAGCAAACAGATCTAAAATTTTTCATTCTTTCCCACGGAAGATATGATCTTTTGATTCCCCAGTATGGTCACTAAAATGTTATCACTCGTATCGAACCTTAGGATGAAGAAGGCAATTATGAGGTAACCACAAACCACACTTAGCCAAGTAGCTAGCCCTAATAGGCAAGGAGAGGGCTCTCTCGGTAAGAATCAAAACCAAGATGACTGAGGAAAGAAGATATTAGGCTAGGTATAGTAGCTCAGGGTTTTGATTTTGATTGTATGGTGTTGTGTTGGATCAAAAGGAGAAAAACAGTCAGGGCAAGGGAAATTAGGTCAAAATTTGCAAGGTGTTCTATGGGGCAAGGTAGGTAGAGTGGTTTATCAATTTAGGATTTTGATGGTGCGATGATCAACACAGGTGAGGAACTAGAAAGAGCATGGTGCAATCATGGGTTCTTTCTAAACTGAAGAAATTACAGACTGTGAATATTTACCCAAAACAGAGCATAGAAGTTATGGATTCTGTTCATCAAACTTGAAAACATTCACTTAATATAAATGAAGTGATGTATGAAATAAAAAAAACATTCTAACAACTAAGCAAAAAAGGAGAAACTGAAACTAAACACCATACCACATGGATCCCATAAAAATACCTGCAAATTTGATTAATATTCCTGCTCAGAACTGGTACAAAATATGTTTTTTCAAAAGCCAAGCATCCAACTGAGTCCAATCATTACAATGACTGAAAAAATACATCATATAGACCTCAAAACCACTCTCCCCTGCTTCATGGGGTCGAATACATGAGATGAGGATTAGTTTCACCTAATGCCAAACAAGAAACTCAAGACTAGGAAGACCCAATAATTTGCCTCTAAAAGAGAGGAAACTAATTCATTTGACCTCTAGAGGACTCACCTAATGTATCTACCTTATATGAAAGTAAAAACATGAAATTTACATTCATCATGACCATTTACATCAGTAATCTCTTCATTTTCCAAAGTAAAAAGTCAAACTGGAGTGAAACTTCAAAATTTTTTGAAGACTGTGAAAAATGCATTTTTCTGGCAAATGCGCAGCATCCAAGAAGGAAAAATAGCCTATTTTGAAAGCTGGTTTTGAGTGCCTTCCCGGTGTCCAAATTGAGCTCACGATAGCTCATTGGACAGATATCTTAGTCTAGTTTCCAAAAATACCTCTAGTTTCCAAAAATGGTTCTCAGTTTCCCTATTAAAAAGTCAATCTCCCAAGACTGGTAAACGCGCAGTGACCAGGTCAAAAAGGAGGCATAAACATAAACATTTGGTAGTGTTTTTCACTTTTGAGGGACCAGTTCTACTCCAAATATTCTGAAACTTGCTAGGGTTGATGTATTCATCATTATGAACATGATGGTGGTGGAAATTTTTCATTTGGAGGCCCCAAAAAAGAGTGCAGCGTCCAGGTCGCTGTACGTTTGGCAGAATTTTTGCATGCCATAAAGACCCAAAAAACCAAAAATGAACTGAAGTGCCAGGTGTGCCAATATTCACCAAAATTGTGGGGGTAATTTCTTATCAAGTGCTTGAGGTATGAAGGGACACCTCATCAAGTATATATAACCTCTCTTTCTCCCCTTTCTTAGTCAAACTTTCAATTTTAGCATTGGCTCTTTTGAGCTTGGCCAATGCAATTCTCTCTTTCCGTGCATGAAGTTTGACTTTTGTCCTCAACAAGTCATTGTCCTTGTTTTCCTTCTCTAGAAACCTTTCCAAATGCATATTGGCTCTATCAAGCCATGATTCTGTGTCCTTGCTAATCTCTAGGGCAAGCAGCTCACTTGGTGTGAGCTGCTCTGCCAACTCAGCTTCTCTTTGTCTCTCAAGGGCTAGAGCTCTTTTCAGCCCTCTAGTCCTTGATCTCTGTCTTGGAGGCTGATCCTCCTCATCATCGATCTCACCAAATATTTCCTAAGTCTCCTCCAACAAGGCCTTAGCCTTTTCTTCATCTCTTTGTGCTTTGATGGTCCTTACCTCATTGATGATCTACTTGGTCTTCAACTATTCTTTTTCTTACTGAAGAAAATCAATCACATATTTTTCCCTTTCAAGATTAGCTTGAAGTTCACTAATATTTTCTTATTTGACTTTGATTGCTACACTGATGATTTTTCCCTCATATTCCTCATCTAGGTCAATTAACTGAAACTCATGCTCTGTTTCATGTTTGTCTTCGTGTTTATCAATGATTGGCTCTTTAGCCTTTTCCTTGCCTTTGTCCACCTATTTTGTTGATGAAGAATGCATGGCCCCTTTCACTCCAAGTGAAGCAAACATATGCCTATAGCCTCTCCGATAAATCTTGGGAAATGGCTCAACATCAGTCAAATTAGCCCAAATTGCCTCAATGTCCTCCTCACTGCTTGATGACTCTGAATCATGATGTGATGATGGTGAAGGGTTATAGAAAGGTGAAGAGGAAGGATCAACATGGGGTGAATGAAACTGACTTAGTGATGATGTATGAACAATAGGCTGAGAGGGGGGAGTAGATATGGGAGGATGAGATGATGAGGGGATACTCTGCTCATGTTGACTAGGTGCAGTAGTGAAAACTTCATTTTCTATGAATGTATCCCATGGAATGTTATTTTTCTCAAGATTATGCATGAATATCATCCTGATGAGGGAGTGGTGGAAAATACTCTACATTTGATGATTATAATCCCTCTTTTTTACAATGTATGCCATCTTGTCAATGCTACCGGAGAGATAGTAGGGTATGTGAAGCAATCTGACTCTAGTGAAGTTCATAAGGAGTCAGATATGATATGAATAGAGTCGAGAAAACCTCCCATCATAGGGGAAGTATTTCATGATTATTTTCATCATAGGGACATATCGGTCAAGAAGATGAGAGAAAGGGAAAATGGTCTTCTTGTCATCCTTGTATCTAGGCTTGAGATATGGTTCATAGTAGCTCTGATCAAGGTTTCCTTGTTTAAACCATTTCTCTCCCACATTAGGGATCCCTGTAGCAGCTGCAATGACATTAATAGACATGGTAAAAGCAACCCCAACAAGAGTGACCTTCCTATCATGAAGATTGGTAATGAACAACCTTGTCAACATAGGGTGATATTGGACCCTTTGCACTTTCTCACAAAATTCAAAACAACCAACACGTTTAAAACATCACACACTGAGGGGAGATGCCATGAGATATTTTGTGGTTGCTGGTTCATATCTGATGATTTTCCCTCCTTTATTACATGATTTCTTCTTTGGTGTTTGTTCCTCATTGACACTTCTATCTTCCCCTTCAGACATTATGGAATTGAAGGCTTGAAAACCGTAGGGTAAATGGAATGAGATGAAGGGAGTGAGAGGTGAAATGAATAGCTTAGGAAAAAGGAGGGAGTGAATGTAAATGAAAACCTAGGTCTACAAAAACCTTAGGATTTAACAGTGTTTATGATTGATATGTATTTAGGGACATGAATATGGATATGATGCATGAAAAATGGGAAGGAAATACAAACTAGGGTTTCATAGAAATAAGCACTTCAAATTTTTTATGAAACACCAAATATGTTAGAGGAGAGGTGTATTAGGGTTCAATTACTATTTTAAAGCCCTTTGAAGAAATTTGTGAGGAAATGAAACTTGCTGGAGGTTGTGAAACCCTTTGAAACCTTGTCTGAGCAAACACGCAGCATCCTGGAGGAACGCGCAGCGCCCGGGAAAACGCGTAGAGACCAAGGGTAAACGCGCAATGCCTGTGTTATTTGGTCATCAGTTTTCGAGCAAATGCGCAGCACCTGAGGGTAAACATGCAACATACATGTAAACGTGCAACGACCAAGGGTAAACATGCAACGTCCCTGAAATTTGACTCAAAATGCTTGAAAACTTGAAATTTCTCCTTTGCTGGAAACTCCTGATGGATGAATGAAGGTAATGACTTGCTTTGAACTATTTGAATGGATTTATAGCTTAGTGGTTTTTAATTTTCAATTTGAATTACCCACTTTTCCTATGTTTACTTTTCCCTTTGGACTTTGGCATTGATACTCTTAATCTTTCTGAATTTTTGGCATTTTGCAGTTTGATCAAGTCATGGAGTTTGGATTTCTTTGCTCCACTTAGGCCAGAAATGATTGCATTGATAGCTTGGGATGAATTTATTACATATGAGAACATAAAATTACATTTGGAAAAATAAAAATTAATTGCATATTGAATTTTATATCAAAATGACATTTTTATATAAAATCCATTAAACTCAAAAATTACAACTTTCGAAAATATGATAATTACATCATTTTGATCTTATTTAGTCCCTCTCATATATTTGCTAACCTGATCTGAAATGGAGCAGTGACCTTGAAAAATAAAATAAAAAAACCGAATGACCTAATGGGACTTCGAATAACCAGACTTCCATGGTTGACTTTAACTGAGACAAGATATGGTGAAATGAGATTTTCATAGGTGTTATAATGCTCAAGAAGACATGGAAGTGAGTCAGCAATGTGAATCTTTGAGGGAGAGTGAAGTTTTATTGAGGGAGGCTACCATCAATGAAACAATTTTTAGCATGACTTAATGGAATGATATAAAAATTTTAGAGTGAGACATATAAAATGATAATGAAATGAGTGATTTTGATGACTGATGGCATAATGCATATTCTGACGCTAACAAAATATATAGTCAATTGCACAAGTGACAATCTTCCAAAATATTCATTTTGTGTTTTATGCATTGAGAAAAAATATTATGATGAGTTCTAGGTAGCTAATTTAGAATTAATATTTACGTTTGTTCATGAATATTTATGCTAGGTAGTTTTCAATTAATATTTATGCTAGGTATTTTGAAATTAATATTTATGGTAGTTTGTAATTAATATTTAAGTAAGGTAGTTTTGGAATTCATCGATGATCTCTCTCTCTCTCTCTCTCTCTCTCTCTCAAAAACTAACCTCCTCTCCTCATTGGTGCATTATGTTTCTCATTTTTTCAAGTTTCTATTGCTAGGATTTCATTTTGTCCCTCCCTTGTAGGACTAGGTTTTCCAATTTCCTTCATTCCTAGCATTATGTTTTTAAATTTTCCTTTTCATAACACTATATTTTTCACTTTTTTAACTTTCTAGTGCTATATTGTTTCTCATCTACCTTGTTTTGTAGTGCTAATATTCCTCCTTATTTCCTTTTCCAGTGCTAGGAGTTCCAAATTTTCCCTTTTGTAGTGCTAGGCTTCCTGATTTCTCTTTATTCTAGTGTTGCGTTTTTCAATTAGACTTATTTCTAGCAGTAGGATTTGCAATTAGGCTATTTTCTAGTAACATTGATTTTTCAATTGTATCATTTTCCAATGCTATGAGTCTCCAAAAGTCCTCATTCCAACATTGATGAGTTTCACATTTGTTCCTTTTTCCGGTTCTAGGTTTTGAAATTGTCCTCCTTTTGAACTCTCCTCACTTTTTACTAAAAAATGGGTTTGCACCTCAAGGGATATGATCCCTCTCGACACTTCGTAGAACCAGAGTTAGATGGGTCTATATTGGTTTCTATTTATTTTCACTATTACATTTTCATATTATTAAACTCATTAAATCTATGCAGTTAGATTGATTTGTTAATATATTCAATGGAATCATTCCCATTAAGGGTATTTTTATTTTGATTATTATGAACGTGTAAGTTTTAAGTTGAGCCATATGAAAATCATGATTAGTTAACTAGCTAAGTTGTTTTTGTCTAGCTCTTTGTTGTCTTTGTTTTCCTATATTATATTTGTCAACATTTATATTGTTTAAATATTTGCGATAGTTGACTAATATTGTTTTATTGACTGTAATTGTCTAGTATGGTGCTCTTAGGGAATTCGTAAATGAGGAAGAGGTCGTTGTAGTACAAGCACCTGTTCAAGAACATGAAGCGAATATTCAGCCGGATTAAGCTAATTCTCCTATGAAAGAAGATAATGATGCCGATAACACATTGCATGAACATAGGATGAATAGATTGATCCAAGAAACATTTAATAACGTTGCAAGAAGGGATGATGATGATGACTCGTATGTTGGTGGTTATGATATACCTGTACTTGAGAGGGGAACTCAACCTCTTTATGAAGGCTCAGGAACATCTCTTCTCTCTGTTGTATTGCTTCTGGTCAACTTAAAGGTGGTGAATGGTTTTTCAAACACATGTGTGACACATCTCCTGAGGTATGTAATATATTTTGTGACATTTATTACATCATGACAAAGAAATTATTTTTTTCCTTTGTTTTAAATGCTAGTATGTCGGTCACCATTTGTAACATTATTTGGATGCAATATGTATATTTTTTTACATTAACCATCACTATTGATTTCTGATGTTTTAGATTGTTAGGTGAATTTTTGTTACCACCGTCAAATGTTTTACCTCGCACATACCGATATTTACATGCCATTATGAAAGATATTGGAATGGAGTATCAAGTTATTCATGCATGTCCTAATGATGATATTCTCTATTATAAAGAACATGCGTCGGAAGAAAAATTCCAAAAATGTGATGAGAGTATATAGAAAACCGATAAAGTAACAAAAAAGGTGCTTCTCAAGGTTCTTTGTTTTATTCCCATAATTCCACATCTACGACAATTTTTCAGGTGCAAAAGGATAGCACAATTTATGGTACCATGCAACGAAAATAAGTCAAGATGGTGTTCTTCGAATTCCTGCAGATGGATATACATTTACGAATATAGAGGAAACATGGACAAAGTTTAAAGAAGAAACTCGTAATCTTAAGCTTTCATCAGCAACTGACGGAGTCAATCCATTTGGATAGCTAAGATCTATTTAATCAGTGTGGCCTGTGTTTTTTTATCAACAATAACATTCCGCCTTGGATTTCAATAAAGAGGGAGCATATAATGTTGACAATGATTGTTCCATGTACTATTTTGTTTAGAATAAAAATATTCATTTACACAATAACATATCATGATTTTTCTTGTTTGTTTCATACTTATGTCTTATATTTTTGTGTTTACTCATATATGTTCAATCATGTCTTATAATTATGTCCTTTTTTTTTTCTACTAATATATCTGGGAATTATGTATTGTATGTTCAATCGATTAGGTAAGTACCAGGTCAAATATATGAGAGTATATATCGAGACTCTTATCAATGAGTTACTAGACTTTTGGAAGGGAATCACTATGTATGATATCTACAGACCAACAGATGCACTAAGGGAATTTGAATTCCATGCAATGCTTGTATGGAAAATTCACGATGCCCTAGGGCAAACACATTTTTGTGGTATATTATTAAATTACCATGCACTTTAATAGTGTTTACTAGTTTTATGAATTTAATTTCACGCATTGTTTTGTAAATAGTCCATTCATTATACATATTTCATTTAATAATTGAAATAAAAATTAATCCAACTCTTGTAGGTATTCAAACAAAGGGTAAATTTGATTTTCCAGTTTGTGGTCCTAAATTGAAATCTCATCGTTCAAGAAGCCTAGGAAAGGAGGTTTTTGATGAGTATAGGCACTTCCTCTCTAAGAACCATAGGTACCGAAGAACCGAAAAACATATTTTCAATGGGAAAGAAGAGACTGGATTAAGACCACAGAGAATGACACCTGGTCTATGGAAGTCGAAATATAATAAAATATCTCAAGATATGGATTAAATCATCGATATTTGTCTTTATACATGAAATTTTTGGATTATTTTATATTTTTATTGCATTTTATTTATTGCACTATTTGACAATTATTGTTGTTATAATATATTAAACTATGATTCGCCTTATAGGTGAGCAAGGGATTAATAACAGGGCACTACCATGAGGAATGAAAAGCTATCCTGAGCAATTTAGCAGGCTCCCCTACTATGAGCACGTAGAGTTTTTTCGTTTGTTTGATACAATGCACATCAGGAATAATCTAACAGAGACCTTATTGTAAATCTTAGATGGAGGAAGAGATAAAGAAAAGTTTGTCAAGATTTCTAATGACATTAAGGAGGCTAATCATGCAATGAAAAGTGCGATCCATTCAAATAGCGATAGAGACGGCCAAAATCTAAGCACCCTTCCATGGTTATTGACGGGTCAGAAAAGCAAGGATGTTAAAGAGGTTATTGAAAAAATTAAATTTCCCACTAGATTTTCTTCAAACATAAAGAATATCCTAACAAAGAAAGGTGAATTAGGTGGGGTAAAGACTCATGATTGGCATATATTCATTAAGGTAATTATTTTGGTGTGTATATTTGTACATTAATGGTGAAAAATCTTCTTATTATTTTTGTTTTATACTTATTTTAGAATAAATAATCATTGATTTTTTTTTTGTTACAGTATGTTCTACCTCTATCTCTCCCAAACAACTTTGACAAAAATGTCAAAAAATTTATATATGATCTTTGAAAACACATGAGATAAGTGGCGATTTATATGGAAAGTGTAATTTTTTAATAATTTTTTTTACATTAACTTATATTTGACTACATGTTTTTTACTTCTAATGTATTATATATCTTATTGTCGAAACTTGTGATATTTTTTGTTTCATTTGTAGATGGTTTTCATCCAAATAAATCAATCAAGAAGATATAAATTATTGGAGGAAACAAATTCCTCATCTAATGTGTGAAATGAAAAAGTGTCTACCTTCAACATTTTTCAATGCACAAGAACACTACCTTACACACCAAGTTGAGGAGATTGATAAGTGTGGACCTGTACATGCAAGATCAATGTTGATGTTTGAGAGGCACTTGAAATATTTGAAGGCTTTGGTCAGATAAAGAGCACGTCGTGAGGGTTCTACGGTAGAGGGATATATGGTATATAAAACCATGGTTTATATTAGTCAATATAGAAAAACAATAGGAAAAAGTATCAATGTATTGGATCGCATTTGGGATGTCAACTCCATGAAAAATTTTGAAGGGGAGCACCTATCGGGGAAAGGTACAATGAGGAAAGTGAGATGAAAGTATATAGTGGATATTGATAGTACATTTGGCTTTTTTTTTTAATGTATATCATACTTATTTATTTTTTATTCTTCATGCACAATCCAATATTATAGTGATATAATGTGTTAACTAATTATATATACGCATGTGAACTATTTTATTTTAATACAAATGCTCGAGAGTGGGATGCAATACGTTTATACATTGCAAACAATGTTGATTGAATGAAGGTATGGATTGAATGATGCAAACAAGATAATAGTGGTATGTTATCATGGTATGGTGTGTCTACACTGTGCAAAGAAGTTGAATGTAGTGGAGATACCAACATTACACAGAGGGAAATTGATTTAGCACATGGTTTAGTACATTACTAGGCAAGCATATAATTCACATATACTACTTATTTTTTTTACAATTATATTGATGCATATGGCACATTTTTTTATTAATTTTCAAAACTTCCAAGAACAAATATGTTTATCAATTAGTGACAATGTATTTTTTACGTGTTTTTCATATTGTAGTTGAAACACCGCAAGGCAATGTGGTGCAATGGCCGCAAATTTCACACCAAAAGGTTGGATGAAAAGAAGACAAATTAATATAGTGGGATAAATACAATATTTCAGGTAGAAAAATTTGCATCTAAAGGTGACATACATCCATAGGTATCTGCAAATCAATACTATGCGTATCTGGATGATATACTTGAGTGTGACTTTAAATCCTTCGAATTAGTTGTGTTCGATGTAAAATGGCACATGCTACAAATCAATGAACATGATCCTAACAGACTTTTTATTCAACATTCTAATGGATTTACCATGGTTAATACAAGGAATTTTGAGCCAGGCGCATAAGCCCTATGTTCTTCCAAGATAAAGCGAACAAGTATTTTATTCAAAGGTTCCAGGTAAAGAAGGTTGGTCCTATGCTGTTAGATATGATCCAAGATGAAGGCCGGTAAGTATAATGTAACAGAAGATGATGATATTGAAGAAGAAGATGATGTAGAGGAGCAAGGGCTTCATGCGTCATGTTAGCACTCAACCAGTTCTTCGAAGGCTGAAAAGGAGACTGACAAAGGTAACCACATACCTCTTCGACCTAATATCTAGACCTACTAGGCTGAGAGGGCTCTCTCAATGATATCACATCCAAGGATTGACTGTGACATGAAGGATATTAGGATAGATATGATAGGCTCCGGTAATTTTTGAGAGATTTAGGGTTTTATGCTGGATCAAGGATGAAACCAAGTAGCTAGGTCTAGGTATCAAAGGGTTTACAACTGCCAAGATATAAAGGAGCAAGGTAGAAGTGGGTCTATGATGGATTTAGGGTTTTTAGGTATAGTGGAGAGTCTAAAAAAGTAGAGGGATTTAATAAGCATGTTCATTCATGAATTCATTAAACTGAAAGCATAAAACACAAGATGAAATTTCCACATAAACAGAGCTAAATCAATAGAATTATGCCTATGAGTTGTAAGGAAATACACTGAAGATAAAACATATGAAAGAGGAAATATATCATTCAATATATACTATAACAAAGAAGATACATGATCATAAACTCACTTCACATGAATTCCTAGATAATAGCTGCAACTACATCCTTTGATTTCTGAAAATGAGAGTGAAAGTACAAGCTACAATATTACAATCCACTGATTTCCAACCAGTTAAATGACTTTGAAAATGATATATATAGACCCAAACAAAATCTCCCCTCTCTTAGGGGTCGAATCCATCAATTTTCGAGCTGATTACACGATAAGCTCAATAAAACCATAATCTCTAGTGGAGGTCAACCAATTCACCTCATCATAGGAAAATAGATACATTTGACCAAAATTACATTAACAAGAATTTATCTACCCAATTTCACTATTTAACAACTCAATTACACCTCATGACATAATCATTCATCAATTACATAGGTCAAAAAGTCAAACTAGGTCAGACAACTTGTAAAAATTGCCTTCTGGAGAAAGCGTAGCGAAATTAGGAGAAAGCGTAGAGAGATCAGGGAAAGTGTAGTGAGCTAAGGAAAATTGAATTTTGGAGGCCTTTCAGGTGTCCAAATTAGGATTTGAAGGTACCATTGGAAAGCTATGGATGTCTGCTACATGATAGGCTCATCAAGCACTCAAAAAGGTGGCTCATAGCCCTCAAAATCTTCCTTCTCCCAAGTGTTAGGGTCCTATAATAATAGGGATCATAATTTTTAATTGGCTATGTTAAGTCTTGTAATATTGTACATACCTTTTCATTTCTACAAATTTTTTCCATATTAAAAAATGAAAAGAGGGTATGTCCTAAAAGAATAATCAAAGGACCAAAAGAAAGAAAGATAAAAAAGATATAAAATATGAACCCCTTAAAAAGAAGCAAAAATAAATTCTGAAAGTGTTGCACATTAAAATGCCAGTACTCTTAGTTTATTTTACATTTTCAATTAAATTGTGTGTAGCTTGTTCAAAATGCCACAATTCATGATGATCATGATATCTAATCTTGATCATTCATGCCTTTAAATTTTATGTTATGATAGTTAGTGAATAAAGATCTAACCAAAGAATTTAATCTTGGCAGATTAGTAGTTAGGTAGAGAATAAAAATGAGCTCATAAGTTTAATTTGAGCCATTGGAAGATATAAGGTTAGAAATAAGTTAGTTTTCTTATCAAAAGAAAATAAAAGGGCTAGCAAGCTCAAATGCACCCAATAAAGGAAAGGAAAAATGTTAGCATGAATAAAAAGGTAGGTAGAACACTTTTCAAAAGTTATATAAGCATCATTATGCTTATCCCTTATCAAAAATATCTTTCTAACCCTTTCCCCTTGCTAAAAACCCTTTTTCCCTCTTCATTTCCTCTTTTCTAACCCCTTCCCCTTGCTAAATCCCTTTTCCCCTTTAAAAACCCCGTTCCCCTTGCTAAATCCCTTTTCCCCTTTGAAAATCCCCTTACCCCTTTAATAAAAATTTATGTTTCCATAAAAAACACAAAATACCTACTTTTCAAAAGTCTAAAGTGCAAAAATATTATCCCCTGACCCCACTTTAATTTAACCCCTCCGAATAATAGATTTCCTGAGTCCACCTCCTTTTAAAATACCCAACTTCGCCTACTGTCCGATCATCGTCAAGTAGATCGGACATCTCATGATCATTTTTGCACCCCTTGACGTTCAATGTGCGAAATGGGTGGTTTTATCCACCCGCTCCCTTGCCACATGACGCCTCCTGGTTTTATCGCACCCCCTCCTTCCCAAACCACAAAACACCCCATCACCTTGTGATAAACTACTGATTTCAAAATATAAAACCCCACTATTCATGCCATTGCGTAAGTCATCCCCATCTTCCTCACGATCTCATCACGCTCATTGATACCAACGACCCATACAACTTTTCGGCCCCCCTCTGCCATTCAAAGTTTATCACCAGGGTGGTGTTCGAAAAGGATTGTTTTCCAAAACCATTATGAACATATGTGTTAAGCTCATAGGAGTTCAGACCCCCCAAGCGCAAAACCATAAACCATCATACCCCCCCATGAAAACCACTTTCTAAATCCAGTCGTTTGAAACAATCATTTCCCTCCGCAAATAAGCCCGCTCACCTCCATGCAAACCATTTTTCTCATTAAAGGTTGTTTTATTTTTGATGTGCAGGGTATTAACGGAAACAGGAGATGGAGGAGCAACTTGATACTAGTTCCATCCTACTTACTCCAGACCCGTAAGATAGGAATTCGAAAAGGTCTAGAGAAGGAGTTGTCATGAAAAGAGCTTTTAGCCCAAGCAAAACAACTTCAAACTCTAGAAAATTTCTTTTACCTCCAGCGTGAGGTAAATCACATTTTCCTAAATAAGCCTACATTTTCCAAATATTCAGAGGCAAATGAGATTTACCGCAGGATGATGAAAACCAAAATCCCAGATGAAGAAACATGGGAGAAATGGTGCGATTTACTGTAAAGGGTGAAAGAAAAAGACAGAAGAAAGAATAGACAGATAAAAACAAGCAAAGAATCAGGGCCAGATATTAGTCAGTTGAAAGGTGTCACTATATTTTTTCACAAAAATATTTTATTTTCCTAAAATAAATCCTAGTTAGTTGATAGGATATTTTTTGTAATTTTTTGTATAAATACTACATCATTTGAAGTATCAAGTGTGGATTTCTGAATATTTCTGTCACTGATTGATCTCTTGCCTGAGGGTTATTGTACCAACTTCCAGTTAACAGATAGAACAAGTTATAAAGAAACTTCTTTATAGGATTCATGTGTTGAGCTATCTTAGTGAAGTATAAAATTTCAGTTGTTCATGTTCTCTTTCTAAGTATTCCATAAACTTATATGTGTTCTAAATTTGAATGATATAACAGGAGTATTACTGTTGAGATTCAACAAGATGATGAAGCTTAGTGAAAATCAGTCACCTTCACTAAGTGGGCCCATAGGCTATTTTTAGGTGTAAGTATATTTTTAGACATGGTGATCATATTTCAGAAGTTGCAAGATGCTATTTGTCGATGGTTGGTCAAGTTGGAAAAATAGATGAAATTCTATTTTTAAAATATTGGGCGAAGTCTATTTATAGATTGTCGATCTAAAAATAGAGGTGTCGATTATTATTAGCCCTTAATAATAATCAGACTCCAAATATCAACCTATTCTCTAGGAGCACTTAATTTCAGTGTACAGATTTGGAAAATCAGTGGGCTGAAGGAATTACATAATTCCTAGGGTTTACTGGTGGTTCATGCATGGAGGACTTAGTGAGAATTGAAGTGGCAAAGTTATGACAGAGTTGGAAGAGTAGTTCATGGAGTTGTTATTCAGTTTATCTCAGTTAAGTGAGTTAAACTCAGTTGAGCTAGTTGTATCTAGTCTAACTGAATGATACACTAGTGAGAGTGGAGTGAATTAATTAGTTAATTAATTCACAAATAATAACTCACTAATCAATTGAACAAATACAACAGTTAACTACAGTGCATGTCAGTTCCAGTGGAGACCCAGTGGAGAGATAGGTGAAAGGGTAAGATGGACTATCTGTTGTGACAATAGTGATGCATTCAATGCATCTGAAACACATTGATTCCAATGAGGTTTGCGCAGTCAAGGCAAGGCCAATTCGAATTCATTCAGGGGTCTTCTTCAGCAGGGATTGCATAGTGGAGGCAGGCTATCAGGTGGCAAGAAATCAGTGCATGGATTTGCAGATTTCTTCATGTTAGTGTGTGAAAATTGATTGTACTAAGTGCTTGATGTACTAATATTTGTATGAGATTGTTACATGATCTCCATGATACATAATATATCATAGTTGGGATTTTTAGCTTCAGGATTTCCCGTTAAGAAACTGTGTTATGTGGGATTGTTTTTATTTCTTCATGTGTTTGCAATTGAGTTTTAAATTTTCACAAAAGATTAACAATGGAAGGATTCTGTATTTAGCAAGAAGATAAATATTGTTAGATCAGGAGAATTTGGATATATACATGCATATGTTATATAATTTCTAAAATTACTGCATTATTTTCTTTAAAATTACACTCTTATTTTAACTATTATACATTTATATGTTTTCTTCTGATATCCAGTTTAGATAATTCTTAATTTCCCTTTGATACAGATTGAGTTTCTTCACCCTTCTTCATTATCTAGTTTAAGGAATTCTTAATTGCTCCTTGATCCCGATTGAAAAATCACTTCACCATTCAGCCTTGAGATTTGATATTGCTCACCTATCTTTCCCTGTGACACTTTATTTATAATTTGATTTTGTTCTGTTTTCAAAGTATATTGACTCCATAGCCCAATGGAAAATGGAAAAACACCTATTCATCTAATTCATTAATCACACCAACCAGTCAAAAACAATCCAAATTAAGCATACATAACTAGCCTAAAATCTATTAAATAAACAAAGTTAAATCATATAGAGAGAGCCCTCTCTGAGTTTGGGAAGGCTAGATCCTAAGCTCCAAAATAGGTTTGTAGTTACCATTGATATTTATTTTTAACGCTTGAACAACCTTTGGAAATTTCGGAGTGTTAACATAGTGGCGACGATATTGGGGAAAAATTTGTCCCTAGTTAAAATAAATCTTAAGGAAACAATTTTCCTCATTTTTCACATTAAGGTTTTAAAGGGTTGTTCAAATTTATCATAATAAGTTAAAATTCTAGCTTCTAAAATAACATATTATATAAGGGCTCATCCTGATCCATAACTTGCTACAATTGTTGATGATCCTGACATAATTTTAAGAAAACCTAAAATAGTAGAGAGTCAAGGAAGCAGTAGCGAGTTAATCAAAGAAAATTCACTTCCTAAGGAGTTATCAAGCATACATGATATTCAATTTGATCTATCATTTGAGCATTCTTTATTTCATACCAAATCTGAAAACTCAGTGCATGATATTGTAATAGACACCAATTTTATTCAATTTATTGAATCAAAGAAGGATACTATACAACTTGATTTAGATCAACAATCTCTAGATACTTTTAACAAACTTGATGTTTTAACCTCAACTTTGATAGAAGATATAGACGAAGCCCATTTTCAACAGTCAGTTGAACTAGCTTCCCTAATTGCTGCTACCCCTAAGCTCACTACAATATCTTCAGAAATTGTAAATGTAGCTTCATTTAGCTCAATCCCACCTATAATATCCACCACAATTCATTCCATAAAAACCATTCCTACCTAAACTTCCTCTCCAACCTAACATTTCATGTTCATCTTCAAGCACCACTAGTTTACCTCCTAGTCGAGCTAAAATATTAGCCATGTCAGCCAAATTTGCACCTTTGGCCATACATGCCCATTTACATGCCATGCCACAAGATTACCACAGTAAAAGTTTTCAGTTCGATGGTACTAGTCAGTATACTACTCAACATGTAAATAAAATGACCGATTATTTTGAGTTACATGAAGTTAATGAGGCCGACGTAAAAATGAGATTATTTGCACAAAAACTAGTAGGAGATGTTAAAAAAATGTTTAAATCTTTACTTGCTAACCATATTTCTGATTTAGATTCTTTCCACCAATTGTTTATAAATAGATGGGAAAGAAAGAAAAACCCTCTACAGATATTATCTGAATATGAGAACATTAGAATATCTCCTAACGAATTTGTTCAAGATTACTGTACTAGGTTTAACAACATTTACAATGCAATTCTAGTGAATATCAAATATCCACTAGGCTTGGCCCTAATTAAATTTCTGGATGGTTTTGATGCTAACATGTCCTATTAGTTAAGAGAAAGAAACCCTGCAACTTTAAAACAGATGTAGAATGATGAAGTTAGTGTAGAAGCTAACTTACTAGCTAAAAGAGCTAGGATGAGAAATGAGAGGAGAGTGACCATTAAGGAAGAACCTTCCACTTCAGATATTAAGATAAATAGTTTAGCCAAAAATGTAGAAAGAATAATGGATAGAATAGAGAACATGGAAAGAAAACCTTAGTGGGAAAATCAACAAGGTCCCCAAATTAGAAATCCCAACTTTAGGAAAAATCCTACTACTGGTAAATCAAGATAAGTTGTACCTGAATAACAGATTATACCATCTTTCCAGGAAACTTATGCTGAAATTTCACAACAACATGAAGAATACCAGGACACCCAGAAAAACTTGATGGGAGTAAACAATGAAGATGCCATTTTTCTTACCTAGGAAGAACAAGAGTTGTATATGTTGTAGCAATTACAACTAGAATCTGGATAATCCTTTGACTACAAACAAGGTTATGAATCTGCTATCTACGAAGTTCATAAACAATATAGCCTTAGAAGAAAAAAAAACACAGAGGTTCCTATTAAGAAATCAGTCCACACCCAAACTAAGGAAACAATAGAATCTCCTGTGAACAAATTTATACAAATTATTCCTAGAGAAACTCAGAATGCTTCCACCCCGAAGATTGTATAAATCACATCAACTAATACTCAAACCGTTCCAGACAAGGAAACTGAAAACAAAACAGTTGACATACAAATTGAATTACCAAGTGTCGATAAAGAAGACAAAAACACACAAACCACAATTGGTAAAGATGAAATGATTAAATTAGGAAAAACTCAAATGCCATTCAATATCAAAATTGAGATAGCCAAATTAAGAATACCAGTTCCTTTAACAAAGCTGGTGAAAAATGAATCATATAAGGCACACATTACTGAAACACTAAACATAGGTGAAGGCGAAGATGTTGTCAACCTCAATGATGATCAACCTGAGTTATTATTTTGTCCTGAAGTGGATGGAAAACATCAACAAGGGGGTGACCCTCCATTCTACATTAGCTTAAACATTCATGATAAAATCTTACATAATGCTATGTTGGATTCAGGATCATCTCATAACTTAATGCCTAAAGCAGTCATGGAAAAATTAAACTTAGACACCACCAGACCTTACAAAGACCTGTTCTCCTTTGAATCTAGTCAAGTCAAATGCCTTGGCCTAATAAAAGACCTGTGTGTAACTCTATTCTAGTGCCCAACAAAGAGTATCGTTATGGACATTGTAGTTGTTGATATCCCTCCCAAATATGGTATGTTATTATCTCACTCATGGGGAGCAAAATTATAGGGGTCACTACAATTAGACATGTCATATGCTACCATTTATATGTTTGGTCAGAAAAGGAAGCTATATAGAGAAAACTTGATGAAATTCATGGTAAGTAGGTCAGAAAGACCACATAATTACCCTATCTATTCCATGCATTATGATCTGGACTCATTTATCTTATGCAATTCAGACAATGAAAAAGATACAATTACATATGTAGAAGAGAAACACAAAGAATTCAATAGTGAAAATATAACACATGAATCTATGTGTTATTTATATTTTAATGGCTCTATAAATAGATTAGGAGCAGGAGCTAGAGTATGGATTTACAATTTAGAAAATGATGATTTAGAAGGACATGCTTACAGATTAAATTTCAAATGCACTAATAACATGGTAGAATACCAAGCATTAGTGCTAGGCCTTCAAATCGTAAGAAAAATTGGAGCTAAAAGAGATTCCATCATGGGAGACTCAAAATTCATTATAAAACAAGTCAAGGGAGAGTACATTACTAATAACCCTAGACTTCGGTGTTACAGAGAAACCATCCTAGATTTGATAAGATGTTTCCTTGAGACTGACTTTGTTGTCATTCCAAGAAAGAAGAATATGCAAGCGCATAGCTTAGCCACTTTTTCCAGCACATGTAGCTTAACCTTTTAGCCAAATCATTAGTACACGACTAAGGTAAGACATAGACCAACCATACCTGATAATTTAAAGTATTGGCAAATTTTTCACAAGACAAACAAATCCTTGATTTTATGATTTCTAAAGGAGAATTTCAAAATGGTAATATAGACACTGACTGTAAGTTAGATTATACCATGAATAATGAAATAGATGTAAATGATGTAAATAAGATATAACCAACTAGATTCACTGAACTAGAAATAGAAAAATTAGAAACAGTACAAATTGAGGAATTAATCATTGGTGAATCAAAATTTTTAAACCTCAAAGACAACATTTTTCCTAAGGGATTAACCCCACTAGAAGACCTCTTTGACTCCAATGATGTAGCTAGAAAACCTAAAATGGAGCCTCTAAGGTTAGATATAGAGGAATGCAACATAGGAACAATGGAAAATCCCAAGCTTATCAAGATATCTAAGACATTACCTCCAACTGAAAAGCCAAATTACATTAGCTTGTTTAAAGAGTTCCAAGATATCTTTGCCTGGAATTATGAAGAACTCAGGTCTTATGATACCAGCATTATCCAACATAAGATACCAATTAAAGAAAATCAGAAACCCTTTAAACAAAATCTAAGGAGAATTAACCCCATTCTTATGCCATCAATACAAAAATAAGTTAAAAGGATGTATGATGCTCAAATCATATCACCCATTAGATATTCTAATTGGGTCTCTAATTTAGTCTGCACTAGAAAGAAAACAGGAGAAATCAGACTCTGTGTTGATTTCAGAAACTTGAACAAAGTATCATTGAAGGATAACTATCCCCTCCCTAAAATGGACCACATTATCTAGAGGGTAGTAGGGTCATCCAGAATTTCATTACTTGATAAATTTTCTGGATACAACCAAATCCTAGTGCAACTTGAAGATCAAGCTAAGACTGCATTCACCACTCCTTAGGGAAATTTCATGTACTTGAAAATGCCCTTTGGACTGAAGAATGCTGGAGAAAATTTCCAAAGAGACATGGACATAGCCTTTGCAAAGGAAATCCATGAATTTTTAGTCATTTACCTAGATGATATCACAATGTTTTCCAAGTTATATAATGAAAAATTAAATCATCTAAGAAAAGTATTCATAAAATGCAAAAAGTTTGGCATATCCTTAAATCCTAAAAATTCACTTTTTGGATTAGAATAAGGAAAAATCCTGGGATAAATCATTTCAAAAGAGGGCATTAGAATTGATCCAACTAGAATAGAAGCAATCCTAAATAGCAGTCATCCTAGAAACATTAGAGAATTACAAGTATTTTTAGGAAAAATATTTTTTCTTAGAAGATTCATCCCTAACTTAGCAGAAATAATTAGAAATTTAAACATGTTAAAAAAGGATTCAATACTTAAGTGGAAAGTACAGGCTAAATAGTCTTTTGAAGTAGTCAAAGAAGCCCTTACTAAAACACCTGTCCTCGTAAGTCCTAATTTTAACAGATATTTCATAATTTTTTCATTTTCTTTAGAGCAGACCATTGCAACAATCTTGTTGCAAAAGAAAATTGAGGGCCTTGAACAACCCATTTCTTTCTTCAGTAAAACTTTGAGAGATGCAACACTAAAGTATAATATCATGGAAAAACAAGCTCTTTCTTTAGTGAAAGCCATAAAAGATTTCAGAGTATACATTCTATACTCTCACATAATAGCATATGTTCCAAACTCAGTTGTAAAGGAAATTCTAACTCAGAATGGGCCTGATGGAAAAAGAGGCAAATGGATTGACACAATACTAGAATATGAAATTGAGATCAAGCCTATAAAATTAATTAAAGGCTAAGGTTTGGCCAAACTCATGGCTGAATCGAACTGTCAAGCCTTAGACATAAATTTTAGTGCTACCATAGATGATCAGGAAGAGATGGTGACTCCAAAAATCAGTGAAGCTTTCATAGATTCACCCTGGTATGCAGACCTTACATTTGTTTTACTCAACCTACAAGCTCCTCCTGGTTTATCTAGAACCAAAAGTAGATTCTTAAAAATGAAAGCAATGAAATATTGTATCTTAGATAATGTTTTATTTAGGAAATATCATGGTGGTATATTATTAAATTGTTTATTAAAAGAAGAAGCTGACAAAGTCATGCAAGAATTTCATGTAGGATATTGTGGAGGCAACCTATACTGGAAAAAAACTGCAAACAAAATTTTGAGGGCAGGTTTTTACTGGCCCACTCTTTTGCAGATGTCTGAAAGTATGTGACCTCCTATCACAAATGTCAAATGTTTGAAGGGAAGAATAAACTCTTACCTTTACCTCTCAAACCTATCTCAGTAGAAATTCCACTTCAACAATGGGGTTTAGACTTCATTGGTGAAATTCACCCACCCTCCTCTGCCCAGCATAAATAGATATTGACAGCCACTGACTACTTTACCAAGTGGATAGAAGCCATACCTTCTAGAAAAGCCACAGACTCTGTCATTATTTCATTTCTTGAGAACAACATCCTTTCTAGACTTGGATTCCCACAAAATCTCATCAATGATAATGCTGTTGCCTTCAAATCCAAGAAAATGATAGATTTTTGTAACCGATACCATATCACCCTAGGCCATTCCATTACCTATTACCCTCAAGGTAATGGAATAACATAATCTTCAAACAAAAGCCTAGTCAACATCATCAAGAAGCTATTAGAGGATAAAAAGAAAACCTAGAATAAAAGGTTGGTGAATTCCCTATGGGAAGACATACTAACTACTAAGAAATCTATTGGTACATCTCCCCATCAATTGGTATATGGGATGGATGTTGTTTTTCCATATTCATTAGGAGTGCCAGTAATGACAATGATTCAAGAGCTACAAGTAGAACCAAATGACATCCAAAGGAGGATAAACAAAACAATTCATTTACAACAAACCCAGGAAGAAGTTTATATCAAATCCCAAGTAATTCAAGGAAAAATCAAGAAGATATTGATAAGAAAACTAAAGCAGATGATTTCTTCATAGGTGATCAAGTACTAAAATGGGATTCCAGAAGGGAAGACAAAGGAAAACATGGGAAATTTGACTTTCTCTGGAAATTCCCATACATTATTTATGGTTATAGAGGCAACGATGCCTTTTTCTTGAGAGAATTAAATGGAATAGAATTACCAGGTGGACGAGTCAATGGTCGAATGCTGAAGCACTATTTTTCACTGGATTAACCAATAGTTCAATTGTTGTATTTTACTCATTGTAAATACCATAGCAAAGTTTAGATTGGAGTGGATGATTATCTTATAAAGTTGAAGCCTGAAGAGGAAACCTTAAAGCTTTAAAAGATATAACATCATATGTTTGAATAAAGGAGATCATAGAAATTAGTTTCAAGCAAAGCAAAGCCAAAGTTCCAAGGCCATTGATGTGAAGGGTCTTGGCATATCACAAGGAGATGCCATCCCCAAGTGGAGCCACTGTTAGGGTCCTATAATAATAGGGATCATAATTTTGAAGTGGCTATGTTAAGTCTTGTAATATTGTACATACCTTTGCATTTCGGAAAATGTTTTCCATATTAAAAAATGAAAAGAGGGTATGTCCTAAAAGAATAATCAAAGGAGCAAAAGAAAGAAAGATAAAAAATATATAAAATATGAACCCCATAAAAAGAAGCAAAAATAAATTTTGAAAGTGTTGCACATTCAAATGCCACTACTCATAGTTTATTTTACTTTTGCAAATAAATTGTGTGTAGATTGTTCAAAATGCCACAAATCATGATCATAATCCAATCTAATCTTGATCATTCATTCCTTTAAATTTTATGTTATGATAGTTAGTGAATAAATATTTGGCCAAACCATTTAATCTTGGCAGATTAGTATTTAGGTAGAGAATAAAAATGAGCTCATAAGTTTAATCTGAGCCATTAGAATATATAATGTTAGAAATAAGTTAGTTTTCTTATCAAAAGAAAATAAAAGGGTCAGCAAGCTCAAATGCACCCAATAAAGGAAAGGAAAAATGTTAACATGAATAAAAGGGTAGGTAGAACACTTTTCAAAAGCTATATAAGTATCATTATGATTATCCCTTAACAAAAATATCTTTCTAACCCTTTCCCCTTGCTAAAAACCCTCTTCATTTCCCCTTTTCTAACCCCTTACCCTAGCTAAATCCATTTTCCCCTTTAAAAACCCCCTTCCCCTTGCTAAATCCCTTTTCCCCTTTGAAAACCCCCTTACCCCTTTAATAAAACTTTTTGTTTCCATATAAAAAAAATACCCACTTTTCAAAAGTCTAAAGCACAAAAATATTATTCCCCAACCCCACTTTAATTTAACCCCTTCGCATAATAGATTTCCCAACCCCACCTCCTTTAAAAATACCCAACTCCGCCTACCATCCAATCATCGTCGAGTAGGTCGAACGTCTCATGATCATTTTCACACCTGCCGACATTCAATGTTTAAAGCCAAGGGTGGGGGTACGAAATGGGTGGTTTATTCACCCACTCTCCTGCCACGCGGCGCCTCCTGGTTTTATCACACCCCCTCCTTGCCAAATCACAAAACACCCGGTCACCATGTGATAAACCACTGATTTCAAAAGTATAATATCCCACTATTCATGCTATTGCGTAAGTCATCCCCATATTCCTCATGATCTCATCACGCTCATTGATATCCAACAACCCATACAACTTTTTGGCCCCCCTCTGCCATCCGAATTTTATCACTAGGAGGGGGTCCGAAAAGGACTGTTTTCCAAAACCATTATGAACACATGTGTCGGCCTCACCGGAGTTCAGACACCCCAAGTGAAAAACCATAAACCACCATACCCCCCCGAAAACCATTTTCTAAATCTAGTCGTTTGAAATAATCGTTTCCCTCCACAAATAAGCCTGCTCACCTCCCTGCAAACCCTTTTTCTCATTACAGGTCATTTTATTATTGCTGTGCAGTTTATTAACGGAACCATGAAATCGAGGAGCATCTTGATACTAGTTCCATTCTTCTTACTCCAGACCCATAGGATAGGAATTTGAAAAGGTCTAGAGAAGGAGTTTTCATTAAGAGAGCCTTTAGCCCAAGGAAAACAACTTCAAACTCTAGAATTTTTTTTTTTGCCTCGAGTGTGAGGTAAATCACATTTTCTTAAATAAGCCTACATGTTCCATATATTCAGAGGCAGATGATATTTACAACAAGATGATGAAAAACAAAATCCCAGATTTTGAAACATAGGAGAAATTGTGTGATTTACTGTAAAGGGTGAAAGGAAAAGATAGATGAAAGAACAGACAGATAACAACAAGCAAAGAATTAAGGCCAGATATCAGTTAGTTGAAAGGTGTCACTATATTTTTGCATAAAAATATTTTATTTTCCTAAACTAAATCCTATTTAGTTGACAATATATTTTTTGTAATGTTTTGTATAAATACTTCATCATTCGAAGTATCAAGTGCGGATTTCAGAATATTTCCGTAGTTGACTGATCTCTTGCTTGAGGGTTATTGTACCAACTTCTAGTTGATAGACAGAACAAGTTATAATGAAACTTATTTACAGGATTCATGTGTTAAGCTATCTCAGTGAAGTATAAAATTTCTATTTTTTATGTTATCTTTCTAAGTATTCCATAAAATTATATGTGTTCTAAATTTAAATGAAATAAGAGGAGTATTACTGCAGAATTTGCTTAAAAATTACACTATGCTTTTAACTGTTATACATTTATATGTTTTCTTATGATACTCAGTTTAGATAATTCTTAATTGCCCTCTAATGTTGATTGAGTTTATTCACCCTTATTCATTATTTGGTTTAAGGAATTTTTAATTTCTCCTTGATCCCGATTGAAAAATAACTTCACCATTCAGCCTTGAGATCTAATATTGCTCACCTATCTTTCCCTGTGATACTTTATTTATAATTTGATTTTGTTCTGTTTTCAAAGTATATTGACTCCATAACCCAATGGAAAATGGAAAAGCACCTATTCATCTAATTCATTAATCACACCAACCAATCAAAACCAATCCAACCTAAGCATACATAACTAGCCTAAAATCTATTAAATAAACAAAGTTAAATCATATATAGAGAGCCCTCTTTGAGTTTAGGAAGGCTAGATCCTAAGCTCCAAATTAGGTTTGTAGTTACCTTTGATATTTATTTTTAACGCTTGAAAAACCTTTGGAAATTTCGGAGTGTTAACACCAAGAGTACTCAGAAAGCATAGAGTAGACTCCAAAATAGCGCAAAAAGATTATTTTTTGCATGTTCTTAGGCATTCTGACCCTTCAGAAGTGGATGACATGGCCCAACCACTGACTAGGATTGATGTAATAATAAAGAGGAATCCAAAAATGCTGATTTTTCCTCCAACGGATCCCCTCAACAAAAGCATAGCATGGCCCACGCTACACTTTTGCCAATATGACTGGTTTTCTGAATTTCCAATTTTGACCAAAATTTCTCAAAAAACAAAATTTGCTCCAAAAATCCTCAAAGTTGGTCTAAAGATGCCTCATAGGGTATGCTATGCCACTAGGGAAGCATCATCAAGTATCTCCAAGTTTTCCCTCTCCTTTTGACTTTTTAGGGTTTCCTCTAGTTTCACCTACTATTGTTTGACTTTGACATTGCAAATTTTATTTCTTGCATAGTAATGGTCAGCCATGTGTTTTTGCATCTTGTTATCCCTGTTGGCCTGGTCAAGGAGATTCTCCAAGTGATTATTGAATTTCTCAAGCCAAAAATCCCTGTTTTCATTGATTTCCATGGCTATCTTTTCTTCAAAACTTAGCTCTTCATCTGGTGGATTTTTCTCTCTTTCCTTTTGCATTGCTCTTCTGAGACCCATGGTCCTTGGCCTCTTCCTTGTCACCTAATTTTCATGCTTCTCTAAATCTTCAATGTCAACCACTGCTTTGCCTTTCACATTATGCATACTAGCCTCAAATTGATTTTTGTCTAAAGACAACTGTTTTTACTTCAACTGATTGTTTTCTTACTCTAGGAAGGAAATGCTGAAATTATCCCTTGCCAAGTTGTCGTTGAGATATTTGATATGAGAATCTTTGTCCTTGATGATCCTCTCTATGTTTTCATGCTCTTCACTAGCCTCCAAGTTTACTAAGTCAAAGTCATGCTGCTCATCATGCATTAGGGAAATTTTGAGGTCTAAAATGGGCCTCCTAAGGAAATTATAAAATAATAGTGGAAATAATAAAATAAGATTTGATTACATCACCAAATTTTAGAGGGAAAAAAGGAAAACTATTTTTTCAACTTGTATTTTCAACTTATCTCCCAAACAGTTTACTCAAATTTCAAGTGGGAGTACTCGTTGGATGCAAAATTTAATTCCTCATCAAAGGAGTACCCATGTTTCATACTTTTGATGGATCCTACTACACAAAAAATGAGAAATACATGAAAACATGATTGCAATCACGTTTTTTCATGTATTTCTCATTTTTCGTATAGCACGGTCCATCAAAAGTATGCAACATGAGTACTCCTTGGATGAGGAATTAAATTTTGCATCCAAAAAGTGCTCTCGCTGGCAATTTGAGTAAAATTTGTGTGAGATAAGTTGAAAATACAAGTTGAAAAAGTAGTTTTTATTATTTTATTATTTTTTAATATTTTAACCATTTTACTTAAAAAATGGTGAATCATCCCCCATGGTTGACATCATCATCTTGAATCCTATTGGTTCTTATCAAGTTTATTTTTGTTCTACATTTTTCTTAGGAGGCCCATTTTAGACCTCAAAATTCCCCTAATGCATAGATGTCTCATGTTGTGATGGTAATCCCTGCTCTGTTGATGTGGGCTTGGCCCCTTCCTCAATATGAGGAAAGCCTTATGCCTCTCTGGTATGTCTTAGTGACCTCAATATTCATCCTCACTGAAACTGTGCTAGGTGAGCCAACCTCAACATGTCTAGATGGTGCTAATGGCGCTGATGGAGAACTAGGGCTAGTAGGCCAGCTACTAGAAGAAAAAAAAACATATGCCTGCATGAACGTTTCCCAAGTGATTCTGTTTTTCTCAAGCTGGTGTAAAAAAATGATTTTGATCAGGAAATGGTGGAAGAGGCTGCTTTCAATACTACTCTGCTTATGTTGGACCTTTTCTACCACGTTTGTCAAACTTCTGTAGAGGTAATAAGGAAAATTGAGTGGATTTACCCTTGTGAAATGCATGAGAAGTCTGACATGATGCACATAGAGTCCATAAAATATTCCCTCATAGGTGAAATACTTCATGATTATCTTCATGAGTGGTGTATACTTCTCAAGGAGGTGCTCAATAGGAAAAATATTCTTCATGTGTTGTTGATGATGTCTTTTGAGATAGGGTTGATAATTTTGAAGGGATAGATCTTGGTTATTGAACCATTTTTCACCATGATTAGGTATCCATGTGGCCTCAACTACTATATCAGTTGATATAGTGAAATAACCCCTGCAATTATTACTTGGTCCCTTTTGAGTTGAGTGGAAAACAGTTTGGTCAATGTGGTATTGTACTTGACTCTCTCAACTGATTGACAAAAAGGAAGACACAATACTGATTGAAAAAAATTCCTGGACAATGGTGTAGAAATAATGTCAAGAGTGGTTAAGGGCTCATGTCTTATCACATGGCCTCCTTTTTTATAATATTTCTTCTCCTCCATTTGGTTGTTTGCAAGGGGCAAACCCCCGATAGGTCAAAACAGGGGAAGGGAGAAAAGGGATAGGATGAAGGAGTTAGGGAAGGGAGATGAGAGTGGGAAAAATTATGGAGATGGGCAGGGGTATTAGGGAGGTATAGGAAGTGAAATGGAGTGAAATGAGTGAAGGAAATGATCTAGGAATTTTTACACAGTCCTAGCTAGGAAAACTGCCCAAAATTGTAGAATTGGGATAGGGTTTAGGGTTTGGGACTTAGGAATTGGGAATGATGGGGTGTGAAAGCTATGTGAGATGATTTTGGGTGTCAGGGAGGGTAACAAGTCTGTGGGAGAGTGTGTTTTTCTTGAAAAAATTGAAAAGTATGGCTAGCCACTAAAATGCAACATGAAGGTCAATGGAAGTTTACACACTAAATTAATGAAATTGAGCCATGAGGAGGGGTTTTCTAAGATGTAACTTACTTTTCTACTGATGCTTGACACATTGAAAACCTTCATAAGCCTTGATAAATTGATTTTATGCCTCCAAGAGAGAAAACACAACGTTGGGAAGAAAGCGTAGCGTGGAGGGCAGAAAGCGTAACATGGCTGCTTTTGGCACCAAATTTGGAGTGTTTTTTACTTTAAATTGCCAAATTTTCACTTGGTGATGGATACGATCTCTTCTTCAATGAGTTGAATGAAAAAATGGGGCTGAATTGGCCTTTTATAGCTTGTAGTGGTCACTTTTCTTCATGTTAGTGGGATGGCCCACTACATGTTCTTTTCACTTTGCTTTGTAAACTTGTAGCTTTGACACTTTCTTTGCAGCTTTAGAAACATGATGAACTTATTACATATTGAAACATGAATTACATTCGAAATCAAAATTTATTGAACAAATTTACCTATTACCACTCCTCCATTGCCATATTTTATGCATGGAATGACAGATTTGGTGACTGAAACCCTAATGACCTAATGGAGAGAATGAACTGAATGAAATCATGATGATGATGACTGGAATGATGAATATGATCTTACAATGATGGTACACTCAGTTGAGTGATGACAAGGACCAACATGTGAAAATTTTGAAGACCAAACATACTATCCTGTGACCAAATTTTTACTTGAAGACCTAATGAAATGAAAAACAATTGATTTTGAGACCCTAACAAGACACGATAAGAGCCCATTTGATCACTAGTGAGAGGCTTTATAGATTTACACTAACATTTTGGTGCCATTTCCTTTCAGTGATATACATTCTATCTACCATTCTCTCCACAGTACTGATCAAAGTATCCAATTTGGCATCAGAGTATGTCGATGGTTCTTTCTTGATTGTCACCTTTCTTTCACCTTTGGTATTTGAATTTTTGAATGTAAAATTTGGTTCGACACTAACTGCGTTTTTCTGCATCTCCTCAAGTGTTGAAAGACTTCTTTCTGGAAACTGGTGTTATCACCAAATTTATCTTGATTGGCTACTCATCAATCAACTCAATGTAACTCTTTCAAACCACTTCTAACTGAAGATTAAACTCTTCAGTTTGAGAGGGCTCTCTCAAAGGGGGCTTATGATTTTGAATAAGGATAATACTAGATAGCTAACTCTATGGAATTGTAACTTGTTTTTGTATGATTGCAGGTTAAAAAATTAATACTTGCTACCATTGGGCTTAAGGAGTAAAAAATCAATAGTCTTAGTGACAATGGTTCTTCACATGGAAGCTGAGGCAGATAGAGGTTTTTAACAGAGATAATTCACACACATAACATAGGAAAACATCATCATTTCACCACTAAAGGAAGTCAGAGCATAATATTATGAATTATGAGTAATTAGAGATGAAATATAATACAAGTGATTAAAAATAAAGATATAGATCAATAACACATCAAAAACCTCATGAGAATCTCAGGTCTAGAAGTAGAATGTCACTTTGTATTACTGAAAATGGATAAAACATACAAGCAACAATTTGGTGTAATATTCTCCAACCCCTTTCTCTTCGATGTTTTGTCTATAAATGGACATCCTTTACAATGTAGATGATCTTCTTGGCTGGATAGATATTCGAAACTACTCTGACACCTATCATAACTGAAACCACTAACTTGAAATAGAAAAATGACAACTATCCTTAAAGAAAACAAAATCCTAATAGGACTCTATCTCCTATTTATTACATTTATTTATCCTATCAGTGAAATAGTAACATAATGGTTACATAATCAATGTCACATGCTCGAAAGAAAAATCACCAAGTTCACCACCACTTTACATCTTTAAAGCACCCCTAGATCTGTGGACCATAACCCTGCTTTTTAGGAATGGATGACCTTCTCTTTAAATGTTGTTTTGAGTGATGAGATGGCTATGTGGCACTCCTTTTGAGTCACAAATATTTTCTTATAAGGTCCACTGACATGCTGTAGGTCTTTAGGTAGCTGATGTGCTGTCAAAATGCTCAAAATTATTCAAAACTTACTCGCTACAAAAACAGGGCAGTTTTAGCCAGTTTCCTAGTGAGTTTTAGTAGCATAAGAAAAATGGATTTTCCATCTATATTTTTGATTTATTTAATGTTCCAACACCTTTATTATGTCATTACACCTTGCAAACCATTGATATCCCTCCATAAAACATGCAAAAACTAAGTTTTAAAGCAAAAAATCACCTACAGGAATTTTCGTAGCATATTTCTGGCCTTAAGCCTGAGGTACGCTACGAAACTGTGTAAAAAAGTAGAAAATTGTTGTTTTCAAGATTGTCTTCAAAATTGTTCTCCAGCTACAAAATTTTGGTTCTCTGCATGTTATGAACTTTTTCAAACACATTCCAACTTAATTTTTACTACTATGGTGTTTCCTCTTCATTCACAGTCAATTGAATAATGGGCTCGTCTACCACTGTCATCTTCAATCCTTTCTTTTCCAACTCCACATGAATAAAATCCAATTGCTCCTAGAAATCTTCGAATTTTTCGTTTAATGCCTTTTTTTTGGATTGCAAGTGCAAGTTTATCTTTTTTATGTGTTTGACTTCTCCTCTTGGTGGCTGAGTCCACTTAATCAACTTTTTTGTATTGTCCAAGGTTTTTTGAAACACTTGTGACTTGATCTTCCATATTTTCATCAATTGTTCAAACTCAACCTTCTCTGCTCTATGTTTGTTTGCCTCTTACTTCAAAACTTATATCTCATTACCTACCTCCTTTAACTGCTCTCTAAGGGTTTCAATTTATGATTTTTCAATATTTTTCTCTTTACCCTTTCTTTGTTTGATAACCAGTTCTTCTTTTGCAGGTGATGATAGATCTATGATGCTTGGTGGTTGAGCAGTTTCATTGAACTTCTCAGTCTCTTTGCTGCTTTCCATGACCTTCCTTGCATGTCTGGTCATTGGTTTCCTAGGTTGAAAAATGAAACCAACATCATCACCTGAAAAATATATCTTTTTAGTTGTCTTACCTTTCTTTAGCTTTCTTCCTCCATATTCAATGTCTTCAACTTGCACAATGGGTGATTCTTCAATGTCAATTGCATGCAATATGTCCTCTAAGTTTCCTTTAGCCACTGTCTGGCTCCTAGTGACTTTTTTGCCGCCTTGTTTGCTGACTATTTGCTTTTGCTTTTCAGGTGCTATTTTAGGCGCCACAATCTTCTGCAAAGGTTTTTCTTCCATGTTCATTGGTTCTGGAGGAGATGATTTATTTCCTTATTGAACTTCCTCTACCACAACTGGTGATGAAATGTTTCTAGGTTTGGAGGCTTTCTTAGGAGTGACAATATCAATTTCATAAAAACTCATGAATAAGAAGGAATTCCAATCTCTGTCTAATATCTTCAATTCCTCTAACACCAATAGCTTAATCAAACCATGTTGAAAAAGATAATTTTCATTTCCTTCTATTTTGATTTGAAATTTATCTGACATTTTCCCTAGACTTCTGTATAAATAAAAAGGCAAGTCAAGTGAACTCTTACCCACAAAATGTAGAAGAAGCCTGAGAGGATAGGATTAGACCATGTGAAACCTTCATTCACAAGTAAAATACTTTTGGATGATCATCATCATCTTTGAATAATTTTCCTTCATGAAACTCCTAGGAATAGCATTTGTTAGGTCAATTTCACTGTGTTCTAGTTTGATGAACTCTTTGCAATCCTGAATTGTGAATTTGATGCCTTTAAACCACTGTTCCCCTCCTTTAGGAATTCCTATTGCTGATGAGATGGTATCTGGTGTCACTGTAAGGTTCATAATTCCAAATTTTGAATCTGTTCCTGTGAAGCTAGTGGAAAAATCCTTGGAAACCTGTAGATGAAAGCCCTACAACCTCTGACAGAATTGCAAGTAACCAATTCTTTTGAAAACCTCCATGGCAGTTGGGTCTTCATTGAGTAAATTCATGTCCATGGGATCAAACCTGTGGCAATGAACACCTTTGTTTGTTTTCCTTCTTGCAGCCATGGGTGCTTTATATCTCACAGCCTCGCTTGCTTGATGACACCTGCAAAGTTCAAATCTACTAGCGACATGCTTGGCTCAATGAAGTAGCTCTCCAGAGATCGAATTACATGCAAAGTTAAGTGAAGTATATCAAAAGGCTAATTGGGGTAAGTTTTTATGGTTTAACTGAGAGCTCATGCTTTAATCATGACACATACATTCCTAAAAAGGAAATGATGACCTCAGACACGGTTAAGTACCTTTGAATTTATCATAAAAAACTTGAATGACCTCCATGCTAACTCCTCCAATCATAGAATGAAATTTCATAGCGAATTTGACAAGAAAGGCTAGAAAAAAAATTTCGTAGCGTAGTTAATTTAGCCTCTGACAGATTCGCTACAAAACTATTAGGCAGTTTCGTAGCGAAAACTGTTGTTTTGCTGTGTAAAACGCTATGAAATTTTGAAAAACTGACAAATGCGCCCTTTTTTATTTTAAATGCATGGTGAATGAAAATTGACACCATATGAGGACTAATGTGACATGAAATGACATAAATAGAGGTGACCATGAAAATTAGGTTAGGTTAAACATGTAAAAAATGAAATTTTCCTATACCAACTTGAAAAGGCTAAGGAAACCTTATCCTTCTGATGAGTGAACTATATGACCATGTCAAGTAATGTTTCAAAAATTTATGGGTGACAACAATTGGTATTCCATATCTAGATCAAAGGCATCTAGATAGTGCAAGAGAGCCAAACCTGGAGGAGGCTTGATATCATTGGGGATTGAGTTATATGGGCCTGTTAAAGCGAGCAGTCAAATCCTGAACAGAATCATTAGGATTTGTTTTTAAGTTGTCATATTCAGAAATAATGTGAAGTGGGTTCTTTTCCACTTCCCATGTAGCTATAAAGTCATCAATTAACTACTCCAGATTCACTATGGAATGGGCAGTCAAAGAACAGAACCATGTTTTTACATCCCCAGAGAAGCTTTGGGCAATGATCCTCATTTTTGCATCACCGACATCAATATATTATAAATCAATGAAATCAATGAATTTAAATAGGTGTTGTCTGGCACTAATCTCTGGGGTATCATCAAATAGAGGAAGTATTTTACCATAGCCCTTTGGTAAGGGTGCAATTTTACCAGGTAAAACTAGAGGTGCAAATCTCGCCATGAACCCTGTTGGGTGTGGTGTTGGAGTAACAATGGGAGGGGTAGATTGAAAAGGTTTATGAGGAGGAAATGATGTAGAAGGGATGGAAGAGGAGGAAACAATTGATTGAGATGGTGTAGGATTAAACAAGGACCCTTGTTGATATTGGATGATAAATTTCTCAGATGTATATTGGAGTTAGTTGGCTAATTTTTCAAGTCTATCAAACTGACTCTAGAATTTCATATCAAAATCTAATTCAGATTTGGATTCTTCAGATAATGTACTGTATTCAATATTTATAGAATAAAAAATTATTTGAGATAATGATGTAATTTCAGACAACCTAAAGGGATAAAACACTATTTCATACAAGTTTCCGACTTTGATCTAAACAGACATAATTCAAATTTCAGATCGAATGGAATATATTCAAGGGATAATATTTTTGCAGGTAATGATGTAGACCTTACCAATGAAGATGGAACTGAATGAATCTATGAGTGCTGATATCTCTACTTTCTGATGAGTTTCTCTATATCTTCAACTGAAGAAGCTGTATTTGGATCAGGATTCGATCTTGTGTATCTTTTCGAAGCCAAAATGTTCTTTGTTTTCTCCACCTCGTTTCTCTGCAATTTGCATCAGCCTTCACAAACACTAGGGCCTATCACCCACAAGCCTAGAATTTGATGAAAATTAATAGTACACCCAAGGAATATCTTTCACTTCGTTCCTTGGCAATGATGCTAGAATGTTAGCACTCCACCAGTACTCCAGAAGGCAATTTTTACAGGTTGTTTTACCTAGTTTGACTTTTTGACCTATGTAATTGATGAATGATGATGTCATGAGGTGTAATTGAGTTGGTAAACAGTGAAATAGTGTTTATACATGATTTTTAATGTAATTTTGGTAAAATTTATCTAGTTTCCTATGATGAGGTGAATTGGTTGACCTCCACTAGAGATTAGGGTTTTGTTGAGTTTATCATGTAATTAGCTCCACAACTGATGGATTCGACCCTTGAGAGAGGGGATATGATGTTTGAGTCTATATCTATCATTTTCAAAGTCATTTTACTGATTGGAAATCAGTGGATTATAATCTTGTAGCTTGTACTTTCACTCTCATTTTTCAGAAATCAAAGGATGCAGTTGCAGCTATTTTCTAGGAATTCATGCACAATGAGTTTATGACCATGTATCTTCTCCATTATAGCCTTTATTGAATGATATATCGTTCCTATTTCATATATTGTATCTTTAGTGTATTTCCTTACAGTTCATAGGCATAATTATATTGATTTAGCTCTGTTTATATGGAAATTTCATCTTGTGTTTTATTCTTCCAGTTTAATGAATTCATGAATGAACATGCCCATTAAATCCCTCTACCATTTTCAGACTATCCACTATACCTAAAAACCCTAAATCCATCATAGATCCACTTCTACCTTGCTCCTTTATATCTTTGCAGCTATAACCCTTTGATACCTTGACCTAGCTACTTGGTCTCATCCCCTATCTAGCCTAAAACCCTCAATATCTCAAAAACTACCAAAAAATATCATATCTAACCTAATATCCATGTCACAGTTAATCCTTGGCTGTGACATCATTGAGAGAGCCCTCTCAACCTAGTAGGGATAACTACTAGATCAAAGTGGTATGTGGTTATCTTTGCCAGTCTCCTTTTCAACTTTCGGACAGGGAAAATTTTAGGGGATAATATTCGCAGGTGGGCTAATTTTCCATGCTTTTTCCAAAAAAAAAGATTCGCCAATTTCTCTATTTTTGAAAATTGATTCACCCAAATTTTATAGTATAAAATTATTTTACCCTAAAAATTGCCAAAAAATTATATATAGTAATATAAAATAATTAGAAACCCAAATATTTTTACAAAAATATCATCAAAAAATTTACAATTTACATATTGGGGACTAGTAATATTCGCCAAGTTTTCTAAACTTTTAGATAAATTTCCATCCTTGAAATTTTCCCTGCCTTTGAAGAACTAGTGGAGTGCTAACATGTCAGATGAATACATTGAAGAAGTTCAAGGATATGTTAATTCAAACAATGTTTTGGATGAACTATATGATATTGAAAATACGTCGGATAAAGAACTTGAAGAGGTCAAACCAAATGTGGGAGAGGATGTTCTAGATGATGATATAGATGATGATGATCATGATGCTGAAATGGCCAATCATTTGAACATGAATTCTGAATAGGATGATACAGATGATGAGTTGGATGAAGAATAACATTAATGATATCAAAATTTTGAAATGTACGAGGTATGTATTTATATGTTTTTATTTGGTTTGTTCTCTTTCATTTAAATTCAATAGTAAAGAACTTTGTCTAATATATTCTTATGGAAATTTGTTTTAACTTGATCTTCATATGGAAAATCATTGAGCTATAGTTTAGAGGAAACAATGCAATAGAAGAACTAGTGAATGAAAAAATTAAGCTATATATAAAATATAACTATATATAAAATTAAACACACACACACACACACACACACACACATATATATAGATTAAATAACCAATATTAAAAAAAAAAAAAAATCAAAAAACAAAAAATACTTCTAATTCCTGCACGCTGTCAGGCGTAATAAACAACCTAACATTTAATTTTCAATATGGGAGTTCGTAAAATTAGAGGCGTAGAACTAGAAATTCCAGAGAAGGGCCTCAACAACCTGCACTAGTTAATACAATGACACCACACCATTCCAGTAACTGGAATAAAAAGAAAGTACTTTACAAAATGAATAAAAGGAAATCTCAAGCTACTGAAAAAAAATCCTAATTACCGAAGTAAATGTTAAGTCCCTATATTAATAGTGTAGTCCCTTATTATGTTAGTGTAGCCCCACTTATTGTTATTGTTGTACCCCTGTAACCCCCATATTGTTATTATTGTGCCCTTACATTATTATTGTTAGGTCGGCTAGGATTACATTGTGGTCGCACTAGGAATATATTATGGCCCCATGGACTCCTATATATAGAAGGAGGTTTTGTTAATTTGTATCATCCAAGAATTGTTCATTTATGTAATGTATTGGAGGTTGTCCCCTCGAAGTGGCTCATTTATAAGGCGTTTATATCTCTTTTCTTCTCTTTTTGGAGTTGGTTACACAACATTTGGTATCAGAGCTTTGGATTCTAGGGTTTCGCTGCTCCAAACAGGTCATCGTGGCATTTTCGCTATAACTCTTTTTCTACGAAATTTCAGACACTGAAATTTTTAGGGTGCGAAGCTGAAATCCTAAGGACAATTTGCTAAAAATTTCAGAGCTTGGTTCACAATATTTTCAGAGATATCATCTGTGGAAGTTAGGTCTTTTTTCAAGCTCCTAAACAGGTCATCGTGGAATTTTTGCTATAAATTTTTTTCTATGAAGGTTCAGAATCTGAAATTATATGGTACGAAGCTGAAATCATAAGGAAATTTGTCAAAAAATTTCAGATCTTGGTTCACAATATTTTTGGAGATATGATCTGTGGAAGGTAGTGCTTTTTCAGGCTCCTGAATTTCATCTCAAATAGGTGATCGTGGGAAAAGTTCAATAACTCTCTCTCTGGGCATTGGATTGGAGTGTCGTAAAAAGTGGTCACAAGTACACAGAATTTAGTTTCTTGGCTATAAATTTTAGAGACAAAGGATGAAACAATGACATGTGGCAAGTCGTACAAATTCGCTCTACTGAACCAATCCATAATTAGGTCATTGTGGGAGATTGGACACAACTTTTTCTTGGAGAATCCAAATCAGGTCAGACCTGTGGCATTCAAAAGATAATTTAGAGGGCTACTTCAGTGCTGAATTTCAGATATATAAGAGCTGAAATCGTAGAGATAATACAATTTCAATATCTAGCTCCTCAAAAGAAAGAGAAAGGTGTGTATCTGGTTTTTAAAATTTCACAACGTGTGTTTGAAAAAGAAATTGAAGTGATTCCAAGTGCATATTTTAGAATTTTTATCAGTATTGGGTTCTATAATGCCTCCAAAAAATAATTCCATACCCATTAATCCCTCAAAAATCTATCCTATGACGCATGAAGAGGAAGAGTTGCAGTATGAGATATCAAAATTACGGTACCAAGTGCAACAAGTTTCAATCTTACGAAGAGCAATTGAAGATGAAATAGATGGTTTAAAAGCAGAAATGGAGGCTAAGTTGGATGTTTTGAAGGATCAAATAATAGCAAATATGGATGATAAATTAATGGAAGATCACATCGAGCATCAACAACAAGTTCTCCAACTCTCAAAGGATAACCCAACTTTGGTGCAGAATCTAATGAAACAACAGAAAGATCAACATCACATCGAAAGAAGTTATGAAGCAGTCATAGAAACAAGAAATCGACAAGTACGATCAATTTCAGAGTATCTCAGCAAGTGGAAGAACTTTCCTGTAGAATATTTCACATGGGAGGATAAGAATTTTATACAGAAGCATCAAGAAATAATCAAGCGTTGAGGACAACACTTGTTTGAAGGAGAGGGGCATGTTAAGTCCCTATATTAATTGTGTAGTCCCTTATTATGTTAGTGTAGCCCCACTTATTGTTATTGTTGTACCCCTGTAACCCCCATATTGTTATTATTGTGCCCTTACATTATTATTGTTAGGTCGGCTAGGATTACATTGTGTAGCCCCACTAGGATTATATTGTGGCCCCATGGACTCCTATATATAGAAGGAGGTTTTGTTAATTTGTATCATCCAAGAATTGTTCATTTATGTAATGTATTGGAGGTTGCCCCCTCGAAGTGGCTCATTTATAAGGCATTGATATCTTTTTTCTTCTATTTTTGGAGCTGGTTACACAATAGTAAAATTCTATGTTTATCTTCAGTATAGTTGTTGACATATTAACAATTGGGCCCTTGAAGAGGTTTTCCTTCCTGCACTAAGCTGTTATTCCTGTACTCCTGCAATTTTCTTGCACTAGTACAGGCACAAGGATTATGTGATAGAAGTATCTTTTACACTTATACTGGAGATTTATGTCTTTATGCAAGGGTTATGAACTAGAGCACTCTATTCATATATTAGGATATTGGTTCCTATACTGGAATAGAGGTTCCTGCACCAAGTTTTCCAATTACTTTCAGGAAAAATTAAAGAGTGTGCTAACTATGAAAATAATTTGCAACAACGAACAAAAATCTGAAATAACTTCCATAAACAAAAGAATGCTTCAAAAAAACTGAACTTCGAAATGAAAATAGACTTTGAAATAAAAATGAACTTCAGAAGCTAAAGCACACTTTATTCAATCAAGGAAATCTTTCATGTAGTCAAATAAATCATCTAAGTATGACAATAGCTTTATCCCTATAATAGTTACCTACATAAATCAGATCTTCCTTTTAATATTTTTAACTCAGAAAGGTTCACTTTAATAATTCAAAATGAGTTTTAATCCTGTCCTTAAAAGTGTAAAGTGAAGGTACAGATCAATGCATTGTAACATCTTTCATTCCTTAATTACCAAAGCATCTTTAATCCCTAATATTTTAACCCTTTATATTAAAAATAATTCTATCTGATAATGAACACTCACTTGCAGAAATGTATTGAATCTCTATGAAAGAAAGGAATGAAAAAGCTTTGTTGTGATGAATCAAAAAAATCAAGTTGCAAAATTGTAAATGCACTAGTGCAGGAATAACGTGCTTGCACGATCCACACAGAAGTACACTAAGATTTGGAAAAGGAATTTACTGAAGGTAAATCAAACTTAATTAACATTCACACCACAGATCCATCACACATTGACTATCAATGAAACATAACCAGAACTCTTGTGAAAGAATGAAACATAAGCCCAATCCACACTTTGCATTTAAATGAAATCAACACACACCTTTGACCAAATGAAAGTGAAAGGGAGAACGAGCTGGGTTGGATGGGCCCTAGCCAACCAGCTCATTTCTCATTTTAGGAAATTTGAAACTTCAGCACTTAGTGACGCATCATTAAAGAATTAAGATGCAGTATGAAAATAACATGGCACGACTCCTTTGTATTAATTTCAAATAAGCAAATATACATTATGAGTTCAAGTCTAGCTAGAATGAGGGCGACAACAACAAAATCAAAATTTCACCAGAGTTACAGTAGCATTGCTATCGCCCCCCAATTCCTATCTGAAATCTACATTTTATATAACCCTTAGGCCTGTGGCCATAACAAAATTACATACAGTCATTCCAATCCAAGCCTTTCAGCTGAAACAAAATAAAATAGCATTAATAAATAAGCCTACGACTGTAACAAAGTGTTAATCCAATCGTTGGCCAAAGACCTAATATCGACCATATCCCTGACTTTCCTGCGCTCCGAGTCCAACTCGAGATGACCGCAGCTGAACAAGACAAATTGGAACGAGATGCCTGTGTTAGGTAGTGAACTATCATAGGAGTTTAGGAGCGACCGGCTCCCAATGGTGCAGGTATCTAGGTGCACTCGATCATGCCAATGAAACGATTAATACATTTTCCTCTCAAATAATTTAGGGGAGAAAGTATTAGTTTCAAAAAATATTAAAGGCATCAAATCTATTAAAATGATTAATTAATTTATTTGTAAACCTTAAATATAAAATATAAAGCTATTGCAGGAATAGACATGATTTTTGGAATAATGCAGGAATAAAGAGGTTTAAGGTTGTGGTTTTGAAGTAGGAAGGGGGTCAAAATGAAACATTTTAGCCTACCAACATCCTCCCATCCCTAAGTTGTTGTGTATCCTCACACAACCTTTACCTGATGCAAAAAATTAGAACAAGGAGCCTCCCTTCAATCCTGAACTTGTATGTTGATCCCTAATTTCTTTATCTTCATCTTCTTACCTCGAGCCTTCTTGAATCGCTTGGTCACCTTTTTAAGACGTTTAAAGAAACTTGAGGCCCAAAAATTCCATATCTTGACTTGTCTTTTCTGCTCCTTGACTTCTTCTTCCAATTCTGTAATGTATTGATTCTACACTATATCCTTCTCCTTCATGGCTTGGTTTAATGCTTCTAAGCCATAAACTCACTGCTCAAGCTCTTATATCCAACTGTTCAAATGGAGGGTGGAATTTTTTGTTCCCAACTCTTCCGGTGTAAGCATATTTTCTGCAATTTATTATAAACATGTGCCATCATTACCAGGGTAAAAATTATCTTGGCCACCTAGTTCCTGCATTTCATCAAGGGCTTCAATTCCCATAGCTTCAATGTCACCAAGGGTCTTGGCACTCAGGACTTCCATGTAAACAAGGGTCTCAGTGCCCTACACGTCCATCTTACCAGGGGCTTAAGTACCCTGTGCATCCATCTCACCAAGGGTTTCAGTACCCTGCACTTCAAAATTATTGAGGGCTTTAATATCCTGTGCCTCATCATCTACCTGACCCTCTGTCGGGTATCTACTTGCACTCGGTGTTATTTTTATCTTCTTTATGTTATGAAGGAAGGGCGACAAGGGTATGTCGTCCTCCTTCTTTGCATAGCCTTCATTGACCACTGTATGAGCTGCTGCCTCAACGAGAACCGAGAGGTTATGATCACTTGGTGAAGTAGGTGGTGAAGTTTCCAACAATATCGGGGAGGTCGACTGAGTATGACCCACCCCCAAAGAGGCGGCCCTTTTCTTAGTTGAGTTCCTGGTTGCTATTTTTACTAAGGACCGATTTTCTTTGACAGAGCGCTCCTCTGCATGCACCATTCTTTCCTTGCTTTTTGTCTCGATATGGCACGGGGTCAGAATCTTTGCTTTTCCTTTCTTTCTTGCATTCTTTTTTCTAGACGAATTCCCTACACCTCGTCTTTGAAACTCTTCAAAAATTCTTTCCAGGTCACATTTTTGACCTCTAGCTCCTTCTTAACTAAAATTGCGATCATCCGGTGATGATACAACTTGCATGCAGCCTAACTTGACTTCCCTCTCTAAACACCTTTCACCATTTTCTCCAAGCTCCTCAAAAAATAATAGGGGAAATTGATGAGTTTTCTCGACTCAAAATGCAACAACAAAAGTATATGATACAGGAAAGTTAACAAATAACGAACCTCACAGGTAAGAAAATTATGCAATATGTAAAGGAGGTATTTCCATTTCCCAAGCATAGCGCTGCGTGGAAGCCCTTTTTTCCAGTCCACCTTTAGCTTCCGGTTGACCATGAATCAATGCCACCGCTTCTTCTCAATATTCTCCTTCTTAAACCATTGTTCACCTAATGTTGCTAAGCTTGTAGCCTGAGATATGGATTCTTATGTGACCAAAAATTCTAGTGAGCCTATCTTGGCTCTACTTCCATCAAATTTCCTTGCGAATTCCAGTGCCACGACCATATAAAATCCCTCAATTTTTTGTAGAAACGGGAAAAACCCGGATTCCTACAATATTGCAAGACAATTTCTATACTCATCCATTTGCTCTATTTCCTTCACTGATAATGGTTTGGTCATTACGAGTGCCATTTATGTTTTAATTCACCCCAAATCTCTGTCTAAACCTCAAAAAAATATCACAATCAAGAATTCAAAGGGTCTGCTGAGAGATTTATGATGGTAGAGAAATCCATCCACCACCCTATCAGCCATCTTCCATTCAATCACACTCCATCATTAAAATAACACCTTCGGGACGGATGCATGCACGTATCAATCCAAGTACAGGTAGGAAATGATGATTGGAAAAGGTGAAGGTTTAGGCGGTGACGCAGTGTAATGGTCATGTATGATCAGATTATGAGGTAAGCCATCATTGACAGGTGATGATTTTTTTTTCAAAACGAGGTAAGTATTGGATTTTGGGTGAATTTTAGTATCCCACGTTCACTTCATGATTCACATAAGGTGTACTCATTACTCATTAAAAATATGAGATTTCATAACCTAAAATATCTTTTACTTAAATGATTTCTCCTAAATTAGTAAATGATAAAACAGTGTTTTAACCATAATCCAAATTATTAGATTCCATGGTCTATCGGTGGTGTAGTCATTCTGTCTACAAAAGAATTATGAAACAAAGATAAACTTTCCAGTGTGCATTTTTTCACCAGGTGTTCCTACACTATATTAAACATTCTTGCACTAAGACCATGTGTTTTCACATTCAGGCATGCTCAACGGTGTGGATATTTAAACTGAACGTGCCTTCACTAATCATGCTTGCACTGAACCTGCCTGCACTTAAACATGCCTACACCTGAACACACATTTCTGCGCTAGATAAAAAAAAGTGTATGATGGAATCTTTATTTGTTTAAATCGATTTCACGAAGATATAACACAAAGGCTACCATGGGAATACTAAGTTGCAAGGATGGTGTTATTTAATTGAATAAAATAGCCAACTTATTAAAATTTCCATAAACATTTCTGGGGCATCCTCGATCAAAAGTTTCACTTTAATATCCTCATTGTAAATATGAGTGACACGTTTTGAAATCCATGGTGTTAAAAGTAGTCATAATAATACTTTCCCATAGTGATTGTCTTACCATTATCCACATATAGTTGAAGCTCATATTTTTTAGGCAAGGCGTGGCACCTGCACTAATGGTCCCACATCCATAAAAACAAATTATTCCAAAAATACAGAACTTGAAGGCATAACACCAGAAGGATCTTAAAGCCATTCTCAAAAAGATATGATAATGAATTCAGGAAGAAAAAAACAACCAAGTAAATAATAATGTGAAGTTAACTTTAATACCACGTGCATTTCTCTATTTCCAGCAGGCACCAATAGCCTCGACATGGATGCCTTTTAACCCACGAAATGCTTGTGTTCCGACTATTAGATATAGATTCATAGTTGTTTTAAGGAATTTACATTTGTTTGAAATTAATTGAAGGCCACTATCCTAGTTTGGTAACCAGCTAACAACAGTTCCATTCACAAGAACTAACAAGATATAACAAGTCGGCTCGTGATGAGACCTCTTATCTTCCAGATTTTCAACTGAAAGCCATTACCTTGGCTTGCTGAATAGTGCGGTAATTTCATTTTCGTTAGGAACCATGATCATGGTAGGTCGACTCTTAATGAGACCTCATATACATCAATTAATCTATCTTATATAATTTTTTTTTATTATAATCAACCTTAAATAGGTATCTTAAAAGTTTGGGAGGCGATTCTGATCCTTAAGAGTACGAGATGGCGTGAATTTTTTTTAATTACTAATATTTACTTGTTGGTCCTTCTACAATGAAAACTAATTTTAAATAAAACATCTTAGATAATAACTAAAAATTCCTCAAATTGATCATGCCAGGGTTCTTGTGAAAACTTATTATAGTTTTGTAGGTGTGGTCCACCATAGGAAGATTCTTATCATTACCTTCAAACAGGGTCTTAAATTTTTTTTTTCTTGATGATAGTTATTGGTCAATAATCAAAGTCACTTTATAAAATATGAGGCATTAAGAGTAAATTTCTTCTGAAGGGTCTACCCACGAGAGTGCATAATTATAGAAATTTCAAAAGTTTTACTTTAGGGAATCACAATTTCAAGAGTGTTGTTATGCAATTTTATTTCAGATGGCATCTTTATTCATTACCCTACCCTATTTTAAAGAGAGGAAGATCCATTTTAAGTGTAGGTGTACTTCTAATGTATCCATGTATGCAAAATAATGCTAAATATAATCACACTTATTTTTAAAGAATAAACCTTGATACATACCAAAGTGTGAGAAACCAATTGCTTTGATTGATATGGTACCAAGAGTTTCCAGTTAATGAGGGAATAGGGTGTGCTAACAATTGTTTGGAACCTGGATTCAATAGGATCCACATATTGAACATTCTCCAACTCATACAAATCTTCCACAACTTGATGTTTTCTCTCTTCAGATTGGCAAGGATGGTTAAGGGAAATTTTAGGGTTTTCTTCTCGGTGAGCTTCAACAATGGTTTTCGAACAAGTTCCAATCACAAATTGCTCCTCTAATGGCTTATAGATTAAAGTTTCTTCCCGAGTTAAATTTTTTGTGGTAATAGGGGAAGTTTCTAAATTCACTCCTCTCCACTCTCTAAAAGATATGACATTACATTCAGTAGGGGAGTGAGTAAGAAAAATAGGTGTTTTAAATTGATGTGAAACTTGATTCTCAAAATTAGGATTTTGTTGCACAAATGATTGGGACCACAGAGAAGGATAACATGGTGATGCATTGGACACAAATTAAATTTGTTGTGGCTCAGGTAATGGAGTTTGCATGGGGAATTTCCCTAGAGAGGAGGCTCCTGACCATCCTTGAGGATGTGGGAATATATGGCTCGAGGAAGAGGTCCAATGTGGCCATAAGGTGGCATATTGAATTAGAGGAGGATTATAAGTATTCCATAAAACAGTAGGGTTATAGATCTGCTGAGGAACCTATTGAGTATAATAAATATTATTCCAAGTATTGAATGATGGCGAGTTTTGAGTTATACCTGGTTATCGATTTATTTCCTTACTTGATTCCTTAAATACTTGTTGTAACTCTAGAAGTGATGGGAAATTTATTGAGTGATCCTCCTTGCACTTCTTCTGTTCTTCCTGTAAATCATCCAATTGTAAATTTAGAGAAGAATTTGTAACTCCTATTTTTGTAGCAGATTAATTGAAAATAAAGTTCTCGATAATTCTTACCGATATTGGATATTCCTCTTGAATACTTAATGCATAATTCATAAACATCATCGTATGGTAAGTGAAAAACATCACCCGCTCCTATAAAATTTAAAGGTTCTAAAAAATCATCTTTAATTCCTTTGAGTAAGAGTGTTTTTAAGGTCTCTTTTTCCAAATTATTTTTATGTTTTGATTTTGAAGGTTGTATCGAAATCGCTCAACATAGTCCTCCAAAATTTCATTTTCCCCTTGTTTTATTCCAAAAATATCTTCATTGTCCTAGCAGTAGTCTTGGTATTTATTCAAGAATACATTCGTCATGTCTTCCCATGTTTGAATGCAGTTCCCTCCAAGGCTCATGAACCATTGGAGAGATGATGATTTTAGATTAAGAGGAAACAATTTCAACCTTTGAGAATGAGTACAATAGCCATATCCTCTACAAATTACTTCAAACTCAAATAAGGATGTATATGGATCTTCATTTTCCAAACCATAGAATTTTGGTAGTGCAGATGGGGGAATACTATGCATTTGTGCTACTCCTGGATCTTTGATAGGGAATTCAAAAGTAACAATGTTTGCCATTTCTTACCAAATGAAAAGAGGTTCTCCATGTACTACTTTGAGACTCCTTCTTCGAATTTTATTGCCAATTTATTAGTGAAATAGGTGCATTGGATGATTGATATTAGCCTTAAAACTCCTCATTGAAAAATGCCTTGAAATACCATTTCTCTGTTTTTAACAAGCTAGTTGGTATATCGTGTTAGCATGTGGTTGAATAGATTGGGGGGGTTCTTACAACACCCAAGAAATGAAAAACCTTAAAAATAATGCAGGAAAGAGACAAATTCAAAGAATAAATTCTAAGGAAATAAAATTTGCAAGAAAAAGTACGTAAATAGCAAACCAAAATGCAACAGGTTACCAAGGTCAATCCCCTAGGCGCCTCCTCGAAAATGACGCCAAAATTTCGGGCGTAATAACAACACCTAACATTTAATTTTCAATCTAGGAGTTTGTAAACTTAGAGGCACATCACTGGAAATGCCAGAGAAGGACCTCAACAACCTACATAAGTTAATACATTGACACCACACCATTCTAGAAACTGGAATGAAAATAAATTACTTTGCAAAATAAATAAAAGGAACTCTCAATATGCCACAAAAAATCCTAATTACTGAAGTAAAATTCTATGTCTATCTTCGCTATAGTTGTTGACAGATTAACAATTGGGCCCTTGAAGAGATTTGCCTTCTTTAAGGATTTTCCTTCCTGCACTAAGCTGTTATTCATGTACTCCTGCAATCTACTTGCACTAGTATATGCACAAGGATTATGTGCTGGAAGTATCTTTTACATTAATACTGGAGATTTATGTCTTTATGCAAGGGCTCTCAACCTTAGGACTAGAGCACTTTGTTCTTGTATCAGGATATTGGTTCCTGTACCAAAACAGAGGTTCCTGCACCAAGTTTTCCAATTACTTTCAGGAAAAATTAAAGAGTGTTCTAGCTATGAAAATAATTTTCAAAGAAAAATATAACTCTAAAATAACTTCCACAAACAAATGAATTATTCAAAAAAACTGAACTTCAAAATTAAAATAGACTTTGAAATAAAAATGAAATTCAGAAGCCAAAGCACACTTTCTTCAATCAAGGAACTCTTTCATGTAGTCAAATAAATCATCTAAGCATGACAACAGGCTTTATCCCTGTAATAGTTACCTACATAAATCAGATCTACCTTTTAATCTTTTTAACTCAGAAAGGTTCACTTTAATAATTCAAAATGAGTTTTAATCCTTTCCTTTAAAGTGTAAAGTGCAGGTATAGATCAATGCCTTGTAACAACGTTCATTCCTTTATTACCAAAGCATATTTAATCCATAAGATTTTAACTCTTTATATTAAAATTACTTTTATCTGATAATGAACACTCACTTGCAGAAATGTATCGAATCTCTGTGAAAGAAAGGAATGAAAAAGCCTTTCTATGATGAACCAAAAAAATCAAGTTGCAAAATTGTAAATGCACTAGTGTAGGGATAACATGCTTGCACGATCCAGACAGAAGAAAACTAATATTTGGAAAAGGAAATTACCGAAGGTAAGTCAAACTTAATTAACATTCACACCACAAATCCGTCACGCATTGAATATCAATGAAGCAGAACAAAAACTCTTGTGAAATAATGAAGCATAAGCTGAATCCACACTTTGAAATTAAATGAAATCAACACACACCTTTGATGAAATGAAAGTGAAAGGGAGAACGAGTTGGGTTGGCTGGGCCCTAGCCAACCAGCTCGTTTCTTGTTTTAGGAAAATTTAAACTTTAGAACTCAGTGACGCATCAATAAATAATTAAGACGCAGGATGAGAATAACATCGCACAACTCCTTTGTATTAATTTCAAATCAGAAAATATAAATTATGAGTTCGAGTCCAGCCCAGAACGAGGGCGACAAAAACAACATCAAAATTTCACTAGAGTTACAGTAGCATTGCTATCTCCCCCCAATTCCTATATGAAATCTACATTTTATACAACCGTTAGGCCTGCGGACATAACAAAATTACATACTGTCGTTCCAATCAAAGCCTTTCGGCTGAAACAAAATAACAGTAACGTTACAAAATAAGCCTATGGATGTAACAAAGTGCTAATCCAATCTTTGGTCGGCGACCTAATCTCAACCATATCCACGAATTTCCTCTACTCCGAGTCAAACTCTAGATGACTGCAATTGAACAATACAAATTGGAACGAGATGCCCGCGTTAGGTAGCGAGCTGTCACGAGAGTTTAGGAGCGAGTGGTTGCTTATGGTGCAAGAATTTACCTACACTTGACCATGCTGATGAAACGATTAATAAATTTGCCTCTCAAATACTTTAGGGGAGAAATTATTAGTTGAAAAAAATATTTAAGGCATAAAATCTATTAAAATGATTAATTAAGTGCTTTGTAAACCTTAAATATGAAATATAAAGCTAGTGTAGGAATAGACATGATTCTTGGAATAGTGCAGGAATAAGGAGGTTTGCGAGGATAAAACAAAGGTTTAAGGTTGTGCTTTTGAAGTAGGAATGGGGTCAAAATGAATAATTTCAGCCTACCAACATGTGCTATGAATTCTTCCCAACCCCACACCCTTCCCCTCATCCCATTAACTCATCACATGCGCTGGCCTAGTCTCCCTACACTCAACACAAATACCCCACTAAAACCCCACTCACCCAGTATCATCGCATTACAAACACTTACACACTAGAGGACTCATTGCATACGATGACCATGCTTCATCCACAGGTGATGGTGATGGTTCTTCATACACATGTGATGATGCTTTATCCAGCCACTTAGAAGAACCCAATATATATTTGACGAGTGGCCATGGTAAGTTTCATTACTTATTTAAACTGTATATGTGGCAACTGCAACACAAAATCCATGCTTATGTGTTACTGTTCAAGCAGGGGTAGAGGAAAAACTAAATATTTTTCATGTAAATATTTCCTAATGGGTGTTACCAAACTCCACAAACACTTTCCCTAACCAGAGGATCCTCTTGTGCAATCCGCAATAGATATAATTTCGACCTTAATTAGTTTACAACGATTTTTCCAAAATATCTTTCATAACCCCATTCATTAGAATATTATTTTAGGATTTCTCCATATTTTGGAGCAATTTATTTGGGAGGAAACTGGGGCACATAGTGAGAATCACCATCCAATATGGATATAATAGGGGTCATGTCAAAGGAAAATCTATTTCACTATTTCACTATTTCAGGCCAAGCATGAGAGAAAAATCTTGGTTCTGAAAGAGGCTACAGTGGAGTAAGAGCCACAAATTTCCAAGAAATTATCCACACTGTTAAAGAAAGAGTACGTCTCACTCTTGGATTTAGAGGAGATTTACAGAGATGACTGGTATCTAGACAGTGGTGCCACATGCCATATGACAAGGGAGTGTGATCTATTTCAGCCACTTGGCTCAGTAGCTACTGGATGCTTGGTGAGGTGTGGCATCCACACTCAAGGAATAATTAGTACAAGAGAGGTTTCAATTTTATTTGTGTTAGCATTAGGATGGACTGTAGCCTTTCATCATGTTCTATATATTCCTCATCTGAGAGTGAATGTGCTCTTTGTTTTAGCCTTGGAGGATATAGCCTGTTTTATCCTTGGAGGATAAGGGCTACACAGTTGAGTTCAGAGGAGATTTAGTACAATTATGGCCAGAGAAAGTTGTGTATGCTAAGGAATCCATCATATTAGGGATCAAAGAGGGACAATTGTACCGATTATGGGGTCAAACTCTAGTTCGAGAGGGACATAGAGCTAGTTATGCAACATTTTTGAGGAGGCAAAGGGACCGCCTTAGCAGACACACTTGGTGGGATTGGACTCAGTTGGAAGAGATGGGATACTTGGATGACTTCAACAGATATTTAGCTGGTATCCATAGCACATATGAGGTCGAGTTTCCAGATTCATATGGAGTAGGTTGCTCTAGTTTAGAGGGAGCAGGATTTTGAAAAATTTATGAAAAATGATTTAAAATATTTTTTTTATTCTACTCTCATTGATCAAAAGTGATATTATTAATATGTTTAACATGTAGCTCCAATCCAATTTTATGAAAGTTGGTTTCATTAATTTTCACTTGAGAATGTCATGGTTACATCAATCCACCTCCCAATTTGTTTATATCAAGTGTTATCAATTTAGATGTATATATGGTAGCATATTTTTTTTAGCATGGTCACAATTTTTCTGAAGGACATATTTACAAAACCTTAAAAAGCGAGGATACTACCAATGTTGAGATCCTCTCTTACATGAAACTATATATGAAGTTTTCCCTTATATGAAATTTGGGTATATAGCTGCAAATGTTTCCATTACAAAAGCATTTAATGACAAGGATACAATGCACATAATTGATTTTCAAAATTTTCATGGAAGCCACGTAATAATGACTCAATCATATGAAGAAGGTGGATCACCTTGTATTAGAGTTTACTCAAGGTCAAAAAATACACTTACTTGGCCAAGGATTATCAAATATTATTAAAATATATCAAGCTCATTTTGAATTTCATGCTCTACATGTGTTGTAGCCTAATGTTAATGTCGATATGCTTGATATTCAACATGGGGTAGCATTGGCTGTAAATTTATTTTTACATTTCCATCATATAACTAATTAGAGTAAGAGTACAAGAACCATCAATATTCAATTTTAGGCTTGTGTACCATAGAATGATATGCATATTCAAAGATATTTCACTCACAACTAATTGTCCAACAATCCTAGAGCACTCACATCGGTTCTCTTAGAGACATAGCAAGTTACCACAACGAGAAATTTTATATTTCTTTCAAACTTGTTGAATATCCCTTTACACAAAAAAATTCCAACAAGATTAAGAGGCTGAGAACCTATCAAAAATGGGATTGCAGATGATGGTGGGTACCCTACACTATGTTCACACCATTGCTCGTCGAGAGGTGGACCGGGGACACATACAATTACCATGACTGTCATTACTCCTCCTTTTTTGTTTATGCTTCATATCTAGTTTCTTTTCTGTTATATGGTGGATGTTGGACAATGAGTTATCTCAGATGTAAGACTCATGAACATTACTATATTTTGGATCCTTGTCACATGTGCTACTTATGAACTATATGATGATTGTATGTTTCTATTACTTTCGCCTTCCATTTGATTTATTTGTTTATCTCTCTATACTATCAGAGGGGTGGTTAGTGATTACACCACTCTGAAAGTATGTATATGGCACAAGAAATGTTGAATATGATGGCATATGTAGAATGCATGTAAAATATTTTTCTATCTTTAATAAAACAATTTGTTTTTTCTTCTTGAAAAAAAGAGCTAACTGCTCTTCCTCTTCGAATGAGGAAAAAAAGATCGAAATTTAGAATTTATATCCCTAAATAGTCTATAACCAACTACCAACTATTTTATCAACAAGGTGACAAGGGGAAGGCACCAGCCCCAAACCCATCCACAGATGCTCCTGAGGAAGTGCTTACTGAAGATAATTTTTATATGTTGATCAATCCAATCCAAACAGTCAAGAGGCTTCTCGTAAAATTAAACAAGAGTCTCAGTTTTTTAATTACGATTGAGCCATGGACATAAGATATAAGAGACCAAATTAGAATGGTGATGAACCAAATCCATCAACATGGGTTAAGAAACTCATTTAATTATCCCATTTATTTATTTCTTATTTTAATTTTGCTCATCCTTCATAAAAACACTCTTTATTTTACATGGTTTTTTGAGGGAGTTTGATACTCATGGTGAGACTATGGGGGTCAACGTTGGTAGCAACACCTTTTCTCCGCTTGTGAGTGACACACCGAACACACTGACCATTAATAAAACTCCTGAACATGGTGACATTCCATTATCTACACCCACTGAACAACACATAAAAGGATGTTTACATGATGTAGACCATGATTCCATCACATCTAGTCAAGCAAGATTTCCTCAGTCTAATCATGTTACTAGCACGGGAAAACTACCAGTTACATTCTTGGTAGATGATGACCATGTTCCAATGAAATTAGAAAAGCTTCTAGGTATTTAATAAGTGTTTTACATATTAAGTATGATCTAATTGAAATTTACGTATAGAGTTCCATTATTTTCAAGTAATGATAATATCGTTTTGCGAGAAAAAATACCTTCTATATGCGCTTGAATGAGGCAAACTTGAAACTCTTTGGGCCCACCATTCACACAAGGTGGAATTTTTAAAATTCAAAGTTTAAGGAAGAACCTATCAATAGGTTGGTTAGCATGTTTGGAGATGGTACCTTCAACAAAAGTGGAGTTACCATGAAGGAAAACCTATATTTAAAATATCAGCAAGACCAATATATGGTTCATTTGCAAAATAACCCTAAGTATGAGCACCCTCCAGTGATTTTAGAAAGTGAGTGGAAAGCCCTCGTGGAAGATGCAAAAGAGAAAAAACTTTGAAAAGAAGGTAAGACACCACTCGGACCAGGAAGGTATGAGGCACTTTTATTAATGTAATTATGATTCTTTCTCATCAATATTGTGACATGTAATTAATCTTATCAATACTGCAAATACGGGCTCCCAGATACATATAAAACCATGAATTCGATAATAAAAAACATGCTCAACATCATCTTGGCCCTGGGGGTTACTCAAAACTGGATGCAAAAATTGTAAGTATATATAAAAAAATTGCATTTAGAATTTATATTCTTAATAAATTTAATTTAATATTGCAGAAGAAAAAAAAATCATGTTGCCATGCAAAATTGAAGGGAAAAAAATTCAATGAAACTCCCACAGAGGAAGACCTCAATATTTCTTACAAGCACGAATATCAAGACGTTGTTGAACGTTGGAAAAGAACGGGGTCTTCACATACCAGTTATGATCCCCCACCTGAGACTGAGGTAAATAAAAGCGACGAAGAGAATTTATAAAGTAATACTTGTATACAATCTATTGGTTTTTATTTTTGGCCATAAGTAATGTGATTGATTATAAAAAGTAGACAGACAGTGTAAATGATGATGTCCCAAGCAATGATGGAAGACATGAGCCTACTGACAGAGGAGTGCAAATTGAAACTGATGTTCAACTCGATTATGGAGGTATTTGATGTGAATTATAATTTTTTTTAGAATAGATTACAATTAGAAATATTTAAATGAAAATGGTGTATTAATTATAAATATTTTTGGTTCTACTCTAGAGCATGTATGTGATGAGGCCAGATAAGAGGAGAAACCTATGGTCACATCCGAAATTATCCCGCTTCCCTCTACTACCGAAGCAGGTAACACACACTCTAATACATGTTTATTAATAAAACATTTGTATTAATAATTACTATAAATAAGAATTTATCATTTTATTCTTATTGCAGTTGATGCTCTACCACCCTTACAGTAGCATAGACATTTTACCAGGTTAGGAGCAAGACATCTTACAACTGAAGGGGATGACGTCCTTGCTTCATACATGAAAAATTACAAGAAATCGAAGAATAATTGATTGTACTTCTAATTTAATTAGAACGAACTTGTTTCAAATTATGTATAGCATACAATTTAATATAAATCATATTGAGATCAAATATTTTTTAAACTCTACGAATGAATGAATAAATGTTTACTATATATTTCTTTATTTATGACATATCTTAATATATTTCTTTCAAATATTTCCTAGTAGATATATTGGTTACTGGGGAATTGAGAGTGATGTGATGGGGGGGAGGGGCCATGAGAGCTTCCACCTTCACATGGTTGGACCTGTTCAGTAGATAATAAATTAATATTTGGACAATCTTGGAGTAAAAATCTGAGATCCAACAGAGAAACAAAAAGGTCAATTTTGACTTTGTTGTTGCTTCTTCGAGTGAAGGGAGGTTTGCTCCAAGATTAAACTACAAGAATAATTTATTCTTGAAACTAAGAGGAGCTCATTGAGGTAATCATGCACTCAAGTTTTTTTAATTATTTATTGGTGCAATTAAATTTAATAATTGGTCAAATTTAATCTAAGTTTTCCTCATTGGTCTCATGAATATGTGTAGGATAATCTATGCCAATTTGGATGTTGAAGAGGAACAACTATCGGAAGAAAATATCTCAAAAATGTCACATTACATTTAGCATATACACAATAGGTCCTGAATAAACAATCATTAGAGAACTTTCGAGGTCTAAAATGTGCCTCCTAAGAAAAATTTACAACCAAAATAAAATTTATAAGAATCATTAGGATTCAAGATGACGATGTCAACCATGGGTGATGATTCACCATTTTTGGGGTAAAAAAGTAGAAAATATTAAAAAATATTAAAATAATAAAACTATTTTTCCAACTTATCTCCCTAAGTTTTTACTCAAATTTCAAGCGGGAGTACTCATTAGATGCAAAATTTTAATTCCTCATCCAAGGAGTACCCATGTTTCATACTTTCAATGGACCATGCTACTCAAAAATTAAGAAATACATGAAAAAACATGATTGCAATAACATTTTTTTATGTATTTCTCATTTTTTTGTAGTAGGGTCCTTTGAAAGTATGCAACATGGGTACTCCTTGGATTAAGAATCAAATTATGCATCCAAAAAGTGTTCACACTCAAAATTTGGGTAAACCCATAGGTAGATAAGTTGAAAATACGAGCTGGAAAAAAGTAGTTTTTTCTTTTTTCCCTCTGAAATTTGTTGATGTAATCTAATATTATTTTATTATTTCCATTATTATTTTATAATTTCCTTAGAAGGCCCATTTTAGACCTCAAAATTCCCCTAAAGATGCACATTGAGAAATGCAGTGCAAGCAATAACTTGTACATGTTTCAGAAAAGCATAAATAAGACACGATAGAGATGCATTTCCCACATTGAAAAAATAAGAGAGTAATGCACAATAAGGATGAAATTACAGGTTTTCAATAGGTTGAAAGGAAATTGTACAAAGAATCAATATAATCATATGGATCTATATGTCCATATGGAGCAATACAATAGTTGTACAACTGCTGCCTTTCTTTTTTGTGTATATCGTATACCTCATTTTGAGATGTTTATGATGACCAAGAAGTTGTTATTTTAGTATCTTGTGGAGGTTTCCTTGAGGTATGAAAAGATGATGTTGAGAAGAAATTACTTATGCATCTACAAAACTCTTTAATTCTTCCACTACATAAATTTTTAGTTATTGTGTTATTGATGCTATGATCTGGAAGTAATGTTTACATTATATTAAATCTAGCAATTTATCTATTTAAGTAGGATCATATGGATAATAGTCACCTGAGGGTTGAATTTTTGTAATGTTCTTAACCCCAGATACCTCATGTTATCAAATATAACCATTAGGTTTTCTTTGAGTCATAAGTTAATTAGGCCAAGTCAATTAGGTTTAAATAAGGCCTTTGGAATTAAAATTTAAAAAAAAAATTAACATATGAGGGGGTCTTGAAAGTCATTTTGCATGTGATAGGGGTCATGTAATTTTAGAATAAAGTGTGTTTATGATTATTAATCATAGGTTATATGGTTATTTATCATATCACTTATAAAGTGCCATTATGTAATAAAGTTGGCATGTGAAATAAATTTCCTGCAGGTTTAAAGGGCTAAGATCGGGTGTGATCAGATCAATGACCTATTAGCACTCTGTAATTTTCAAAGGTTGAAAAAGAAAACACAAAGGTAACCACAAAACCACTTTGGAGTTTAGGATTTAGCCCTCCTGAACTCAAAGAGGGGTCTCTTTGTCAGACTTAATTTTGTTAATTGGTAATTTTAGGATAGTTATTAATGCTCAGTTGTTTGATTGATTGTTTATGATTTGTTTTAATTGTTTTGGTTGATTAAGTGCTTAAAATTCCATTGGGATACAAAGTCTATAAAATAACACGGATTTGTTTCATATTTTCAAAGGAGTTTCACAGGGAAAGGTAGGTGAACTAACCGTATCTTTTAGAGAAGTTAAGAATTCTTTAACTTGATATCAGAGGAAAACATTGAAATTACCTACAACCAGAATCAGATTGCACATTTCAAAAAAGTCTGTTCATCACTGTCTCTATAATGTAATTCAGATTTAAGGACACATAAGCATGGAAATGAAGAAATAAACACATAAAAAATGAGAGAAACACATCACCAAATAATCCAACATGTGAATCCTGTGAAGAAGCGCCTTTTATTACTGATCATCCCTTCAAATGGAAAAGTACAATAGCTTATGGAGTGCAAAAATCAACTGTTAATACTTCAAAAATTGAATTATTTTTAAAAATATTTACAAAAAGTTCCTATCATAAATGATCAAGATATATTTTAGGCAAATTTAAAAGAAATTATATCTGTTATTACAAACTAATAGGGCTAGTTGGAACTGTTTGAAAGGTGGCCCTTATATGAAGGTTGTTGTTCACCTATCACTTCAGTCCTTTCCGCGTTGTTGTTTCTCCAGCTGAAGATAAAGTTACTCACTTAGTCTAGTAAATCACACAATTTATGCCATATTTCTTCATCTGGAATTAGCATTTTAGTCACCCTCCTGTAAACCTCATCCGCTTCAGTATACTTGGAAAAATTAGGCTTAACTACAAAAATATGATTTACCTCATGCATTATGTAAAAATCATTCCCTAATGCCTCAAGAAATGCTTTTCTTGTTAAGATGCCCTTTATTCCAACAAACTTAGAGCCGTCTCTGGCCACTTCTTTCAATTTCCTAATGTAATCTTCCTGTGTTATTAATTTATCATTTATTAAAAATAAACTAGGAAATCCCTTATTGTTCAGGGTTTCAACTTTGCTGAAAAATATGTTGAAAACAATCTCTAATCCCTGACATTTTGCTTCCAACTATAGAATGATGTTCTTTTTGGTCAAAATCTTCTTCACTTCAAGTATAGTTTCAGTTCTGTCTTCAATTCTCACTTCCTCCAACTCATATTTGTTCTTATAATTCAAGAATCTAATAATATCAGTGGCTTCAGTGGGTTTATCACTCAACTTTTCTTTGATGTCTGCAACTGCTACTGTAGATTTCTATATCAATTCATTTTGTTCAAAAATTATTTGTATAAAAGGCAAATCTCATTCATGGAGTTGAGAATATCTATCCATATGTTTTCCTTGGCTTGGGCCAAGGTATGGTAAATGGATGAATCTTTTTACATTTGAAGTATCCTTTCCAACAAAATTTGGGATCTTTGTGCCTTTGCTAAGTGTGAAGTTTCACTTCTGTTCTTCGGCTCCTGTAAGGCTTTTACCTGTCTTTGTAATGTTTTGATTTCTTCAATTTGTATTGACATATCCTCCATTTCTTTTGTAATTTTTTTTGCAGCATATGTAGGTTGTACTAGAGCCATTGTTGATGTAGAAACACCTGTAGTTAGTATTGTTGTGAGAGGTATTGCATTCAAAGGAATCATGTCCAAATGTGCATTTTCTTCCTTCTCCTTGATTAGCTTATCCATTTATACCTCCATGTTTTTTATTTGAGAATTATGCTCCATGATAATCCTAATCATATCTTATTTTTGGGTCTCTGACTCTTCTATATCCTTGGTTTGTGGGTCCTTTGTTACTGGCATCTTCAATTGATTTCTAAGGGCTGCAATATCTGCATTTTTCTTCTTTATCAGTTCTTCAACTGCCTTAACATTCTTTGGATTATATCCCATCTTTATGAAAAGATCTTCTAATGATTTTATTCTGGTGTCTTTTGCTAGAGATGAGAGCTTTTCAATATTGAGCTGAGATTGAATATTTGTAAGAGATACATGCAATTTTGAAACATTAATTGAACTGTTAGTCAAGGTGGAAAATATCATTTCTCCAGTCTTCTTATGCATCTCCATCTGATCGATGGGATGAATATCCTTTGCATCAAATTCAAAGTAGGTCTTCTTGTAGTCTGCAACTTACTTTGGTTGTGCAATCTGAAACTATAAGAATGCCATTTGCATTCTTTGTTTCTCTGTATCAAAGGCTGATAGAAGCTTTCTTTGAGAACTAGAAGTTTGTTTCCAGAATTGTGTGTATGTACTGATTTTAAGTCTTTCATTTTTAAGATTAATCTCTTTGTATCTTTTTTTTTGTGCTATACAACAACTACCCCCATTTTTATTTTCAAAATAATCTAGACCTTTGATAAATAGAAATAGGGACCCTTCTTAAAAATGTATTTTTCATTTTAGATGAAAAATCAAAATCCAAAAAAATTATTTCTTTTATTAAATAAAAACATAAAGTACAAAAATAAATTAATAAAACATCCTTGAAAATACCCTATCGCAAATCGCATCTTGCATGATATTTTCTCATTAAAAGATAAGTAACAAAACAACGAAATCTGAATTTTGCGATCATTGATCGGAGTTTCACAAGCGAAAACATAAATCACACATCACGAATATATGTTTGAAAAATTTAATCAAAATTTACCAAATTTTCGATATTGTGATAACTCTCATTTTGTGATATTCCAATATTGCGATGTTGCAATTTCGCAATTCCGCGAAATTGCATATCGCATAAACAAAATGTAAATGCGGTTCATAAAAATGGATTCAAAGGGTGCAATGTGATGGATTTGATAGGTTTTAATAAAGGTTTTTTACATGAAAATAAATCATGTTAGAAACAATTAAGTGTGTTTTATCATCCCAATGCAAATAATTATTGTTTGGATACAAATAATTAATTGAACAGTTGCTTCCTGTATCTTTTCTTTTCAAATTGGTCATTTCAAATATATTTCCATCATTTGATCATTGCTTTGTTTTTAATAGGTATTTTCCTTCAAGATATGTCCATCCGTAAAGTAATGCAAAAGCACAACAAACAGACTATTGCAGAAGTGGAATACACAGAAATGTCGCCCATATTCTCAGATACAGTATGCACTGCAGATGGAGGTGTTACAAAGTGGCAAGCTATCTATACCATTCTCGAAGACGAAGAACCTGAAGTAGTGGAGGTTAAAGCAATTGCTGATGATGCAACACCTTCAAATTTACAGTTTAAAGATATTGAATTCTCCTTCCTTCATAAGATAGCAGGAAGGGCTACTCTTTTACCATATATTGACATGATTAGGTGGGTTCTTGAAAATTCAACAATCAAAGACAAAAAATTAAGAACCGCTAAGAATGAGATCAAAGACAAAAAATGAAGAACCGCTAAGAATGAGATCTTAGGTTCTTTCAGAGCTGAATATTTGAAAGTCATGTACAAGCTACCCAACCCACAAGACATCTATGATAATAAATTTTTTGAGAAATTTTCAAAGTACAATGAGGACCCTTTCAAGACAATTCAAGGTTGGAGGAAACTGGATGAAAAGTTCAAACATGAGAAATCAGGTATGTATCCTATCGCCTCATTGGAAAATCCCTACAATTTTGCAGCCACGATGCTATGCAGATTATATGGTCTCCCTGATAATACCAAATTCTCCATAAATTGGCTTCCCCTGATTGATTCCCACGTTAATTCCCACATCATGAATTGGGTAACCATTCTTTCTGAAAATATAGCTAAAGCGATTAATGAATATCGCCAAACAAGAGCTTCTTCCTCCAAACCCATCCCCCAATTTTTCATGAGTGCGTATATTTTTGATGCTATCTGTTTTTCTACCAATTTTCCAGTTATGGGTTGGAAATGGACTCCCGAGGATCCCACCCCTATTCATTTAAGTCATAAAAAGATATGGGAGCATAATTATGCACCAAATTTTCATAGGATATATTATGGAGTTGTATTACCGTTACATCAATTAATTTTTGCAAGAGTGAGCCCTAGGTTCACTAAAGAAGCCCTTTCAGACCTTCAAATGATAGGGAGATGTTTTATTGAAGAATAATTTTCATAAATTAGAGTATTTGGAAGCTCTGCTCCCCCACATATTCTTCCTTTGTATGTTTCTGATAAATTAATGGCGAGAGAAGTCGCTTACCAAACTATTGGTAATGGACTCACCAAATATTTGAAGGATAGTAAAAATATCCTTATGGAAAAGTTTTCCAATTCAATGTGGTACATTCACCCTCAGCAATTTCAATCATGCATTGAAATAATGTAAGAATATTGAGCTTTTAAAGCTCCTTGTTTTACCCTCAGGTAGTTCGACCCAGAGAAGATTGGTAACTAGTTTACTCAGTCAGTTAAAGTCAAACCTATCATACACACTGATGATAGATTTGAAGACATTTTGAAATCTGTTGGGACTTTTTAAGAAGTCCAAAATTTTGTCAAATTGAACCTAAATATAGAATAATTACAGAGATTCAATGAGTATAGTGAACAAAGACCCAGACGTATCCCTCAAAATGTCTTGGTTACTAGTTATACGACTGAAACAAGCAAAGAAATCAGGACAAAACAAACAGATTCACAAAATCAGAGTGAACTAGATAAATTCTGGATTTTAGCAAGCAACACATTGATAACTACCCCAAAGGTGTAATCTTCACAGAAAGATACATAATTTCAGACTCCAAAGGGACAAACAGTTTCAACAAAAGAAAACATTGAAAGTCCTAGGATAACCTCCCAAGATACATAAGTCATTCCTGTGTTTCCTACTGATGAGATTGTTCTGAAGGTAACTGACATCCCTCCACTGGATGTATTCTACAACCCTCTTCATAAAGCCACAGTAAGAAAGCAAAGAAAAAAGAGAAGGATTGAAACACCTCTAGGAAATGAAGTAATGGAAGTTGTATGGAAAGACACTCCTTCAAATCCAATTGAAAATCTGACTTGACTATCAAAATTTTCCGGAGCATACACTACTGCAACGATGGACAAGGTAGCCAAAGTATCCATTTTGGTTCAAGAAAAAGATGATAAGATCATGCAGCTACAACAACAACTGGACATAGAAAGGAGCAGTCTGAATCAGAAAGTAGAGCAACAACTCCTGAAATTTCAGCAAGATATGGAAGTGCTTAAGATAAGTCATGAAAATGACTTATCTAGCAAAAACAAATTGATTAAAGAATTAAGAGAAGATTTTACAAAATATGAAGGTACTCCTACTGCAGAGGAATTCATAAAAGAAACAATGACATTGAATGCCTTACTCTCAAAACAACCAAACTTGTTTATCTTACAAATGTCAGACATAATCCCACACTTGGAAATCAGCGAACAGTTGACCAATACAACCATTGACCATAGAATTGAGTTTACTGAACTTAATACCAAAATTCTAATTATATTGAATGGCAAGATTCAGAGGAAGGGAGAAAGTCAAGTCTCCCAAAGATCAAAGAAACTTTTAAAGATATCTTTTTTACTGACTGGGATGCACAGGTAAAACAGGAAAAGTTGGCCATATCCAGAGCTGCAGGTATATCAAAGAGTATGGTCAAAATGATTAACGACATGTTGCATACCTTTGGTTTGATTAAAGAAGGAAATCACAAATCGATTCCTGACATCAGAAATTTAGAGCAAAGTTGGAAAAAAATAGGTCAAATCCAAGAAGAAACGCTTGCACAGCTGAAGAAGACTGATTGGGAATCATACTGGAAGTTACTGGTTAAACTGCATAGTCAAGTAATGAAATTGAAGTGCTCTTTGGATTCCATACAGAAAATGCAGCCACTTTTGCATGATGCTATATTTACTGGGCAAATGAAGACGCAGTTCGGGAAGCCTCCACAAGTTCAGCCGATGTCTGATATTTGTGAGCAGAAAAGAAGAGCTGGCAGTAATCTATCATCGAGTATGATTATAAGTTAGTTTGTTTTTAATAATTTCAATTTTAGAAAATAGGCACTAGGAATGAGGAAGGTTGTTCGAAACCACCTCATAGGATATTTTGTATAATCTATTTTTGTAAGTAGTTAATGTAGTATTTAAACCCTTCTCATGCATTTAGAGAAGGGCCTAGAATTTTATTGAGAAAATTTACAAAGAATGTTTTATTTTAAGTCTGTGGATGCTTTGATACAATAATGGAACACGGCCTTTTCAGTCATACATCATTTTTTTGATCACTGTTGATGCACTTTTGTATTCTCTGAAAAACTTATTGATAGAAGGATTGATTGTGGCCTATTATCACTGATCAAATGAACAACATAGCACACATCTGGTACTATTATCATATATGCTAAACTCTATTTTAAACATTAGTGATAAGTCTAGCTTTCATGAATTATGTATGAAATCAATTGTTTCTGTTTGAAATATCAATTGTACTATTGTACGATATAAGGATATAAATTGATTTGTTTTATATATGATCATCAGAATATATGCGATATGTTTCACACCTTCTTTTGATTAAATATTTCTCAAAAGAATCATCTTACAAAGTATTAATTCTATTAAGTTTGTGATTGATCTAAATCATCACAGAATGGATAGATATCATTCTAGATTGCATAAAATTAGCATTATCCTGGGTTAGATTAGATTAGACTTAATTCAAATTTTTGCGTTTTAGAATAAATATGTTTTAGTTTTTAAGTTATTCTTCCTGCAAATATTTTGAGAGAAACCAAACAATCATACAAAAAACCCAAATCTGGGAAAATGGTCCCATTACACCCAGTTGAAGCCACTATCCCAAATGGAAAAGGAACTACTTTAAGGTCCGGGCCAGGAGGTTATCCCCCTCGTTGTTGCCACAAATTTCTGAGGCCTCAACATTTTTGGTGCTAGAAGGAGGGCTCGACTATGAATGGCATATAAATCTAAACCTCAAAATAGAAGCCCTCATAAGATTCGATCTCCCCAAAAGCATCCTAAAAATTCCCGATCAAACTCTAAATCACCAACTCATAAATTGAAAATTGTAGAAACTTTCCCCTCATCTCCTAAAATATCTCGATAGTCATCTACTTCAGAATCTACTCTTGAGTCTCCCAAACTTCAGTCTTTAATTCAGAAATTAGAAGGAATATATATTTCTACAGAAAATCCTATTAATCCAGAAGCTTCTGAAGAAAGCGTTACTTCCCTATTTAAAGAAACTGGTATATTAACCCGATCCAAAAGTGAAAGACTTGGAATTCATCCTTTTGAATTTCCAATAGAATCACATAGAAAAAAAGTTTCTATATCCAGATCTAAGTCAGATACCAGTGAAGTCACATCAAATTTTCCTTTAGTTACTTCTTCGCATCCTCTTACTCAATCTACATCTTCTTATTCTTCCATTTCCTCTACTCAAACAATCAGTACTATCATAAGTAGTACTGTTCCAGTTGTAAGTTCTTGGTGCTAATCAGCCTTGGATGAATCCTAGTGCTGTATTGCTTGCAAATCCAAATCATCTTCCAGATCATCCCAGAAAATGGATACCAAAATATAATCCAGATGATGGTCTTCCTGCTCATTAGGGGACTTTTGTGGTCTAAAATGGGACTCCTAAGGAAAATGTACCATCAAAATTCACTTTATGAGAACCAATCACATTTTAGGGGATGACATCATCCTTAATGGTTGAGGTGGCATTGCTTGAGTTAAAGGTACTTACTTGTCACATTCTCAATGGTGGATAAAAAATCATGGTTAACCATGGTAGTGCTCTAAGTGTTGGAAATGTTGTCATTGATGGCAAAGGAGGTAGCAGAGGCAGAGACATATAAAGGACATTAACAGAAGCAAAGGAGAAGACAACAGGTTTTTGGTGAATAGTATAGTAACATTTACAGGGAGCATGAGAAGAATAGAGGGAGAGTTTATTTACAGAGACAGGGTAGAAAAAGGATAAGAAAAGCAGCACAAAGGAGACAACATAGGAGAGCAGAGAGAGAAAAAGAGGCAGAGTAGCAGAAGAGGAGACAGAGAATACAGAGGAAGAGATGAAACTGTCGAGCAGCAGAGGCAGAGGCAGAGCCATTAACAAGCAGTGAAATGATCAAGAAGAGGCGGAATCGAGGCTCTGTGTATAAGGGGTAATACCAAGAATTAAACAATAAAAATCTAGTACAGTCAGGTGTTAAACCTTATGATAGCGTTATATTAAAATAGCAATGAAACAGGGTTCATATATATCAAAGTGATGAAGAAAGGTATATAACGAAATCAAGAAGGGTTTAGAAATATTATAGTTTGAACATAGCTTATATGTATATGTATATAATGAAGGCGCAAAATTCTTTATTGAAGCGGAACCCTAAGTGTGAACAGTAAAACTAGAGGTAAGAAAACCAGCAGTATCACGTGGTATCAAAAATGGTAAGTGGAATTCTCAAAACGAACGCGATATATGTCATTGATGGCCACGTGTCCTAAGGCAGTTTCCAAATACAACTTTTCTCGCGTGAATTTGGAGCGTTAACGCTCGGAGATTGAAAAAACGTGATAAGCATTCTATCCGTCTGATCAAAGGTGTTGGGGAATCAACGGTGGTCACGATCGCGCGATGGATGAGAGTTAACCCGAGAAAAGTAGCTGTGGGGCCAACATTTTAATCTAATATATGATTTTTATATTCAATGGGTGATATATATTTATATAACATGATAAAGTTGAAACCTATGTGAAATGAGGTGTGGGCTGGACTTATATTAAAGTTAATTCATTGGTCTTCACACTGGTTGGGAATTATATATATATGTTAATACATATTGGTTGGTATGATATATTGAAACCATAGCCATGGAAGGGTATGGAGTTAGTTGATAGTGCGGTGGTTGCATATATACAAATGCACAAGTAATGCGCTAACCAAAGTTGTGGTTTGGACTCATAATATATCATACGAAGGGTAAGCCTGGAGCATATATATATATATATATATATAGTGGGTCAAACTTCGGTAGGGTGAGAACCTTTGGTTTATTAAGCTATTAAAGGTCGATTTCATATATGTATGTTGAAATTAGTTGGTATGCGGATATATAAGCTGGGGGACAGAAAAACCTATGTTAACGCTTGTATATAAACCAAAGTTAATATGCAAGTGGGACCCCTACATAAAATTCCAAGAATCATATCCCAAGCTGGAGGATACATAAAGACTGAAGCGACAAAGTATACAAATATATGCAGCGCTTTATATATGTAACGCTTTATAAACAAGGGGCCAAAGTATATATATACATATATGTGAAGCGCTCTATTGTTCGAGCCTAATACAAACAAAGTCTTATAAGGTGGGACCCGAGTCATGAATCGCATCGAAGAAAATTTGGCAGCGGAACATGTTAACAAAAGTTGCGATTGTGATTGAGTTCTGGACTCGATATGTTTTAAACAATGATTTTCATATTTTGCTTGAATTCCGGCCTAAGTGCATCGGAGAGATTCATCACATCGGCACATCAAAGTGAACAGTGCTACATCGCATTGGAGTGATTCATCGCATCGACACATCAAAGTGAACAGTGTTACATCACATCGGAGTGATTCATCGCATCGGAGCGATTCATCGCATCGACACATTGAAGTGAACAGTGATTGATCGCATCGGAGAAGGAGAAGATCATCAGAACATATAAATGGAAGTTGCGATTGCGATTAATCATAATCGGAAGTATTCGAGAGGTGATACATCACATCAGAGAATAGAGCAAGTTCAACGAAGTGGGCCCGTAAGGGAATTTTGTGTACAAAAATGATCTTTTATCATTATATCACTGAAAGTTACTTAAGTTATATAACACGGCAGTGCATGTTAAAAATGCCTTATTATTATTATACTGAGAATTAATTTTCATTATATAAAAGTGCAGTTAAGTAAATGCAGGAGTTACGCAACAGTAATGAACAGAAAGACATACAGAGAAGAAAAAGACAGACACAGTCACAGAAAAGACAAATACGCAGTGATCCAAGAGGCTAAATGAGTTGAGCTGGAGTTCTCATTGTAATTAAATGTAAATGTTTTAATTGATTTATATTGTTTATGATGCATTGGAAAGTCTCCTGAAGAGAACAAATATCCCACTGTAATGTTAAAATTAGTACATACTGTTATATTTTTCTGAGTGAGCTGGAAAAGAAAAAAGAGAATGCAGAAGGCTAAGAGGTATGGCTATCCATTTCAAATTCCCTGAGGAATACAAACAGTCATAAGGAAATATATATAAATAATATCACCTTGATATGCATATATAAGTGAGAGAGAGTGAGGATAGAGAATGCAGAGTATGGAAAATTGTGGCAGAGAAGATAAGGAAAAGAGAAGCAGAAAGAGATGCTACAGAACATAGCTAATATCTGAGGTAAATCAACAAATATTTTCTTTTGATAAATTGAGGAAGTTGGAGCTTCCCTATCAAGTTGAAGCTTGATAGTTGTTAGTTGTAGCTGACTGAGGTTGGAGCCTCCTGTAGGTTGGTGCCTACAGAAAAACAGTGGTGAGAGGGAGTTGGAGCTTGCCATTGCATCACAACAATAATGAGATGTGGTTTTATCCCTTTATGGGTTTCCACTTATATCTGTTGTCTTTGCGTGTGTTGCCTATGTGTTGATGTGATCTACCTGATCTGCTTAATGTTTGCTGCTCTCATAATAAGTTTGGTGTAACATTAATTTAATATTTGGTGCAACATATTAAGACTGCTCACATATTAAAGTTGGTTGTAAAATTAAGCTGTAAATAAGTTTGATGAAAAATTTAAAAAGCTTATGCATGTGTTAAAATGATTCACCCCCCGCTCAGTTTAACTAAGGATTCAACAATTGGTATCAGAGCCAGTTCCTTTGTACCAGTTTAACCACTGAAAAGAGATCCTAAGTCCCTAGGATGGCTAGTCGAGAAGGAAGCTCAACCAATAAAGCCCCTTTTTTCACCGGTGCTAATTATGCCTTCTGGAAAATCATAATGAGAGCATACATAATGTCTCTAGGAATAGAGGTTTGGGCTGCTGTGGAATTTGGATATGCCCCAAAGGCAACTGACCTAGAGAGAGAAGCTAAACAAGAGTTTGTAGCAAATGCAAAGGCCATGAATGCTATCTTAAGTGGACTTTGTGAGGCTGAATTTATCAAAATAATGCACAGTAAGACTACCAAAGATATGTGGGATACTCTTGAGAACATCCATGAGGGAAATAAAAAGGTAAAGACAGCCAAACTTCAAGTATATAGAGCTCAGTTTGAAAATTTAAAAATGAATGATGATGAAGATGTTGGCAGCTTCTTCTTAAGAGTTGCAGAAATTGTTAACAATATGAAAGATCTTGGAGAAACCATGCCAGAAAGTGTAATTGTAAAAAAGATTCTAAGATCTCTTCCACCCAGTTTTAACCCCAAGGTGTCTGCAATAGAAGAAACAGCTGACTGGGAAACCTTAACCATGAACCAGTTACTTGGAAATCTAATAGCCTATGAGATGAGACTCCCACAGAAGAAGCCAAGTGCGAGGGAGGCAACTTTTAAAACAGAAAAGAAGAAAGAAGAAAAGGAAGATATATGTTGTTGCTCTGATGAAGAAGAGGCCAAGTTTGTCAAGAAACTAGACAGAGGCTCAGGAAAATATAAAGGTAAACTTCCATTCAAATGCTTTAACTATGGAAGAGTTGGACACTATGTTTCTAAGTGTCCTCATAAGAGAGCAAGGAATCAGGCTCATGAATCAGAGAAAACTTCATCAAAGAACTAGCAGAAAGGAAAGAAATTCAATAGAAAATCTTACTATGTTCAACAAGATAGCAGTGCATCTGAAGACTCAGATGAACCCTCAAGTGAAGAAGGAACCTATGAATTTTTATTGATGTCCATAGAAGAAATTGAAGGACTCCTTCTAGAAGATGAAGAATAAGGTGAAGTTGACCTTGAGGGGGAGCTAAGAAGTGCCCTGGAGGAGATTGACATACTCAAACTGAAGTGAAGAAAACAAAAGGACATTCTCCTCAAGTATGTAAGAGAAGAGAAAAATTCAGAAGTCCTCATGCAGCTGAAGGTAGAGCTTGAAGAAGCCAAGAATATAGAATACATGTTACTTAAACAAATCAAGGATAAAAATCAGGAACAAGAGAAGTTGGAAGAAGAAGTAGTATGTCTGAGGAAGAAATTAGAAAATGCTCAAAGGAAAGTGTCTATAAATTCTTCTCAAACGACAAGGTTTGGTAAGTTGAACAAAATTCTGGATGCTCAAAGATCTCCTCTGATAAAAAATGGAATAGGCTATGAAGGAAAATCAAGTAAAAGAAAAGAAAAAGAAAACAAAAATATTATTTTTGTAAAAGCAAAGAAGGTTGATGAAGTAGCTCAAATAAATCCTACAAAAGAAGAAACATGTAATGAGGGAGACAGAAACCAGAAGAAACCTCTAATAACAAAGAATGAAATAAATACTCAAACAACAGAAAAAGGATCATATACCCCTGAGTATGTCAAATTTGGAAGCCATCAAAGGAGATTCTTCCCTCCTATGAAAAATGCCACCTGTTATGCCTGCCACAAGCTGGGACACATTGCTGCATACTGTCATACAAGGAGGAGTAATTCAAAATAGCAAAAGATGCAAACAGTGAAGAGACTGTCTCAAGAAAAAAATGGAGAAGACAACCTCACATCACGTATGCAAATTGTTTCTATGGCTACTGTTTTTATTGTAAGGAATTTGGCCATAAAATCATTGAGTGCAGAAAATATGGACAAAGATTGATGTACAACACCTCAAGGAGGTTTATGAATCAAGGAGATTTTACTCATACTCACAATTCAGCAAAAATCATGATCAAATGTTGTGTATGCAATAAAATTGGACATATGCCTTCCAAATTTCCTCTCAGAGGATGTGGTTCATCATCTCACAAAAGATACCAAACAAAAGGATGCTTCTTATGGAAAAAGAAGGTGAAAAAATGTGACCTGGCTCTAACTGCTCAAGACCTGAAAAATATTTGGACAATGGCTGTCTCTGGAGAAATTTAAGATATTCAAAGCATTAGCAAAAAATCAAACAGGATGTAAGCTAAAATGCATCACATCAGATAGAGGAGGTGAATTCACAGATTATGACTTTGCAGAACTATGCAATGAACATGGGATAAAGCAACAATTTACTATTGCAGGGACACCTCAACAGAATGGAGTAGCAGAGAGACAAAATAGGTCTTTACAACAAATTGCCAGAGCCATGATGCAAGAGAGTAATATTCCTCAAACCTTTTGGGTAGAAGCAGTACACACAACCGTGCATATCCTGAACAAAGCTCATTTAAGGCCAAGCAGTGACAAGACTCCCTATGAACTATGGCATGGTAAACCAGCTTCAATCAAGCACTTTAGAATCTTTGGAAACAAGTGTTACATAAAGAATAATGATGAAAATCTGGGGAAATTTGATGCAAGAGTAGATGAAGGGATATTTCTAGGATATGCATCCAAGAGTAAAGGGTATAGATGCTACAACAAGACTCTTCGAAAAATTGTAGAAAGCATTGATGTAATATTTGATGAAGAAATTCCAAACAAGACAAGTACAGATTGCAGCAGTCCTTCAGACAACCATGAAGAAGAAAACCAAAATGATGATGAAACAAGCAAGACAACAGAAGATGCTGAACTGAGCTCGAAAGCCCCGTCAAGATACACTCAAAAGAACCATCTAGAAGGTCATATCATTGGAGACAAGAGAGTAGGGGTCCAGACAAGAAGGCAGCTAACTGAACAGATAGAGGAGGTATACATAGCCGTGTTATCACAAATAGAGCCAAAGAAGTTTGAAGAAGCCAACAAGGACAAGTATTGGGTAAATGCTATGAATGAAGAATTGGAACAAATTGAGAAGAACAATTCATGGGAATTAGTTCCTAGACCCACTGAGAAAAATGTCATAGGCTCAAAATGGGTATTCAAAAATAAAATGAATGAGCAAGGACAGGTAATCAGGAATAAAGCCAGACTTTTTTACAAAGGATATTCACAAATCGAAGGACTTGATTACGATGAAATATTTTCCCCTATAGCCAGAATGGAAGCTATCAGAATGTTTCTGGCCTTTGCATGCTACCAAGACTTCAAGGTATATCAAATGGATGTGAAATCTACATTTTTGAATGGAGATCTAGAGAATAAGTCTACATGGAACAACCAGAAGGTTTCTCATTAACAGACAAAGAAGACTATGTATGCAGACTAAAGAAGGCTCTATATGGACTAAAACAAGCTCCCCATGCTTGGTACTCAAGGCTGGATAAGTACCTGCAAAAACAAGGATTTAAAAGAGGACGAGTAGATAGCAATCTATACATAAAATCCCATGAGAATGAACTCCTGATTGTTGTAGTATATGTTGATGACATTATGTTTGGAAGCAACAAAGATGAGCTAGCAAAAGGATTTGTTGAAGAGATGAAATCAGAGTTTGAGATGTCTATGATTGGAGAGCTCACTTTCTACTTAGGACTTCAAATTCAACAAAAGAACATAGGTACATTCATCTCACAGGAAAAATACTTAAAAGAGATGTTGAAAAAGTTTAAAATGGAAGAGTGCAAACCTGTGTCAACTCCCATGAACACTGGATGCAAGTTATGCGCTAATGATGAATCTACTAATATAGATCAAAGGCTTTACAGATCCATGATAGGAAGTCTGCTGTACCTAATAGCATCAAGACCAGACATTATGTTAGAAGTAGGAATTGTGGCTAGATATCAAGCAACACCTAAACAAAATCACTTTCTAGCAGTCAAAAGAATATTCAGATATCTACAAGGAACTACACAGTATGGACTTTGGTATACAAAAAGCAAAAGCTTCACTTTGACAACATACACAGATGCAGATTGGGCCAGCTGTGTGGATGATAGGAAAAGCACAAGTGGAGGTGCATCCTATCTAGGAGAAAGTCTGGTGGCATGGCTAAGGAAGAAACAAACATCTATTTCTCTATCTATAGCAGAAGCGGAATACATAGCAATAGCAACATGTTGCATACAAGTCATGTGGATGAAGCAAACCCTCCAAGACATGAAGGTAATCATTGATGAACTTATCTCTATCAAATGTGATAATAAAAGTGCTATAAGCATATCAAAAAATCCCGTGCTTCATTCAAAAACTAAAAATATTCCAATCAAGTATCATTTTCTCAGAGAACAAGTAGCCCAGAAGGTAGTAAAGTTGGAATATGTCCCAACAAAAGAACAGACAACAGATATATTTACCAAACCTCTTGCTAGAGGACCATTTTAGTATTTAAGAGATAGACTAGGGGTAGTATTTGTAGATGCTACTCTCTGATATAAAGAGAAAACATTGTTTTAGGGGGAGAATAGAAACGAAAATATCATTCCAGGGGGAGATCAGTTAGCAAGGAAAGAAAGAAACAGGTCCTCAAGATCAGAGCAACATGGATGAGATTTAAAAGCACATTGGTAAATGAGCAACCCCTTTCCATTGATGTCAAAGGGGGAGGAAGAGCAAGAAACAAAAGAAAGGGTCCTAAAAGGCAAACAGAGGAAGTGTATTGCCATCAATGCCAAAGAGGGAGACTATTGGAAATGTTGTCATTGATGGAAAAGGAGGTAGTAGAGGTAGAGATAGACAAAGGAAAACAACAGAAGCAAAGGAGAAGATAGCAGGTTTTTGGTGAATAGTATAGTAACATTTATAGGGATCATGAAAAGAACAGTGGGAGAGTTTATTTACAAAGACAGGGCAACAAAAGGAGAAGAAAATCAGCGCAAAGCAGATAGCATAGGAGAGCAGAGAGAGAAAAAGAGGCAGAGCAGCAGAAGTGGAGACAAAGAATACAGAGGCAGAGATGAAACAGTCAAGCAGCAGAGGCAGAGGCAGAGCCGTTAACAAGCAGTGAAATGATCAAGAAGAGGTAGAACCGAGGCTCTGTGTATAAGGGGTAATACCAGGAATTAAACAATAAAAATATAATATAGTCAGGTGTTAAACCTTATAATAGCATTATATTAAAATAGCAATGAAACAGGGTTCATATATATCAAAGTGCTGAAGAAAGGTATATAATGAAATCAAGAAGGGTTTATAAATATTATAGTTTGAACAAAGCTTATATGTATATGTATATAACGAAGGCGCGAAATTCTTTATTGAAGCGAAACCATGAATTGAAGCGGAACCCTAAGTGCGAACAGTAAAACCAGAGGTAAGCAAACTGGCAGTATTGCACGATATCAAAAATGGTAAGTGGAATTCTCAAAACGAACGCGATATATGTCATTGATGGCCACGTGTCCTAAAGCGGTTTCCAAATACAAATTTTTTCGCATGAATTTGGAGCGTTAACGCTCGGAGATTGAAAAAACGCGATAAGCGTTCTATCCGTTTGATCAAAGGTGTTGGGGAATCAACGACGGTCACGATCGCGCGATGGATGAGATTTAACTCGAGAAAATTAGCTATGGAGCTGACATTTTAATCTAATATATGGTTTTGATATTCAATGGGTGATATATATTTATATACCATGATAAAGTTGAAACCTATGTGAAATGAGGTGCGGGCTGGACTTATATTAAAGTTAATTCATTGGTCTTCACACAGGTCGGGAATTATATATATATGTTAATACATATTGGTTGGTATGATATAATGAAACCATAGCCATGGAAGGGTATGGAGTTAGTTGATAGTGCGGTGGTGGCATATATACAAATGCACAAGTAATGCGCTAACCAAATTTGTGGTTTGGACTCATAATATATCATACGAAGGGTAAGCGTGGAGCAAATATATATATATATATATATATATAGTGGGTCGAACTCCGGTAGGGTGAGAACCTTTGGTTTATTAAGCTATTAAAGGTTGATTTCATATATGTATGTTGAAATTAGTTGGTATGCGGATATACAAGCTGGGGGACCGAAAATCCTATGTTAATGCTTGCGTATAAACCAAAGTTAATACACAAGTGGGACCCATACATAAAATTCCGAGAATCATATCCCAAGCTGGAGGATACATAAAGACTGAAGCGGCAAAGTATACATATATATGTAGCGCTTTATATATGTAGCACTTTATAAACAAGGAGCCAAAGTATATATATACATATATGTGAAGCGCTCTATTGTTCGGGCCTAATACAAAAAAAGTCTTATAAGGTGGGACCCGAGTCACGAATCGCATTGGAGAAAAGTTGGCAGTGGAACATGTTAACAAAAGTTGCGAGTGCGATTGAGTTCCGGACCTGATATGTTTTAAACAATGATTTTCATATTTTTCTTTAATTCCGGCCTAAGTGCATCAGAGCGATTCATTGCATCAGCACATCAAAGTGAATAGTGTTACATTGCATCAGAGCGATTCATCGCATCGGCACATCAAAGTGAACAGTGTTACATTGCATCGGAGCGATTCATCACATCGGCACATCAAAGTGAACAGTGTTACATCGCATCGAAGCGATTCATCGCATCGGCACATCGAAGTGAACAGTGATTGATCGAGTCGGAGAAGGAGTAGAGCATCAAAACATATAAATGGAAGTTGTGATTGCGATTAATCGCAATCGGAAGTATTCGAGAGGTGATACATCACATCGGAGAATAGAGCAAGTTTGGCGAAGTGCGTAAGGGCATTTTATGTACTAAAATGATCTATTATCATTATATCGCCGAAAATTACTTAAGTTATTTAACACGAAAGTGCATATGTTAAAAATGCCTTATTATTATTATGTCGAGAATTAATTTTCATTATATAAAAGTGTAGTTACATACATGCAGGATTTACACAACAAAAATGAACAGAAAGGCATACAGAGAAGAAAAAGACAGACACAGTCACAGAAAAGACAAATACGCAGTGATCCAAGAGGCTGAATGAGTTGAGCTGGAGTTCTCATTGTAATTAAATGTAAATGTTTTAATTGATTTATATTTTTTGTGATGCATTGGCAAGTCTCCTGAAGAGAAAAAATATCCCACTGTAATGTTAAAAATAGTACATACAGTTATATTTTTCTGAGTGAGCTGGAAAAAAAAAATAGAGAATGCAGAAGGCTAAGAGGTATGGCTATCCATTTTAAATTCCCTAAGGACTGCGAACAGTCATAAGGAAATATCTATAAATAATATCACCTTGATATGCATATAGAAGTGAGAGAGAGTGAGGATAGAGAATATAGAGTATGGAAAATTGAGTCAGAGAAGATAAGGAAAAGAGAAGAAAAAAGAGATGCTACAGAACAGAGCTGATATCTGAGGTAAATCAGCAAATATTTTTTTTTGATAAATTGAGGAAGTTGGAGCTTCCCTATCAAGTTGAAGCTTGATAGTTGTCAGTTGTAGCTGACTGATGTTGGAGCCTCCTGTAGGTTGGTGCCTGCAGAAAAAAACAGTGGTGAGAGGGAGTTGGAGCTTGCCTTTGCATCACAACAATAATGAGATGTGGTTTTCTCCCTTTATGGGTTTCCAATTATATCTGCTATCTCTGTGTGTGTTGCCTATGTGTTGATATGATCTACCTGATCTGCTTAATGTTTTCTGCTCTCATAATAAGTTTGGTGTAACATTAATTTAATAATTGCTACAACATATTAAGACTGCTCACATATTAAAGTTGGTTGTAAAATTAAGCTGTAAATAAGTTTGATGAAAAATTTAAAAAGCTTATGCATGTGTTAAACTGATTCACCCCCCCTCCTCTCAGTTTAACTAAGGATTCAACACTAAGTACTTTTAAAGTCAAAGTAAAGTACTCATAATAAATGTCATTTCACACTTTTTGAATAAAAATATATTATTGTCATTTCATATTTCTTGAAAGAAACAATGCATATCCCTATACATTTATTATATTATATTATATTATATTATTTTTATATAGTATATTCATTACATGTTATTATACAGTTTAGATAATATAAATTTTAATTAATATCATATAATATAATTAATAACTTATAAATTTATATTTATATTTTATTTTAAGTTATTGAATTATAAAGGAAAAATGCATTAGTTGTTCAATGATAATGACTTTTTCTTGAAAATCTCATTCTTATTTATAGTCACATCAATATAATTTTTTTATTAATTTTATTTTGGTACAACTTTTGAATTGAATTTAACTATGGTTACATTGATTGTGGTGCAAAAAGTGAATTGAAAATTCATAAATATTATTTTATTGGTTTAACTATTATTTTATTATTTCCTTAGGAGGCCTATTTTAGACCTCAAAATTCTCCTAATGTGAAGAACATATCAATAATTTTATGTTAGCCATGAATCTTAATAGAGTTGCTCATGAAGACATTGTAGTCAGATCGTTTCCTTATGCTTTACAAGGATTTGTAGGATCCTGGTATGTTTCACTTCCAGCAAGATCTATTTCCGATTGGGAAAATTTTGAACAAGTTTTTCTTACAAAATTTGGAGATAATAGAATTGTTGCATCTTTAATCAATGCCCTTTCCAATCTAAAAACAAATTCATGTGAAAGGATCAAAGATTTCAACTCTAGATTTAACAAGTTATTAAACAAAATCCCAACCGCTTCCAAGCTTGTTGTTGATGTACAAATAGAGTGGTATATTTCTTCTTTAACTTCTAATATAGATATTTTTGTAGATAGAGCTGGTAAAGCTACCCTTTTATAAAACATGAAAGAAGCTCTTGCTGTAAAGAAAATATTTTTAGCATTAGAAAAATAATTAGAGATAGAAGACAGGAAATCAAAGAAAGTGACATTTAGTCAAGATTCCAGAAAGAAAGTCTCGAAAGATCCATTCGATCTTGAAGGTCTTCAAAAAATGTTAAATACTATGTCAAATGACATGATTGATATAAAGAAACAAGTTTATGAATCATTAGTACCTAAAAAATCATATCACCCATTTAAGAAAAATCCTTCTTCAACTTCTCAGCCTCCAAATGTTATTTCAAATGCCGAATCTGATCAAGATACTGAAGATCCCTCACCATCTGAACAAGAACCAGAGTCTGAGGAAGAAGTTGAATTGAATGGGTTATGGGATTTCATTCTCCTCACAAAAGAATAAAGAGAAGCTATGCATGTGTCTACAAGAAGCAAATCTTCTTATGATTCAACTATATTAAATCAGAAATAGAAACCTCTCCCCACAAAGGAGAAAACAACAGTAAAAAAGTCTTAAACTATCCAGATAGATCCTATTTCATCTTATCCTATTACAACTTCCAAAACTTTGATAGTTTCAGATTCAGTGGATTACAATATAGTTGAAGATATGAAAAAGACCAAAGGAAATATTTCATTACATGAAATGACCAAACTCAAACAACATCAGAAAATTTTACTTAGAGAACTCAGGGCAATCCTTGTAGATCCTATACAACCACCAGTTATAGCCCAAGCTTCTAAAGATATGGGAAATCCTCCGTCATCTCCAAACAAAGTAAATCCCAATGATCTGGTTTTAATTGGTGATAGATATATTTCTCACACTCCTCCTTTACTTTTGAATTATGAGATTTTCAACAAAAATGTTCATAATTGTCTTATTGATTTAGGAGCTTCTTCAAATATCATTCCAAGAACAGTGTGTACAAAATTGAATATCACTCCTCAAAATTCTGATGTACATATAGCTCAATTAGATAGAACAAAATTAGAAGTCATTGGAGAAATGCTGTCAGTATCCATTAGATTATCATCCAATCCAAAGGTACTGCAAATAATTGATATTTTGGTCACAGACATCCCTAAATTTTATGGTCTTATTTTAAGCAGGGTTTGGTTTGAAAAGTTACATGGATATTTCGCTACCGATTGGTCACACATGTGGTTACCATACAATGGTAAACCAAATCAAATCAGAGTTGATCGCGAAAAATTTATGAAACATACAGTCACTGAACTAGAAGAAACAAATGAGCATGTAGCTTTTACCAATAATATTATTGGAAATTATTCAGCTGAATCGTTTCTTGGATTGTTCAATGCCCAGATTTCACCCTTTTCAACAAACATTGCTATTTCTCAAATTGAAATTTTTTCTCAAACAGACACTTCTAGATGTGTTAATCTTAGCAATAAAATTTTGAAAAATTCTTTATTTTGGACTTTATACTTTGATGGTTCAAAATCAGAAGATGGTGCAGGAGCAGGTTGCGTTTTAATCAATCCACAAGGAGAGAAAACGATGCTAGCTTACAGACTCAAATTTCAATGCACGAATAATACTGCTGAATATGAAGCATTGATACAAGGTATGTACAAAGCTATTAGTTTAAATGTTAAATATTTGTAGATATATGGAGATTCTGAAATAATTGTTAAACAAGTCAGAAATACAGTTCATTGTATTTCTGGACATTTGAAACACTATCAAACTTTAGCTCAGAACCTTACATCCCATTTCTCTGCATTTAATATCTCCACAGTTCCTAGATTACAAAATGCAAGTGCTGATTTACTTGCTAATGTAGCATCTAAGCTTATACCATCCGAAGAATTTAGCCCAAACATATTTTCAATTGAGTTAATTTTTAGGCCTTCCATTCCTAATAACGTAACAAATTGGAGAGTATTTAACAATGATGCAGATATAGTAGACTTTATTACATCAGAAAGATCTTATGAAGGTCAAATCGTAGATGAACATGAACATGACTTACAGATTGAAGATAAAAAAAAATACTAATCCAATTCCCAAATCTGTAGTCAAAATGGAAGATCTCTATGATTTAAAAGATAGGTTTAAAAATATCATCAATTCAAAAACCTAGATTTCTACTCTAAAATTTGAATTGATTAATCTTGGTACGCCAGTAAAACCTCAAAACATCAACTTAGGTCTTGGTTTAAAACTTGAAGAAAGGATGCCATTCATTAAGTTGCTGAAAACATATAAAGATATCTTTGCATGGGATTATTCAGATCTCAAAACATATGATACTTCCATAATTCAGCATACCATACCTATGACCTCAGATGATAAGCCTGTTCAACAAAAAATTAGAAAGATCCACCCAAATTTAGAAATTCAAATTAAATCTGAATTAAATAAAATGCTCAAAGCCAAAATTATTTTTCCTGTTAGACATTCGAAATGGGTGTTGAACATGGTCCTAGTTAGAAAGAAGAATGAAGGCATTAGGATTTGCATAGACTTAGAAATTTGAATAAATCTTGCCAAAAGGATAATTTCCCCTTGCCTACCATGGAAAATATATTACTGTCAATTGCAGGATCTGAATTGATGTCTTTTCTCGACGAATTTTCAGGATACAATCAGATTATGGTACATTTGGATGATAGATTAAATACAACATTCAGGACAAAGTGGGGAACATACGCATACCAAAAAATGCCGTTTGGGCTGATTAATGTTGGTGCTACATTTCAACGTGCTATGGATATAACTTTCAGAGGATTAATCAACAGCTCAGTTGTTATATATTTAGATGAAATTACTGTTTACTCCAAGCATAGAAACAATCATGTTAATCACCTAAAACACATTTTTGAAAGATGTATAAAATTTGACATTTCCTTGAATCCTAAAAAATGTTATTTTGCCTTATCAAAAGGTAAATTATTAGGGTTCACTGTCTCTAAAAAGGGAATTCATATTGACCCTGATAGGATTCAAGAAATTGAAAACATCCCTCTACCACACAATAAAAAAATGATGCAATCATTTTTAGGACAAATTAAATTTGTAAAAAGATTTGTTCCCAAATTTTCCCAAATCATCTTACCTCTGCAATCAATGTTCAAGAAAAATTCAATTTTTAAATGGGGAAAAGAAGGGAGAAATTCTTTTGAGTTGATTAAAAGAGCCATAATTGAAGCTCCTTCTTTAAAAACTCCTGATTTTATTAAGCCATTTATATTATATACATTTTCTTTTGATAAATAATACACAGCGGTTTTGACACTGCTAAATGATCAAAACATTGAAGCATCGATTGCGTTTTTTAGTTCTAACCTTCAAGGTGCTGAGTTGAATTATTCAGCCGTAGAAAAGCAAGCTTATGCTGTATTTAAATATTTGAAACATTTTAGACCTTTTCTCCTAAAAACACATACTAAAATAATAGTACCTTACTCAACAGTAAGGCAATTATTAATCCAACGAGAAGTAGGAGAGAAGAGAGAAAATTGGGTCACTGCACTTCAAGAATATGATGTAGAGATACATCCTGCTAAAATTGTTAAAGTTCAAGGTCTTTGTAGGATGTTAACTGGAGCCTCTCATTTACCAACAGAAGAAGATCAATCAAATGAAATACATCAGTCTGAGGTAAGCCTAAACGATTCTCAGTCACAATATGTTGATTTGAAGTTTTTCTTTAAAAATGGATATGTTCCATTATATCTCAATTATAAAACAAAGAATGCTCTAAGGTTTAAAGAAAATCAATATCAACTCATAGATGATGTGCTATTTAGAAAAAAATATGATTTTGTATTTTTGAGATGTTTAGAGAAAACTGAAGCTGAAAAAGTAATGTAGGTATTACATGATGGACCAACTGGAGGTCATTTCAGAGGAAAAACTACAGCTCATAAAATATGGCATGTTGGTTACTATTGACCAACTCTATTTAAAGATGCACATGAATACGCAAGAAAATGAAAAGTGTGTCAAATTGCAGCAGGGAGAGAAAGGAAAGCAACATTTCCACTACAACCAGTAAATATCCAACAACCATTCGAACAATGGGGGTTAGATATCATAGGTGAAAAAACTCCAAACTCTTCTAAAGAGAATAAATATATTCTAACTGCAACAGATTATTTCACAAAATGGGTAGAAGCTATCCCATTAAATGTGGTTAATACACAAAGCATTACAAATTTTATTGATCAGTTCATAATCACCAGGTTTGGCCTCCCATCAGCTTTGATATTTGATAATGCATCTTACTTTTCTAGAAATACTATGATAGAATTTTCTTTGAAGAGAGGTTTTAAATTAAAATACTCAGCTAACTATTATCCACAAGGTAATGGATTAGCTGAATCTACAAATAAAAACCTTATCAGAATCATCAAACGAACTATAGAACAAAATCACAAAAATTGGCACAAAGCACTATTATTTTCTCTTTGGGCAAATAGAATCACCCAGAAAGCCTCAATAGGTACTTCTCCATTTGTGTTAGTTTATGGGAAAGAAGCAGTTCTACCCACAAATATAACAATTCCATCATTTTCTTTAGTGCAATTTATTGATGAATATCCTTCATCTTCCCTTCAACCTAGACAAGATCAAATTCTTAAAATGGAAGAATAGAGAGAAAAATCCAAAGCTATACATGCTCATCATCAACAAACAGTGAAAGCCTCCTTTGACACAACATCCACCAGTTCAAAAGCTTTTGATATTGGAGACCTTGTTTTGAAATGGGATAAGGCAGATGAGGAAAAATGTAAGCATACCAAATTCCAAAGATTATGGCTTGGTCCATTTAAAATCATTGAAAAAATAAGCTTATCCACCTTTTTGCTGCAAGAATTATTAGGTAAGAAAGATTACTTACCTGTGAATGGTCAAATTCTTAAAAAACATTTCTCTTAGATCAAGCTTTAATTTTCTTTTTGGTTTAGGAAAATAAAAAGTTGAAAATAACATCATTTTTGGTTGATTCAAAATTTCAAAATTTCTGATAAATTATTTTGATATTTCACTTCTATAAATAAGTGAAGTAAAAAGATGACTATAACTATGAGAATTGAATAAACTTTATTTTTTTGAAATAATTTGAAATTTACTAAAGGCATTTACTTTCCGAAAAGACTCTTGATATCATAAAATATAGTTGTTATGTATCAGTCAAAAAAGGAATTTTTTTACTTAGCAAGGATTCTCTACGAAAAGGTATCTACCAACTCTATGATTATCATCCATAACTCTTAAACGAGCTAATGATTCATCCCATCTAATAAAATTTCTTCTTCAAAGTATAATTCAAAAAAAGAAAAAGAAAAAGAAATATATACGATGTACAAATTCAAAAAGAAAATAAGTCTCCTCGCGAGCTTCTTTATCATGATCATAGAGAAATAATCTAGACTGATATTACCAAAAATGCATACTACAATAGGGTAATAGCTAAATGATTATAAAAAAATCAATAGACAAGGGTTCTCATTACGAACTAGCTTGTTCAGTCTAAATTACTATCAGTGAATTACATTGTCACTATTAGGCCACCAAACCTGGACAATGATTTTGAAAATGTGCCAAAGAAAAAAATAATTCAATTACATATCAAATTATATTTTGAAATAAGAAATCAAATTCAGATGGGACCATGAATCATTATTTGTTAAAAGATAACCCTGTCGAGGCTATAAATGCCTGCTGGAAACAGTGGCTCTATCTGTGATAAATGAGTAAAAATTTATGAAACCAATTTTAGAGAATACCTACTTTATGTTTTTAAATACGAGTATTGATTGATACAGATACCTATGTATTATCACTAAAGGGGTTAATTAAGAAGAAATGAGATAGGTAAATAGATTATATTATGAAAAAACATTGTTTAATTCATGAATCATACTATTTTTATTCTTATATATTTTTCTTGTTTTGAAAGTTTATAAATATCAAAATAAACCAATAAGAGATATCTGGTTCTCCCAAGTGAATCGCCAATTTTTGTGCTATACAAAAACTCCCCCCATTTTTATTTTCAAAATAATACAGACCTTTGATAAATAGAAATAGGGACCCTTCTTAAAAATGTATTTTTCATTTTAGATGAAAAATCAAACTCCAAAAACATTATTGCTTTTATTAAATAAAAACATAAAAAACAAAAAGAAAATACTAAAACGTCCTTGAAAATAACCTATCGCAAATCGCATCTCGCATGATATTTTCTCATTAAAATATAAGTAAAAAAACAACGAAGTCCCAATTTTGCAATCAGCGTTCGGAGTTTTGCAAGAAAAAACATAAATCGCACATCGCGAATATATGTTTGAAAACTTTAAGAAAACTTTACCAAAGTTTTGATATTGCGATAACTCCTATTTTGTGATATTCCGATACTGCGATGTTGTGATTTTGCAATTTTGCGAAATCGCATATCGCATAAACAAAATGTAAATGCACTTCATAAAGACGGAATCAAAGGGCGCGATGCGATGGATTTGATAGGTTTTAATAAGGTTTTTTATGTGAAAATAAATCATGTCAGAAACAATTAAGTGTGTTTTATCATCCCAATGCAAACAATTATTGTTTGGATATGGATAATTAATGGAACAACTGCTTCCCGGATCTTTTCTTTTCAAATTGGTCATTTCAAATATATCTTCCATCATTTGATCATTACTCTATTTTTAATAAGAATTTTCCTTCAAGATATGTCCATCCGCAAAGTAATGCAAAGGCATAGCAAACATACTATTGTAGAAGTGGAATACACAGAAATTCCGCTCATAGTCTCAGATATAGTCTGCACTGCAGATGGAGGTGTTACAAAGTGGCAAGCTATCTATACCATTCTCGAAGACGAAGAACTTGAAGTAGTGGAGGTTAAAGCAACTGCTGATGATGCAACACCTTCAAATTTATAGTTTAAAGATATTGCATGCTCCTTCCTTCATCGGATAGCAACAAGGGCTACTCTTTTACCATTTAATGACATGATTAGGTGGGTGCTTGAAAATTCAACAATCAAATACAGACAATTAAGAACTGCTAAGAATGAGATCTTAGGTTCTTTCAAAGCTAAAGATTTGAAACTCATGTACAAGCTACCCGACCCACAGGACATCTATGATAATAAATTTGTTGAGAAATTTGCAAAGAACAATGAGGACCCTTTCAAGACAATTCAAGGTTGGAGGAAACTGGATAAGAAGTTCAAACATGAGAAATCAGGTATGTATCCTATCGCCTCACTAGAAAATCCCTACAATTTTGCAACTGTGATGCTATGCAGATTATATGGTCTCCCTGATAATACCAAATTCTCCATAAATTGGCTTCCCCTGATTGATTCCTGTGTTAATTCCCACATCATGAACCGGGAAACTTTTCTTTCTAAAAATCTAGCTAAAGTGATTAATGAATATCACCAGACAAGAGCTTCATCCTCCAAACCCGTACCCCAATTTTTCATGAGTGTGTATATTTTTTATGCTATCTATTTTTCTACCAGTTTTCCAGTTATGGGTTAGAAATGGACTCCCGAGGATCCCACCCCTATTCGTTTGAGTCATAAAGAGATATGGGAGCATAATTATGCACCACATTTTCATAGGATATGTTATGGAGTTGTATTACCTTAAATCAATTAATGTTTTAAAGAGTGAGCCGTAGGTTCACTAAAGAATCCCTTTCAGACCTTCAAATGATAGGGAGATGTTTTATTGAAGAATCATTTTCATACATTAGAGTATTTGGAAGCTCCGCTCCCCCACATATTATTCCTTTTTATGTTTGTGATAAATTAATGGCGAGAGAAGTTGCTTACCAAATTGTTGGTAATGGACTCACAAAATCTTTTAAGCATAGTAAAAAATCCTTATGGCCAAGTTTTCCAATTCAATGTGGTACATTCACCCTCAGAAATTTCAATCATGCATTGAAATTATGTAAGAAGATTGAGCTTTTGAAGTCTCCATTTTACCCTCAAGGTAGTTTGACCCAGAGAATATTTCTAACAAGTTTACTCAGTCAGTTAAAGTCAAACCTATCATACACACTGATGATAGATTTGAAGAAGTTTTTCATTCTGTTGGGACTTTTGAAGAAGTCCAAAATTTTGTCAAATTGAACTTAAATCCAGAAGAATTACAGAGATTCAATGAGAATAGAGAATAAATACTCAGATGTATCCCTCAAAATGTCTTGGTTACTAGTTATACGACTAAAGCAAGTAAAGAAATCAGGACATAACAAACATATTCACAAAATCAGAGTGAACTAGATAAATTCTGGATTTTAGCAAGCAACACATTGATAATACCCTAGAGGTATCATCTTCACAGAAAGATACAGAATTTCAGGCTCCAAAGGGACAAACAGTTTCAGCAAAAGAAATCATTAAAAGTCCTGGGATAACCTCCCAAGATATAGAAGTCATTCCTGTGTTTCCTACTAATGAGATTATTCTGAAGGTAACTGACATACCTCCGCTGGATGTATTCTATAGCCCTCTTCATAAAGCTGTAGAAAGAAAACAAAGAAAAATGAGAAGGATTGAAACACCTCCAGGAAATTAAGTAATGGAAGTTGTATGGAAAGACACTCCTTCAAATCCAATTGAAAATCTGACTCGGCTATCACAATTTGCTGGAGCATACACTACTGCAACGATGGATAAGGCAGCCAAAGTATCCATTTTGGTTTAAGAAAAAGATGATAAGATCATGCAACAACAGAAGCAACTGGATGAATAAAGGAGCAGTCTAAATTAGAAAGTAGAGCAACAACTCCTCAAATTTTAGTAAGATATGGAAGTGCTTAAGATAAGTCATGAAAATGACTTATCTAGCAAAAACACACTGATTAAATAATTGAGAGAAGATCTTACAAAATATGAAGGTATTCCTACTGCAGAGGAATTCATAAAAGAAGCATTGGCATTGAATGCCTTGCTCTCAAAACAACAAAACTTGTTTATCTTACAAATGTTAGACATAATCCCACACTTGGAAATCGACGAACAGTTGACCAATACCGTCATTGACCAGAGAATTGAGTTTAATGAAATCAATACCAAAATTTATGATTATATTGAATGGAAAGATTCAGAGGATGGGAGAAAGTCAAGTCTCCCAAAGATCAAAGAAACTTTTAAAGATATCCTTTACTGATCACGTGCTGTGTAAAACATGCAAAGTTGGCTACAGCCGTAGTAGTGTGTATATCAAAGAGGTCAAAATGATCAACCACAGTTGTTTGTATACCGTTTGATTAAAAAAGGAAATCAAAAATCGAACTCGATATCAGAAATTTAGAGCAAAGTTGGGAAAATAGAATAACCTCAGAACAAATACACACAATCAAGAAGATCGATTGGGAATCATAATTTTAGGTTAACAAGAAACTTGTTGATAGTCAAGGAATGAAATTGAATTGCACTCTGGATTACATATAGAAAATGCAGCCACTTTTGCATGATGATATACTATCGGAAAATGAAAGATGCCAGTTTAAAGTTTCATAATTTCAAAATTACGTCCGACATTTCGGAGCGTAAACCGAGTTAGCGTAATTTATCATCGAAAGCATGATTATAATTTAGTTTGTTTTTAATAATTTCAATTATAACAGTACCAGGAATGAGGAAGTTTGTTTGAAACCACCTCATAAGATATTTTGTATAATATATTTTTGTAAGTAGTTAATGTAGTATTTAAACCCTTCTCTGCATTTAGAGAAGGGTCCAGAATTTGTATTAAGAACATTTACAAAGAATGATTTACTATAAGTTTGTGGATGCCTTGATAAAATAATGGAACACGGTCTTTTCAATTATATATCATTTTGTTGATCACTGTTGATGCACTTTTGTATTCTATGAATAAATTATTGATAGAAGAATTGATTGTGGCCTATTATCGCTGATCAGATGAACAGGACAACACACATCTAGTACTATTATCATATATGCTAAACTCTGTTTTAAACATTAGTGATAAATCTAGCTTTCATGAATTATATATGAGATCAATTATTTTAGTTTGAAATATCAGTTGCACTATTGTACGATATAAGGATATAAATTGATTTGTTATATATATGATCATCAGAATATATGTGATATGTTTCACATCTTCTTTTGATTAACATTTTCTCAAAATAATCATCTTCCAAATTATTAATTCTATTAACTCTGTGATTGATCTAAATCATCACAGACTGAATATATATCATTATAGATCGCATAAAATTAGCATTATCGTGGGTTAGATTAGATTAGACTTAATTCAAAGTTTTGCATTTTAGAATAAATCTGTTTTAGTTTTTAAGTTATTCTTCCTGCAAATATTTTGAGAGAAACCCAACAATCATACAAAAAACCCAAATCTGGGAAACTGGTCCCATTACACCTAGTTGGAGACACTATCCCAAATGGAAAAGGAACTGCTTTAAGGTCCAGAACGAGTGGTTATCCCCCTTGTTGTTGGCATAGATTTCTGAGGCCTCAACACTATCAAAAATATTTTTCTCTTTTTCTCCCTGAATGAGTTGAGATGTTTGGGCTGTGTTCTTCTGGCCTTGTGACACTGATGATGCTACTGAAGATTCTGTAAATTTGGTGCCTAATGGTGCTGAAGGCAATGGATATTTGATGACTATGGGAGCTTTTTCTTCCCCTGTTTCTTTTGTTGAATTTGTTTTAGGACTTATCTTAGCCCTCTTCTTGTAGATTAGGTTGAAATCCTTTGGTGAGTTCCCTGAAGTTGAATGGGATCCTTCCTCTCTTTGTCTCTTCCCTGTCTTCTCTTTAGGAGTAGGGGTCTGTGAAATAGAGGTGGGCATGAGTTTCTCCTCTGATCCCCGCAAGATGTTCTCTATCCATTTCAACTAATTCATATACCTCTCAATCTATGGCCTCTATGTGTGCACATAAGGAGTGGTTTTGTGTTCCACCCTTAGCTTGGAGATTAGGCCCAAAGGGTCATAAGGCCATGTAAATCTCAGATTAAAGTTAATTTGTTTCAGGATCTTGTCCGCTTCTTCACATGCTACTCTGTTGTTACAAATGAAAGGGCCATATTTTCATTCTGAACTGAGACTTCTTCTTTTCTAAGACAAAATTAATTTCATCTAAATTTATTGCTTGTCTTATATAATCCAGGGAAAATACTCTCATTGGGAGGTATTTTGGTAGCTTTTATGGTGGCATCTCACATCCATACACCCTAATATATGTTTAGTTTTTGTGGAGGTACCAATCTCCTATTTTGTCCCAATCTGTTAGGTGCAAAATATTCTTAATTTCTTCACTGATTTGTGGCTCAAAATTACTGTTCAGCAGGCTCATGACTGGATGAATGAAATATTCTATGTACTCTTTGAGAGTGTACTCATCTGAATCTTTCCTCACCAATGAGGTCTAGAAAATCACAGACTGTGGGTTCCATTCTTTATCCAATTTCTGCAATGAAAATGGGAATCCATCTGCTTGATAATAAATGAACATATATAAAAGAATGGAAGCATATTTGAATACTCCTTCATTTGGTAACTTTAGGAGTTGTTCATGTATGTTGTCAACCAAAAATTGACTAAAATTAAAAAAAATAAAGGCTTTTTATTGATAGAGAAAATTGACATGAAATCGAGAATGGGTTCATCAATCCACTCATTAGAATAATAATGTAGAAGGTGTGAAAACACAAAAATGACATGTTTGGCCTGATCAGGGAACATGGCAGAAGCATACGGTGGATTCTTCTTGGGAAATTGGGCATTCTCAGGCAGGAAAATATCAAAACATTTTTTTCTCTTGGAGAAATCTAATTTATGATATAGTTCATTCAAGGCTTCTACAAAAAATGGTGCACCGGATTCAATAGGAGGGACCTGCATCATTTTCATCAATGGTTTTGGAAGTGATGGTGAATAATATTTCTCCATTTGGGCCTACAATGGCTCATTGGTTTGGTAAGTAACATGCCTGACATTTTCTAATGAATTCTAGGAAATGATGGGTCTGAGGGAAGCTGTAATGAGGTAAATTAGACTCCCAGAGTCCAATTTAATTAGTTTGGTTAATCAATTTATCTTTGATCCAAAAATAGAGTTCGAAAAGGTCGAACTCGCACTTAGTCTCTACAATTTTGTAATCTCTCTCTGCAAGAGGGATATGATCAAGATCAATAGGGGGAGGAAGCATCGATTTGATTGAGTCTTCATTATTATTCTTTTTAGGAGGCTTCTTTCTAATTTTAATCACAGTAACATGAATGTAATGGTGAATTACTGTTGATTTTATCTGTGAGTTGAAAATTGGTGGCAGTGGTGTCTTTTACTATGCTTGATTAGTCCTCTATCGAGTATTATGGTTGAATACAATGAGAAAGCTTTGGAGATGAAGAAAGGGTGAGAGATTTGCAAAAAAAAGGAATTAAAATGGTGTCGAAAGAGGTTTTTATGGTTGCAGAGTAGTTTCCTTTGGGGGCGTGGGTCTGTTGAAATTTCAAATAGCTATCCAGGGAATTCATTTAATTGGATAACTTTCTATGCCAAGTGTGAGGTGATGAATGGAGGGAGGTGCGGGGGAAAGCTGACGGGAAAGGATGGAAGAGAAGCATTTTTCGGGAGCGGGGTCGAGGCGATTAACAGTTTGTGAGGGGGGTGCAAAACACCTTAGTGTTGACACGTTAGGTGGGTTCGGCGGGGAGGAAAACCACTTTGCAGACCCCCCCCCGGTAAAGGGGGGATGGCAAGGGGGGCGAAAAAGTCTATGGAGCGTTTATTTAGCAGAGGAATAATCTGACGGCTGGGAGAAAATCGAAGTTTAATCACATGCGACAAGCCCTTTTTTCATTTGCCAACCTTAATACATGCATGATGAGATTTGATTTAAAGCATATGCCTTCCAAAATTTGGATAACACATATGAACATAATATTTCGGGCTATATCGCATATATTCAAAATCTTTATAACTTAGGATAAAGACATATGGTGTAAAATTTACCCCACTATATATACCTTCTATATTCTTGTTCTTCCCTTGGATGATGAAGAGTTCTTAGGATTGATGGATTTCAAATGGAGATAGTGTCCCAAACTGGTGGATATGAGGCTACAAGTGTTAAAATTTTATATATGTAGAGAATGTGATCTCCGTGAATGAGATGCTTCCTCCTAGATGGAAGATTGTAAGATTTCAAACTTTTTTATTCGCTAAGGACTCTATGAAATTCTATATAACCAATATATTTTTAATTATGAAGAGATTTTATGCAACCATGCATCACATTTACTAGTTTCATGGAACCATGTTGGCCTTCAGAATGTAGGAAACACCACAAATCTAGGCCTTACTGTGTTGAAGTGTCGTAACATATTTACACGAGGATATTTGTATTGGATAAGAGATGGTGCTTTGTTGGGATTTTAATTACTCTTAAATTTTTTGTGTTGTTTAACTTTTATCTTGCATATCCAAATCGTGAGTTTCTTAACTAAAAAAATACCTTCCATTCTCTTTTTGTTTATTTCTATTTTATCAAATCATTTTCAATATGAAATGATATGGGATTTTTTTCTACGTAGCTCTTGGGAAACCTCAAGCTGTCATTTCTGAATAAGCTTATGAAGAAATGCAATCCCAATAGAATGGTGCAGAGTAAGGGCTCAATACAATACTATCAAGGTTAAGAAGAGGAAATTTCGCATGTTTTCTATCTTCTGAAAATGCCAATAATACTTGTAAGAAAATTGCTAACCATATCTTTCTCAAATTTTGTTGAACATATTGAATTGTAAAGAAACTAATTTTAGATGATTCCATGATTTTCAATTATATAATTTTTTTTCAATGGTTATTCAGCCAAAATGCAAATTAGAAAAATGAGCATCCATTTAGCTAATCTAGCAGGCAATAATGAGTCGACTTTGGGGGATGCAACATGAATTGATCCAAAGCGAGGAATGATTTTTCCATTTCAACCAAACCACTAGCCATGTCTTTTAAAAATTTCAAATACTTTTTTGACATGCTCCTTGAATGGAACTTGATCCTTGAGACTAATGTACTATGTGATCCAGCTATTGCCACTTCTTATGGTTTCTCGTACTTGATGGATTTGGATAATTAATTTTGGATTCATCTGTAGGAAAATAGGGAACAAGAAGTGACTAAAGATATAATTTAATTGCTCTATTACAGGTGCACTCATACTTGGTGTTCTTTCGACATTTATGGGGGTTAGTGGTGTAGGGAAGACAACTCTCATGGATGTCTTAGCTAGGAGGAATATTGGAGGATATATTGAGGGTGATAACTAGATATATGGATTTCCCAAAAAGCAGGAAACCTTTTCTCATATTTTCTTCATTGGTCTCATGAATATGTGTAGGAAAATCTATGCCAATTTGGATGTTGAAGAGGAACAACTATCAGAAGAAAATATCTCAAAAAGGTAACATTACATTTAGCATTCAATTTTTTTGCTATTGTTATTAGGAATTTGTTTGGTGATTCTTATTATTTGAGAAACCTGTGTTTTAGCCCTTTTATACATTGTCATGTGTATCCTATTTCTTAGAATTAGAGATACTTTTCATCTCTATATATTCATTATTCCCTGGTTTTGAAGCCGAAGTTTGGGAAAATGGAGGAGGCTCCAAGGAATGGTCGTTAACTTTAACAAGGTATTTTCCTTTTGAAGTTATGAAAAATTTTATTTCAAACTAAATCAATCTAGACCTTTAATGTAGATGTAGCCCAATTACTCAGATTATGGTTCGGGCAACAAAAAATTGAGAATGAGTAAATGTCATGTGTTTCAATTCAAGAATTCACTCAAATGAAGTAATTTACATGAGATGTGAGGTTCAGAAATGTTGTGCCAGAAGAGGATTGTCATAGGGTCCTATAGTTTATAGGATATTAGGGTGATTGGATATTTTATCTCAGTTATTTGATATTGCAAATATTTTTTCAATTTGCAAATGATTTCCAAAAAAAACATATAAAATAAAATTAAAAGAGGGTATTTAAAAAATGAATAAAGATACGAAAGAAAATAAATAAAAATAGTAAAAAAAAGAATAAAATAAGATGATAAACCCACAAAATAAAACCAAAAATAAATAATACTAAAAGTGCTACAAATCTAAATGCCACTACTGATAGATAGTTTCTTTCTGTCAAATAAAGTAAAGGTTGTGTGAAACTTGTTCAAAGTGCCACAATCATTAGTCATTTGTTTAATCATACAACTTGATCATAGTTAAACAAGTTTAAATTTCTGTTAATTAGACTAGAGAATAAATATTAGCCAAACTATTTAATCTTGGCTAATTTTAGTTAGGTAGAAAATGATATTATTCAATTTTTTAAGCTAAACCAATGGAGAAATAAGGGATAAGTTGGAATAGGATTTAGTTTTCATAGGAAGTAAAACAGGGGTTTTCATGTGTAAATTCACCCTTGGGAAGAAATGAATAAAATGTTAGACTAGTTCTAGGAGAAAAAGTGAGGTTAAACGGATAAATGGGGTTGATTTGTATTCAAAAGGCTTATTGGTGAAATTTCAGTCTAAAGTTAAAAACATCATGTAAAGAAGCACAAAGGGTTAATGTTATATTTCATACATATTCCTATCCAAAGTTTTTCAATTGAATCAAGGATCACCACATGACAAACCGATTTTTGCTTTTGATTAAAGTGTGCACACATCTCAGTCGCACGATCATCCGAAGCAACAAATGAATAGCGCAGGTTCAGTTCCCCCCCCCCCTCTCTATCCTATCTTTACCGTCGGGGGGTGGGTTCGAAAAGATGGTTTTCCCTCACCAGGTCTCACACTACATGGCGTCTTCCCCAAATTTCATACTGCCCCTGCCTAATACCACTAAACGCCCTTGAACCCCTCTAAAAATCACTCCCCCCTCATCTCTTTCCCGATGTCCCTACCCCACTCCTTCCTCCATTAATTCCCTGCCACATGTTCCTAACCGTTACCCAATCAATCTCCTTAATTACCGTTAACACATTAAATTCTCCTACGTAGCCCTTTGAATTCAACGGACCTGTGCCTCCCTACAAGGGAAAACCCACGAAATATTCTTAAACCCTGAACCCATCCCCATTTCACCTTTCTGCTGCATAATTATCTACAAATTAATTCTAACTTTCAGTTTTTCCAGTGCGCAATCAAGTTCTCTAGCTAATCAAATCTGTGATAAAACACCAACGTCCTATTTAATTCTCCTGATCAGCTATAGACCTGCAAACAGTCCCAGTAAACCCTTCATATTCCTCATCCCAGATTCTATTAAAATTCTCCATTGATAAAGATGCCTCCTAAGAAGAAAAACAAGGAGGAATCTATCAAGCTCTTGGTTCATCCTCCAGTTGATCTAGACCACATCCCCTTAGCTGATAGAGAATATAAAATCTTTGAGACACAGTGTGAGTTCAAACTCTTCGAAATCTACTATTGGCTCAAATACAAGTTTGTTGATGAAACAGATGAAATTTGACTCTGGGAGTCCAATCTCCCTCACTACATTTTCCCCAAAACTTATATTCTCCAGAATTCACCAAAAGATGCCAAGCTTGTTATGTCCCTAATTAAAGAGAAATTATTGCCCCTACTGGTGAAATTCTCTTCACCATTACTACCAAAGCCATATAAGATCAGATGATGCAAGCCCCCTCTGTGGAAAATAGTGCCCCATTCTCATTAGAAGCCTTGATATAACTATACCAAAAACTTTATTTTTCCAAGAGAGCCAAGATTTTTGACCTTTTCCTACCAAAAAACACTCAATTACCAAGAAAAAATCCACCATATCCTTCCTCAATATTCCATGAACAAGCCAAAAAATTATATCTGTAATATCCTATATCCTGGGTTATTATTCTGATTAGTGGGTAGATGAACCCATCTTAGGTTATTTGTCCATATTTTCCAAAGATAGTAAGCCTTCTATTATCTTCAATTTCAGTCAATTTCTGGCTGATAGTATTCATGAACAATTCTTGAAGTTTCCAACTGAGGAAGTGTTCAAATACACTTCAATTTTTGTCTACATGTCTCTATATTATCGAGCATACAGGTTTAAATTTTCCATGCAGAAATTAGATGAAGAGGGAAATCAACAGTCAGTCATATTCCAGACTTCCCTAGTAATGAAGGAGCAGGAAGAAGTCACCTACAAATTATACATTGAGCCGTTTATGCACCCAAAAAGGAGTGTATTAAACAAATTAGCAGAGCCGAGGATCAATGAGGAGATACAAATAATTTTACGTCTAACATACCAAGCGAATATTGGAAACTGGTACTTGTACCAGAACTACACCGAAGTTAGAGCATATGGGTGTGAGTTGGCACTAGAAAAACTACCAAAATACCTTCCCATGAGGATTTTTGCATTGGAATACATCACACCAATTCTTAATTCATATGAGATATGAAGAAATCACAGTTTAGGATCAAGACATAGATTGGTTGTTTTATATGTAATAGCATATTAGTAGGAGAAGAAGCATATAAGCTTCTCAAGGAAATGAAATTTAGCCTAAGTTTTACATGGTCTTATGACCCTCTGGGTATTATTTCTAAATTGAGAGTGGAAAATAAAAATACTCCATACACTCATACCCAAAGGCCTGAAATTGAGAGATATGTGAACTAGCTCACTTGGGCATATAATACCTTGCAAGAAGCTGAGGAGCAGCTTGTTTCTACATCCACTTCAAAAACTCATGTTCCTCAAGAGAAAACAGCCAAAAGATAGAGAGAAGAAGAGTCATATTCAGTGACAAAAAGTGCAGGAAGGAGTTTAAAATTATGTACAAGAATAGGACAAAACTGAATCCAAAAGTAGATGCAGAGAAAAATTCAAAACAAGAAGTGGCTATGATAGTCAAGGAAACACCTGTTGGTGTCCAGATATGAACAATATTCAAACCCTTTTTCCACATAAATTATCAACCTGGGGGCGTTAATTATTTCTAAACTAATGAGCACAGTATATGCAAGAGTATTCACACAACCCTACTATTAGATCAGAGGCTTAAAACAATAAACACACATACTACTGTAATAGCAATTAAAACAGATTGAAAAATTAAAAGGCATTCAAAGAAATTAATGGATTATACTAGAACAAAAATAAAAAAACCAAACTAAACATGAAATCAATGGAAAGAAAGATAATGCAACACCTACTCAGAAGAGTGGGCCCAACTCTTTGATCAGGGCTGCGGCATACTCACAATTTACAGGTGAAACAATAAAGTGTTGTGCATTGATTAATTGGAAAACACTTCTGTCACAAAGTATGTGTATGTCCGCTTAACCTCGATTCACAGCCCACAGGCTCTCTTTATACAATAGTTCAGGAAATCGCAGATTTCCTTCAACAACTACATATCTACAATTATACAATTTGTTACAACAAAAATCAAGTTGCCAAAAAGGAAACCATGAAAAATCTTGAAATCGTTGGAGTGAAATGGAGTCTGTTGCACTGTAGCAACAATTAAGGATGGTGCTAGAATTTAGGAACTTCCCCATAACTCACAGTTGTAATCTTCCCGCTTCTACCAAATCTGTAAAAATATCGGAGTTAATGTCTGCAAAGGTAAAACCTCCTTGACAATTACTTCATTAATCAAATATCCCATGTAAGATAAAAGAAAGGGGTTTACCTCGTGTGTTTAAGAATAATAATGATACAAAGAGATATAAAGGTGGGCAGAAATGGGAGAGAAAAAGTATAAAAATCTGGTACCCAACATCTCCCCCCAACTGGTATATCTGCATGTCCTCATGCAGTTCGCCGTCTCCTCATATATTGGTTGGACTGACTGTGACTGGCATGAAGCTGTGTGAGATCATATTCTTCAGCCATTTCTGTCCCAGGGGGTTTATAACCTTCTGCAAGAACAACATCCTTCCACCAGTCTGTATCAACCAAACAAGGGGAAACTAAAACCTCAGCCCCATCCATCTGACCCCACAGGTCTGAATGCATGCTACAAAACGTGGCATCCTTTCTAGAGCCCGTGCAAATTTAGGTGCTCCAAATGGTTCTCGTCCTCTGACAGCTGAAGATGACAACATCCACCTTCTCTGACAATTGTCCAGTGCTTCCTTACGGAACATTGTAAGATGTCTGACACAGAGGTCAGCACACCATTTCTGGGTGGTCAACCTGTGCGCTCTATGCCCCTCAATTTGTAGAAAGGTAAAATGCTTATTATAAATATTTACTGACTGGCCATGCTCTTTCCTCATCATTAGCGGCCTTATAACGGGGTTAAAATATTGTTCATGCCTCAAAAAGTAGCCATGCATGTAGAGCTCGCACATTAAGTGTTGTCCTATGATATCATGAATTTTCAAGATACGGAGAAATTGAATAGGGTCTTCAATCTCATGCCAAATCTCCTTATATATACTCTCAAGACAAAAGAAAAGAAATTGTTCATGAACGAATAAGCAAAAGCTATGTGCAGGAGGTCTGCAGGCCATTACCTGCTATACCAGGGAGAACATTTTCTGCTTATTTGATTGCAGTAGCTGCACTTGTTCTTCCAATTCTTCTATTCTGGCCTTCCATTAGGGGAGTTTTGAGGTCTAAAATGGGCCTCCTAAGAAAAATTTACAACCAAAATATACTTTATAATAACCAATAGGATTCAAGATGATGATGTCAACCATGGGGGATGATTCACCATTTTTTAAGTAAAAGGGTAAAATTTTTAAAAAATCATAAAATAATAAAACTACTTTTCCAACTTGTACTTTAAACTTATCTCCCAAATTTTTAACTCACGTTTCAAGCGGGAGTACTTGTTGGATGCAAAATTTAATTCCTCATCCAAGGAGTACCCATGTTGCATACTTTTGATGGATCTTGCTACATGAAAAATGTGAGATACATGAAAAACGTGATTGCAATCATGTTTTTCATGTATTTCTCATTTTTTGTGTAGAAGGATCCATAGAAACTATGCAACATGGGTACTCCTTTGATGAGGAATTAAATTTTTCATCCAACGAGTACTCCCGCTCAAAATTTGAGTAAACACTTTGGGAGATAAGTTGAAAATATGAGTTGAAAAAGTAGTTTTTTCTTTTTTCTCTCTAAAATTTGATGATGTAATCAAATATTATTTTATTATTTCCACTAATATTTTATAATCTCCTTAGGATGCCCATTTTATACCTCAAAATTACCCTAATGTTTTTAGCATGCCTCAGCCACGCCTTATCCAACTGTTCTATGTATCCTATGACAATCCCGACAGCCTGTTCTCGAACCCGCATTGTTTCTTTCTTATGGTCACTCGCAGCAGACTAACACCTTTTGATCTCAACGACCAAGAAAAATTATTGGCCTTCAAACAACTCTTCAATTAGGCAAGTCTGTGTAGTTGCGCAGGATACCTCAATTTTTTTCTTTACTACACTCCATTTGTAGATTTTTACCTTATTTTTCAACTAGGAAACTTGCCTCTTCAACTCTCAAACCTCCCTCTTCAATCTCATGATTTCACTGAACTGCAGCTAATACCTCTTCTTGAGAGGTAATCTTCTTTTCTCACACTATTCAATCCATTCCTGTTTGACAATAAATTCAGTTTCTGGGCCTATAACAGGCTCAGGAGGCGGCGAAATGCTGCCATTATTATCATCTGGTTCTTCTGTTAGGTATTTTTGGCTGGGCTCCCTATCTTTAGGGGCTTCTCCCTCTATATTCACTTTAGGGACTCCTCCCGTCTGGTCAACATTTCCATCGACCACTCTGTGTTTCGCTGTTTCCACAGGAACCCCATCTTCTTTGAGAGTGTGTGAGTGTTCTAACAGATATTCATCAATGACTAGGCCGATATTGGCCATGTCCTCTCCTAGGTCAAAAAATATAAGCACATGTGGGACAAATACTTCCTCCATTAATTTTTTGGGCAAGCGGAATCCCCTATCCCTTCTAGGCATCATAGACTGGAATGAAGAATGAGGGATAACTTCATCATCCTTATTTCCGGCTTGAGAAAGAGTTTCATGCATTACTACCTCAGTCGGGATCGATGTTGGTTCTTGTGGGGTAGCATCGATTCCGAAGCTTGTTTCCCTTCTGTCCTCTTGCTCTTTGTTCATCATTTCTTCTTCTAAGGTCGATATTGGTTCTTGTGGGATAGTATCGACCCCGCGGGTTATTCCTCCTCTATCTTCCTGTTCTTTATGGATTAATTATTATTCCACAGTCGATACTAGTCCTTGAGGTACAACATCGATTTCACAGGCTGACTCCTCCCTATTTCCTGTTCTAGCTAAATTGGGGGTGGTTCTTATGTAACACCCCCACTTGTTTCAACATCCATATCTGCTTGGGCAGGGGATGCTATTTCTTGCAAATCATGATCACTTTCCATTCCTCTTTCTGACATTCCACTTCCCTGTTCTTCATTGACAAAAGTCGACAACTGTATGACAGTCTCAACCTCATGCACTATATCCATAATTCTTTCATCTGTGGGTTCTTCGAGTGAGGTTGGTTCTTATGTGGCAGCCTCGGTCATGTCGCCAACTATCTCTTCCATTCCCATTTCTTCAGGTTCTTCCTGATCAACCTCCATTTCTACTTCTTTGGGTTCCTCCTGATCGACCTCCATTTCCATTTCCTCGGGTTTCTCTTGATCAATTTCCTCCAATTGTTCTCCTTTTGCTAAACCAGTTGGAGAGACTAGTTCCTCTTCTCTAGCAACAACAACAACTGTTATCTCTTCTTCTAATGATCCACAGAGTTCCACCCAAGAAACTCGAAATCTGACTATTGCATGCATGACCCGTAAATTCACCAATCCATGGTTGGAGAGCACTTCCGGCATGTGACGCAAACACCGAGTGGATTGTGCCATGTGATGAAATTGTTTCAATAAGAAGAAGGACATATTTAAAGAATGCACATGAGCTTGTGGAAATCAGAGGTGAGTTAGAATTTTAAAATTATATTTAAATAGAGTTGTGGCCTAGCCTTCTCAAGTTATGTATTTAATTACCAAACTTGTGACTTCGTTCCATGGATGAGGCACAGACTTGCACTCATATCCTCTACCCATTTGAATGAAACTTTATCCTGCCTGCAGGAATAATTTGGGAAACTACGAGAGAGAAAATCTTTGAGAAAACCATTGATGCCCTTTCCGTCTCAGCCCACTAACCTCTACAGTTATCTCTTCTGTGACAGGAATTTCCAACCATTTGACCCGTGAGCCATTCTCATCCAAATTAAGTGAGAACTCCATTATGATTTCCCTGTAAAACCCATATAATATGTCGAAATAGGAATCCCAACCTGCATTGACAAATATTTACCATACCTCTGGATTACTACGAGCTGAGGCTACATTTTCAGGTTCATGCCGCACAGCCAGTCCACGCATATTGTGGGGACTGTAACAACACTTCTTGGAACAACAGACTGTTGGAAAAAATAGTGGATATAAAATTTGGAAAAACAACATGGTAAAAATGAATGGTGGTAATGGTAAATACAGATTGTAATTATCAAAATCCGAGAAAAAATCATGAAAAAGTATGGTAAGTGTAATGAATAGAATGGCAATTATTTCATGTGAAATGGAAAGGAAATGTTATGGATTCCAATGTGTATTAATGATTATACAGAGTGTTGATAAATATTGTAACATGTACCACACATGGTATTGTAATAATGACTTAAAAAATCATCATTACGCCGTCATTAAACTATGACGGTACCCCCCCCCCCCCCCAACTTTAAAAATTTCCGTCTGCGACATTAATGCCCTCACATGGGATATTTAATTAAATTGGTAAAATTCATGTGGAGGCATACCTAGCAACCTACCTGGATGAAGTGACAGCTGGTAGGATGACAGTGTAATAATGGTGCAGGTGGAGTAATAGCAGTACGAGAAGTAGCATCTAGAGTAATGTAGAGCTATAAAAAGGGTCTCTTTCACCTCTAGTTACCTCACATTAATATGTCAATCCGGGAGCATTTTGTTATTACAAAGAGTGACTCAATCTGAGGCTATCACTTGTCAGAGTAATGCTAGTAGTAAAGTGCTTAAGAAATACAAGAGTAAACGGATGCTTGTCTGTAACTAAATCACTTCAAAGAATAAATCACACATTCAGAAAACTCAACAGCTTATCAGTCAAGGGTTCGGCAGTGATAACCCATCCCTTTGGAAACTGATGGAAAGGAAACTAGAGCATAGACCACGAGCCTGGGAGCTAGACAGTGACTGCCAATGCTCACTACAGCCTTAGATCATCTCTCACACCAAAGCAACAAATGCGATTAAATGGAACAGCAAATAAAGAATTGAACAACAATTCTGGAATAGAACAGCAAATCTAAAATGGAACAGCGATTGAATAACTAAGCCCCGCGAGTTGTAACCAAGCTTAATCTATTAACCCAAATACATTCTCCGCAATCAAAATAACAATCTTTCACTCTTAAGGCGAATCACACGAAACACACTAATGGAACAGCGTTAACTATTGATAAATTATAGAACAGCACTAATAAGTCAGAAACGCACACAACACACTGGAATAATAATCTGATCAACCTGAACCAACAGGAATACAACTGTGCTTCCAAACAGAACACTATTATTTATGAATCCAACGATTATGAAGAACACTACCTCAAAGGAATGTATGACACGAATGTTCAATATACAAGCTCTGTAACAGAACAGTAAGAGTATTCAATTAAGGCTGATAACATGCAGTGACTTCTGAAAGAATCGATAACATAATGCAGAGTCAATCCACGATTCTACCTGTGAGAACTTCAATAATTTAATCGTAACAGAGCATGTAATATCAACTTATAAAGCATATAAAATTACCAAATAACAATAATAAACAAACCACGCAGAAATCAAGCCGTAATGGTACAGAAGCAAGTGTCCTCCGGGGCCGGGCCCTTAGCCTCCAAGGATACACCGCTTTAAGTTAATCCAGGCGCAGAGATGAAATAATCACCAAGCTTTTATTGATGCATCGGTCAAAAATACAATGAACCAGTTCTCAACGAGACTTAATAATCAGAGCTGATGTATAACAGAAAATTACATAAAAGCGTATCCTCCTCTCCTATCCTAAGCTAATAGTGTTGTCCCTTTATATAAAGGCGACGGCAGAGATGTCCAAGTAACAAGATAAATAAAGCAGCGATCCCTCAGGATCGAAGATCCTGAGGGATTCGCCAAACTGTTAATTCTTCATCCTTTCCTTTCTTTTGCGCCGAGCTGGTGTCTTCTCCTTCTTTTCCGGGCCGACTTGCTTTAATCTGTTTAGCCTTGTTTGCATTCGGTTCACCTTCAGAGGGACAACAGTTATCTCGACTTTGTCTCTTCCTTTGGAGCGGCAATTCCTCGTTTTCTCCTTTTCCTGTACAGAAAATAACCATTATCAGTGGTTAAGTCTTGCATATCAATTTTCACATGTTTTGTTATAATTCCTTATTACTTTCCAAATTCATGACACAAAAAGGTTTACAAATTCTACTAAAAAGCCACTGAAATAGTCATCAAAAGCATACCTTTTTAGTACTCCACACACCCCCCTGCTTACCTTGTTTCATGTCCTCATGAAAACATTGTAGTTGACATGCAAGGCGGTGAGAGAGTATGCTGGAGAAGGAGTCTCATGCGGAGGCCTACAACCATGATGAGTGATTAGATAGTCAAAGAACTGACCTGTTTGCCCCTCAGGCATCTCATACAGGGCCTGGTATCCGGGTGCAGGGTGCCAAATAATTGGAGTGCGAAATCTATATCCTAACCAGGATGGCCCTGCTTTCAGAATGCTCTCGCCATAGAGGTTCAAACGGTTGGCAGCTAATTCAAAATTCTCATACTTAAATGGTTCCCTGAGTTGGATGTTTGGATCAGAGATTCGGTACCGAAATTTGGCTGCATTAATGGCCAGATTTTTGATGGAAAGAAAATATTCTAAACCCTCTTGAATGAGTGCCTCGTGCATGGGTCCTAATGTTTCATTGACACCCGGGGTCTTTATGAGGTTTCTATGAGCTTTCCATAACTGCACTGGGTTCCTAAGCTCAGCCCTTACCCGTAAATCTAGACCATTTTCCTGACTCTGGAAAGTATCATAGGCTTTGAGCCACTTAATCTGATTAACCCCGAATGAAATGAATGCTTGTAATTGGATGTCTCCAATGAAAGGGCCGGGGTTTAACTCAGTCTCCTGATCTAGCACAAGGTCATGCAAATAAAGTTCACACAACAATCTCTGGACTTTCACTCCATAATGTTTACAGCAGTCTATGAAGTCATTGATAGTGTTGATTTGTATAGGGGCGCCTGCTTTAACAACTTTTATTTTTAATTGTAAATACCGTTCTAATAAAAACAGAGCATAGTTTTTAGCAGGGGCCCTACATGCTAAAACATCATTGTATAAAGAACACAAGGTATTCATCTGCTTGACAACAATATCTAGTCTACGGGTTACCTGTGCAACTTCCTCTTGTTCCTTTTTCCACCCTTCAAAGGCCTGGTTTTTGGATTGATTGACGTCCCTTAGTTGCTGCTGTAACTCTTCATATTTTTCTCGGGGGACCGTTTGCTCTCTAAGTTGTTCGGCTTCCTGCTGGGCTTGCTTCATCATCTTATGCATGGTTTTTGTCTTCGGATCTTTCTTCCATAGGTCAGTGGAGGCTGGGAGTTTTACCTGAACTTTCTTATTATGCTGTTTGGAGTTCAGAACCCTTATTACCCCTGAGGGTGGTGCCTCTGTCTGGATTTTCTTGTCGCTGGTCCTCATATCATCCCTTTCTATTTTAACGCGAATATCAGTCTGTTGCTGTTCCTCAGCAACGTTTGGAACGACGGCTGGATTTTCAATAGGGTTTTGAACAGTAGGGCGATTGTTGGCCTTCTTTTTCTTCCCTCCGGTCTTTCTTACCCTCTGGTTTGCTTTCAGAACCCTAATTTTCTATCTGAGCTGAGTTATTGTATTCAATAATTTCTGCCGTTCCATTCGCAATTTCTTAATTTCCATCGTTTCGTTAGAAGGAACAGCAGGCTGTCTGCTGCGGTTTGGACCATGACTGGTTTCTAGCTCTTTCTCTTGGGGTACTCCCTCGCTGTTCTGCGCTGGCTGTTCTGGGGTAGGTTCTGTCTCTTCCTGGGCAACTCCCTCTGGAATTTCCTCTGGTGTCTTGGGAACAGAATGTTCCCGTTCAATCTCTCTTATCTCCTCTTCACCATGAACAGGCAGATTTCCTTCTTCTGCCTCTATTGCATATGATTTTTCAGATGCGTTTCCTTCTTGGGGTTTGTCATGGAGGTCTACTGAATTAGAAGGTTGGCCATACTTACCCATATTGGCCAGGACTGTGGCCAATTCGTCTTCTCCCATTGGGTATTGTAATGGGCTACCTTCCTGCTGTCCCATTTCCTCCTCCTGTTCAGTTTCTACTTCTATTTCTGTTTCCCAATGCTCGGCTGCTTCGTCTTCGGATTACTCGTCCTCAATTACCACTGGTTGGCTGGTGCTTTCCTGGAGCTTTTCCAGCCTTCCTCGCATCCGAGCTAACCGGGCTGATTTTCTGGGCTTCTCTATCCTTCCTCGCATCCTAGGTAGCTGGGCTGATTTGCTGGGCTTTTCTAGCCTTCCTCTCATCTGAGCTAACCGGGCTGATTTTCTGGGCTCCTCTGGATGCTCGGGTGGATTACTGGCATGCTTGTGCTTTTCCGATTCCTGGTGCATCTCTGGTCGTTCTGATGCACTAGCAACATGTTTTTGTGTTACTAATTCTCTGCGTTTTGTCGGACGTTCTGGTGTGCTTGTAGAATTCTTGCGTTTTGGGGATGGTGCTGTCAATCCCTCCTCAATCATTACAATCAGCTCTTCCCAGCTGCTCTGCTGCTGGGTGAGACTATGACTAACTATTAATCGTATTAACCCATGGTGACTGACAACTGACTCTACATGTTGTGCCTTTTTTATGCTTCGTGCAGCATCATGCAGTAATGAATTCAGAAGTGCAGGTAGGTTTACAGAGCATTTCTGCTTTAAAACAGCTAAGAGTTTAAGATGTCGTGGTCTTACCACGTCTTTCCTCCCTTCGCAGGTGATGTAGCTTTGCATTGTTCTTGCTAATTCCGTCCAGGGTTCTCCTAGCATTGCTGGCAGAATGCCCTTCCCCTTAATTGTCAAGCTCTGACCTTCGTCCTGGAACATTTCCATGATTTTCTGTAATCTTTCCTTCTTTAATGTCCATACTGGTCCGGTGGCTGGTAGTCCCGAAACTTCTGCAATTATATCGTCGGTGACCGCTATCCGCTTCCCCCTTACTGTGGAGTGATCATCCTGCGGGTTCTGCAAAAATTCCATCGCTACTATTTCATTAGACTCCTGCAGGCGACTGAGATAATTCAACCATCCTGCTCTTTCCAGGATCTCCCGGGCAGCAGCGGAGATTGTCAACTTCTGAGGTTCGCTTCGAATTGCCCTTCCTCCCATGGTTTCACTGTGGATTCTCAATGGAACAGCAACTACTTGTGCTGTTTGAAACACAGAGAGGGTGATAATCGCAAGAAAAAAACACAGAGTATGCAACAATGCAACGGAAATGGATTATGAACAGCAACTTGTGTAAAAATAGAAATGCCATGCCGTTAAACCATGCCAAACCGTCGTACACTATTTTTCCCGAATGGTGAGATGACACGTAATTCAGGGAATAATGAGGTTAACCTCCCCCCCCCGCAATGTGATAGGTTGTCCCAGCCGGCATATAAAGGAGCAGCACCCGATATGCAACCGAGTCAGAAAGGAACAACATATGGAATTATGCCATGATTAGACGGACAATGAATTACCGAAATCGAGGCGGAGAGTTAATCGCTTATTATGTAAGAGGCTACTGTGTTATGATATGAGGCTGGCGGGTAGGACATCTATCGTACTTGTCAAATCTTAAGTGGTCATGGTCACTTCCTTTGCCATGATTGGTGATGATAATTGTTCATGCGATGTATAAATCAGGAAATAATATATATAATTAGTTCTTTAGGATATAAGAAACAAAAGAGTATTAGTGTCTTACCCATTGGTGTAACCAAGGTGACTTCAATACCATTAACAGTGCTCTGCTGCCGACAGGTGTCCATAACCTTGGCAGAGTTGTTTTTCACCCTCGGAACCATGATCCTTTGTGTATACTTAGGAGTGTTGTTATGGTCAAAATGTAGACCATTATCTCGGCTTGGTGACCGATTAACCATAATACCATTCTTTGAGGAAAGAGTGAAACGTGAAGCGAGCCGGCTTCCGTGGTGAGACCTCTGTTCCAGTTTGTTGTTGATACCTTGTGGATATATCCACAGTGTTGGTGGCCATAATGGGAATGCCACTTCACTTCCATCCTCATGATCATGGTAGGCTGGCTCTCGATGAGACCCCCTATCCTGCATTTGACACTTCACATATCATGTTCACATATTTTTTCTTTTTTTTATAGAATACTTTTCCTTATTTATACACAAAGGGTGGTTCAACACTCCTTAAGAGTAGGAATGGTGGAAGAAGTCTTATCATCTCAATAGGAAGATATAAGCTCTTTGCTCTTATTCCCAAGTAATAATAAAAAAAAAGGTTTAAGGGGATCAGCATGATAAAGATAACCAATCAGGGCAAAATTAGTAAAACCATGTCAACAAAAGGTAAGAAATAAGTATGTCCTTCCGTTTGTCCTCTTACTAATGCAGAGCCTTATAGATATAGCGATTTATGGTTTGCAAATTTCGGTATGTTGTGATTTTATATTTCATTGCACAAATACATAGCTGTATCTTAAAGACTAGAAAGAAGACGGGCAAGAAGCATCCTCAATTTAGATCAGCAAAAGGAATAAGCTATTTCACAAGGAGAGCAAAAGTATGCTAGTGGTGTTCCTTTGGAAAAGAAACAACGATGGATGATAGAAAAAGGGACAGCAAAAATGCAAATGCCGTTCCTTTGGGAAAAAGGAACAGCAAAAATAAAAATACTATAAAAACACTCAAAATGCCATTCCTTTGAAAAAGGAACAACAACAATAAAAGAACGCTGTTTCTTTGAAGAAAAAGGAAAAGTGGTAACAAAAAGGAACAGCAGAAAGCGTAACAATGCCGTTCCTTTGGAAAAGGAACAGCAGAGATCCAGAATGCTGTTCCTTTAGAAAAGGAACAGCAAAACAAGCAAAACAAGCAAAGCCAACAGCATAAAAAAACACGCAGATGCTATTTTCAGAACGGCAAGAATCGAACTTTGTAAAAGAAAAGGAACAACAAAAAAAATGATAAGAAAACATTTAATGCAAACTTATGTACAAGAACCACTCAAAAACAAGAACTTATGTACAAATTGTAAAAAGAAATGAACCCTTTGGAAAAGAAACAACGACGGATGATAGAAAAAGGGACAGCAAAAAATGCAAATGCTGTTCCTTTGGGAAAAGGAACGGCAAAAATAAAAATACTATAAAAACGCTCAAAATGCCATTCCTTTGAAAAAGGAACAACAGCAATAAAAGAACGCTGTTTCTTTGAAGAAAAAGGAACAGTGGTAACCAAAAGGAACAGCAGAAAACGTAACAATGCCGTTCCTTTGGAAAAGGAACAGCAGAGATCCATAATGCTGTTCCTTTAGAAAAGGAACAGCAAAAGGAACAACAAAACAAGCAAAGCCAACAGCATAAAAAAAAAACACGCAGATACTATTTTTAGAACGGAAAAAATCGAACTTTGTGAAAGAAAAGGAACAGCAAAAAAAAATGATAAGAAAACATTTAGTTCAAACTTATGTACAAGAACCATTCGAAAACAAGAACTTATGTACAAATTGTAAAAAAGAAATGAACCCTTAATGAATTACAGGTGAGGAAGATTTCTCTTCCTCTCCTAAAATCTCCATATCAGTGTCTCGGCGTAGCTGCTGGCAGAAGGATTCCCGAGTGAGTGGTTTGCGATAGAGACGAACTCGGTGGCCATTTACTTTGAATGCATATCCATAACCGTCAATGGTAATTAGAGTAAGGGTTCCGTTGTCATGCACCTTCTGGATTTCGTATGGTCCCAACCATCGAGTCTGAAGTTTTCCAGGGAAGTCCTGAAACCGAGAGTCGTATAACAGAGCCCAGTCTCCTTCGTGTAAGACTTTGTTTTTGATGAGCGCATCATGCCATTTAGCTCGCTGCTGTTGAATCAATGCTGTATTTTGTAATGCAGAGAGTCTAATTTCGTCTAATTCATTGATCTGCTGTAGTCGATTGATTTGTGCCTCGCTTAGATCTAGGCCAACTTCCTGTGCTGTCCGTAATGTTTGGATTTCGAATTCTATGGGAAAAATGGGTTGTTTTCCAAACACTAATTGATAAGGTGAGTAACCGGTGGTGCTCCTCCATGTGGTTCTATAGGCCCAGAGTGCTTCAGGTAGTCGGGTAGCCCAATCACGCCTATGGGACGCAATGGTTTTTGTTAGGATAGATTCTATTATCTTATTGCTATTTTCTACCTGCCCATTCGCCTGTGGGTGATATGGAGTAGTGATTTTATGCTGGACGTGATAATTGTTGAGTGTTGCAGCTAATTTATGCCCAAAAAATTGTGGTCCTCCATCTGTAATTATTTCCCTGGGCAGGCCATAACGAACAAATAGATGGAACAGGAACTGTATGATAGAATCCTCTGTGGCTCTTGGCAATGCTTCTGCCTCAACCCATTTGGTGACATATTCTGTTGCCACCAAGATATATGTTTTCTGATTTGATGAGGGGTTGATGGGTCCAACGAAATCAAGAGTCCATCGCTCGAATGGTTCGATGACTAACTGTGGTTTCAGAGGCATCTCATCAGCTTGACCAGGTCGTCCTGCTCGCTGGCAGCTGTCACAGGCTTGGACAAACTTCTTCGCATCTTTGAAGATCGTAGGCCAGTAATATCCTGTCTGCAATAATTTATGTTCAGTTCTACGCTCAGCGAAGTGCCCCCCACACGGTCCATCGTGACAGGATTTTAGGATGTCAAAGATTTCATCCTCTCTAACACATCGCCTGATATGCATGTCTGCTCCTGTGTGAAACAAATAGCCCCCAATCCACGAGAATCGAGAACTTTTCTGAATAATCTGCTTGCGCTCATTAGGAGTTAAATGTTTTGGTAGTTTACCTACTGCGAGATAGTTGGCAACATCAGCATACCAGGGTGTTTGAATGGCAACAGAAAATAGGTGCTCATCCGGAAACTGATCTTCAACTGCTGCTGCATCGCTTGATTTTGGTATTCTCGAAAGAAAATCGGCTACAGGGTTTTCTTTGCCAGGCCGGTCCTTGATTGTGATGTCGAATTCCTGCAATAAAATCAACCATCGAGTTACTCTGGCATTTGTGACAAGCTTATTTGCTAAATATTTTATAGCAGAATGGTCTGTATATAAGATAACAGGATAGCCTGTAATATAATGTCTAAATTTATTGACAGCATGTATTACAGCTAGGAATTATTTTTCAGTAACAGTGTAATTTAATTCAGCAGGGGATAAATTCTTGCTGATGTAATAGATAGCATATGGTTTTTTATCCTCTTCCTGCCCAAGGACTGCGCCAATAGCTGTATCTGAGGCATCAGATGATATCTGGAACGGTAAGTCCCAGTTTGGTCCTCGAAGGACTGGGGCTGTGGATACAAGCTTCTTTAAATCCTCGAAAGCACGGTCACATTTTTCTGTCCAAAGAAAATCAACGTTACCGGTTAATGCATATAAAGGAGCAGCAATGTGCGAATAATGCTCTATAAATCATCTATAATAACCAGAAAATCCAAGAAAGCTGCGTACCTCTGTTTGAGTAGTAGGAGTGGGAATGAGCAAAAGTATTTGGATTTTAGCCGGGTCTACTTGAAGGCCGGCTGCTGAGACATAATGTCCTAGGATAAGTCCTTCAGTCATCATCAAGAAACATTTTTCGTGGCTTAAGCAAAGCCTGGTAACAATGCAGCGTTGTAGGACTTTTTCTAGGGTGTCTAGAGCCGGATCAAAATCATCTCCATATGGTGTAAAGTCATCCATGTAAACTTCAATTCCATCATTTATTAAATCTGCAAAAATGCTAAGGATAGCCCTTTGGAATGTGGCAAGAGCATTACATAGGCCAAAAGGTAGAACTCGATAGGCAAATGTTCCCCAGGGACAAGTAAAAGTAGTTTTATCCTGGTCTTCAGGGGCAATCTGAATCTGATTGTATCCACTGAAGGCATCCAGGAAAGAAAAGAATTTCTTCCCTGCTAAAGTATCTAATACTTGATCTATGAATGGGAGAGGAAAATGATCTTTCTGTGTTGCCTTGTTTAGTTCCCTATAATCCACACAGATTCTCCATTTTCCATTCTTTTTTGGTACCACCACCAACGGAGAGACCCATTTACTATCAGAAATAGGATAGATAAAGTTGACATCTAAAAGTTTCTGAAGTTTAGCTTTTACCACATCCTTTAGATGAGGATTAAGTCTCCTTTGCGGCTGGCGAACAGGTCTGGCGTCTTTTTCCGTATAAATGTGGTGTGTACATAACTGGGGATCAATTCCTTTCATGTCAGGGTAATCCCATGCAAATGCTTCTTGATATTTTGTTAACAATTGGATGAGCTTAGTTTCCTGTTCAGGTGTGAGATTAGCATTGATGTTTAAAGTTTTCCCCGGTGCAATTTCCACAGTTTTACTATTTGCAACAGAAGTAACAGGTATCGTTTGGTCATGTGTATCTTTCAGAGGATCTTCGTACAATTCATTATCAAATGCTGCTTCTATCATGTGACACTGTGTGCGAGGTTCAGTTTGACTAATGAAATTATTAATGGCATCATCTTCTGTTTGGTCTTTAAAATCAAGCGCCTCTTGTATAGTTAATGGAGATCTGATGTTATCAGTAAGGTATGATACAGGGTGCTTATTAGTTTTGATCATTGTGACACTTGGCTGTGCTGGAGGATATAGAACTAAATTTTTGCTATTCGGTCCTCTAGTTATGGTCATATTTCCCTGCCGGCAGCCAATGTAGGCATCAGCAGTGGCAAGCCAAGGTCTACCTAAAATTAGTGGATGTCCATCAAGTCGGGTTTTTGGATTAATTATCAGGAAATCGGTTGGATACTCCCAGGATTCTACAGAGACCATGACATCATGTAGAGTACCCTCTGGTCTAACCACAGATCGGTCAGCTAATTCCAACAGAGTAGAGGTGGGTTCTACCGATGTAATGCCGAGCTTTTGGCAAGTAGTGGTTGTTAAAATATTAATTGCAGCCCCTAGATCAACTAAGGCATTAGACAGGGTCTGACCATAAATTTGAACAGTTATAATTGGATTCCCTGGGTCTTCATATTTAAGGGGTGTTTCTCTTCCAGACAATAGGTCAGATAAAGTACCGACTACTTGAACTCTTGGATTATTTGTTATATTCCTCCTTGGTTTCTTTATGCACAATTCTTTGATAGTTTTTGCGTATATGGGAATGTCTTGAATGGCTTGGAGGAATGGAATTTTTATGTACAAATTTTGTAATTCTCCCAGAATGTCAAAGTCAGGATATTGTATGGATCGAGGTATGGCTAATCGTTCTGGGAATGGAGGAGAGGATGTGGTTGCTTGATTATGAGTTTGTTGCTTATTTACATCCTCTTGTTGTAATTGATGTTCTCTTGGTAACTGATCTTCAATATGAACTGTTTTATCTCCCTCAGTTTCAATTATACGTCCAGATCTTAACTGAAGGTCATTGCACTCCCTCAGGTCGGGTCCTATTTCTGGTGATTCTATGATTTGAATAGATTGGACCTGTCTGTTATTTGGATTGGGGTCGGGTTGGGCTGGGAGTTGCGGTCTCAGGTTAGACTGGGGATTTTGTTGTAAGGCTGGCAGAGTAGGTTGAGGGAGCGGAATAGTTCCAGCTGGGTGGTACATCGGTCTTTGCCAGCTTGTCTGCCAGGGTGAACTTTGTGAAGTAGAGGGAGTCCATTGTGAAGGATATGGGCCATTTTTCCAATATGGTGGAGTGTAAGGGAAATTCGGCCAACCAGATTGGCTTGCTTGATTCAACCATGGATTTGAAGAAGGAAACGATTGTGGTGACCAGTTTGTAAATGGGGGTTGAGATTGATTTTGCCACATACCATATTGTTGAGCATTATACTGTGGGGGTTGAAAGAAAGAGGTTGAGTCCGGAAACATACCAGATTGTCTCGGCTGCCACTGGCGGCGCTGGTTGATCGAATTCACCGATTCTAGTTCTTCTTCTGCTTCCTTATATACCGCTTTCAATCCAGGAAGTGAGGGGCAGCTCTCCGTAAGGTGATCTTTTGTACAGATGGCGCATGTTTGGACTTTATCCAATGGACATTCCTTGTGGCTATGTTTTTTTCTGCATCGGGGGCAGAAGATTGCCAAATTCTGTTCTGCCTCCAGCTGCTTCTGTTTAGCCTGCACAATATCAAGTTTTGTAGTTAGTGTCCCCATAATATCAGTTTTAAAATTTTCTAATAAATTTCCAATTTCTGCACGTGTTACTCCTTCTGCTGATACTTTGTTATCTCTTGCAAACCGATCATATTCTGTCGGTTTTATTCTTGTGCTGCCTCTCGAACTCCCGATACATAAATCAATGATGTCAGCAAAATTCTCTTGATAAATGTCCCCTTTTCCCATAATGTTTAATGTTTCAATCCATTGTTCCTTCATACCCCTTATTAATGCAGTTTTTAACACATTATCAGGTAAAGGTAGCGATGCATAAGGAGATCTTTGTAGATTGTACTGAAAACGTTCCACATACTCTTCCAATGTTTCATTCTGTCTGGCTGACATTTGAAATATTTCGTCTTTTAATTCTCTAGACCTACAATAATCCTGATATTTTTTTAAGAAGGATTCTTTCATTTGATCCCAATTGCTGATAACCCCGCCACCTAGCCCCATAAACCATCTTAAAGCAGCCCCTTTTAATGTAGAGGGAAATAATTTCAATTTTTGGGGATCGGTGGTGTAATCGTACCCCCTACATAACACATCGAATTCGAATAAGAATGCATCCGGATCTTCTGATGTGAGACCGTGAAATGTAGGGATATGCTGAAGAGGGATAGCTTTCATGGGTGCATTAGCTGCAGAATCCACTATAGGATATTGTAATGTAGAGGTTTGAGCATTTGGCTGGTTTTGAGCCATGGTATCGAATATATGCCAATAACCTTCTGGGATATCTAGGAGGGTATTCCTAGGTTGAGAGGGAACGGTTTTGACAAGGATATTTTTAACAACGCTTCCCTTATCTGGAATAATGAGGGTTCCTGAAGATTGGGTTCCTTCGACAATGATTTTCGCAGCACTCCCCTTATCTGGGCTATCTAATGGCTGATTTGTTTCAATAGGGGATTTTGGTTCCTTGGTTTCCCCTGTTTCTCCTTCTCCTTCACAAAAGTTACTGGAATTCCCTTCCTGCAATAGTTCTGGAGTAGAATTTTCAATTTCTTGAAAGTCTTGCTCTTCAGTTTGACTATGCACCTCAGCACAGGCTACAGATGGTGATCCTGTGGCCTGAAGGGAACTAGTAGGCAGTTTAGAAATGTTTTTCCTGGGGCCTACTGATGGCTGAGATTCTGCGTTCTTATAGATTTTGTCTATAAAGGTCGTTCGGCCAAGGGTCACCGGCCCCTTAGCTTTTTCAGGTTTGGATGGGGGTTTGATGTTCTTTTCTGGTCTTTTCTGCTTAGTCATGCACTCAAATGAACTACCAACTTCTATTCAAACAAAGCAAAAAAAACGACTCTGTTAGGAAAGCGGACAGTGGAGCAGGGTTTTTACATGCTCCGCACGTAGGTTCTTACCTTCTGTTTTTAAGATCCAACTCCTCCCTAGCAGGCTCGTACACTACTCTGAAAAAAGACAAATGGCTACACTCTTTCCCCGGCAACGGCGCCAAAATGTAGAGCTATAAAAAGGGTCTCTTTCACCTCTAGTTACCTCACATTAATATGTCAATCTGGGAGCGTTTTGTTATTACAAAGAGTGACTCAATCTGAGGCTATCACTTGTCAGAGTAATGCTAGTAGTACAGTGTTTAAGAAATACAAGAGTAAATGGATGCTTGTCTGTAACTAAATCACTTCAAAGAATAAATCACACATTCAGAAAACTCAGCAGCAGCTTATCAGTCAAGGGTTCGGCAGTGATAACCCATCCCTTCGGAAACTGATGGAAAGGAAACTAGAGCATAGACCACGAGCCTGGGAGCTAGACAGTGACTGCCAATGCTCACTACAGCCTTAGATCATCTCTCACACCAAAGCAACAAATGCGATTAAATGGAACAGCAAATAAAGAATTGAACAACAATTCTGGAATAGAACAGCAAATCTAAAATGGAACAGCGATTGAATAACTAAGCCCCGCGAGTTGTAACCAAGCTTAATCTATTAACCCAAATACATTCTCCGCAATCAAAATAACAATCTTTCACTCTTAAGGCGAATCACACGAAACACACTAATGGAACAGCGTTAACTATTGATAAATTATAGAACAGCACTAATAAGTCAGAAACGCACACAACACACTGGAATAATAATCTGATCAACCTGAACCAACAGGAATACAACTGTGCTTCCAAACAGAACACTATTATTTATGAATCCAACGATTATGAAGAACACTACCTCAAACGAATGTATGACACGAATGGTCAATATACAAGCTCTGTAACAGAACAGTAAGAGTATTCAATTAAGGCTGATAACATGCAGTGACTTCTGAAAGAATCGATAACATAATGCAGAGTCAATCCACGATTCTACCTGTGAGAACTTCAATAATTTAATCGTAACAGAGCATGTAATATCAACTTATAAAGCATATCAAATTACCAAATAACAATAATAAACAAACCACGCAGAAATCAAGTCGTAATGGTACAGAAGCAAGTGTCCTCCGGGGCCGGCCCTTAGCCTCCAAGGATACACCGCTTTAAGTTAATCCAGGCGCAGAGATGAAATAATCACCAAGCTTTTATTGATGCATCGGTCAAAAATACAATGAACCAGTTCTCAACGAGACTTAATAATCAGAGCTGATGTATAACAGAAAATTACATAAAAGCGTATCCTCCTCTCCTATCCTAAGCTAATAGTGTTGTCCCTTTATATAAAGGCGACGGCAGAGATGTCCAAGTAACAAGATAAATAAAGCAGCGATCCCTCAGGATCGAAGATCCTGAGGGATTCGCCAAACTGTTAATTCTTCATCCTTTCCTTTCTTTTGCGCCGAGCTGGTGTCTTCTCCTTCTTTTCCGGGCCGACTTGCTTTAATCTGTTTAGCCTTGTTTGCATTCGGTTCACCTTCAGAGGGACATCAGTTATCTCAACTTTGTCTCTTCCTTTGGAGCGGCAATTCCTCGTTTTCTCCTCTTCCTGTACAGAAAATAACCATTATCAGTGGTTAAGTCTTGCATATCAATTTTCACATGTTTTGTTATAATTCCTTATTACTTTCCAAATTCATGATACAAAAAGGTTTACAAATTCTACTAAAAATCCACTGAAATAATCATCAAAAGCATACCTTTTTAGTACTCCACAAGTAACATCAGTGAAAGTAGTAGCATCCGGAGTAACAGAATCTAGAGTAACATCATCATGAGTAGCAACATCCAGAGTAACAACATCTGGAGTAATAAGAGTGCAAGTAGCAGCATATAGAGTAACATCATCTGGAGTAACAACAGTGCGAGTAGCAGCATTCAGAGTAACAACATCTGGAATAATAACAGTGTAAGTAGCAGCATCCAGAGTGACAAAATCTGGAGTAATAGTAGTGCGAGTAGCAGCATCCAGAGTAACATCATATGGAGTAACATCAGTGCGAGTAGCAACATCTGGAGTAACAACATCTAGAGTAACAACAGTGTGAGTAGTAGCATCCGGAGTAATAGTAGTGCGAGTAGCAGCATCTGAAGTAACAACATCATGAGTAGCAGCAACTGAGTAACAACATCATGAGTAGCAACAACCGAGTAACAACATCATGAGTAGTGGCAACTGAGTAACAATATCATGAGTAGCAACAACCAATACTCAGAATAAATTTTTGATCTTTTAAAACATTACTACTTAGTAGTAACACCTGCAAAAACAACAAAATAAATAATAACAATGTTTATTCATTTTTTATTTTATTTTTTATACAACAAGGATGCAGAGGAAGATTTCTCTGCATTGATAACCTTCAAACCAGATTTCTAGGAGAGATATTTGATAAAAGCATCCTTAGAGGCAGATGGTGGTATAATCTCAGGTGATGTCCATTCACCATGAATGTAGCACATGCATCATCAATTGTGACTAGCGTGACTTTTCCATTGTCAAATACAGTGTCCACCTCATAAGGTCCCATACAACGAGTGCAAATATTTCCCTTAAAATATTTAAAGAGAGAGTCATAAAGTAATAGCCAGTCTCCCCTCTAAAACACCTTATTCCTGATAAAATTATTGTGCCATTTCATTCTCTACTGCTAAATAGCAGTAGTTCGTTGGAAAACCATTGAACGGATTTCATCTAGTTCATTGAGCTGGGCCAGTCGGTGTTTCTAGGCATCTGACAGATCCAAACCAACTTCAAGAGCTGTTCTGAGTGTACTGATTTCAAATTATATTGGAAACAATGGAGATTTCCCATAAACCAACTCAAATGGTGAAAACCCACTTGTGTTCCACCTTGTTGTTCTGTACGCCCAGACAGCTTCAGGCAGCTTCTGTGCCCAATCCCGACGATGGTATGCCACAGTTTTTGTCAAGATATTTTCCAATGTCTTGTTTGTGCTTTCTACTCTTCCATTTGCCTGGGGATGGTATGGAGATGTCACCCTGTGTTTGACCTCATATTTCTGCATAAGCTTTGCTATCATGTGTGATGTAAATTGTGCTCCTCCGTCTAAAAAAATCTCTCTTGGGGTACCGTAGCTAGAAAAAATTTCTTCAAATATAATATCCGAGACTACCTACTATGTTGCTTTCGCAACAGATTTGGCTTCTACCCACTTAGTAACGTAATCTATGTAGACCAAAATGTGGACCTTTTGCTAGGAGGGTGGGTTAAAGGGTTCAACAAAATCGATAGCCCACTTCTCAAAAGGTTAGAGGACTACCTGTGCCTACAAAGGAATTTCATCAACTCAATCAAGCTGCCCCATACGTTGGCAAATTTCACACCTCCTGACATAATTCCATGCATCTCGAAATATAGAAGGCCAATAATATTCCATTTGTAGCACCTTATGGCCTATTCTTTTGTCTGCAAAGTGCCCTCCACAAGGCCCATCATGGGCAGCCTTCAATACTTCCTAAATATCATCCTCAAATACACAGCGCCGAATCTGCTTATAAGCTCTTGTATGAAAAAGGTACCCTGCCATCCAAGAATATCGGGCACTATGGTGAATAATTTTTCACTGTTCCCTGTATGAAAAATGGGAATTCACTTTTTCTATAGCAAGATAGTTAGCAATATCTGCATACCACAGAGGTTTAGTAGAAACTGCAAAAATATGTTCATCAGGAAAACTATCTTCTGTAGGTGTACATTCATCATTGTTATCCATTCTAGATAGGAAATTAGCAACTACATTATATTTTCCTGATTTGTCTACTATTGTGATATCAAATTATTGAAGAAATAGCAACCATCTTGTAATGTGGCCAGGAGTGATAGGTTTATTCATCAAATACCTGATTACTGCATGATCAGTATGTGCAAAAGTAGGATACCCAGTGATATAGTGCCAGAAATTGTTGATAGCATAAATGACAGCCAAATTTTTTTTCTTCGTCACCGTGTAATTCAGTTCAACAGGAATTAAAGTCTTGCTGACATTATAAATTTCATATGCTGTTTTGTCTACTTGTTGTCCTAAAACAACTCCTACTGTTGTCTGAGAAGAATAAAAATGTATGTGCAATGGTAATGCCCAATCAGGTCCTTGAAGGATTGGAGCCTTGAAAATGAGTCCCTTTATTTTGTGAAAGCTGCTTCACAATATTCATTCCACAATAATTATGCATATTTTGTTAGCAATTGAAAAAGTGGATGTGTTGTTTTAGCAAAATTTTATATAAAGCATCTGCCAGCACAACCAATAAATCTACGTACCTGTGTAGATGCCTTTGGTACTGGGAAGTGTAATATTACCTCTACCTTAGTTGGATCAACTCAAATTCCAACAGCTGAGAGCAAATGTCCCAATACTATTCCTTCTTCCCTCATCATATGGCATTTGACTATACTGAGAGATACATGGGTTTGCTTACATCTTTTGAGTACTTTCTCCATATTTTTCAATCTCTCTTCAAATGAGTTTCCATATGGAGTAAAATCATCCATATAGATTTCAACACTATCATCGACCAAATCAGAAAATATTCCCAGAATTTCCCTCTGGAAGGTAGAAGGAGAATTACATAGGCCGAATGGGAGGACCTTGTATGCAAAGGTCCCCCATGGGCATGTGAAAGTTTTTTTAGCCTGGTCTTCCGGGGCTATCTGGATCTAGTTATATCCACTAAATCCATTTAGGAAGGAAAAACACTTCTTCCCAGCCAAAGTGTCCAGGACTTGGTCAATGAATGGCAAAGGGAAATGGTCTTTTTGGGTTGCCTTGTTTAACTCCCTGTAATCTACACAGATCCGCTACTTATCATTCTTTTTAGGAACAATAAATAGCAGGGATACCCATTGGCTATCTGAGATGGGATAAATGAAACCAACATCTAATAATTTTTGTAATTCTTCTTTAACAATGTTCTTTAGAGAAGGATTCATTCTCCTTTGGGGATGTCTCACAGGGCGACAATATTCTTTAATATAAATATGATGAGTACATAAGTTAGTAGGGATTCCCTTCATGTCGGTATAATCCCAGGAAAAAGCTTCCTGATGATCTTGAAGAACTTTTAAGAGATTTTTTGTCTGGGATTAAGATAGATTAGGATTGATATTAAGTGTTTTCCCTAGTTCAATCTCGATTGAAATACTATCATGGGACGAGGTTAAAATAATGTCTTCAATTTCATCTTCTGGTTCAATGTTTTCCTGTGTTTCACATCTCATAACAGATTCTAAATTTTCTTAAGTTGAATTGGAAACAGAACTAGAATCATTGATAAAATTGTTAATGGCATCATCCTCAGTTTCTGTTTTGAATTGAAGGGCCTTCACAATAGTGAGGGTTGGTCTAAATTCTTCATTTTCAGGTTTAGGCTCTTCTATTGGTAGAGGTTTCTGACTGGTTAATAGTTTTTCAGATGGGATAGGTTCTAAGGGAGGGTAACAGGTGAGATTCTTTGTAATAGTCTGATTTGATATGATCATATGCCCAGATCGGCAGTCTGTGTAAGCATCTGTAGTTGCGAGCCAAGGCCTTCCCAAAATCAATGGGTGACCACCAACTGAGGATCTTGTATGCAATACAAGGAGGTCCACAGGGTATTGCCATGAATCCACCGAAATGGTCACATATTCCAGTTTCCCTACCGGTTTAATTGTAGACCTATCTGCTAGTTCCAAGATGGTAGGGGTTGGCTTAACATTTCTGAGACCTAGTGTGTTCATTGTTTCGGAGGTAATGATATTGATGGTAGCTCCCAAATCCACTAGTACATTTGGAATTTCAACCCCATTGATTTGTACTGTTATAATTGGGTTTCCTGGGTCTCCATATTTCATAGGCATGGTCTTTCCTAGCATAATGTCGGATAGTCTACCCATCACATGAATAGTTAACGAATCCCTTGGTTTCTTTCCAGGTTTCTTAGTGCAGTACTCCTTGAGAGTTTTTGCATATATTGACATCCCTCATAGACTGTAGCAGAGGTATTTTGACAAACAGATTTTGCAATTACCCCAAGAAATCAAACTCTGCTTGAGGGTTTGGTTTATTCAAGGTCAGTCTTTCAGGATATGGTGCAGAAGTTGAATGACATTGATTAGGGACGGATTGGGAAGGTGTCTGATTTATTATTTTTGGGTCTAATTCATCCCCCTCTTTCCCCTGTTCTAGTTCCGTAACTTCACTGTCAATCTGTTCTATAATAATAGGTGAAGTGGGAGCATTTACTATCTGGCAAGATCGCAAGTTTATTTTGTTAAGTCCTGCAGTAGAAATGCTATAAGATGGAAGGTTAAGAGTATCTATTTGTTGGAACCTTTATTATTAGGATTTGGATTAGGATGGATAGGAAGCTGGGGTCAAAGGGTTGGATTACCAGGAGGTACATTAGAGGGCAATTGAAGTTGTTGTTGAGGCATGGATTGAGGAAACTGACTAGTAGGAGAGGGTCCACACCAGCTCTGATTCCATGAAGGATTCGAACTAGCCTGGGGAACCCATTGTTGCCAAGGGGGGTATCGATATTGAGACCACATAGATGAAAATGGTGCAGACTGGGGACCCATACTAAAATTATTAAAATACTGGGATGGGTCTTGAAACATACCTAGACTCATAGCTGGTGGTCAAGGTTGCCATGGCTTTTTCGACCCCATGAAGTACAGCTAGTCTATCATATTTTCTTCACTTGCTCCTTGAAAAACCACCTTCAGCCCGTAAAAATAAGGGCACCATCTGGTCACATTAGTCTGTTCACAGATTGTACAAGCTTCCATTGTGTTTAATGTGAATTCTTTAAAGGGATGCTTCTTTCTGCACTGTGGGCAGAATATAGGCATATTCTTTTCCAACTCTATCTATTTCTGTTTTGCTTGTAGAGTGTCCATTTGGGTAGATAATGTGCTCAGGATATCATTCCTTAGGTTGTCCAGTAGGTTTCCAATTTTTTCCTTTGTAACCCCTCCACAAGAAGTATATTTAATGGATGAATTCCTTGTCCACTTCTTGCAGCCCCCCATGAACACTAAATGAAATAGTCACAGATGGTGTCAAAGTCTTATTTTGAAATGTCCCGCTTTCCTAATATGTTCAGAAGTTGCAGGGAATCTTCCCTAAGTGCCCGGAGAAGAATGATCTTTAGAATATCCTTATCTAGGTCACTATGGCTTGATCTCTGCAATATATATTTGAATCGTTCCACATAGTCTTCCATGTTCTCATCCTCTTTCTGCACAAACTTAAATATTTCCCCCTTAATGTCACGATATTTACAGTAATCTTGATATTTCTCCAAAAGGGCTTCTTTCATCCCATCCCATAAGGAAATATTTCTTCCTCCTAAACCCATGAACCAACGCAGGGTTTTTCCTTTTAGGGTAGTAGAAAATATCTTTAGTTTATGAGCATCAGATTTATAATCATACCCTCGATAGACAATGTCAAATTCGAAGAGGAATGTATCAGGGTCTTCCGAAGAAAGCCCATGAAAGCTAGGTAGAGCAGTCAAAGGAATGGGCTTCATTGGTGCATCACCTATAATGTTTCCAATTGGAAAATCAATAGACGAACTTGCAGGTGCCATAAATATTCTCCAATACTCACCTAGATTTCAACCGATTCTGCAGATGGTGCTTTAGGTGATCCAACTATAGAAGGTTTCACTGCACTTTGCTAGTCCCTTAGTGACACAAAATCCTTCAAGAACTCCCTTTCTAAATCAAAATTTCTCAATTCAACTACAGGAGGCTTCACAACAATCCCTTGGTCTCGTGGTGATGCAAAACCTTTTGGAATTTCTCCTTCCCAATTGGAATTACTCAGTTCTTCTTACCCCCTAATTTCTATTTCTTCCCCTTCTACTAATAGCAAGGATTGCTCCACCACCAATACCTTATTTTCTGCTTCTTCCGCTGTCGAAATAAATTCCTCTAGTATTGTGGATGACACTGGTTGTTCAACTGACTATCCTTTAGACTTTGTCTAAACCCTTATCCTAACATTAGCGCAAGAGGATGCTTCGGATTTAGCCCTTTCGATAATCTCCTAGATATAGCTATTCCTTCCCAGATCCTTTCCTTTATTTGGGGGTCTTCCTCTGCCCCTCTTATTCAGATCCTTATTCATACAATTGGTGAGAAGAGTTCATCAAAATAAAAAAAGGTGCTCAGGGCTTGAAGCAGGACATATAGCTTCCTCCCCGAGATGAGAGAGTAGGTTCACATAGAAAATCAAATAAACTAAAAATAAATTTGAAATTCAGGATCTGAAGTAGGGTTAATCAAATACCCTCCTCCGGATGAGAAGTTGGCCCTTATTAAAAAAAAAAAAGAATAACCAAAAAATCAAATCGAAAACTATGCCCAGGACTTAGGGAAAGGTAAGAAATACCTTCCTTAAGACGAGAGATCAGTCTTAATGCAAAAGAAAAACAAGGAAAAAAAACACACTACACTCGGGACTTGGAGTAGGGTAATGGATGCCCTCCCCGAGGTGAGAGATCAATTCTAAAGAAAAAAATAAAAGCAGAAAAACACAAAACACTATGCTCAGGACTTGAAGTAGGGAAATAAATTCCCTCCCCAAGAGGAGAGATCAACCTTTAGATCAATTGCAGATCATGTTCTTGCACCTTGTTAGACGTCCCCGGCAACGACGCCAAAATGTTGGTGTCTAGATATGAACAGTATTCAAACCTTTTTTCCACATAAATTATCAACCAGAGGGCATTAGTTATTTCAAGAATAACGTGCATAGTATATGCAAGAGCAGTCACACAACCCTGCTATTAGGTCATATGCTTAAAGCAATGAACACACAGACTACTGTAACAACAATTAAAACAGATTGCAGAATTAAAAGGCATTCACAACTATTAACGGATTATACTAGAAAAACAGTAACAAAATCAAACTAAACATGAAATCAATGGAAAGAAAGATAACACAGCACCTGATCAAAAGAGTGGGCCCAACTCTCTGATCAGGGCTGCGACAAACTCACAATTTACAGGTGAAACAACAGAGTGTTGTGCATTGATTAATTGGAAAATACTTATGTTAAAGAATTTGTGTATGTCCACTTAACCCTGATTCATAGCCCGCAGGCCCTCTTTATACAACAGTTCAGGAAATCACAAATTTCCTTCAACAACTACATACCTAAAATTATACAATTTGTTACAACAGAAATCGAGTTGCCAAAAAGGAAACCATGAAAAAACCTGAAATTGCTAGAGTGAAACAGAGTTTGTTGCACTGTAGCAGAAAGTAAGGATGGCGCTGGAATTTAGGAACTGCCCCATAACTCAAAGCTGTAATCTTCCCGCTTCTACCAAATCTGTAAAAATATCAGATTTAATGTCCACAAAGGTAAAACCTCGACAATTAATTCATTAATCAAATATCCCATGTAAGATAAAAGAAAGGGGTTTACCTTGAGTGTTTAAGAATAATAATGATACAAAGAGATAGAAAGGTGGGCAAAAATGGGAGAGAAAAAGTATACATATCCGATACCCAACAAAACCATCTCCTTGTCAGGTAGGTGGCAAGTTTGCTGCATCTCCCACAGTGTCATCAGTATCCTAGGAGCAGCAAGACACTGTTCAGACTACAAAGGTTATTCAAGGGGAGAAAGAAATGAGTATTTTTGAGAGATTTAGAGAAATCAAACTTAATAATGATATTCTTAAGAATATCACCTATACTCAGTTTTGGAAGAAGACTTATAGCTCACAGAGTAGGCTACTTTCAGTTTTTGATTCAGAGAGAGGGGAGATGAAGATGGCCTTCCTTGAGGCTCAAATCCCATAGCCTAAATCAACATCAGATTATAAGAAGACAACTTTTGAGTTTGATACTAAAGATATACATCCCATTGACCAAATTGACATGCATAAACAAACTGGTGAAATGATTTGTTCCACTCTAAGCAACAATACTATGAATGTTTCTAAATTACAGGTTAAATATGGAGAATATTTCTTCTCTTGAAAATGACATCTGGATTAAATCCTTATAAGATTCAGTAGTGAAGATGGGTTATGATCTAGAGAACATGACAACCGCAAAGGAGTTGATCAAGAAAAAGAGTGCTGACATTGTAGCATTGAGGAAGCAACTGACATTACCACCAGCTGAAGATCCTCTCACAAAGGATATTGAAGAATCAAAGACTCAGAAAGGTGACACGATGAAGCTAATCATGGAATAGAATTCTTATATTAGACAGATGGAAACTGAGCTGGAGAAAATGTTCAAGGAAAAGGAGCAAAGTGCAAAAATTTCCATGGTTCCTCTAGATGTTGTTCCTCTTACAAAAATTCCCACCACAACAACTGCCACATCAACTACACCTTCTACATAGTCTACATGGGGTGCTAACTAATTGAAAAAGGTTGTTGAGAACTTGTCAATTCAGACAAAAGATATTAAAAATTTTCAGGGGAAAGTCAAAGCACTACAAGACCAGAAGACCAGGAGTTAAGCTTCACACCTTGCTGAAGCTCATAAATCTCACAGGCTGATAAAAAGGATGCAGAAATATGGAAGAGAATCAGCTATTAGAGAGACCTTGGCCCAAGCCAAGGAAATTATTTGGACTGATATTCTGAATTCTATGGCTGAAATTTAGCCATGTATTTGGATTATTTTTTAGTAGACGGATTTGATTAAGAAAGCAACTGAGGCCATTACAAAGATCACAAAATGTGAGGATCTAATCAGGTCTTTTAACTAACGTAGAATTGTCATTTCAATTAAACATAATAAGAAGAAAAATAGTCTATTTGTAACTAAACATTTATTTGATGATAACATAAAAGTTAAATTTATTTTCAGCATATTAAACAAGTATGAAATTTCATTTCAGCAATTTACGTAAGTAATAAGCAATCGAATAATACATGTATCAATAGCTTGGTTAAGATGCTCCTGATTTTTTTTAAGACGCTTCTGATGGGCTACCCGACTGGATCTACATCCTAGCCCACTAAGATTGATTTCCTAGCCCAAGGAACCTCCACAGGTTCCCTAGCCCTCTGAACCCAAGTCCAACCAGTTGTAGTGTGTCCAAGTTGGAATCAATGCCCTCCAATACCAAACAAAGACCAAGGATCCTCTCTGATGCCAAAAAAGACCAAGGCTCTCCTCTCCAATGCCAAACAAGGCCAAGAATCTTCTCCCATGCCAAACAAGACCAAGAATCATCCCCAAAGCCAAACAAGGCCAAGAATCCTCCACAATGCCAAAACAAGACCAAGAATCCTCCTCAATGCCAAAACAAGACTAAGAATGCTCCCCAAAGCCAAAAAATGCCAAGAATCCTCCACAATTCCAAAACAAGACCAAGAATCCTCCCCCCACTTTCCTCTCATATTCCTTCCCTTTTATATATTTGCCTCTCATCCACTTCAACTACTTTACATTAATTTCATCACTACTGATTAGGTGATCATGTCCAAGGGGAAAAAAATGCTCAAAATTAGAAATGCTCAGAATTGGTTACAACCTGAACGACCGGATAGGCCTCATCGCTGTGATTCTGGCACCATGAATGGGACCAAAATATGATGCCGTATGAAGAAGATATTGAAGTTTTAAAATGCCCAATAACCTTCAAAACAAGACTTTTGAACACAAAAATTTGTCATCTTCAGAAAATTTTTATGGAAAAAATTTCATTTTTATATGGTTTTATGGTGGCCTCTCAGATCATTCCATGTGCCCTGCCCAAAGGCTACCACGTGGCCCCAAACCCAAGGTTCAAGTCTTGTGCAAAAAACATTTTTGGTGGGCAAACCTGACCCGACCTGAATGGAGTCGGGTCACCCTGAACGTATTTGGGTCATTGTGCAGGTATGAACACGTTTGGGTCAGTTAGGTAGAGGACGACCTGACCCGAATGCAAAAAGGTCAGTGTTTGAATGAGTCATTTGATAGTTCAGTCGGGTGGAGGTCGACTCGACCTGAACGCCTTCAGGTCAATTGTCTAGGCGAGTCGTGTTGTTTGTTGAACGAGCAGAGCAAGGGATAAGCCCTCAGGGCTTAAGGCGAAAGCCAAGTGACTAGATGCATAAGCGGGTGTTAAACTAGTTTGAACAGGTGGATATTTGGGCTAAGCCCTCGGGTGCTAGCCCTTGTCGCATGTGATCTAAGGGCCATGACGAGGGGCGCGGCTTTAACGTTATCCGGCCAATAGTTGACGGTTAGCGCTTTTCCAGCATGTGAACGCCCAGATTAACTGAAAATTACAATAAATTCCTCTGCCAATTTTAGCGCGCAGTTTCGACCTTTTTGGCATTCTGCCAATTTTGGTGAGCTCAACTGGAGTTATCCCACCATTAGAGGAGGTTTTTTAGGGCCACTGGACAAAAACTTGTTAGAGTCATAACTTCTTCATTATTGGACCAATTTGGGAAAAAATTTGGTCAATTTTGGGTATTATGAGAATTCTGGAGTCATTGGGACAGGTTGTAGAGCTAATAGAGGCGTTCTTTAGCCATTTTTTCTTCAAGGAAGCTTGGAGAGCCATCAGGGCCATGAGGGAAATGGAGTTGCAATTGGCTACACTTCACTGTTTGAGGTGAAATAAAAGCCATACTTAGCTTATTTCTGTCTTCTAAATTCATTTTCACAGTTGTTTCAGCCTGTTTAGGCTTATTTCTCACTGTAAAACCAATTTTAGAAACCTAATAAAGCAATGAAATGCCCATTGGGAGCCTTAGACCCGACAGATGTAGCCCAAGAGGGTTGAACTGCCTCATCATGTTGTTGTGTTGTTATGGTGAAGTTATTTTGCTATGTATTTTTTATTCAAGATGTTAAACAGTAACTTTAATTAACATTCCCTCACACAAAAACTCAAAAACAATTACCAAAAACACTTTGTTTAATTTGCAAGACATGATAAACACTTTGCACACTTAATTAAATGGAAATGAATACTTTGAACAACAGATACAAATAGTTTCATTTTCATATCAACTACCCCCTCATCCTTATAATTTATTAGCCTGGACTTTCTTATCATATATAGATATTTTATTCAAAAATAAATGTGAGAAGACCAAAATGTAGATTTGAGAAGACATATTGGGTGTACAAAATTTAGATATTTGATTTTAGAAATAAATGAGGGAAGGCCATACCTTATCTACAAGTTAAATTGAGAAGACATATTGGGTGTACAAAATCTAGATATTTGATTTAGAAATAAATGAGGGAGGACCATACCTTGTCTAAGATTTGATTTGAGAAGACATATTAGAAATGAAATAAATAATCAAAGTCATACCAGTAAAAATAAAATAAAATTACAATTTCACAAGTGTAGATATTATTCAAAAATTATAAGTCATCATTGATATATTAATTAAAATTTAATCAAAATTTGCCTTATGGAATCAAGTGGGGCATTACATACACCCCTCCTTCAGAAAACTTTGTCTTGAAGTTAGAGTGAAAATGACATAAGGATTTAGAAAATAAGGCATAATGCTATAGGGTAATATGCTTGGGTGGTGGTTATTAAATATCCCTCTCAGGCTTTCCGGTGCCCCAGGAAGACAATCAGATTAGCTGTAAAGTTCACAAAGATGCTTCATACATGTTCATGCTAATATCTATAATTGACAAAGTAAGATGAATAGATTACCTCTTTACAAACTGCAGATCCTATGGAAAATGCCAAGCAACGAAGTAGAGATCCTTCTTCACCGGCTCCAAATCTAGATCCTGCAATCAATCAAAGCACCTGTGTAATATCTACAATAGTATAGCTTCTTATTGATTAAACTAGAATTTAAGAAACATGAAACAATACAAATCTAAGCCATTCATATAATGCTACATAGACGATTGAAAAATAATTGTGACACTGATGCATCAAATGGACAAAACAGATATAGTTCTATTGATTTATAAAAAGGAGGATTACAACCGTCATTTGCACCAAGCCCTCCTCAATCTTCCAATTCCTCTCTCTCTTTCTCTATCTCTGAGTGTGATGATGCTCAAGGCAGAAATCTCTTAATGAACTTCATTGATTCTCAAGTCTCACACCGCAACAATGAAATTCTACTCCACATATAATAAAACCTTCGACCTTAGACCAAGAGCCCATAGCTCCATTTTATAGGAGATGGAGAGGAAAAAACTTTCCAATTCTTTCAACCTGTTCAAATTGAGAAAAATATAAATGTCCTTGCTTTCCTTTTCTTTTGCCTTCTATAGGAGTTCAGTTATGTTTGGCAATGCCTAACAAAAGGTTTGTGCCATTTAGTTTCTATTTTTAACTGATTCCCTTTTGAGAGAAAGCTGGAAATGCCAGTCATATTTCCACAAGATATTTCCTTTTTCACACTTAAACACGGTTAATGCTGCCCCTTGGGCAAGATAAAGCATTACCCTAGGCACTAATGCTCCCTTTTCATGGCTCAGGTGCATTATAATGCTGTCTATCTATTTTTGGGGTGCGTTACCTTAGCAAAAATGGGTCTTGTCTAGGTCATTTTCTTCCTTCCATGTTACCTTCTCCGTTGAGCTGATAAGGAGGTCATTTTTCCTGTAACAGATGCCCCCTAAAGTGTGAGGTCAGAGATGAAGACAATGGTTGAAATACTTTATAACAAGTGTAATTGAATGAGAGGAATTGGAAGACTGAGGAAAACCTGAAACAACAACATATGTCATAAAATATAGTATCTATCTTGAGTCGAGCATTCCCATGCTCAGTAGCTAATCAACATGATTTCTCTAGAAAAGAGATATGAATAGTATGCCCACCGATAAGCATAACGTGAAAGTTTCTGTCATAACAGAATCAAACTGAAAAGCTATCTTCAAAAAACAATATCCCAACTTGGGAGAGGAAACACAGTTGTAATGGTGTAACTCTCAACCCAAGGTCTTGGTCGCCGCTTCACTAAAATGCATATTTCCATACATGTGAATGAATGAGTTGTAGTCAAACATGTAGGAAATCGCCTTATTACCAGTAAATAACAAAAATGTTAACAGACGCAAGGGTGGCCACCGATAATGATGATGGTCCCCAAGATGCACAATACAATCTAGCGAGTGTGAATAAAAAGCAGTTGATGTTGAACACTCGTAGAATCATTCGATTGGGAGCCAATAATGAGAACCCCCAACCAAACACAAGATGAAATTCCACTGATGTCTGCAAGTATTTGGGTACTAATGTGTTTCTGGATCAATTTCCTAGATAATATGTTGAAGTCGATAGGAAAAGATCTGTCAAAAGGTAGGCACTCAGGTGTCCTACTTCGGTTGACACAAAACGGGAAAAGATGATTTTTTTTTATGGAAATAATCCAGATCAAGTGGGAATAACTGACGACAAATAATTTTTGGTATATGATGGCTTTGGTTGATACAAGGAGCAGCAGATAGCCGGATCCTCCTAAACAATAGAAGGCACTCTAATAGGGTACTAGGCAGCTTAGGCTTAATGAACACCAAAGAGTATTAGGATTCACCAATGCAAGAACACTAGGAGAAAAAGGCTAAAATCATAGATGGTAGGGTTTGGCTAAATGCGAAATTTTTTTCTGGGAAGTGCCATGTTCAAGATTTTTTGCTGCCAAATCAACCTTTTGAAAATGTAACAGAAGAAGTATCCATGTTGTCCAAATTTTTTTCCCCATCTGAATAAGTTTAACGAGTCGAGATGGGTAAACTCGGTGATTTTTTCATATTTAGAGAGTCTGAAAAACATCATAAAAGACAACTCCAGGGGGTACCTTTGTCATGTTTGATAACCGGGCACAACAAAGGGAGAATAGTAAGCCCGAAACAGTTCATTTTCATGAGTTAGTCCATTGAATTCAAAAAAGCGATAAATCTATGTTCGATGGACATCTGCCTCATTTTGTTATGAGTACGAGGAGGCGAAGTAAACTCAATGTTCTTTGTGAAATTTTAATGGGTCCAAAAAGGAAAAGCTCAGTGCTCTCCATGAAATTTTAACGAGTCACATGGAGGAAAACTCGGTTACTTTTTCTGTTTAAAGAGCTTTGAAAAAGATAAAAAGAATGGCTTAGATTCCTTTCTCGTGGTATATTAACGAGCCCGATGAAGGTAACTTGAGGTTTTTTTGGTTTTAAGAGCTAGAAAAAGTCCCTAAAAAGAAAGCTCGACTCCGATTTGAACATGGTTATATCTGCATATAAACATTGACAACCCATTAGAGCATCAATAACATATGAAAACCAATAGTTGCGACAAAGTGTAGCATGAATTTACCAATTTTTATGAGACTAGCTGAGTGATTCTTACCTCCAGAATGGCTATAAGAAGGCAAAAAACCTTCATTTTCACTCCATTGAGTGCTGTGATAGAGCTCTGGAGTAAAAAAGTGGTGAAACTTCAGTTGTCAATTGTGGATGAACCGGGCAACGGTTTTTCATTCTGCGAGATCTAGGTAAGAGATTGAACCTTCCTCTAGCATTTCATTATGTTTTTAGTGTGTTTTTCTGGCTAGAAATATGGATTTTAGCAGGCCCTAAAAAATTTAAGTGCCTAACACGGGTGATTAGTGTTGTTCCCGCGTTAAACGCACTTCCCAAGAAGATACAGAGCGTTAGCATGCATTGTATGGCACTATAGCCCGTGTTAGCCAGAAAGGTTGATTTAAGAACTTGTTTTTTATCATTCTAAAGTGTTCCAACCAAAAAACTAATCCACTGAAAATGTTTCTTGTGTAGGTGTGAGGCTATTTACCATGAGTAATTGGCCTGAAAGGGAACATGAGCGGGAAGAACGCAAAATGGTTATTGATGCATCTACGTTGCTAGTTCTCCACAGATGCGGATTGCTGAAGTATGCTCGGTTGGAGCTGATGAGAGGGTAAGAGGACCTTCTGAGGTGGATAATCTAGCAGTGGGATGATTGCCAACATATCTTTAATATCGGGGATAATGAACTCTTGATTGAGAAAGATGATATTTATTTTTTGATTGGCCTGTCATGTAGAGGACCGAGGCCCAATTTTATAGGTTCTAAGGTTGATCCCTGCACTACTACTGATTTGATCCGTACCTACTGCATAAAAAATACTGTGGAAATAAGTAACCGGGTGCCTATTGCACAGGTGGCAGCCAGACCGTTGAGGTCTCTCTTGTGGATGATAGTTCGCTTGGTCAGGGCCAAGAGTCAGCACGTGGTCACCAAGGCCCATGTATTGTTAGCATTGGATTGTATGCAACCTCATGTATTTGATTGGTGTGAAGGTGTTGTCCGTCGAGTTTGTGCAGAGTTAAAAACATGTAAGAGCCGGACCCAAAGAGAGTTTGGGCATGGCACACTGATTGTATCTTTCATACTAGAGAGGGTGCCAGTTATGAGGCCAATAATGGTCATGGATGCATTGGGACTGCGGGAGCCAAGATAGGCTCGTTGGGCAGCTTTGATACCGCAGACTAGAGAGGGTCCAATCTGTCACTTTTTTGATGATGGATTCTTCGAGTGGCTTGAAAACCAGATTATAATGATTGAAGATTATCCCAATGCAGGGATGAACTATACAGGAGATCTAGAGTTGGTATTGCCCCTGGGCACTCAATGGGGCCTAGATGGTAAGAAATACGCTAACCAGTGTAGTTTGAAGTATTTTTGTATCTTTTGAATGTTTATACATTTTTTTTGTTTAATGGGTGAATTTTTTTTTTGACATGAAGCTTGTTGCTTGACACAGATGTGGCACCTGTCCATCCAATTGGAGCCCCTCGCTATGCAAGGTGAGGAATGCAACTACCTAGCACTAGCACAGCAGTAGAGGCTGCAGCAGCTATTGAAGAGGGTGACGACACACAGATTTTGCATGAGCTTACTAGAAACCTAGAGGGTTTAAGTCTGGGTGTGCCGCCTCTTCCCATGAGAGAGATCCTGATTCATCTACGGCGGCATACAGTTGGTGTGCCTGAGAGATATTTGGTGCCTCTGAGGAGGATAGCCAGAGCAGTTGTTTGCTATTTTGAGCATCAGGCTTAGTAGGAGGAGTGGATAGATGTGTAAATGTCATAGTGAGGCTTAGCGAAGCCAATTTTTGTAAAAACACCCAAGTTTTGAGAAGTTTTTTTTTATGTAATCTAACTGGAAATGACACACACACACACACATATATATATAAATATTTTGGTGATTTTGTTTTCGCATGTTTTTTTAATTTTTATGTATTTTCTATGGTAAAAAATATATACTCATGTAGAACTCTTTCTATAACAAATGGGACAAATGCCAATCTAACACATAATTTTCTATTGAATCAGCTAATGCATTAAATTCTCTAGGAATGTGCTCAAACACGATGGTTTGAAAGTGACGTTCTAGAAGTTGTACCCTTAAGAAATAACATAACAAGACTCAATGACGGACGCGATAATGATTGTTTAACTACATAACTACGAGTTGGGAATCTAACCTGACCACCAGATTGGAGATGTCGTGAGATGCAGCTTCTATGAGGAGTTGTATCACCGACATGTACTCAGAAATTTTTTTGGTGCCATTGCCCAGGAAGATTCCCCCGAAATCAAGGAGTTCCGACTCAGCTGTGTAGAGGACCCAAGCAGTTGACGCAATGTGCCTAGTATGATGACTAGCAACATCCACATACCCAACGTATGACAAAGATAATGAAGGCATCTGCGTAAAAGAAAAGAGTGTATATGAGAAAAAACACTCAAAACCAAAAATATCCAGAGACATCAAAACAAAGGCAAAACTGATATACATAAAATTACAAAGCATATGCCTAGTGGAGAACTAGGCGAAATACTTCTTCAGATAGAGCCCATTGCAGGGCTCCGTGAGTGGAATGCCATTACAGTCCTGAAGTTAATAATCTCCTTTTAAGAGGACTTTGGTGACTATGTAAGGAACAAGCCATAATGGTTGAAGTGTTCCTGCCCCTAAGAGGTCACGTCTCTAGTCATAGAGTAGAACAAGATCACCTTCTTGGAAAGAACGAGGCTTGACAGATTTGACATATTGAGCTTTGACTCAACGCTGGTGAGCTTCGAGTGCCAATGTGGCATCTCGACGAGTTTCATCCAAGTGATCGAGTGAGAGCAAGCATTCTTCTGTGGCAGTGGTGCCAGGCAGGAGTTCAACAATGAGCTTGGGTGATGGAATCTCACACTCGATTGGGAGTACTACTTCTAGGACAAATGCAAGTTGGAATGGTGTGAAGCCTGTAGCAGTTTTGACTAACGTGTGGTATGCCCATAACGTGGAATATAACTTCTGATGCCATGTGGTTTTATGATTTCTGACTAACCGACGAATCATGGTTTTGAGGAAGCCATTTACGGCTTCAACTTGACCATTTTCTTGCGGGTAGTAGGACGAAGACTGATTTTGTCGAAAACCTAGCATGGAAGTTAATTCCGTCATCATATAGTTCTGAAAATGTGATCCATGATCTGTGATGATTGAGAGGGGTACACCGAAACGACAGATAACCTGATTGAACATGAACAGAGCAACAGTTTCTCCATCAGCCCTAAAAGTGGGAATGGCTTTGGCCCATTTTGTGAAGTAGTTGAATGAAACTATAATGTAGTTGTGTCCATCCACAGAAGTAGGATTGCATGTAATGAAGTCCCCATTTAGCGAAAGGGCCAATAGAGACAACCGGATGGAGAGGGGCGGGGTGGGTGTGTATCTTCTTCGTGAAAATTTGACACGGATGACACTTCTGGACTGTTGTGATGCAGTGTTTAAACAAAGTGGGCCAATAATATCCTGCACGTAAGATTTTATGGGCAGTAGCTATGCCAGAAAGATGACCGCTGCATGCCCCCACGTGGCAGTCATTTAAAATGCGTTCTACCTCGTTAAAAGTGAGACAACGCCAAAGAATAATATCGACACCACGACGATATAGAGTATCGTTTAGCACGAGATAGTGTTTCTCTTGGTGGCGAATACGACGACATCTGTCGAACATGAGAGTTGGGCGAAAGCATTGAGTTTGGAGGTAGACCAAAATGTCTCCATACCAAGGATCAGAAGAATCAACTAAGTAGACGTATTCATCAAGAAATGGATCATGAGCTACATCCACTGGGTCAATTCTGGGAAGGTTTGAATTTTCTTTGGCAGCAGTGAATACTAAGTCAAATTATTGGAGGATTATAATCCATTTGGAATATTTTCCTCCAATAACTTGGTGAGACAAAATGTGTCACATGGAATTCTCCAAAGCAATGATGGTAGTCTGCCACATTAATATATAGTGTTGAAGTCGGGTGATAGTGAAGACCAACGCGAGAAAGAGTTTCTCCACATGTGAATATTGTAGTTCGGGTCAATTGAGACCTTTTGAAAAGTAATATATCACATGTTCACTATCATCATCATGAACTTGAACCAAGACCATTCCAAGTGAGGATGGTGAGGTTGCCAAGTAGAGGAGAAAGTCGTGTGAGTAGTTGGGGGCACTAAGGAGTGGGGTAGAAATGAGTGCTCGTTTCAAGGCATTAAATGGCAGTTGAGCTTGGTCATCCCATAAATATAGTGTTTCTTTAATAAACACATGAAGCCTTTCATCATCTCGACATAGTTTACTATGAAACGATGTAAAATGTTTGCCTTCCCTTGAAAATGTTGGAGTTGCAGAATGGATTGTGGTGCGGAAAATTTGTTGATTACTTTAACCTTATTGAGATCAACCCTAATCCCATGATTGGAGACAATAAAGCCTAGAAGGCGTCCAGACTCGACAAAAAATACACACTTATGTGGATTTAGACGTATATTGTAGAACCTACACCGAGCGAAGATTTTTTTTAGATGCACGAGGTGATGGGATCACTTTTTTGAATGGGCCGGAAGGTCATACAAGTAAGCCTGTAAAATATGCCTAATGTCATGAAAGATGTAGTCAATAGCCCTTTAAAAGGTTGCTCCTAGATTCTTCAGACCGAATGAGAGTTTATGATATGCAAATGTGCCCCAAGGACAGATGAAGGTGGTTTTATGTTGGTCATCTTTTTTAATTGCAATCTGGTTATATCCCAAGAAACTATCCATAAAGGAAAAAGATTCACATTCGGTGTAATCATCAAGGATATGATATATGAATGGCGTAGGATAATTGTCTTTTGGACAAGTGGCATTCAAATCGTGATAATCAACACAAACTTTGATGGTGCCTTGTTTTTTTTCTACGGGGACCGGATTGGAAACCCATTCCATTAAAGGAACGGGGTAGATGAAACCAACATTTAGAAGTTTTTCGACTTTAGTATTAATGGCGGCTGCTTTGTGCGGATGGACGGGTCAGAGTCTTTGCCGAATAGGTTTGGCATTGTCATAAAATTTGATTTCGTGCTCGACTATAGACGGATCTATGCGGGAATTTCATTGTAAGACCAAGAAAACACATCGTGGAATTCCTTAAAAAGGGATGTGAAGCATGCAATTTCCTCGTGATTCCATTCTGCTCCAATCTGAATGTTTTCCAAGGTACCCGTTTTGACCAAGATATCGATGAGCATAGTATTATAAATATTTCCCATGTTCCCTTCTGAATCGATAGTTTGAACAGTCGTGTAAACGGAGGGAACAATCTCAGGGGGGTCAAAAGATGGGATTTGAGTAGTTATCGCATCTGAATCGAACATCAAAGCACGATGGTGGAACTCTCCCCAAGGTCGTTCTTCTAGAGACATGACCTCTTGAATAGCTTCGTCCATAGGTAGGACTTCATTGAGGAGATCTTTAGAAAGAACCGTGATGGGCGGGAGGTTTGTACCATTGGTCGAAACCAAAGTTGTGGAGGGTTCATATGTGATTTGGATGGCTTGATAAGAAAACTCGACTGGTGAGAGAGAAATTTGATCTCCGTAGGAATCAATGTCTAAAGGCGCCGGTAGGATCCATGGGTCGATAGAGCCATCCAAAGTGGTGGATATCATTGCAACATTATGTGGAACCTCAAGCGGTAGGAGAGGAAAGCAACCCATCAGGGAAGATGCCTTCAAAATACTGGTACCAATATTGACGTATGAGTTAGGAACACCTCCTACTAGAGGTACAATGCTACTTGGTAATGTGGAATAATCGGGGGTGCAAAATAATAACTGATCCACTGTGACTATTTTCCCATCCAATGGAAAGAGTATGAGTTGAAAGACTGAAGAAACAATGGCAGTCATTGTGTAAGACCAACTGTGACCCAACAATAGATTATAGTCGAGATGATGATCTACGACTTCTATGTCCACTGTTATCATTTTCCCACTAAGAGAAATAGGAAAGCTAGGAAGGTAGCATTTTGGAAGGAAAGTGTGGCCATCAAAATCTTTAAGGGAATTCAACTACGGAGACAAAGTAGGAGAACCCAAAGCGAGCCAGTAAGTAGTTGACATAACACAGGTCAAAGCACCTTCGTCTATGACAGTATGATGGATTGGTCTCCCTTTCAACACAACCTACACCTAGAATTAAAGTTGGTGTGAGAGGCGAGGTTTATATTTCTCCATGTCAAAGATAGCTAGTGTAGAATCCTGGGGGTCAATTCCACTAATGGCCAAAAGCAAGGATTTCCTCTGTGCTGGGAAAGTTTGCAATACTTTGAGAGAAAACATAGCTGACGATGCTTGCACCAAATCTTCTATAATGTTGTAGTTTTTGGTGGCACGTACAAAGGTGTTATGAGTTGTGCGTTGAAGTGTCCCTTTTGGGGGACGAATTGTGGGGTCAGCAGTAGGCCGTTCGATATGAAAATCATTGGGTGACAGTGGATTTGAAATAGTACCAAGTTCCTGAGTATCAATAATAATATTTCCATAGAGTTTGGCTCATGTCTGGAGTTCAACACTCTCTATGCCATAAATTGTAGATGATCCTTCATCGGAAGGATGTGTGCCACCATTGCCCCTTTGCGGGGGTTGTGGTCGGTTTGCAACCATGTGTTGCTATGGATTAGAGAGGGGATTAAGAAGAATGACAGGTGTTCTCCTAGAGTCCTTGTTTGTGATAAAATCTATGCATTCCTGCAACCGAGGAAATATTTATGTCAAGTGGTCCTCCACACAGATTCTGCAAGGAAATTTCATGGGTTTCTCCTTCCCTTTGTCAGTTTTAGCAGTGTTTTTCTGATTGGGATTATTCTGATGATCTGAATGCTCTTCCGAAGAAGAGGAGTTTTTCTAGTTATTCTTGTTTGCCACTAGTTTTTTATGAAATTTTCACAGAATTTACCTCAGCGGTAGGAAGAGTAGTCGACTGGTTAGGGGCGTTGGAAGCCGAAGATGGCTGGGAGGTTTTCCCACTAAATTGTTTTATAGCTACGCCAAAGATTTCCAACGAGACCATTGGTGTGTGCTCCAGGTTTCTGAGTAGCAGGAGGATTCATATTACGAGGGGCATGGGGGAGTAGATCATATAGCGTGCCAGATTACGAATAGATTAGATCTAAATGTTGTGCACGACGAATGGATTGATCTTCTGTGACCGCACCGGATAGGAAAATATCCTTAGCTAGGGTTGGTAAGAGTGACTTACAAAACTAGTTAGATAAGAGATGATCTGGGATTGGCGCTTTGACTAGCCGCTGCCTACGTCTCCATTCATGAATGTGATCGGAGATGTGGGTAGCGGTGTCTTGGCGCAACGAGGTTAAGAGTTCCATTCTGTTTTTGTATCTAATATGAAATTGGAAATTCTTAAGAAATTCCATAGCTAGGGTGCCAAAAGTGTTGATGACTCCGCGTGGTAACTCAATGTACCATTTGGTAGCATTGCCTGTGAGAGTGCGGGAAAAAATTCGAAGCCAGAAACTATCATCCACCATGGAGTTAGAAAAAAACCATAGATGAAAGGTGGTGACATGCATGGGTGGATCGTCCCCTTGTTTCCCATCGAAGTTAGGGATGTCAGACGGAATCTGGTGCGGTACTGGAGGCCAGAGTGGGTTGTGGTTGATGGGATCATTGGTCAGTTTATAGATTTCGGGGATGTCTAGAGCTGCCAAAAATGGCAATTGCTTGTTTTCCCCCAGATCTATCCAAGGAAGTATTGGCTAACTATTCAGACCATAGGGTCCGCTCATCAATGTGTTACCAATAGAATAAGTAGAACTTTGTTGATAGAATTTCCCTGTGGGTGGGGGTGTAGGGAGGTATATTTGTTGTCCATAGGGTATATTGTATTGGGGGGCTAACGGTTGGTTGCCCCCAGCATAAAATTCCCCCCCTTGTCCAAATGGATTTTGGGGTTGGTTTGCCCATATGGATGCAATAGAGCTAGCCGAAGGCATGCTGCTATTTTCATAGTTAAGCAACAACATAGATCCTATACCAAAATTTTGACCACTTAACGGAACAATATTAACAATGGGCTATCCCATTTTTCCTAATAATTGCAGGGGTACTGAAGTGCCCCCTGTTGTCTGTGTGTTAGTGACACTTCCACTTGGCATGGTGGCCAAGGGGTTTGAACTAAACAAAGGGTTCCAACTGAAAGGGTTGCTAAAAGGAACAGAATTAGCCCTGCTCGTGGGAGAGGGCACTGTGGGTTCCGACATAGTCATCGTAGGAGTAGATCCCAAAGGATTCAGAGATCCACTAGCAGTTGTGGTGACCATAGTGCTGGGACCAGAAATAGGCTGGCTACTGGGGTTGTCGATTATTAGCATAGAATTGACTACCGGTGGGGTATATGGTGGAGAACCTGGGTTGGTTTCTATTGGCATCGACCCCATGGGTGCTGGTTGTGAAATGGATGTTGGTGCGGCCGAAGACATATCTTGGCTTGGTATAATGTGAACTAACACTAGCACCGATGGATCAGTGAGTGGAGGATTGCAAGGTGGTACAACTCCTTCCGTAAAAGGATCCTCTGGAAATTCCGTGTGATATGGGGCTATGTGAAAATAAGGGGTTCTCACTAGATACTTCTCTTCCAAAGAAGGCACGGGTTCACCGAGACTCGAATCCTCCTCTGGTGTTAATGGAGGGATACCTCGTTGTTGTCGAGATAGACAACGAGGGTTGAAAGACGCCACAGTGACCTACTTAGTTTTAGAAAATTTTAATTATTTTTGATGTATTATAAAGTCTCAGTGATAGTAACCACACACCTAAAAAAGGAAAAAGAAAAAAGGACTTTCTAGCATCAATCAACAAGCAGCCAGAATAGGGTGGCCCTGTCTGAGTACTACCATTTGTTGGAGATGAAACCCAGTATCACAATAGCATACAGAGAGGGTTAGTTGTAAACACAGTTACGGTTAATCTAGAGCTTTGCCCGAACCTCAGACAATAGGTGTAAGCAATATCATGAAGACGAGTACCCTCTGAAAGACCGAAGACAGAGTAGGTCTGTCTGTATTAGGTACCAGGACAACCCATCCTAGTCACCTTGTGTAAGTCCCTAAAAATTTTGGTAACTAAAGATACCTCAAATCACAGACATCATCAAGGGGGTCATGGTCATAGACAAAACGCTATATGGGCAAAACACCTAGATCCCCGATTTAGTTTCAACATCCCCGAATGGAACCCCAATATATAGCATGCCTACTAAATGCACTCGAAGGCAGGCTACTTTCTCATGCAAACTGGTGTTGTCTCGCGCTTGACTCCGGTGGTAGTGGACTGGACTCGATAATATGAGTGCAGTAGGATTTCACTTATTAATGACTCTAGTCTCAAGTTTTGAGATCTTGGGTGATTTTCTCACTTCTCCTACCCCAAGATCCTAGCCTGAACTAATGTTGGTGTGAGCTCAGAAAAATTTATATGATTAATTTTATTATTGCTTGATTCTTAGTGTACTTGATTATTATTCTTGCGGAGGGGGAGTGGATGTATGAAATGTGATGAGACTCTGACTCAAAAAACCATGCAGAAAATATGCTCTAAATATTCAATTCAATGAAGATTTTTTTCTACAAGGAGAGATTTCTTTCAACATCCGTGCACCAAACATTCAAACAACACAGTTCAACTTTAAAGATTTAGACATCTATCTATCTTCTCTTAACAACCTTTTAACCAAAAAAAATTTAGACTTAATTCAGCTAAGTTCAGAAAACTAAAAGAAAATTTCTTCTTCAAAAAGTAGATGCAATTGACATTAACTTTTCAAAACAAGAACAAAAGACAAAAATGCTAGCTAGTAAACAAGCACAAGGATCCAACAAGAGAAGCTATTATGATGGCCAATAACTCCACAGCCAAAGGGAAACACAACAGATGTGTAAACAACAGATTTTGGTTGGGTAACGCTGGCAAGCAGAGGCTACAGAGCGTTAATATTGAGACTAACACACTGTATCGGAGCATAGACCACATTATAATGCTCTAAAACACTTACAGGGGAAGCGTTAGTTAGGGTAAAGTTGTGTAGATGGCTAAGCAGTGTCTAATCTGGACTCTGTGAGCTTTTGTGATGTTCAATGAGCATATAAGCTGGTCAGAAGGATATGTGAATAGAGGGAAAAAAGGAAAGTCATAGGAACGACTCGAAAACTTGGGGTTTAATCCCCAACGAAGTCGCCAATTCTGCTATAGGGTAATATTCTTGGGTGGTGGTTATTAAATATCCCTCTCAGGGCTTTCCGGTGCCCGAGGCAGACAGCTATATTAGCTATAAAGTTTAGAAGATGCAACATACATGTTCACGCTAATATATATAATCGAAAAAGTAAGATGGAGATACTACCTCTTTACGAACTACAGATCCTATGGATAACGCCAAGCAGCGAAGTAGAGATCCTTCTTCACCGGCTCCAAATCTAGATCTTGCAATCAATCAAAGCACCCGTGTAATATCTACAATAGTATAGCTTCTTATCGATTAAAACAACATATAAGAAACATGAAACAATACATATCTAAGCCATTCATATCATGCTACATAGACGATTGAAAAAAAAATTGTGACACTGATGCATCGAATGGAAAAAACAAATACAGTTCTATTGATTTATAAAAAGAATGATTACAACCGTAAGTTGCACCAAGCCCTCTTCAATCTTCCAATTCCTCTCTCTCTTTCTCTATCTCTGAGTGTGATGATGCTCAAGGTAGAAATATCTCAATGAACTTTTCCAATTCTCAAGTCTCAAACTATAACAATGAAATTCTGCTCCACATATAATAAAACCTTCAACCTTAGACCAAGAGCCCAAAACTCCATTTTATAGGATATGGAGAGGACAAATCTTGCCAATCCTTTCAACCTGTTCAAATCGGGAAAAATCTAGATGTGTCCTTGCTTTCCTTTTCTTTTTCCTTCTATAGGAGTTCAGTTATGTTTGGCAATGCCTAACAAAAGGTTTGTGCCTTTTAGTTTCTATTTTGAACTAATTCCCTTTTGAGAGAAAGCTGGAAATGCCAGTCAGATTTCTGCAAGATATTTCCCCTTTCACACTTAAACACGATTAATGCTGCCCCTTGGGCAGGATAGAGCATTACCCTAGGAACTAACGCTCCCTTTACATGGCTCAGGTGCGTTATAACATTGTCTAGTTGTTTCTGGGGTGCGTTACCTTGGCACAAATGGGTCTTGTCTAGGTCATTTTCTTCCTTCCAGGTTACCTTCTCCTCTGAGCTGATGAGGGGGTCATTTGTCCTATAACACATATCAAAATAGAGATCGATAAAGTATTCAAATTAATTCAAGCAATGATACCACCTCTCGTCAAGAGTCCCCAATCTAACTTATAACCTCCTATCCTTCCTAACCTACTTCCGCTCCCATCATATCCGTCCTCTGCTACAATATACTATGGCATCGGTTATACCGATATAACCACTGATAAAACCAATATGGCAGAAGCGTCGACTATATCGACCTAACTTCCCTAGCAAGCAACTGGAAACCATCATCACATGTCTAGGGGAGCGTGTCCATCACTGTCCTCCCACGATTCCAGGCTTGGAGGTTACACGGTGGGAAATTCCTCCACCCCTCCTCAAAACTAGGGTCAACACCCTAATATAGACCACACTACAATGCCGGTTGGATACTTGTCATTGAATAATCCAGTCAGGTAGTCTTGTCACCTGTATCATTTACACTTTACCCGTGTCATAATAGTGCATATCAAGTAGATACAAAATGTAATAGAATAATGTACATCATACCATTCTTCGTCGGATATGTCAACATTTCCCATTGGGAGCGTAGATCTTGGTTATCATATAGTTATTTCCAATCTGCATGTTATTTCTCATTCATGCATATCCATAACAGACAAAAACATATATAGATAAGTGATCTTAATCTTCATGTTATGAAGTCCAACATCCATGTCCCAAATTTGTACTTCATAAGACATACTAGAAATAAATCTTACATTAGATAAATCACAATTTTGATAAGTCATTCATTAGATAAATCATATCCCCATAAGTCATATGTCAAACATCAATAACTCTGAGAAGTCATACATTAGATAAATCATAACTAAGTAAGTCGTACATCAGGTAAATCGTACATCAAATAAGTCATACATCAAATATTTCAATCAACAATACGTAATATATTTATTGATTTTTATAAGTAGTTTCATTTTTCCAACTAAAATGAAACCATATTGCATAGCATTCATAAAGTAACATGGAACTATAAATATAGTCTTAGCATAGGTAGTTATCTAAGTCAAAATGGGCATCACAAATGCTCGAAACGTGAGTAGTTAAGATTTATAGTCTTCGCATCCTCCAGAGGAACAGATCCTAGGATATACCTATCCTATTGTATCTTATGAGTACTTTTCACGGTATTATAGAGAATTTATATTATGTGTTGGGGATTTTTATTTATGACTAGGTTGTTCAATTCCCATATTAAAAGACATCATGTATTTTGGGCCCATATATTTTTTGCATGCAGACTTCATTCACAAAGTCACAATATGATTGTTTGAGAAATATTATATATGTAAAATATTCTGTTAAATCTTGGATATATACATCTTGAAAAATCGAGCTAGTTTGAACGAGAGTACCACAAAGGTATCTATTTACACATTCATAGATTAGATTATCACTTTCTAAATTGCTACTGGGTTAAGAAATTGAGTTTTTTCTTAAGCTCTAATAAGTGAACACTCTATGAAAAATGCAACTGGAGACAGAGAAGTGAAGCACAATTGAACTTTGAAAAGTGATAGATCTTGTCCATGAACTTGTAATATTATACAAACCACATTTAAAGACTTAATTATTCATAATTAAACACTATGTAAATAAATTTCTAATATTTTTAAAGCATACCCTTGTAATGTTTGTGAAGCAAATCGTAATTAGAGACTAGGATGTGAACTATGAAAATAATATTCATGTACTTACATGATTGTAATAGTTTGTTAATTATCTTTCTTAATATTTTAATTTTGGGTTTTGTAGAGTTCCCATTTTCATTTAATTTCCATAAATCATTTGTATTGACCATCAATCATTTGCATTAGTGCTTGTAATAATTGACATCATTCGAATCTTGTCAGAATAGTAACTACCAATACTCTAGATACTCTGGATGGATTGTTTTATCTTCTCACTCCATCCATCTTGAACAACAATTTCATATATATATATATATATATATATTACTTAACATTATCTTCTCTAGGTGCTTTAAAATTTTATTGGTATCATTTTGGTTAAAATGTGATGCATGACTTAATTCAATTTCAATCATGTTCATGTTACCCTTAAAACACAATTTCTCAAGGATTCCACTAAAATATTTGTACATACAATGGACATGGACACATTGTAGCCTTATTTAGTTTTGTTGTCTAGAAGAGGTTGATATTACTATTTCTAACATCTAATAAGCTAACTAGACTTTGGTAGAAATTTCTTCCACTTGCTATTAATAATTGTTTGGTAGAAATTTCTTCCACTTGCTATTAATAATAGTGTGAACATGTGTATTTTTTTTAATTAATTAATTAATTTTATTTTATTTTTTAGCTTCAATTTCTCTAAACAACGATTGTTAACTCGACAAACATAGCCACTTTGGTGCAATATGGAACCTTTTTCTCAACTTTCTTTATGAGGCTTATTAGTTTCACAAATATTTTTTTCACAACCATATCACATGGATAACCCAATATGCAAATATGCATGTAACACACTTAGTTTCCTTTTGCAATGATTCCTTATGTAATGTATATAGAATTATCTTCCACAAACAATAATGTCCATAAGAATGGAAATTAAGTAGCCATTATACACATATGAATTATAAATAACCTAAGGAAATAACATAGCATGGTTGAACACAACTAAGTAAATAGTAAGAACTCTTATTCAAGATTATTTATAGTAATTGTTTGAATTGAGAAGGTTGAAGTGCATAATTCAGTAGATAACTTATGTCTACCATTCCTTGTTTTGACTTGCTTCTTTTCCCCTTGCTAACCATTTATTGTTGTTTTCAACTCAATTCCACACATTGTGGATTGATTGTGACATCGCATATTATCAATATGTTTATCCATATTCTAGGAAATTTATTTGATTCAATTAGCTTTTTTTATTTCATTTCATTTGTACTATTTCTCTTCATTAATGTTACCTTGAAAAGGTCATGATTCTCTTACTTTATTTCATCTTGTCTTTCAAAGACTTTATAGTTTACTAATGAACTTATGATCACATATTAAAAAAATAAAAATCCATCTCTAATCCATTTTATTAACATTTCTTTTAGATTCTTGTTTTGTATGAATGCTACCCACCTTCTTATAAATAATCCTTATTAGGGTCACACATCATTGTTGTTGTTTTTTTTTTCAATGGTATATGCCTTAAATTTTATTTTTATTTTTCATTTAACTAAGTATTAACTTTTATTCATGATCCTCATACTTATTCATATAGATTGTCATTTTTATTCTTTCTATCTTAGTACACTTTATTACACATTCCTTCTTATCTAAAGTGATTATTATTGTCCTATAATGTTCCACATAATTGTCACACTCATACTTATTATTATAAGATGTTAATAGTTATTTTGAAAAGTTTTTATACTTTGTTTGTATCATCTATCCTAGATTGAACCTTTTGGTCAACTAAATGTTATTAATCTTCTATGAAGACTAACATTCCAACCTAAATCTATGCTTTCATGTCCACAACTTCTAGTTGATTATACTAATACACCGTTTTTCCAGTTTCTCTAATTTAATCAATCACAATTTTCATTCCCTTTTAGACTTTCTCAGGTAACCATGTTTCAAATCAAGGGGTGATTGTCATTATTTATTTATTTATTTTCCTTAATCAACCATAAAAGGTTCATTCCCTAATTTTTTTTTTTCCCTTAATACTTTATAATAGAATGATTTTCTTAATTTCTTAATGAGATCCTTCTATCTAAACTTCTTATTTATTGATAGAATAATGTTGTTGCCAATATAATATGTTTAAATTATTGATAGATTGTATATTTAAATATAATATACTTCATTTTCAATTTACCTTCCATGATATATATATATATATATATATATATACCCATGATTTAGAAGAATATGTTGTACCAATGACATAACTGTAATCTACTTGAACATGTAATCACAGAAGTTTGTTAATGATGAAGTGATAAAATAAAAAAAAATAAATAAATCACAAAGGTTACTCCAAATGTATTTGTAAATCTTGTTTCTGAATCTTTCTTTCCTTTCTCTTTACACTCTGAAATTTTACCCATCAACGGATAAATTTTGGTGGAATTTATTTCTAAATCTACGCTTCCATGTTTAGTCTCACCTTATAAAATTATAGGTAGGCGTACTTTCTTAGTAAACGTATTTATTTGCCATTAAAGAATGCCATCTAAATTTATAAAAAGAAATTCATAAATTATGAAAGGGTGGGCAGTAACTCTTGTAGCTTATGTTATTATGCAGTGTAAAGAATGTCATCTAAATTTATGAAAATAATTGCATAAATTATGGTGGGAAGTGACTCTTCGTAAAAATATTTATTTATCTAAGTGTAAAGAATCTCATCTAAAGTTATGCAAAGAATTGCATAAGTTATGGTGGCCAGTAACTATTAGTAAACATGTTTATTTATCTAAGTGTAAATAATGTCATCTAAATTTACGCAAAGAATTGCATAAATTATGGTTGGAAGTGACTCTTCATAAACATATTTATTTATCTAAGTGTAAAAATGTGCCAAGGAACTCTATCATTGATGCATATGACATTCCAACTTTTTAATTCTCATGTTTGGGTTGACATACTTTGCACTTTGATGGCCAACATACCTGGTTTCCTACGGGCAGGTTGAGGTCTAATTTTTGTATATTTTTGCCGGGCTTAAATTAATAGAAATGGAAATAACTACCCAAGATTACAAAAAAAACATTATGAACATGAATTTTTTTTTTTGGTTAATTTATTATTTTATATATGTAGTGAGTTGTAAACTCTTCTCCTTCTATAATATGTTGAAAATTTTAAAATTTTACTTGCATAAATTTGTATAAATAAATTCAACTTGTATCAAATTTTATTGGTTATATATATATATATATATATATATATATATATAAAATTTTGGAAATTATGACTAGGTATTAATATACAAAAAGTTAGACTTGTATCTTTCTAGATAACTACACATTGCATGTAAATATAAGGTTGAATATTCCTTTCCAAATGGACCATGAAATGCTACAGATACAATACACAATATTATCTTTCTTTGTTTTGCATGCATGAGCTAGGTGAAGCATAATTAGAAGGCCCATACTGTAATAATTAATCATTTAATATATATATATATATATATATATAGTAAAATTATAATTGAAAACACAAATAAGAAAAGTATAATAATAAATTAAAAAATATATGCAGTTGGCTCTCATGTAGACCATGCCTTGCATGTGGGAGTCTGGGACATATAACCTTCTTTTGGAACTTATATTCCCCTTTTACTAACTCTAGTAACTAACTTGAATTATGATTTTTTTTTCTTTCTTTTTTGCAAAACAAAATCTCTTTACAAGTTTATGTTACGAGCATATTTGCTCATTATAATTATTTTACCATATATTTTTCAATAAATATATGCATGTCTTTCTTAGTAAAACTTTTTTTTTTCTAGTTTTATAATTATATTTCAATAATATATTATATTGTACCATTCTTTTTTTTGTCTTTTGTTTGTTTGTTTCCTTATATATATATATTACCTTACTATATTTCTCTCTCTATATATATTATTCATTTTAGTGTTCTTCCTCCCTTTACTCTATATATATATATATATATATATATATATATTCTCATACTCACTTGTACTATTTCTTAATTTCTCATTTTTGTTGTTGTTGTTGTTATATTAAATGACAGAATGTGGTCATTCTAGCACAATTTTTTATTTTGGTAAGCGGAGATCTAGAAGTACCAAGCATGAACGACAACTTTGGTCTTCTATATCTGGTTGATCTAGTGATAAAGAATCATTAATTCTATTTATGCACATCCATTTATAAATTGATTCAAATATATTACTTTGATCTATATGGATTTTCCTCAAATTCCAAAAAAAAAAACTATTTAACTATAATGGAGAAAACTAAGAAATTTAAATTTTGATTGAGCCCCTTGCAAAGATATTAATAAATTATTAAATAAAAATAAAATGTAACTAATTTATTTAATTTCAAATTCCAAAATTGTGAATGTTACATACAATAATAATATTTGTACGTAGTCATTCAATTTAATTTTATTGGTAATCGTTGAATGGCTTTTACCAACATTTATTTGTAGGTAGTAAAATAAATAAGTCATTAAATTTTATTGGTAATAGTTTAATGGTTTTTACCAACATTTATTTGTACATACCATAATAATATTTTACGTAGTCATTCAATTTAATTTTATTGGTACTCATTGAATGGCTTTTAGCAACAAATAAACAAATTCATTCAATTTTATTGGTAATAGTTTAATGGCTTTTACCAACATTTATTTGTACTTAGTAAAATAAACGAAGTCATTCAATTCTATTGATAATAGTTTAATGGCTTTTACTAACATTTATTTTGTAAGCATTAAAATAAATTTTTATGAATAGACACATTGCACTTTTACCTACATCTTTTACCAACATTTATTTATACGTAGTAAAAATAAACTAAATCATTCAATTTTATTGGTAATAGTTTAATAGATTTTACTAACATTTATTTGTATACATTAAAGTGAAGGGAATTTATTCAATTTTTATGAATAGATACATTGCTCTTTTACCCACATTTTTATTTGTACTCAGTAAAATAATATTCATAGTCAATTTTTATAAATAGAAACATTGCACTTTAGAAACTAGGAGACTCACTAGCTGGAAACTTAAGCCTTCCAATAACACAATTTGTAAAAAAAAATGGACAGAAAGTCTTCCAACAACACAATTTGTAGCAGATTACCGAAAGAAAAAGAGAATGAAGAACAAGTCATTCATTTTTTTGCAGAGTTCCAAGATAAAAATGCTTCAGATGTTTGAGGCTTCGATTATATTGGACTTAATGATGAATTAGCCTGTAGGTATTCCAATATCAATGCTCATCTTCCTGTATTTTGTATTTACAACTTCTTTTTACTCGTGGTAAGAATCGTTTTTAAATGGAATGGGATCTAATCTAGGTCACCAACAAAGATTTATGCGATTCTGCCGGAGAATTGTGGTTTTTTTTCAATCCCGGTCCTAGTTCTTTATCTATTTCTATGGTCTTGGATTGTAATCGGAAGCATATGATTCACCATTGCAAGAAATTGTTTACCTGAAAACGGTAAAATAGATGTGGCTTTTTAATTTAGTTGTTTTTTTAGTTTCTGGAATTATTTGTATTCTCTGCAATTCTATTTAATTTTTTTTGTTTTTTTGTTTTTAGCTTCATCTTATCACAGTGTTCGCTATTGAATATCACTATTTAATGGGAAATTACCATTATGAAGGAAATCTCTATAATAATTTTGACCAAAAAAACTCATGTAAGTCCAACTCAGTGAGTCAATAATGAGTTGAGGAATTCTTGATATTATCACAGTGTCCGCTATTGAATATCACTATTTAATGGGAAATTACCATTATGAAGGAAATGTCTATAATAATTTTTATTTAAAAAAACTCATGTAAGTCCAATTCAGTGAGTCAATAATGAGTTGAGGAGTTTACCATCTATTCAATTTTTTTTGAAGATATCATTATCTGATAGGTGTAGTTTCAATTAAATAAAAAATTGTTGGTGTGATTTCACTGATTTCTTGTTTTCTTTCACAGAAACAAAAAATGGTAATTTATTGTAATAAAAAAAAAAACTTCAACAAAGCCAATTGTGATTTTGAAAGGTAACTTCAACAAGGCCAATTTTGTTGAAATTTGTTTATCCTTTAACTTTCTAAAAATTTCGTTTATGATAATTAAGATTAACGATATTCCTTAAAAATATATTTGATTATGAAATTATTATAGTTGGGAGTCAATTAAATCTAGTTAATAGACTAAAATAATTTTACCTTTGGCTGGAAAAAGAAGTTGTTTTAATTCTTAATTATACTTTTACATAATTCCAATATTTAGAGTTCGTTTTTTTTTTTTAACTTTAATTCCTCTTTAAATCAATTTAGTCAAAGTCTACTTTTATGGCCTCACATTATTATGAAATACATTTATTTTTAAAACTCACATTCTCTATTCTCTAAAAAGTAGAATATATAAAATATATATTATTTGGCATTGTTTATTATTATTATTATTATATATTTGTAATGGGTTGATGGGTTTTAGGCCTCAGATTTTGAACCTAGCTCTGATACCATATGTGAGGATCTAATTAGGTCTTTTAACTAATGTAGAATTGTCATTTCAATTAAACATAAAAATAAGAAAGATAGTCTATTTCTAGCTCAACATTTATTTGATGATAACATAAAAGTTAAATTTATTTTCAGCATATTAAACAAGTATGAAATTTCATTTCAACAATTTACATAAGTAATAAGCAATCGAAGAATACCTGTATCAATAGCTTGGTTAAGATGCTCTTGATTTTTGTTGAGACGCATCCGCTGGGCTATCTGACTGGATTTACATTCCAGCCAACTAGGATTGATTTCTTAGCTCAGGGAACCTCCACAGGCTCCCTAGCCCTCCGAGCCCAAGTCCAACTAGCTGTAGTGTGTCCGAGTTGGAATCAACACCCTCCAATACCAAACAAAGACCAAGGATCCTCTCCAATGCCAAACAAGACCAAGGTTCTCCTCTCCAATGCCAAACAAGACCAAGAATCTCCTCCCATGCCAAAAAAGAACAAGAATCCTCCCTCAATGCCAAACAAGACTAAGAATCCTCCTCGAAGCCAAACAAGGCCAATAATCCTCCACAATGCCAAAACAAGACCAAGAATCCTCCCCAAAGCCAAACAAGTCCAAGGATCCTCCACAATGCCAAAATAAGACCAAAAATCCTCCCCCCACTTTCCTCTCATCTTCCTTACCTTTTATATATTTTCCTCTCATCCACTTCAACCACTTTCCATTAATTTCAACACTACACCCTCATCCTTCTATTTTATTAGCCTTGACTTTCTTACCATATATAGAAATTTTATTCAAAAATAAATGTGAGAGGATCAAAATGTAGATTTGAGAAGACATATTGGGTGTACAAAATCTAGATATTTGATTTTAGAAATAAATGAAGGAAGGCCATAGCTTATCTACAAGTTAAATTGAGAAGACATATTGGGTGTACAAAATCTAGATATTTGATTTAGAAATAAATGAGGGAATACCATACCTTGTCTAAGATTTGATTTGAGAAGACATATTAGAAATGAAATAAATAATCAAAGTCATACCAGTAAAAATAAAATAAAATTACAATTTCACAAGTGTAGATATTACTAAAAAATTATAAGTCATCATTTATAGATTAATTAAAGTCTAATCAAAATTTGCCTTATGGAATCAAGTGGGGCATTACAGAGAACAGTTGGGTGATATGCTTGCCAAAGCTTAAAATACCATTAAGTTCCTGAATTCAAAGAATAGCTATGAGTTGCATGATTTAGGGATTGATTATAGAACAGGAACAATTTTGGAGTTAAAGAAGATTCTGACTAAAAAGAATCTTATTGCTCAGTTGGAGGAGAAGTGTTAGAGTCTGGAAATAGAAGTAAACAGATTTTTCACCAGGATAAGAGCTATAAATCAGAAAGGATTATCCAATTTGTTTGTAATTTTTGATAGATTAATTACTCATGAAGATTATATTAGAAAACTGAAGGAGGTAGCCAGAGATAGTTCAAAGTTTGCAAACATCAAAGGCATCATGACAGGTAGAGCTTTCTTAGAAACAATAGGGAATGATTTCTTGATCCAGCATGAAGTAAATCATATTTTTGTGGTAAGGCCAAAATTTGCAAAGTATACTGAGGTTGATGAAAATTACCCGAAGGTAACTAAATTAACCATTCCAGATGAAGACAAATGGGACAAAATTTGTGAATTACTAGACCATTTGGTAATACAGATGCAGTAAAAGGATATGCTAGCACATCAGCTAGCGTAGCACAGAAATGAGCCAATTCGTCGACATAATCCTCTAAAGGAGAGCCACCTCTCCACGCAGTTTTCCACCTAGCCTATTACTCTGCATAGATTGATAATCTTGTTTAGAATAGTGTTAAATATACACTATATGTCGAGACAACGGTTTTGTAATGATTTTGTAACTATTGTATAAATACTTCACATTTTGAAGTATTCCAGGTTGATTGTTGAATACAATTTTCTCCAAATTATTGTAATTTTCTGGTTGCTGGACTCATCAATAATACAAGGACATTCTTCATAGGATTCAGGTGGTGTACAAATTGGTGATGTGTTTCTCTTGTTCATCTATCTATTCATTGTTTTATTTCAATGTCATTTCTTAAAAGCTTAATTACATTACAGAAACGGTGACGAATAGGATTTATTGAAATATGCACCCTATTCTGGCTGTAGGTAATTTCTATGTTTTCTGCTGAAGTCAAATTAAGGAATTTTTAATTTCTCCTTAGTTTCTAGTAAACCTTTCATTTCTTTTGTTTCATATCATTTAAAAATTCTAAAAGATCCAACTAGTGCAACCTAGCTTGCCCTGTGAAACTCCTTCAAAGTTTGATGCAGATCTAGTTAATTTTTAAACTCCATCACCCAATGGAATTATAAGATTTCAATCAACTAAAACAATCCAATCAAATCACAAACAAACAATTTGCACATTCATAAATAGCCTAAAATTTATATAAAACAAAGCTAAAATTTATAGAGAGATCCCTCGCTGAAGCTAGCAAGGCTAGAACCAGCTTCCAAAGAGGTTTTGATGTTTTCCTCTGTGTTTACTCTCATAATCTCAAAAATTACAGAACAATAACATAGTGGCAACCATACTAGGGAAAATTGAAAATAGTGTAATTTTCTTCGAATTCATCTCCTTGGTTAAGGAAAGTGTATGTTAGGAAATTTTCGAGAGATTGTTTCCTTTTCACTTTTGTGAATAATATGTGTGTGTGTGCTATAGATTTTAATTCTAGATCCCAAAATATCTTACACTAGATCTCATCCTGATCCTCAACCTACAACTATTGTTGATGATCCTGAAAAATTGCTGAAAAGAAAAAGTATAGCTGAGAGCCAAGGAAGTAGCAGTCCCCCCCTAGGGCATATTCTCTTCCAATGGACTTTGTTACTTTACAGGATATAGAATTTGATTTCCCTCTTGAACATAGCATTTTTAGGATTAAGTCGGTCAATTGGGTGGACCAAACTGTGGTAAATCAATATACGTTGCGACGTCATTCACTTGAAGTGAATTCTTCCCAACCTAATCTTGACCTTCAAATACTTCGAGATTTTGATAAATTTCAAGGTTTAGTTTTAGGCCTTGACCTTTCTATCCATGATGCATACATCCAACAATATGTTGAACTCTCTGCCTTAACTTCTTTTGAAGTTTCATCCACTTCATCTCAATTTGTTCATCCAAGATCATCCAGTCCCACTCCTTCTATAGTTTCCACTACCACCCCTGTAATCTCTCACCAAGCAACTCAAACTCCATCTTATCCCCAATCTTCACCTACAATTCAACCTACATCTTCAAAACAACTTCAAACTTCAGTTCAACCACTAGTACATATGGTCAATTTTCTGACACTTTAGTTCTGACACTTTTGATGTATTGTCGGAAAGTTCCCCAATTTGGTCAATTTTTTAAATCCCACCAACTAGTGTAGCTATAGAAAAATTTAGTGAAATCTTCGGTATTGCGACATTTAGGAACATCGTTGGAATACCGACGTTTTGGGACACAATGTCGGAATTGCGACGTTTCGGAGAAAAGAGTCAGTATTGCGACATTTGGAGACAAGCGTCGTTGTTGCGACGTTTAGAGACACATGTCAGTATTGCGACGGTATTGGGGACAACTGTCGATATTGTGACGATTTGAGGACAATCGTTGGTATTGCGACGGTTTTGGGACAACCATCGGTATTATGACGTTTAGACCAAATGTCGAAATAGTGACGGCGGCAAACATTTTGTAAAATTTTTTAACGGTGGAATATTTTGTAATATTTTTAAATTTTATTTTATTAATTTTTATAGGATTATAATAATATATTTGTTATTTGTTTACTAGGGTGATTTAATTGACCATTATTATGTTAGCTATTACTATGTTAGCTAGGTCAAGCTAACAAAAATAATAATATATTTGTTATATTTAATTGTTATCAATTTCTCTTTAACTTATTGTTGAGATTCAACAAGATGATGAGCTTAGTGAAAAGAGTCGCCTTCACTAAGTGGGCCCGCAGGCTATTTTTGGCGCAAGTCTATTTTTAGACATGGTGATCATATTTCAGAAGTTGCAGGAAGCTATTTGTGGATGGTTGATCAAGTTGGAAAAATAGATGAAATTCTATTTTTATAATATTGGGCAAAATCTATTTATAGATTGTTAATCTAAAAATAGAAGTGTCGATTATTATTAGCTCTTAATAATAATATGAAAATAAACAAAAACTTATTATCTTGGAGCACTTAATTTTAGTGCACAGATTTGGAAAATCAGTGGGCTAAAGGAATTACACAATTCATAGGGTTTACTAGTGGTTCATGCATGGAGGACTCAGTTAGAACTAAAGTGGAAAAGTTATGACGGAGTTGGAAGAGTAGTTCATGGAGTTGTATTCAATTTAACTCAGTTAGACTCAGTTGAGCTAGTTGTATCTAGTCTAATTAAATGATACACTAGTGAGAGTGGAGTGAATTAATTAGTTAATTAATTCACAAATAATAACTCATTAATCAACTGAACAATACAATAGTTAACTACAGTGCATGTCAGTTCCAGTGGAGACCCAGTGGAGAGATAGGTGAAAGGGCAAGATGGACTATCTGTTGTGACTATAGTGATACATTGATTGCACCGCACACACATTGGAGTTTCCAATGAGGATTGCGTAGTCAAGACAAGGGTAATTCAAATTCATTTAGAGCTATTATTTAGCAGGGATTGCACAGTGGAGGCAGGCAAGCAGGAGGGTAGAGATCGGTGCATGGATTTACAGATTTCTTCTATGTTAGTGTGTGACGATTGATTGTACTGAGAACTTGATGTACTAAGCTTTGTATGAGAATGTTACATGATTTCCATGTTACATAATATATGATAGTTAGGGTTTTCAGCTTCAGGATTTCTCGTTAAACAACTGTGTTATGTGCGGTTGTTTTTATTTATGCTTCACATGTGTTTGCAATTAATTTTCCGCAAAAGATTAACAGTGGAATGATTATGTATTTTGCAAGAAGTTAAATATTGTGAGATCAGGGGAATCTATATTTATGCATGCTTAGTGTATACTAATTTCTACATGGTATAAAAGTGGTGTTAATTCTTGAAGATTTCAATTGTGAAGAATTGTTGAGTTTGTGCTGGTGGACAATTCGAATTTGCTACAGAAAATTCTTGTTGCAGAAGTTGAGTATACATTGAAATGTCTTTCAATGGGTTGAAATTGGAGTATACCCTTGATGGGAGCTCGAATTACATAGCCTGGAAGGATAGGATGGAGGCGGTGCTGGAGGATAATAGACTGAAGGAGTTCATTGATAGCGATGTTCCTAAGCCGGGATCTAGCGATGTTGCATTACTTGATGGATGGCAAAAGAAGATAGTAAAGACAAGAAGAATTCTGTTGGAAGGTGTGAAGGACCATATTGTGTCCATCCTTCACAGGAAATCCACTCCATTCTTAATTTGGAAGGCTTTGACATATTTTTTTCCAAAGAAAAAGCGACCAGAGGAAGTTGGCGCTTAAAGACAAGCTCAGAAAAATAAAAATGGAGAAGGGCGACAGTATTCCAAAATATCTCACGAAGTTTGTCCACTGCAAGGATGAACTGGGAAGTGTGGGGGTTACTATTGATGATGAAGACTTGGTGAGCTTGGCTCTCCTTGGGCTTCCGAATATTTGGCATAGCTACGAAGACTCTGTCAATGGATGGGAGAAACTGCCGGGATGGGAGTGACCTTGGTCAGATCTTCTGCAGGAGGAGATAAGGTGGGGTACCAGGGATGGCTCTTCATCAAAGAATGAAGATGAAGAGAATTTCACTTTGGCTGCAAAAGAAAGGAAAGGGAAGGGGACGAAATTTCCTTCAAAATCTGATGCTAAAGGCAAGAAGCAAGATTTGTCCATAGTGAAGTGTTTTCACTGTCACGAACATGGGAATTTCGCCACTAACTGCCCACAGAAGAAGAAGAAAAAGAAGGTTGTTGGAGCTACAGTTGGAGAGGCCTTAGCATCATAATTTGAACTTGATTTCTCTTTGATCACATACTTGGTTTCAAGCTATATTGGATCGGTGTGGTATCTTGATAGTGGTGTGTTTTTCCATATGACGAGAGACAAGGAGTTGTTTAGTGACTTGGAGGAGAAGGACCTCTAGATGCATATAGAGATGGGTAACGATGGTCGATACAGTGCGACTAGAATTGGGACCATTACCTTTGAGAGGGAGTCTGGTAATCCATTCTTGTTGAAGGATGTTATGCATGTTCTAGGTCTAAAGAAGAACTTGGTCTCGGTCACAATGTTGGAAGACAAAGGTTATGATGTTGTTTTCAGTGAGGGAAAAGCCTTCCTTCGACATAAAAAAAGGGGTAAAACCAAGAAGATAGGGATTCGAGTTAAGAATATCTACAAGCTGGAGGTAGATGGCTGGGCTAAAATGGTGGGAAAAGCAGAAGAAGTGGTGAGCTGAGATGAGGGCGAATTATGGCACAGGAGATTGGGCCATCTTCACCATAGCGCTTTGAATATTTTGCAGCAGATTTCTACTGGAATTCCCAAGGGTACTCTTGCACAGTCAGATCAGTGCAAGGGATGTACTATGGGTAATTTTGTGAAGACCACCTTTCATGAGAAGGAGAACCGTGCTTCGGTGATCTTGGAGAGAATTCACACAGATGTGTGTGGACCTTTCTTGGTTGCTTAAAAAAAAAAACACAAGTATTATGTTATATTTATTGATGGTTATTCTCGTAGATTCTGGATCTTCTTCATGCAGAAGAAGAGAGAAACATTCTCAAAGTTCTGTGAGTTTAAAGGATTGGTGGAAAAGGAGTTGGTGAAGCAAGTGAAAGCTCTACGGAGCAATAATGGTGGTGAATACATCTCAGGCGAATTCAAAGACTTTTGTAGCAAAGAAGGAATTCAAAGAGAACTCATAGTGACTCATAACCCACAACAGAATGGGGTCACGGAGAGGAAGAATAGAAAAATCGTGGGTGTTGCACGAGCTATACTGCATGACCAGGGCCTACTGATGCACTTGTGGGCGGAAGCATGCAACACTACGGTTTATGTGCAAAACCATTGTCCTCATAGAGTACTTGGCATGAGTACACCTGAAGAAGATTTTACTGGTAAGAAGCCTGATATTTCTCATTTGAAGATTTTGGCTCATGTTTCGTTCATGTGACAAAGGACGCCATGAAGAAGCTGGAGCCGACTACAGAAGTTGGGATATTTGTGGGGTACATAGAAACACCCCAGAATTATTGTGTGTATTTTCCAGACAGTCGAATTACTATTGTGCGACGGGATATAAAATTCAATGAGGTGAAAGCCATGAAGTTGTCGCTTGAGAGGGAGCTACACTTGCATGCAGAGGAGGAACTTCTTGTTCCCAAAGATGAGCCTCTAGATGTGGATCAGCAACATGAGGAGATTCATGGAGTGGAGGAGTCCACTTGTGCAGAACCAAACATCAGACAAGGCAGAAAACGTACCACAAAAGCTGAGAGACTGAAGCTTGATGTGGCACAGAATGTGGGAGTCCCTACATCACAACGCAGACAGAGACAGTCACCTGACTGATTTACTGGATACATGGCTCTTATGAGAAAGTTTATCGTGATAGATCCATCTTATTTTGAAGAAGCAGTGCAGGAGCCCACATGGGTAGATGCCATGGTGTAGGAGTATGACTCCATTGTCAGAAACAATGCTAGGGAGATTGTTCCAAGGCTGGTGGGAAAATCAGTTGTAGGATAAATATGGATCTACAAGGTAAAGCAAGCTGCTGATGGGAGTGTCGAGAAGTATAAGGAAATATTTTTTTCTCGAGGCTTCTCACAGATTGAGGGGATTGATTATGAAGAAACATTTGCACCTATCGCACGGTATTCTTCCATAAGGACCATCCTTTCTCTCTTAGCGCAGATGGGTTGGCACATTCATCAGATGGATGTGAATACTGTGTTCCTTAATGGGATCATTGAGGAAGAGGTGTACATTGTGCAGCTTGAAGGATTTGAGATATTCAATAGCGAATCACATGTGTGCAGGCTCAAAAGAGCGCTGTATGGGCTGAGATAAGCACCTTGTGCTTGGTACACTCAGATTGACAGCTATTTCACTGGACTTGGCTTCACCAAGAGTGAGGTAGATGCAAACCTGTACCAAATTGTGGTGGAGGGTAAGCTTTTAATCATTTTTATTTATGTTGATGATTTAATACTAACGGGTGATGAGGAATTGACACATTCATGCAAGTTAGATCTTGCAAAGGAGTTTGAGACGAAGGATTTGGGCCTCCTTCATTATTTCCTTGGATTGGAAATATGGCAGTGGGAAGGTGAACTGTTTGTGTTTCAAGGCAAGTATGCCCGGGAGATACTGGAGAAGTTTCACATGCAAGGCTAGAAGCCTATAGACACTCCTCTTCTAGGAAATTGGAGGAAAGAGGATGCTACATCGGCAGAGGTGGTGGATGCCACTGTTTATCAACAGTTGGTGGCTTCGCTCATGTATTTAGTTAATACAAGACGAGACATATGCTATGCGGTGAACCAACGTTCACAAGTTATGGTTAAACCTACCAAGCTCTTTTGGAAGGCAAGAAATCATGTATTGAGATATCTCAGGGGCACATCTAAGTATGGTTTATGGTAAGACAAACGGATGAGGTGAAGTTGCATGGCTTCATGGATGCAAATTGGGCAGGTAGCCCAATAGATAGAAAGAGTACATCAGGAGGGGTTTTCAGTATCGGATCTACGACAGTTTCTTGGTACAGTAGGAAACAAAGATTCATGGCACTAAGTTTAGCGGAAGTAGAATACATGGCAGAAAGTCAAGTTGCATGTGAGTCTATCTGGATGAGGAAGATCCTATTTGGTTTGTTTGGTTCACATTTAGATCCTACAGTGATACATTATGATAATCAAAGTTTCATTAAACTCTCAGTTAATCCTATGTTTCATGATAGATCTAAACATATTGATATCCGGTATCATCATATCAAATATTTTGTGCAGCGGAAGATCATGTTGCTTCAGTACATTCCTACAGAGGATCAGGATGCAGATATTCTGACGAAGCTGCTCACCAGGAGCAAATTTGAATACCATAGAGGCAGGATCAGGGTGAAATATATTCCCTATCTTGTTGAGAAGGAGTGTTGAGATTCAACAAGATGATGAGCTTAGTGAAAAGAGTCACCTTCACTAAGTGGGCCCGCAGGCTATTTTTAGCGCAAGTCTATTTTTAGACTATGTCTATTTTTAGACATGGTGATCATATTTCAGAAGTTGCAGGATGCTATTTGTGGTTGGTTGATCAAGTTGGAAAAATAGATGAAATTCTATTTTTAGAATATTGGGTGAAGTCTATTTATATATCGTCGATCTAAAAATAGAAGTTTCGATTATTATTAGCTCTTAATAATAATCCAACAATAAACAACAACTTATTCTCTTTGAGCACTTAATTTTAGTGCACAAATTTGGCAAATTAGTGATCTGAAGGAATTATGCAATTTTTAGAGTTTACTGGTGGTTCATGCATGGAGGACTCAGTTAGAACTGAAGTGGAAAAATTATGACAGAGTTGGAAGAGTAGTTCATGGAGTTGTATTCAGTTTAACTCAATTAGACTTAGTTGAGCTAGTTGTATCTAGTCTAACTGAATGATACACTAGTGAGAGTGGAGTGAATTAATTAGTTAATTAATTCACAAATAATAACTCATTAATCAATTGAACAATACAGCAATTAACTACAGTGCATGTCAGTTCTAGTGGGGACCCAGTGGAGAGATTGGTGAAATGGCAAGATGGAATATCTGTTGTGACTATAGTGATGCATTGATTGCACCACACACACATTGGAGTTGTCAATGAGGATTGCGCAGTCAAGGCAAGGGTAATTCAAATTCATTCAGAGCTATTCTTCAGTAGGGATTGTGCAGTGGAGGTAGGCTAGCAGGAGGGTATAGATCGGTGCATGGATTTGTAGATTTATTCTATGTTAGTGTGTGACGATTGATTTTACTGAGAGCTTGATGTACTAAGCTTTGTATGAGATTGTTACATGATTTCCATGATACATAATTTATGATAGTTGTGGTTTTCAGCTTCAGGCTTTCCCATTAAACAACTGTGTTATGTGTGATTTTTTTTATTTATGCTTCACATGTGTTTGCAATTAATTTTCCGCAAAAGATTAATAGTGGAATGATTATGTATTTTGCAAGAAGTTAAATATTGTGAGATCAAGGGAATCTGGATGTATGCATGCTTAGTGTATACTAATTTCTACACTTATAACATGTTTAATATATATATATATATATATATATATATATATATATATATATATATATATATATATATATATATATATATATCTTTAAATTTAATGAATGAATAAATTAGAAATTTTATTATAACTTTTCCAAAATATAATGTCATGTGTATTGAAGAATATTTACCATTTTTTCATTACAATATTTGTATTGTGATTACCCCACAAATTGTAGCCCAATGTGGGCCCTCCCCACCTATTTTGACATGGTGACAGATCACACTTTCAAAGTTTCAACATGAATGTCAGTCGCCTAGTGACTAACCTGCACATCACCTTGGCAATTCACTTCAACATGACATTTTGCCTTCAACGTTACTTAATTTTTATACCACGCCAGTATAACCTCGCACATAAACATGTCATGGTTGATGGTGAAGAATTTGTATCATAATTCTAATATGATGGATGTCATTCATTTTCAAAACACCCCTAATCACTTCCCTAAGGAAGCAGCCACCATGGAAACCTTATGCAACAAGAGCATTGGCACGTAGCACAATCTCCATCGCAACTCCAAGTAGAGTGAAAAACCCTTAAATCATGCATAGTGTGCCCGAATAATGGTAATGTGATCTCCCTCAGTCTCAACAATATTATGCATTCCAATACTCTCATGTTATTTAATTACCATGACCATGCAAAGTTATTTAAGATCAACATCCCTTTTAGCTAGAGCATATCATTCGGTGCAGGTTGCAATCTGTGTCATAAAATTGGTGATTCATCTTCTCAGCAAAGGCCTCTTGACCTTAAGGACTTCACCTTCTATCCATTCTCTTCCTTCGATAGCTCTCCCTCTCTAGCCTTCTTCTCTACCTTTATATTACCTTCTCCTATGTTCATGCATGTCATCCCTTTAGCATTTTTGCAAGCTTCACATCCCAATTGCCTCTATTCAGGCAAGTCCAGTCGAGTTGGGTGGGGTCGTGTTAGGTCGTGGTGTCAAGTCAGGTCAGGTCGGGTCATGTGAGGGCACCCAAGGAATGTATCCGAGTTGGGTCATGTCGGGTCATGTGAGGGCGCCCAAGCAAACACATTTGGGTGGGTAGGGTAGGGTTCGATCGGGTCGTGTCATGTGAGGCTGCACAAGGAAACACATTCATGTGGGTTGGGTCAGGTTGTGTCGTGTGAGGGCACCTAAGGAAACACGTTCAGGTGGTTCAAGTCAGGTCAGGTTGTGTCGTGTGAGGGTGCTCAAGAAAACGAATTCAAGCGGTTTTTCTCAGGTTGTTTTGTGCGAGGGCACCCGAGGAAACGCGTTAACGTGGGTCAGGTCAAGTCAGGTCATGTGAGGGCACCCAAGGAAACGCGTTCGATTGGGCTGGGTCGGTTCGGGTCGGGCTAGGTTGGTTCGAGTCGAGCTGGGTCAGTTCGGGTCGAGCTGGGTCAGTTCGGGTCGAGCTGTGTGGTTCGAGTCGGGTCGGGTCGCTTTGGGTCTGGTCGTGTGAGGGTGCACAAGGAAACGCATTTGCCGCAGGTCGAGGCGGGGCAGGTCAGGTTGTGTGAGGGCACCCAGGGAAATTCATTCAGGTTGGTCGAGTCACGTCGGGGCCTTTGAGGGCGCCTAGGGAAACGCATTCAAGTGGGTCGGGTCATGTGAGGGTGGCCGTATAAAAAATGCTAAGTTGTGACCGCTCGTGTGCCTTGGACTACACGTTTATGCGATCCATTTTCCATTTTCTCCCTCGTGCCTTTGTTCTGGTAGGTCTAATCATGTGAGGGAGGCCATATCAAAAATGCTAATTTATGATCACCTGTGTGCCTTGTGCACATTTGTGCAACCCATTTGTCGTTTGATCCCTCGTCATGCCAGCTTAGTCGACGTTCGAGCATGTCGGGTAGGGTCGGTTCATGTGATGGCGCCCAAGGAAATGCGTTCGGTTTGGGTCGGGTCTGGCCGGGTGGTGTCATGTGAGGGCACTCGAGGAAACATGTTCGGGTGATTCAGGTTAGTTCGAGTCGGGTCTTGTGAGGACGCCCAAGGAAACGTGTTCGTGCGGGTCAGATCAGGTCATGTGAAGGCACATAAGGAAACATGTTCGAGCGGGTTAGGTCAGGTTGTGTTGTGTGAGGGCGCCCAAGGAAACGCGTTTCGGCGGGTCGGGTCGGGTCAGGTCGGGTTGTGTGAGGCCACCCAAGGAAATGCGTTCGGGTGGGTCGGGGTGGCTCGAGTAATTTGGTTGGATTTTGCTTGATTACAAATAATGGTAAAAAACTTGCACCGATGTTGCTTTCCTTTATGAAATAACCAACATGAATAAGAGTGTGTGATAGGGAGTGTTAGTAAGTTCTAGGTGTGCTAAGGAGGGAGTGACAAGGTTAGGTATGTTAGGTACCCCTAACCAATTTAACCCCCTAAACCCTAAAACTCTAAACCCTTAAACCTATATCAATGTTACTTTCCTTTATGAAACAACAAACATAAATGCCTTCCAAAAACAACTCAAAACAAAAGCAAACAAGTCTCCATTCCTATCAAGACATGTTGGGGCACTAGGTAGCTGAATATAATCTATAAAAGAAAACACCTCCAACATTTCAGAATGAAGTATGAACAAAATGAACCATTACATAGACTGCATTGTAAGCGGCCAAGAAACCAAATTTATCAATGTAAGGATCTACAATCCCTCGACCCTAACATGTTTCCTTTGGCACCCTCACATGACTTGGCTCGCCTGAACGCATTTCCTTGGGCACCCTCAGAGGGCACAACCTGACCCGACTCGCCCAAATGAAGGCACAGGGAAGAAAACAACAAATGGGTCGCACGAACGTGCACAAGGGATAGGGGCGGTCACAACTTAGCATTTTTGATACGACCTCCCTCACATGACCCAACCCGACTCGATCAAGTCGGGTCGTGTGAGGGTGCCCAAGGAAACACGTTTTCTACCTCGTGCCTTCGTACGGGCGAGTCAGGTCATGCCATGTGAGGGCACAATAGGAAACATGTTCAGGTCGGATTGTGTGAGGGAAGTTGTATAAAAAATGCTAAGTTGCGACTTATTGTGGTGTGCCTTGTGCACATTCATGCAACCCATTTTTCGTTTTCTCCCTCGTGCCAACTTAATCGACGTTCGAGCCTGTTGGGTCGGGTCAGGTCGTGTGATGATGCCCAAGCAAACGCGTTTGGTTTGGGTCGGGTCTGGTTGTGCCGTATTGTGAGGGCACCTAAGGAAATACATTTGAGCGGGTTTGTTTTCTCCAGCATGCCATACTGGCCACTTACAAATGGAGTATGTTGAAATAAATGGAAGATTCCTTGATGTGAGTTCATGAATTGGAAATTTAGTACTACAAAAATCGGAATATGACAAACTCAAGGGTTTCCTTGGGTGCCTTTACACGACATGAACCGACCCGACCTGACCCGACCCGCCCAAACTCGTTTCCCTGGGTGACCTCACACGACCCGACCCACCTGAACACGTTTCCTAGGGCACCCTCACACGTTCACAAAGACAATTCACAAAACGTCGGAATAACATGGATATAAAATTTCAGAAGCACGACATATGCTATTGAGATCGTTGGAATGGCCACGATATGAAAAGACCATTTACAAAATGTCAGAATATCGACGACATGAGGCTTGTTACAGATTCAATATATTATTTCATATATTAGTGTAGTAATTTTGTTTTCATATATTAAATATAATAACGTAATGAACTATCATTTTCATATATTAGTGTGGTAGTTTTGTTTTCATATATTAAATATAATAGTCCTTCAATATAATGTATTGTACATATTTTTATTTAATAATTTAATTAATTTTTTTTAATTTTGGCCTAGGATATTTTTTTTTAATTAATTAAACCACAGTTTATAAATAAATATAATATATATATATATATATATATATATATATATATATATATATATATATATATATATATATATATATATATATCACAAATAAATAAATAAATAAAACTAGTCGTTATTATTCGATTTTAATTTTCAAGTCCAAACTAGCCATTGCTTAATGGCTGGTTTAAGCATTTCTAAAATAAATAAATAAATTAATTTAATTAATAAGAATATATATATATATATATATATATATATATATAATTAAATAAAACTAGTCGTTATTATTCAATTTTAATTTTCAAAGTCAAACTAGCTGTTATCCTAACAACTAGTTTAGCCATAAAATATTCCAAGCTATTAGATCTAGATCTTGGTTAATAATATTTTATCATGCACCATTATCAAGGATAACTCAATATTTTTTTATAAGTAAGATCAGGTTTTTCCATTCGACAAGGATCGTTCGACCTAGCCGACGCTCTGCAACCTGCGCTTGTGGCAGCGGTCTCGGCCCTCGGGCTGCTTAGGAGGGCTTCGTTGCCTTCCATCTGCGGATTGGTCTCTTCATCTCCGGTGTTGTTCAGTGCGGCGCTTAGACGGGGTTCGCGGCGCATTGGGTTGGCGCGACGCGTTGAGTCGGCCTCCCAGTGGTTCATTTGTCCGGGCGCGACGCATTGAACCTGCGCGGTGCACAGGCCTTCAGCAAGGTGCATAGGCCCTCTGTCTCTGTCCCCTTGGTCTTGCAGGGACTCCTCAATATTTTATGCTCTCTCTCTTCTGTGTTGGCTTGTGGGGTTATGGATTGATCGTTGGGGGTTGGGTGTGATCGCTTTGTGTGTGCGTAGGAGTTGTTGCAACAACGGAGTTGCCTCCTCCACCTCCCCCCCTTGAAAATGAGGCCTTTCTCAAGCTTCTAGAATCCCTGCCAAAGAAGAAAGCATCTGAGGCTACGAAGTTTGTGAAGCGGTTGGATGATATTCCCGAGATTTCGCTCCCTCCAGAGGGTCCAATCCAGGTCGCCATTTCTTTGGATGAGCGAGCTTTGGTTGGACAGTTCACAGGGCTTTGGCCCTCCCCCAAAACCATGGAGAGCTGGGTTGCTAGGAATTGGGCACCACTGATTAAAAATAAAGTCACCTCGTATTTTCTTGGGAAGTGATTCTTTCTGTTTGAATTCTCAGACAAGGAGGACAAGGATTTGATTTTCCGGAATGGTCCCTATTTCATGGGCCCTCAGGGGCTGTATCTTAATAAGTGGACACCCAATTTCGACCCAGCAGTAGATGTCCCTACTATCGTCCCAGTATGGGTAAGGCTACCCAATCTACCAGTACATTGTTGGAATTGGGAATCTCTTAAGCATATTGGAAACACATTGGGAAAATTCATTGATCGAGCAAACAAGAAAGACCAATACGACTGTGCTAGAATCTGTGTAGAAGTTGATCTGGAGGTTGGATTTCCCGAGGCTATAAAGATCAGGGTTGGAAGCTGGACTCATGTTCAAATGTTGGACTATGAGCAGCTTCCTTTTAAGTGCCGGAAATGCCATGTCTATGGCCATTTTGCTAGAGGATGTCCAAAGAATAGTGAAGTGGAGAAAGGCAAGGAGGAAGGATGGACCCAGGTCAAAAGGACCAAAACTGCTCACAAACCCCCTAGATCTGGAAATATAAATGGCAAAGGCCCCCAGGCAGCCCCTGGGATCCAAACCCCTATAATGGAAGAACAAGGAAACAAATTTGCTCACTTAAGCTTAGAAAAGAAGACACCCAAGAACCAGAGATGCAGAAGGAAGGATCGCCCCAAAAAGAGTCCCCCTAGGGATCTAAGAAAGTTGAAAGTAATGCAAACAGATCAAAAGAGATACACATAGAAGAGACCAAGGAAGTGCAAGGTTCAGAGGACTCAGAAGAAGAAGGCGAAATAGGGGAATCGTAATCTTCGACTAGAAGATCATTGAGAGGCCGAAAATCTTCTCGTGAAAAAAGAGAGAAGGAGACTTATAAAGAAAAACTCCAGGGAAGCCAACCAACCCTAGAGAAACTCTTGGTAAGAACACCGAATACGACCAAAAATCAGTCTCAGAGCTCTAGAGGAGCTCAACATACCAAAAGAAAATGATGAAGATCATCTCTTGGAATTGCAGGGGTATGGGGTGCAGAACAAAAGAAGAAGCTATAAGAACGTTGATAATATGATAAGCTCCTGATATACTCCTCATCTAGGAGACTAAAATGGAGGACAATGTCTTCCTTCACATTGGAAAGAAACTGTGGAAGAAAAGCGAAGGTCAAGCAGTCTCAGCTTGAGGTGCTTTAGGAGGCCTGGGCACTATTTGGAATGCTAACAAATTCTCCAGGATCAAAGAAGTTACCAACACCCATTGGCTATTCACAAAACTACAACATGTGGAAACAGAAATGATCCTCTCCCTCTTTAACGTGTACGCCCCTGTAAGCGCAGGAGAGAAAAAGTCCTGCTGGGACTCCATTAGAAGTATGGAAGAATCCGAAGAGTTGACAAATATCATCATTGCAGGGGATCTGAATCTCACCTTAGCATTGGCAGAAAAGCGTGGAGAAAGCATCGTAAGGGATCTGGCGCGGGAATGGGTTGAGGATCTGCTTCAAGATTGGGACATGATAGACATCAAGCCTTCTTCTGGTAAGTACACCTGGTCCAACAAAAGAATCGGTCTGGGTCATATAGCTGCAAGGTTAGACAAATCCCTTGTTCAAAGTTCCTTTCTTCTCCTTGGTCTAGAGTCTAGAATGTAAATTCTTCCATGCAGTGTTTCTGATCATCGACCCATAAAACTTGATCTGCTGGCCCATTTGGATCAAGGTCCCATATCGTTTAAATTTAGTCCTCACTGGGTCAAGGAACAATCCTTCTTACAGCTAGTAAAAGATTACTGGAAGCATCCAGTCAAAGGTTCTTCTTTCTTTTTTTTGGAGGAGAAGCTTAGGAGAGTCAAAGCAGCCCTTAAAGCTTGGGTAAAAATCTTACCTAACCCTACAGTGGAAAGAAAAAATATTCAGAAATGTCTTGAGTTCCATCAACGGGCTATGGAAAATGTAGAGATCTCTAAAGAAATACTAGACAAGGAGGCAGAACTTCAATACATGCTCCTTAAGGCTAGCTTGGTTGAGGAAGATTATGGGAGAATGAAATCCCGTAGTCTCTGGCTTAAGGCGGGAGACAGAAACACGAACTTCTTCCACAAGCAAGCCCAAGCCCGAAAATGCCTCAACTCCATCTCAAAAATTAAAGTAGAGACTATCAAGCATAGAGACATCCGCAGCATAAAAAATGTTGTATTCATCCACTTTAAAAATCTCTATTGTGAAGAGGAGGCCTTGGGTCATGTTTCTAATCTAGTGGAAGAGGTGCCCTCCCTGATTACCGTTAGAAAGAATCATTTCTTGAAGCAGAAATCACTAACAATGAAAAAAAAAACACCCTCTTCGCTATGGAACCGGACAAGGCCCCGGGTCCTGACGGTTTTACAGCCAGATTCCTGTAGACTTGTTGGCAGATTGTGGAGAAATACTTATGCAGAATGGTACGGAAATCTCAAGAGAGCCAGAAAATTGGGGGAAGCACCAATTCGGCATTTCTAGCCCTCATCCCCAAGGAGAAAGGCGCCAACACCTTCAGCAGGTTCCGTCCTATTTCCCTTTGTAACATAGGCTACAAGCTGATTACAAAAGTGATTGCCAATAGATTAAAAATCATTCTTCGAGACATTCTCCCAGAAAATTAGGGAGGTTTCATTCAGGGAAGATAGATTGTGGATAACTTTATTCTGGTTCAAGAGGCGATACACTCAAGTTTGACTCGCAAAGAGAAAGGAATGGTTGTCAATTTAGATTTAGAAAATGCCTTTGACAGAGTTAGACATAGTTTCTTGATGGATGTCCTGTGCAAATTTTGTTTTGGCCCCAAATTCATCAACTCGATTAAGGCTTGTATCAACGAGCCATGGATAGCCCCTTTGGTGAATGGGAGGGCCACTGATTTCTTTAAAGCATCTCGGGGTCTGAGACAAGGGTGCCCTCTATCCCCGCTGCTCTTTGTCCTTCATGCTTCAGTACTTAGCTTCCTTTTGAATAAAAAGCACCAGGAACAAGAGATAATGGGCCTGAGCATTGCGAGAGGGGTTAAAAATATAAATCATGCATTATTCGCAGATGATTCCCTCTTGCTGGGTGCTGCCTCTGTGCCCTCCGCTAAAAGATTTAAAGCTGTGGTCGATGAGTATTGTGAAGACTCAGGAAGTAGCCTCAATAAAATTAAATGTCATATATACTGCTGGAATATCCCTGCCACCACTCTTCATGCCATTTCCTGTTGCTTTGATTTCGCTGCCTCCTCATCATGGAATTCCTTCAAGTATTTGGGCCTTCCTATCTTCCAAAAATGTGTTGTCAACAGAGACTGGTTACCCTTGCTAGAAAAGTTTAAATCTAAGATATATTCCTGGGGTTTCAACTGGCTTAACCTGGCTGGCAAGACAGTGCTCATAAAAGCAGTCTTAAGCAGTCTCCCCATTTACCAGTTTGCTGTTATGCTAGCCCCAGTTGGAATAATGAAGGATATGAAGGCCCACATAAGAAAATTATTTTGGAAAGGTGGGAAAGCAGATGACAAGAAAATCCCTCTAATTAGCTGGGACAAAATCTCCATGCCCAGATTGGAAGGTGGATTGGGTTTCAAGAGTTTAAGCACTCAAAACATAGCATTGGGCACAAAACTGCTTTGGAGGATTATTGCCCCAAAACCGGGTAGGGCTCAGCCAGCCTTGTGGAAAAAATATTTTCGTGGGCAGAGGAAACGGTGTCTGGACATCCCCATAGCAATCTCTGGTTCGATGATCCACAAGCTCTGTGCTAAGTCATCCTCCTTAATAAGCCAGCAAGCGCATTGGATCCCTGGAAATGGCAAGCGGATTAGAATATGGGAGGACCGTATTATGGGCTGCGACCCTCTGGCTGAAGACCATTCCTTGGCTTTGCTGAAAGATTGGATGTCCAGAGTTGGTTTCAATAATCTATGGGATATTTCTAATTGGGAGAATGGAAACTGGCATAGTTGGACAAAGATTGAGGTGCGCCAGGTTCTCTCCAAGGAATTCGAAACCTTCTTGGAATTCGTAGTTGGCAAGGCTCCTTTGAACAGCAGGAAAACAGATACCCGAGGCTGGGGATTGACCCCTGGTCGTTACACTGTTTCGCAGGGGTATTGGCAGCTCTTATTGCATCCTCATGTTCCTCCTGATCCGAAACCTTGGAAAGGGATCTGGTCCCAGCCTTAAATTCCTAAAATCGACTCCTTTTGTTGGCTTCTTTTCCGTCAGAGAATATTGACTGATGACAGACTTTAGAAAAGAGGCTATCTTTGCCCCTCTCATTGTATGCTGTGTAGAGAAAACGCAGAAACAGCTGCGCACATGATGCTCAAGTCTAAATTTGCTACTGATATTTGGAAAGAGGCTGTAGGCCCATGGAATTCTGTTTTCGATCTCCCTAATCACATTCCAGATCTGTTTTCGAATTGGATGAGTTTGTATCCTAGAGGCATTCCTCAGAACGCTCATATCAAAGCTGCCTAGCGCATTCTTCCCAAAATAATGTGTTGGAAAACATGGCTGGAAAGAAATCAAAGGATCTTCAGAGATAAGAAGAGCGATTTCAAAATTGTCTGGGTAAAAATAAAAAATCAGTTAAAAGACTGCGTTGGAGATCAGCTCGATGGGGCAGATCTGCGTGATCAAGATGTGGCTTGGAGCTCTAATCTCGGTCTCCACTTCAGTGAGATCGCCAATCCTCTCGTTGTGCTAAAATATTGGAAAATCCGATGTAATGCATCTGATTTCTTGGCATTCTGCACAAAGCTGGCGAATAATATCCTTTTCTTTGACGGTGCAGCAAAAGGTAATCTAGGTAGATCAGGAGCTAGAGGAGTGGTTAAAAATGCTGACGGCAGAACAGATCTTAGATATGCCTGGGGAGTGGGCTTCAATACCAGCATCCAAGCTGAAGCCCTGGCCCTCCTCTAAGGCCTTAAGAAACTTAAACTTCTCGGTATCAATGATGCTATTGTGTTGGGCGACTCTCAGTCTATCATACAATCCATTGTTGACAACTCTTCCCCTTCTGACTTAAGACTGTCCAGGTTGATAAGCAGAATAAGAATCCTGTCGAAAACATTCTGGATCTTGAAATTCTACCATGTCAAGAGAGATAACAATAAAGAAGCTGGTATCGAAGCTAATAAAGCTGTTCTTCTCCCCCTTGGAGTCCTTCTCAGAGATGGAGAAGAAAGCTGGGAGCCCATCCCTTAACTGTCTGATTAATATGTTTTACTGCCTTTTACTGGAGCAGTTTGTCTTCATTTTCAAATGGGGGAAGACAGAGGCGTTTGATCAAAGAATAGTATGTAAAAATCTCTGGCGCAGCAAGGAAAAAGCCACTTTGGTTCTGGTCAGGGAGAAATCGAGGCACTGTCAAACATTATGTAAGCAGATTTGAGGCATTTAGGCCAGAAATTAATATATCACTCTATCTGTTTCTTTAAAAAAAAAGAAAAAAAGATCAGGGTTTTCCATTCATTATTTACCTTTGATCCTTTTATGATGGTCAAACTTCGATCACTTTTATTTTCTTTTTTCTTATTGAGCTCCCATTGAGTTCAACATGTCTTGGGTTTTCTACACCATTGAAAGAGATAAAATTTGGATCTGAGGTGTTGAAGACAGCCAAGAACCCATCCCATTGAGGGGGACTGGTAACATTTCCCTTTGTTCACTTCCCAGGTGTTAACATAATATAAAATTATAGAATTCTTTCGGTAGTAATCACATGCAATAGAACATTGTCGACGCGTTTCGAACCAACCAATGTGGTTCATCATCAGGACTATTTTAGAGATCATATCAAGACGTTAAGTTTAAATAGATGTAGAAATGGCCAAACTAGCTATTATTCTAATGGCTAGTTTTACGTTTGAAAATTTGATTATTGATTAATAACGACTAGTTTTATTGTTATTATTTTTAATTAATATACTAATCACTTAGTTAATTAATAGTGATATATATATATATATATATATATATATATATATATATATATATAAACAAGGTCAAAGGAAAAAGAAAATGATAACCAACGACAAAAAAGAATCCTAAAAACTACGGGATGGGAAAAAGGGGCGGAAACATAAGACAATTAAGAATACAAGGCAAGGATCCAACACCTTCTGATATTCTAGCCATCATCTTGATTGAGATTAATAGGTCTTTTTTCAATTTCTAAGGCCTCCCTTAACTTTTGATGATGGAAATGGTTAACCCTTGCAAGGACCTTAGCCTCTTCAATGCAAATATGATGGTTAGTCTTTTCTGCATTCTCAACTAAGGCAGAGGAGTGAGATATTCCACATTTACTGTCGGCAACATGCTCACATATCGTTTGATTTATAGACCGACCTATTTCACCGATGTAAGGAGTCCAAATCAAAGGATCTATAAGCATGCTGCTGACATTAAACATGGAAGATCCCGATCCTCCACCCTAGCTGAGCATGCAGAAAAGACAAACCATCTTTTCACATCCCGAGGGGCTAAGTCACACTGCAAGTAGAGGAGGCTGCCTCGCTGGCTTTGTTAATCTTAATCGAGATGACAGTTGGAATATCAACAGGTGCTAGATCCCTGCTTTGTCTTCTTAATTGTCTTATATTTCTGCCCCTTTTTCTCGTTTCGTAGGTTTTAGGATCCTTTTAGGATTATTTTTTGTCGTTGGTTATCATTTTCTTTTTCCTTTGACCTCGTTATATATATATATATATATTGTTAGTATGAATATTAATTGCAAGTGTACGAAAAAAGATCACTTTAGCTGTGCATAAAAAACAATCCTAACAACAAAGATGGCTGGCAATATCTTTAGATCTACAATTAGTTGACCAAGATAAATGCTGCAAAAATCTAGATCTATGCATTAAAAGACATTAAGTAGTAAATAAAAACAAGAGTTTCTCCATGCATCTAATAGACAAAACAAGAATATGTTGAATGAATTTTATATTAATGGCACCTGGGAGGAAAACTTAGAAGGATGTTACCAGTTCTCCTCAATGGGATGGGTTCTTGTAAGTCCTCAGCACTTCCTATCTAAAATTCCTCTCTCTTGATGGTGTAGAAAATCTAGACAAAAATGGAACTCAAAGGGAGCTCACAAGCAAAAAGATAGAAAAATATGACAATGATGGTGGAGCAAAGTCAGACCAAAAGTATAGATCGAGAGTTACCTTTAGGCAACAAAAGGTAGTGAGTGAATGGAAAAACCCTTCTATTTATAACAAAATATTGAGTTAGTCTAGATATTGGTGCATAGTTAAAATATTATTAGCCAAATCAAGATCCAACTTTTCTAGAATATTTTATTATATTTGTTGAAGGGAAAAATAATTTGACTTGGGTCAAATCCATTTATTTGTAAATAATAAAGAAATAATGATTTATTTATTATTTTAAGGATGTGGTTAAGTAATAATCAAATAAATAATTATTTATTTAATTATTTATAAATGATTTAGTCAAATTTAACAAGGAATATTATTTAAATAAGGTTTAAATAATTATTCCTAGAAAATAATAAGATAAATAATAATTTATCAAATTAATTTTCCTGTTTTGGGTTAAATATGGCCAAGAATATTAATTAAACTGTTGTTTAACTAATTATTCCTTGAGGAAAATCAAACAAATGTGGATTTATTTAATATTTCCTCATGGGGTTTCCTGTTTAGACCATAAACAACTTAATAAAGTTGGTTTACTAAGTTATTTTTCATAGTGAAAGCAATTTTACTTATGGTAAAATTGGTCTTACATGGTGTACTTAGGTCCATCTAATAGTAACAGGTTAGATGACCAAAAAATGGTGTAACTGATTTCCCCCCACCGTACGAGTTTTAGGAGCTAATCGTATGACCGAAGTACGTTGTAAGAACTCAATCACTAAACACCGAAGGGGAAGTCAAAGAGAGAGAAATATAAAGGTAGACCGAAGCGCTAAAGGACTAGACCCTGAGGAGGCAAGACTTACAGGTGTGACAAGCCTCTTTTATGAGTGAGTACCTATGCTATAGGCGGCGAGGGAGGCATACTTATGCCTGCCTAGACAAAGTACAAAGAATAATGCGTCCAGTAAATAAGGGACTGAAAAATATAGTACATGATGGCATAAAAATGAGCCAGGTAAAAACATGATAATGAATCCCACATACATACTGTGCCTGGGATAATAGCTAGGACTTATACAATAATATCTAAGTACATGAGATACAAATACAACCCAAATGCCCCTGTAAATAGGAAAGGGCTCTAAAAATATGACTGATACATGCAAAAAAAAAGACGTTGCAAGTGGCTAAGGCCGAAATCATCAAATCTATGGAGCTGCATCAAAGGTTGTAATGAAGAGGTCATCCAGGCATGTGGGGGGCTACCTGTAGGGCCACCCCCTCATGAGGGCTAAAACATATCTCACACACCTAGAAATCATTGGCATCATTTGCTGCATCATTGAACCATCAAGTATACAGATCTCGATCATGCTGAAAGGAGCTGAAGCTGAGAAACAACCCAGTTAAAAGGCAATAAGGAGTCCCTTTTCCTGATCCGAGGCACTGAAAAAGAGTGGAATCTGGAACCAAGGTACAGTGCCCTCTAGACTTGTCTTCTGGAATTAATGATCTGATGTCGATAGAAGGAGACCTGCCATAGGTGAGGCAATAAGGGATCATCAACTAAGGCACGAGAGAAAATAGTAGAGTGACTGATAGAATGACACCAGGGATGATGATGAAATGGGGGGTACTGAGTAGCAGACACATGACTTCCCTTGTTAAAGCATAAAGGGCATGGATGACCTGGAAGCGACTGACACAATATCATAAGGGATAGGGGATAGTGGGACTGAATGCCATAATGGGCGACATGAGAGAGGAACCAAGCAATGAAGGATGGAGGAATATAGCGGGATACAAAGGGACTCGAGATAGATTCCATGAATGTGATGATGACTCAACTCGGATGCTCTAAACACGGGTGACTCGATGATGTTGCCACACAGAAAAGGTCCGATGGGGACCATAAAAAAATGAGTACATGATGGTTACTCATGATGAAAATCGACACGAGCATGGACAAGTATGAAGGAAAAGTGGTGCTCCAAGTACAAGCGTTGCAAGTGAAGAAATTCGATTTTGAGGAGTGGTGAAGTGATCCTTATTGGACAAAATTTTTCCTAGTGAAGTATCAAATCATGAAAAACTAATAGATACCTATTTGAGGACTTAGTGAGAGCTTTCCAATGGTACAGACGGTTTTTCAAACTGAGCTACGGTTTGGCCGCAGCAGGCAAAAGAAAAATCAGGGGTTTCTCATTTAATAAGGCATTTTCCCTCCAAATTCACTCATTTTCATGTGGAGCTGTGGTGAATGTAGAGAGGAGAGAAGGCCCTAAATCTTGCAGCAATCGTAGCAGACAAACCGACCGTTGGAATCTAGATCCGTCAGTTGCAAGTAAGAGGCCTAATCCTACTTTTTCATTTCAGTGGATTGAAAGTTTAGTTTAGGTCCCTAGAGATCAGGAACAGACCCCTGTTCCTCTTCATAGCAGGGTCACACTTTTTGGGGCAAAAACTGCGACCTCGGTAGCAGGTTTTGGGCAGAAAACTGTGACCTGTCCCAGGATTGGGCCTGAAAAGTGCGACCTGACAAAGAGGGGTTTTTCTGTGCTATGTTTTTGCTAAGAAATGGGTTTTTATGTTTGGATACAATTTTTCCTATCTATACATCGAAAAATATGATGGATTTGTGCAAATATGGAAGAATTACGAATCAACTAAAGAGGGAGAGACCTGGGTACATTACAGGTGAAGATCCGGGAGGATTAGGGTGTCCGCAGTGCATTGGCCAGGTTTGGGGTTCTGAAGTTTGTGGAGAACCCTTTGATGAGAGTTGGAGAGCCCTTATTGGCCTAGAGTTTCAGCTATTGGGATCCAAACCATGAGGTATTTATATTGCAGGGGCACTGGATCGAGTTCACAGTCCAGGATATATATTTCCCTACAGGTCTCCCACCACTTGGGATGGTAGGGAATATTCATCCAGTGTTACCTCAAGGGTGGAACATCATGGATTTTGTAGAGCGCCATTGTAGAATAGGTATCCATGTCAAAGGGACACAGATACCCATTGGGGATCTAGAGAGGTTAGAGACTCGTGCGATGCTGTGGATCCTGGGCAACCAGGCACTCCACCACATCATTGGAGGGTAGATGATGCTTGTGGAGAGTGTGTTGAGTGGGACCTACTATGGGTGGGCCCAAATGATGTTGGCATCGTTGAAACGAAATTTGTCACTATGCAAGCAGCAAGTGAACCATGACTGTGCATATGGTATAGTTTTGTGCTCGCTCTTCTTCGAGAAGATCCTGACACTTTGACTTCGCATACAGCTCCAGGATGGGGGCTCGAGGGAGCCCAGGATGCGTCGGTGGCGGTGACTACTGTGTAGAGGAGGAGGTGGGGTGGTCGGACGGGTGTTCCGACCCGAGTTCTTTTCTCATTGGGATTAGATGCCATTGTACATAAACAACTATCCCTATAGTGGGATGAGTTATTGTGAGGACCCGGATTTGCCACTGCTGCCTGATCGAGTATGGATCGAGTATGGGGGCCCTATGGTAAGTGAAAAATTGCCAATATTTTATGTGCATTGTAAAGTTTTAGAATATTGTATATGGTACTGATTATTCCACTTTTGGTATGCAAATACAGCACCAGTAAAACCGGCAAGGTATATGGGATAGCCTGCAGTATCAGGAGCTGCAGGACCTAGTGGATCGAGGGCGCCACAAAATGAGGATGCAGCAACCCTCCTGGAGGATATCCATTGTAGATGTGAGAGGCTTCTGACCGGTGTTTCAGAGTGCAGCTGGAAAGACTTTGAGGACCAGTACATAGAGCCATGTATTGTTCTACCCTTAGAGTGGCGAGGGGTCATGCAGCGCATGGCGATGGCTGGACAGGGGATGCACGATCTACGAGATGCGAGAGCAGAGCCATTGGCTTGGGATCCTCCAGATAGTGATTAGTTGTGTAGGGGTAGGTGGTGCCCCTAGTTTTGAGTTTTTGTAACATGCTATGGGCATGTCATATGTATTAGAGTTGATGGAATCTAAAACATTTTATGCGACACATATTATGGATATGCATCATTTTGATGGTTTTATGTTATTGTCTTGTGTTAAATGCATGTGCTAAATTCCAATATAGAATATTTTTTGCAATGCTATCTACATAGTGATTTTGTGCTCTTGGTACATGACTGAATGTAATGATTTCAAATTCACGCATCAAAAGCTTCACTCGTAAATATCTTCTAAAAAAGATAGGATTACGCACACGATAGACACCATTCAATTGCATGACAAGAAGAAAGGAATCTAAACAAACATGAATGTGGAGGATGCGATGGGAGAGGGCATTGGCTAATAAACCTCGTACTGCATCATATTTGGTTTGATTATTGGTGGCAGTACCAATTCATACACCGTTCAAGAGAACAAGCGAATGTAAGGGGGTAAAAATCGCCCAACCTGTCGAGGCTATATTTCGGGAGTAGCGACTTGCACCATCAGCATAATTGATATAAGGTGTGGATGGGAGGTCCATATCGAAGTTTCCATAGGAAAATAAATGGGACGATGATGAAAAATGTTGGCAACCTGAGCACAAAGTAGAAATCGAACAAATACTGGTAGAGGGAGTGATTTGGGTAAGATGTCTACTACTCACACGCTGACAATAAGGTGGAGTGTGGGAGCTACCGGAGGTGTAGCTTGTGCTCGGTCCACGAAAGTCACCATAGACATGGATGGTGCCATCTCGCTTATGGGTAGGAAAGATGAAGTCAGGGGTGGACAAGGCTTCCATGATGTCATCATCAAAATAGAATATGGAGTGACTGGAGGAAGGGAGACCACATGACACGACGAAGCTACCTGACTCATCATCATGAGAAGAAAGGTTCACATTCGCATCATCACGAGGGATGATGGAAGAACAAGAAAATAAGGGATCCACCGACGTTGAGCCAAGGGTGATTGTTGAAGGGACGTCGAGCGAAACAGAAGGGGAAGTCTCAGAGAAAGTTTCCACCGAGGATCTCATGAATGATGATAGGTAGAGGATGGTGGTCACAGGCTCCATCATCTTGACATCAGGAGGGGGAATGTCAATGGGAGCGGGTAAATCCTCAGGCTGGCCGAAACATACTGCACAAGGACATGAGAGGCAGACTGGTTCTATTCAATCTCGTACTCCCGAACTACCTCCAAAGAGGTACGGTAATGCGTGAGGCAGAGACAGTGGTGGGAATAATGGCCATGGAGATCACAAAAATCACAGGGTTGATTAGTATGAATAGTATTTGGGTTCTTAGATGCAGTCGAGGAAGAAACAGAAGCTTCAAGGACCGTAGACTCAGGGAACGCAACATTAACCATGGGCTTGATATGGGGCAACACACGACAGGTATGGGTAGCATGACTGACGACATAACATAAAGCACAAGGCTTTGAAGGCGAAGGAGGAGTAGGGTCAGTCAGGGCAGCCTTGTCTTTTGAGGCCCATTTGTGAGCTTTTCCCTTCTTACCCGAAGTGGTCGCAACAGGAGAAGGTTCCTATTGAGGTGGCTGAGGCACTATAACAGTGGGAGAAGTCATAGGGACCGATTGAACCAGGGTCAAAGAAAGATAACGTTTGGCTTGACGAGGTGAGGCAGTGGCTGGGGGATTAAGGTACCAAACGGGAATCCCTAGGGTCAAGTTAGGAAGAGAGAGGGTAGCCATAATAGGTACCGTGTACACTCTAGGAGGGGGACCTAGGAATGGTATCTGACCAGATGGGAAATGGCCTGGCGGGACGGCTCCAAGATGGTTAAGGCCTGGAGGAACTGTTCTAGGAGGGTAGAAAGGCTCATGGACACCAGCTGTAGGTGAAGGGATAGGAGGAGGGGGTCCAGAAGGCTGAATCGAAGGGCTAGGAGTAGGCTGTGGAAGGTGAGGCTGCTGAATAGTCGAAGCGGGCCGCTTGAGATGATTACATCATGAAAAAATTTGATGAGCTGGGATCAGAGATAGAAGGAGGAAGACTAGGGAATGTACCAAGAAAAGAGGAGTCTTTGTAGACTCTGGGTGAGACACTGGTCAAAGGATCGATGGTTTTTTTATTGGCCACCGAAGAGATGATGGACTCATGGGAGGTCTGAGACTTCAGTTCATAATATTTAAACTGGTTAATGGTGACTATATTTCCATTATGAGGGAAGGACATCTTGCAGTGAACCTCAGATGGGACAGCAGACATCGCATAGGTGTAGCTACGACCCAATATAATTTTGTAATCTAAGGGGGCATCAATGACTTATACGTCAACGCAAACAATCTTGCCTGTAAGAGTAATAGGAAAATTTCGGAATAGGCCAATGGGCTGGGAGGCATGGCCATCCCAAGCTCGAAGAGTGATCATGGAAGGAGCCAACTCAGGTGATCCAAGTTGCTTCCAAATCGAAGCGGATATCACACAGGTGGATGCCCCCTCATCAATGATACACTGGGAAACGTTGGTGTTCTGGATCTTGACTGGGAGGGGGAAAAGTGCAGGAGGTGCTGGCCCCCCCCTGAGGAAAACCATAGCCCATGGGAGGTTGAGCGTATGGATGAGAGAGAGCTCCAATGATACCGTCGGAGGTATGATATGCCCCCGGTGTGTTGGCACCACCAGATCTAGGAAGATCAGGTAGAACGATATAAACATAACCCGACTGAGCGTAGATCAGGTCATATTTTAACACAATTTGGAGAGTGGCTTCTTCGGTTTGAGGGAAATGCGATGCAACATCTTTGTTGATAATAGGCAAAAGGGATCTAAGGAACCAGTCCATGTAGACACGGTCTTCGAAGGTAGGGGCTTGACATAGCTCTTTCTTCTCCACCATTCCTATACATGATAGGATAGGCGGGTCGCAAACGATTGACGAAAAGAAGTCAAAATTTTGGTACCAATGTCATAACGGAGGGGAAGTTGGAAATAAGATAGAAAAGCCCGGGAAAGAGTTGCAAAGGTGGTATGAGAGGATGAGGCCTAATCAACAGACCACTTATAATCTTCACTTGTAAGCATACGTTGGAACAACCGAAGACAGACAGAGTCATCGGTAATGGAGTTAGACGAACACCACATGTGGAAAGATCGAATGTGATTTGTAGGATCTTCTCCAGCAGGTCCTTCAAACTTGGGAATGTTGGAAGGGAGCTTGGTAGGTATAGTAGGCCAACTAGCATCATGGTGTATAGGGTCATTGATCAACTAGTTAAAATCGGGAAGACTGAGGCCTGCCATATAAGGGAGCAAGGGCGTAGCCGGAGCAGTTCCTATTGCGGTCCCACTAGTAGTATTCCCAGCATTAGGGCCAAGGTTACCACCAGCGTTAGGTCCTGAACCAGACATGGCGAAGGTGACAGGGGGAGAATTGGGGGCGGAACCAAAAGGGGAACCCAATGAACCAGGAGAGGAGTCAGAGTGCAAACTCGGTGGAGGACTAACTCGAACCCTAGGTAGAGGAGTAAGTTGTCCTACCAGAAACTGAGGATGAAGGCCAAGAAGTCTCCGGGATAAACACCTTGGTGGTGCAATGGTGAAGGCACAAACAAGACACAAAGGGAAGAGAGACCAACAAGGGCGAGGAGGTGTAGGATCAACTAATTATAATGTCGAAAAAATGGCAGAGAGGCGCAAGATCAATTGATTTCAGTGTTTAAAGTCTTTTCTTGGTGGTGTTAACCAAGCTCTTCTTCACTTAGGGTGTGTGTGATAAAGTGTGTAAATTTTAATTTTTAAGCCTACACATTTTTAGAGAAAAGAAAAAATGTGATGTATAACTGTAAATAAACCTAAAGATAACAATATATGAAACTGAAATAACAGAAAATAAACAGCTAACAATGTAATAATCTAAACCCAAGGAGGTGAGCCTCTCAACAGGTAGTTTGTAGGTGGGGAAAAATCTAGTCAAAACACACCAAAATAGCCAATAGATCTAAGGTCAGGAGGGACATGGATCTAAAGGTCAGATCTGCTAGAAATAGGTGTAGAAAAACAACAAAAAATCAGAGGAAAAATTGTTGTAAATGAGGTGGTGAAAGGCTATATCCTGGAGGGAAGCAGAGGAGACCCTAGAGGAAAACCCAAACAAAACTGAAAAGAGGTGTTTTGGATGGATAAATAACCAATCTGAGGTGGATCTGAAGGTAAGGTATCAAATCTGAAAAATGGTTGAACACTGTGAAATTCCAGACAACCTGCAGTAGCTAAAATTCTTCCACAAAATGTGGAGGGTATTGAAGCCCTAGAGGGCTAAGTTCCCACTTAGATTAGTAAAACAGAACAAGTATAGGTCCAAAACGGGCGAAGACGGAGGTCAGACAATCCTGAAAAGAGGCCCAGACAAACCCATAAAACTTTTAGAAAAACTCCCGCAAAAAGTCCAGGTCGAAGTTTCTGACCTGATTTCTATAGAGGTTGTAGGTTTAGGCCTGTTTTCTGCACCCTGGAAGTTCAGGTTGCAAGTTTTGGCCCAAAAAGTGTGACCTGCACTTCTGGCACTCTTGAGAGCAGGTTTCCGTAGAATGTGTCGTCTCAACTGCTGATGTCAGTCACCTACGTAATAGGTCTGAAAACACACAGAAGTTAGAATTTTTAATGTTTTAGGGTTTTATAGGTTAAAAACAGCATCAAGAAAAGAAAAATAAAAAGTCGAAGATAAATCTTAGGGTTTGAAGCAGATAATTATGCAGGGATCTGAAAAATGACAGAGGTCATAATCATAAACTTTTTGGAGTCGCCAGTTGTTAGTATGAATCTCAATCGCAAGTGTACGAAAAAATACCACTTTAGTTGTGCATAAAAAATAGCCCTAACAACAAAGATGGCTGCCAATATCTTTAGATATAGAATTAGTTGACCAAGATAAATGCTACATAAATCTATATCTATGCATTAAAAAACATTAAGCAATAAATAAAAACAAGATTTTCTCTATGCATCCAATAGACAAGACAAGAATATGTTGAATGAATTTTATATTAATGGCACCTGGGAGGAAAACATAGAAGGATATTACCAGTTCTCCTCAATGGGATGGGTTCTTGTAAATCCTCAGCACTTCAGATCTAAAATTCCTCTCTCTTGATGGTGTAGAAAACCCAAACAAAAATGGAACTCAAAGGGAGCTCACAAGCAAAAAGATAGAAAAATATGACAATGATGGTGGATTTAAGTCAGACCAAAAGTATAGATCCAGAGTGATATTTAGGCAACAAAAGGTAATGAGTGAATGGAAAAACCCTTTTATTTATAACAAAATATTGAGTTAGTTTAGATATTGGTGCATAATTAAAATATTATTAACCAAATCAAGATCCTACTTTTCTGGAATATTATATTATATTTGTTGGAGGGAAAAATAATTTGACTTGGGTCAAATCCCTTTATTTGTAAATAATAAATAAATAAATGATTTATTTATTATTTTAAGGATGTGGTTAAGTAATAATCAAATAAATAATGATTTATTTAATTATTTATAAATGATTTAGTCAAATTTCACAAGGAATATTATTTAAATAAGGTTTAAATAATTATTCCTAGAAACTAATAAGATAAATAATAATTTATCTAATTAATTTTCCTGTTTTGGGTTAAATATGACCAGGAATATTAATTAAACTATTGTTTAACTAAGTATTCCTTGAGGAAAATCAAATAAATGTGGATTTATTTAATATTTCCTCACGGGGTTTCCTGTTTAGACCATAAACAACTTAATAAAGGTGGTTTACTAAGTTATTTTTCATAGTGAAAGAAATTTTACTTATGGTAAAATTGGTCTTACATGGTGTACTTAGGTCCATCTAATAGTAACAAGTTAGATGACCAAAAAATGGTGTAACAAATATAAACATAAATAAATAAATTAACAAATTAAATTAAATTAAATTAAATTATATATATATATATATATATAGATATATATATATATATATATATATATATATATTAAATAAGTTGTTAGTATATTAATTACAAATAATAACAATAAAACTAGCCATTATTAATCAATAATCAGATTTTCAAAAGTCAAACTAGCCATTAGAATAACAGCTAGTTTGGAAATTTCTACATCTATTTAAACTTAACGTCCTAATCTGATCTCTCACATGGTCCTGATGATGAACCACACTAGTTGGTTTGAAACACATCGACAATGTTCCATTGCATGTGATTACTACAGAAATAATTCTATAACTTGTAACTATGGATCACAGAGGCCAAAATTCTACAAATAATATAAAATTATTTATATATCTTGTCTTGTCCATTAGATATTTGGAGAAAAATTTATTTCATTTTACTGTTTAGCTACTTTTTCTAAACATAATTATTATTTTTCTTTATAGGATAATTTGCATCAATGGAAGAAAACATTAGAGTTGGAAAACAAATTGAAGAGGGTGAAAGGGGTGATGGTAAAGTTTATTGGCCTTGCAAAAAATGTTGTATGAGAAATTATGTTAGAGTTTTAATAGCAACAACAACAATACATTGTAGGAAATATGGGCACATTGATGGTGGATCGAATGACTATCGTCTCGTGGTAATTAATTATCTATCTTCATTTTGATTATATAGTAAAATTTTATATTATTTTAATATTTTTTATATACGCACTAATGTTTAATGATTGTTTGTAATTTTTATAAAAGCACAATTTCCCCCCAACTTTTTGTAGAACCAACTTCCACAACTAATAGTAGTAGATTAGATGATGTTGCACAAGTACAAGACAATATTGTAGAAAATATTAGTATTGGAAATGATGTTGTACAAGGTGAAGAACATGAAGTGAATGATGAAGATGATTTTGATGATCCCATGGAGGTAGATGATGACAATAATGAGGCAGTTCATATTAACGATGGGAAAAATCAAATGCTCCAAGACTTGTATGGTGAGTCAGATGATGATGGTGGAGATAGTGACGGTGTTTATGATTTACCTTTGATTCAAACGTCAAATGAACGACTTTTTTAACACTCAAATGCAACTCTTCTCTCTGCTACATTGTTGCTGGTAAACTTAAAGGTTATGAATAATTTGTCGAACAGATGTATGAAAAATATCCTAAGGTATGCAATATGTATATATGATCACATATATGTAAGTGTTCATTATTTTTCCTTTTTTTAGTTGTAATAAATGTGTAAAATAACAATTCAGTACTTATATATGATTAATAATCTTTAAATTAACTAGTTTTTGTTTATGTTGTAGATTGTTGGGTGAATTTTTGTTACCATCGCCAAATAGTTTACCTCAAACATATCAAGATCTACGTGCTATTATGAAATAATTTGGAATGGAATATAACATTATAGATTCATTTCCTAAAGATGATATTATATATTACCGAGAACATGCGTCGAAAACAAAATTTCTAAAATGTGGTACCAGTCGATATTGAACTGATCAACTAACAAAAAAGGTGCCTCAAAAGGTTCTTCATCATATTCCCATAATTCCATGTTTGTAGCGAATGTTAAAGTGTAAGATCATAGCATAGTTTATGGATTACCATTAAAAGAATAGAAGTGGAGATGGTGTTCTTTGAATGCCTGCAGATGGTTCTGCATTTAGGGAAATCGAGGAAAAATGTGTAGATTTTAAAAATGAACCTCATAATGTCAGGCTTTCATTGGAAGTTGATGGTGTTAATCCATTTAGAGAGCTTAGGTATACTTAATTAGTGTGGCCTATTTTCATTATCAACAATAACATTCCTCCTTAGATGTCAATAAAGAGGGAGCACATAAGGTTGACTATGATTATTCTAGGTATTTGATACATTATTTTTTCGAATGTAACATTTTCATTTCTCTCGTTGTTTGCATAATATATTTTATTTTTTTACTTAATTACATATACATATATCATGGTAGTAATTATTTACCATAATTTTAAAAAATTAGGTAAGTACAAGGTCAGAGATATGAATGTATATACTGAGCCTCTTATCGATGAGCTAATAAAGTTATGGCATGGCATCACTATGTATGACATCACTAAACCAATCAAGCAGAAGAGATTTCAATGTCATGGAATGCTTTTATGGACAATTCATGATGCCCCAAGACAAACACATTTTTTGTGGTATGTAATATTTCGTTGCACTTTAATTTAATATATAATTATATAAATTAGATATACCGTATTTCACGTTTTAAAAATGATCTCATTGTATAATTGTTATTGATCCATCTATTGTAGGTCTTCAAACAAAGGGTAGATTTTCATGTCCAGTTTGTGGCCCTAAGATGAAGTATCGTCAGTCGAAAAACTTAGGAAAGATGGTGTTTGATTAGTTTAGGAACTTACTCTCTAGGAACCATAAGTATCGTACTACTGAAAAACATATTTTCAATGATAAAGAAGAAACTAGATTAAAACCACGAAGAATGACACCTCGATTGTGGAAGTTGGGATATAACAGAATTAATAATCATCAAGCTGGTACGTAATGTGTCCCTCTCTCTCTCTCTCTCTATATATATATATATATATATATTAATTTTTTGTGTAATGCTTGAAATTTTTGTTTGGAATTTTATTATATTTGATAATTATTGTTCTGATTTATTTTATTTTTTCATATCTAGGTCGTCATTGTGAAGGTACTAATATTGTACTTCCACCTGAAATGAAATGTTATCCTTCTCAATTCACGAGGTTGCCCTACTATGAGGACCTAAAAATAGCTCATTTGTTTGGTACAATGCATATCGGGAAGAATGTGACAGAAACATTATGGCGAATCATAGATGGTGCACATGATAGAGATAAAATTAACAAAATTTGTGTTGACATTAATAAATCGAGTCATGCAATGAAAAGTGTGATCAACTCATCAAATAACAATGGAGGTCGAAATTATAATAATATTCCATGGTTATTAACAAAGCAGCAAAGCATTGATGTAAAAGAGGTCGTTAGAAGAATTAAATTTACAACAATTTTTGCTTCAAACATAAATAATATCTTAACGAGGAAAGGTGACTTCAGTGGGGTGAAAAAACATGATTGGCATACCTTTGTTAAGGTAATTTTTTTGGTATACAATTTTGTATATTATTGCTTAAATACATATTTTAAATTTTCCTTTTTTTTCTGTTTAATTTGGAAAACAAACGATTCATTTTATATTGTTATATTATGTTCTACCTGTATCTCTCCCAAACGAATTCGATAACAATGTTAAACAAGTTATATATGGTATTAGTAAATACACGAGGTAAGTAGTTTTGATTTATACGCAAAATCTTGCTACAATTTTTTTTTTCTACTTAATGACATGATGTGTTAATTTACTTGTAATGTAATATATATTATGTTTGATTAAAATAACCTTGCGTAATGATTTGCAGATGGTTTTCATTGAAAGAAATCCATCAAGATGAAATAAAGTATTAGAAGAGAGAAATTACTTGGCTAATGTGTGAAATGAAAAATTATATACCTCCAACATTTTTCAATTCACAAGAGCACTAGTTGATACACCAAGTTGAGGAGATTGAAACGTGTGGACCAATACACACAAGGTCAATGTGGATGGTGGAGAGGCACTTGAAATCCTTGAAGGCTTTGGTTAGACAAAGAGCACAACCTGAGGGTTCTATAGTGGAGAGAGATGTGGTATATGAATCCATGGTGTATATTAGTCATTATCTTCCTATATTAGCTGCGCCAGCTATGGATGCTATGGATTGCATTTGGGATGTGAACTCCATAAAAAAAAAATTAAGGGGAGCACCTATTGGGAAAAGGTAGAATGAAGAAAGTGAGAGGTAAAAGATTTATTATATATAATACATATAATGTTTCATTTTTTTTACATCATGTATATGATCATATTCATTTAAGTCTTATTCTTTCATCGTTTATTAATTAATATAAATTACCATGGTTATAATTTATATTTAATATTGGTGAATTATTATTTTTTTATTCAGGTGCTCAAGATTATGAGGCACTACTTTTATACATTTCAAACAATCTTGAGGGGATGAGTGAATGGATTGAAAGATATAAAGAACGTAATGACAATAGTATATCATGGAAACCACTGCCTGAATTTGTTAGAGAAGCTTATCGTAGTGGAGATGGAAATGTTACGGACAGGAAAATTGATTTAGCATATGGTTTGAAAGATAGAAAGGTAAGCAATTAATTCACCTATTTTATTCATTATTTATTTTATATTATATTTATAATGTGACAACATGTTTGATTTTTCAGATAGTTTTCAAGCTGTGTAAATTATATGATTAATTATTAATTGAGAATGCATCTTTTTCATGTTTGGCATATTGCAGTTGAAACACCACAAGGCTATGTGGTACAATGGTCGTAAATTTTGCATTAAACAATTGGATGATAACATGAAAAATTCTAATAGTGGGATAAATGCAGTATTCCAGGTCACTAATGTTTCCTCCAGGAGTGACAAACATCCTTGAGAATCTGAAAATAGATATTATGGGTTTTTAGATGATATATTTGAGTGTGACTTTAATTCCTTCAAATTAGTTTTGTTCGATGTTAAATAGTATAGGCTACAAATGAATGTACATAAAAACTCTTATTAAACATGAAAATGGATTTCCAATGGTTAAAACATCGTAGTTTGAAGTAGGAAAAGATCGCTATGTTTTTCCAAGCTAATGTGAACAAGTCTTTTACTCAGAGGTTCTAGGTGAGAATGGATGGTAATTTGCTATTAGATATGATCCAAGAGGAAGGCAAATAGATTATACTGTAGAGGAAGAAGATGATATTGATAAAGAAGAAGATGATGCAGTGGTAGATGAGCAGGAAGATGCATTGACAAACGAAGAATATATAGAAGATGAACCAAACGTAGGAGACGATACAACAATTATTGATGATGATGTCAATGAGGATATTCTTGAAAATGACATAATCGATGATGATGATGACATGGTCGATTGTTTCAACACCATTTCTGAATCAGATGTTGGTATAGATGTCGATCAATTGGATGAATATCAAGAAGATACAGAAGAAGAATATTGATACATATGTTGTGTTTGAGTATGAGTTGGTATGTTATAAATTTATATTTTAATAAGTAGGAATTATTTTCTTTAAATAATTTACTAATTATGTGGGTTTATTACATGTTGTTTATTATGTCAAACCAAAAAATAATGGCCAGACTAGTGTACAGGATAAACTAAAATTATGTATTTATAAAAACACATGAAAATTTTGTTTACGACCTTAATTAATTTTTGGTTTGTTTGTATTCTATTTCATAGATTGGGTATTAGGAAAATGAGAGTGACGTGAGGGGTATGGGAGTGTCCATATGAACTTCCACTTTCATGTGGTTGGCCCTCTTCAGTAGAGAATAAATTATTCTTGAAACCAAGAGAAGTTGATTCATCTTTATTTGCATTATCGTAAATGTCATCATTGTTCTCAAATTATTGTAGCACTGAAATTGTTGAAACTGTTAGAAAACATTAGGTCACTTATGAAATAATATTACCCTACACCATTATCTTTATAAGCCAAGAGTGACCTGTGAATGGGGCCAACATTGATAATATGTTTCTTGAAAGTTTCTTCAGTAAAAAATTAATTGATATATTCCATTGTAATTCGCTATTAATTCCTTCCAATCTCAACAGATTCAACACCATCTGGGAAAAAAATTTCACTATCTCAGGGAGTTCTATTTTTCAAAAATTACCAACAGAAAATCCACTCATGAATTTTCTCAATTTTCACTCGCGTGTGCTCTATAATCTCTGCAAATTCTTCTTCCTCACTTCTCAAGCACTCAACACCTCCTCTATACTCATTAATATACTTGTCCCCTCAACCCCCACCCGCATTTCCTTGCTCTAGCCAAGGAATACTTGTGATTTTCTTGGCATATAATATGAGTTTCCGTAGGTCGATCACATAACGTGAAATGGGTATTGCTTGTACTCTTGGAAACCAACATATAAGGCAATAGGATTTGGAAGAGGTCCTTACCTTCACAACAAGATGACATGATCATTAACAAAACCTTCAATTGTGATGGAATCCTCAATGCTTATGCACTCATTTAATATCCTCTTATTCACTCTTTAAATATAATTATAAAGAAATTATATTTTATTTTTCATTTGTTTAAGCTTTTTCAAATTGGAACATTTTTTAACCTCTTCGTTGTAAATTTTGCTAGCAATCATCTCCTTCACATAACATAAGTCTTAACACACATGGAATTTTATCCTTTTCCTTCATATAATGTAAGTCTTAACACACATGGAATCTCATCATTGGGAATACCCAATGTTAAGTATGGTGAAACCTAATGGAACAATTGGCTTTATGTTAGAACAAAAGTGCATTTCTTTTAGGAGATGTCCAACGAGGCCATAATATTGTCCGAATGATGATTTTGTTGCTAGAGTATGACGATAAATTCTTCAAAAAATCCCAATATGGTAGCATTTAAATTGTTCTTTTGATGACAAAAATGGATTCAAAACCATCAAGGACCCTTGGGGCACCCAAAATCTTGAATATTGACATCTATAACCTGGATTTTCTCAAAATCATGCTAGAATTTCTATTGTTTTGTGGATGAAATTCTGGCTTCATTAGACTACGTGTTTCTTTTATACAAGGTTTAAGAATCTTCTCTATATCTTGTGTTGTTATAATGACATTATAGCGTTTAGCCATAATGTAAACACATGATTTCATGGTTTTATTCCCAGTTGTCCTCCTACTTCTTTGCATTTCATGTTTATAATTGATTGGTCTCTCCCTTCACTTATTGTTAATTCTTTGGAATTTTATAAATAAATAACCCTAGGGGATGTTCTATCCTCTTTACAATGGTGCCTCTTTAAAAGAATTGTGATTACTTGACTTTACCTAGAGTTGCTAGAACTTAGGGTTGCATTACCTTGTAGATAATATTGAGGATATAAAAGGAATGTGCCACCACTTTCCTTAATTGGATCCAAACACATTAAATATTCCAATGTAAATGTTAAGAAGCTATATGAGAAATGGTGATGGTTTGAACAATTTTTTTTAATCGCCAACATGATTGATGGTTTGATTTGTTCAAAATAAAATGATTACCTTTTACATTTTTAAAAGAAATGATATAGCGTACATTTTTAAAGGAAACGATATAGCGTAGGCCAAAAACATTTTGGATTTTTAGCACAATGGGCTTTGACATGTGACACATGGAAGTAGGGTTTTAAAAATTTCCTTGGAGGGTTTAAAGAAAGCAGCAATGACCCAAAAATTTTCTTTCGTCCATTTTCATTTTTACAGAGGACAAGGAGACCAAATTCAAGTCCCAACAAGTAGGCCTGGCTGTAATTCATCATCATCTTCATCCTCTAGCAGAGGTAGTGGACAATCAAAATGTTGATGTTAATGTCAAAGCAACGCAGGGAAGTAGGGTTTTAATAATTTCCTGGGAGGGTTTAAAGAAAGCAGCAGCAGCCCAAACAGGGAGCCGCAGCAGACAAGAAGAGTGAGAGGAGAGGCGAACCCTTGGTCTTGTACTCCTCCATGGGGAAGAAGTGGTTACTATTATAGTCAAAGGCCCACCCTCTCCTGATGAATTGTGAGTCAAGATTGATGTCACAGCTCAGGCAGGCCCCAACTTAGGTAGAGCGGTGGGCCAAGGAATCCCCACGGCGCCCCTTTTTCAAGCACAACTAGGCTTAGCTGGTCCCATCAGAGGAGTTGGAGACCCTTCACCAGGCATGATGCAACCCCAGATCTCAAGGCCTCCCATTCCGTAGATCTCAACGCCCCCCATGACTTATTCTACCCCAATGCCAATGCGTCCTCTTGGCCATCCACCACTATTTTCATCGCAGGGAGGTCCTCTAGGTCATCCTGGGATTATGCTTCCTCCTCCACCCAAGCCTGGAATAAATCCTCCTCCACTTGGCGGTGGTGTCCCTCCTGTGTACAGTTCTCCTCCTCATATGCATCCAACACCTGACATGCTGCATCCAGCACCTGGTCAACATCAACAACGACAACAACCACCTCCTGGACATTAGTAGCAGCAACTATCAATTGAATCAGGTATTCTTTTTAATTTCCCTGTATATTTTTTATATAAGAGAACGTCTTTTTATGCTTTCCAGTAGGATTGAAAAACTAATTTCACCATTTCAAGTCATGAGGATTTGAATACTTTTCATTCTAATGATAAAATGAGTTAGCATCTCCAGCTAGGGAAAGCCCAAACCATCGCAAACATTAAACTTGATAATCATCCTCTAAATTATATTAAGTGAAGATAATTTCATGGTAGAAATTAATAGGCAAATATTTTGTAGAATTTTTAGTTAGTTGAGCTACTACACTTTGCCTTTACTTTGATTAAGCTGATAGTACTGGTCATTTTTTTTAAAATCAGTGAATTTTTGCAAGAGTATTTTTATTTGTATAGAACACTCAGAAAAGCATGTTATTCTAGCCTTACAGACCTTATTGTATTTTCTATTAGGTGTATTCCTTATTAATCACCATATTCCATGCTGAAATGCTAAAAACTGTTGCCTTGATTGAATATTTGTACATATACATTTTCTTCTGTTTAGGAAATAATAGGTTTTAAACCATTTCACTGGGCAGTTACCATATTATATACATTTTTTGGCATAAAATGTTTTCTTTAATTATTAATATAACAATAATAAACAGATAGGGCATTTTTTTACAAAATTAGGGTGTTGTGTGGCGCTCACCACAAGCTTAGGTATACCATGTGAAATATGCCTTAATAATTGCTATAACTACCTAAGGACATAGAAGTTAACAAAACCATCACCTAGGCATATCCAATAACACTAACATTCCAAAACGTCCAACTGGCACTTAACCATTAAAGTTGATAAAGTCTTGCCTTATGGTATGAAAAGAAGTAAACACATTTTTCAAATCCTGAAGGAACTGTTGTTGGGTTGAGACCTGCATCAGGAGATTTTTTGTTGTCCTTGGGAGTGGGCCTCTAGCCATTATTTTTTTATTCAACATTAGTCAAAGCAAGTCACTACACATCATTTGTGAATTTTCTATTTCTGCAACACCACCAATCACCCAATGGGGCATATTTCTATCTTTGTAACCTAGCCTTTGAAAATTTACCTTGATTCTACTCTATTTTACATGTTTAGTGCACAATATTATGCAATGCATCCTATTCGTAACATTTGCAACATAAATAATTCATAAACATGTAATATACAAAAAATCACAATATAACATAACATTTATCTTTGATAAATGACACCAATTGGCTGCAGACCTAGATGTTATGCTCAACAATAGACTATGCTACTTAGATCTCTTAGTAGTGGGTCATCCCCGAGTTGTGGTCAAGACTCTATCGGGGTAAAAGGCTACCTAAGCCAACTATGGTCCATAGCTACACAAATTGGTAGCAGACCAAGGTACTTGAATCCAACATCTTCCAACTAAATTTCTCTCATCCCCCATCTTCCTTCACAACCCATGGTAGTGCACCCCTTCCTCTACTCTTGTATTCCATTAGGTTGTGGCACTATAATCAAAGGTTTCCAACTCATAGTGGCTAGGGATGCTCCAAAGGCCCATGGCTTCTGGAAGTTCTAAATCCACCACACCCAAATCTGCCTAGGATTGATAGGGTAATAAATTCACATCGTCATACCCCTCTTCCTCCTCTGGGAAGATCAATAACCAACCAAGTTCCCTTCTATAAATGGAATGGTAAAAAAATGAAACATAGGGTTCAACTTCCAATCATGTTGTTTGAATGCTCATTACGACGTTTCATAACTTCATTTAATATCACTTTCCAAAATCAATACTAGTAAATTTAATCTCAAGGTTATCTTAAGGCCTTCTTTTGCAAGCGCCTTTGCAAAATTCAAAAATTTTTAGAAGCTACTCCCACATTTCTAAAAGAATAAAAGCCATCTCTCTAGCTATTTTTCATGGGACTTCTAATTCCAAATTTCTAGCATAACCTTTAGAAGCTTCATTAAAATCAAGCTTATATAAGGGAAAAGTAGGATGAGTCTAAGCCACATGGAGTTCCAAATTATTGTTGAACGATTATGCATAGAAGTTAAGTTTACAAAGTCAATTTCCCATGGTTGGAGTCTAGTTTCCTCTTATGGAAGAATTTGTGACTCTTCTGGTTTTTGTTTTCTTCATGTTGTCGTCATAGTCTCCACTGTTGTACTGCATCTTGTAAAGGTCACTGAAGATACAGTGCTATGCTCTCCAACACTTATCAAGATCTCCCAAAGATTGAATGCAAATAGTCTCATTGATATATCTCTGATGTTCAGTTACCTAAAATGTTACTCTTGATAGTGAGTTAGTGTTTACTCTTAATGTGTGATGCAATTTAGTTAACCTTGTTTCTAAGTGAGGAACATTCTCTTTTAATATTATTATGGAAAAATCAAAATAGTACGTATTATTTAAAATTTACATACTGAAATATGTTTTTCCCACAACCAAAGAATTTTTGTAATAATTTTATACCAACGCATTTCCTCCTATCAGCCTTTATCACCTCTGCAACCTACCTTGTCTCTATAGGCAGGCTCTTTCTCAGGCTTCGAGAGGGAATCCCCTGTAGATTGCTAGGCCTTAAGAGATATGGAGCAAGGTGATATCATAAGTAACCTCTGTGAAGGAAATGGTTTTCAAAAGAAAAATGGAAACAATGGTGATGGAAGGATGTGAAGACTAGTGGCAATATTGAAGGTGCTATGGGTGGGGTTGCGTTCACAACCTCCTATTTGTCAGCTCTTCCTTTAGGACTGGATGGGTTAAACTATTCCACTCACAATATAGAATGACCTGCAATCTTATAAAACTCTTTCGAAAAACTTGTGAGGGGTCGTGACAGTTAGTATTAGCGCCTACTTTACAAAGGTGGACATTGACAAAATTTGAAGGTAGAGCCGTGTTGAAGTCTAGTTTAGTAGGGGAAGAGAGAAACCATGTCGAGGCTAGTGATAGTGAACATGTTGCAAAGGGAACGCCATAAGGAGACTCATGGTATAGGGAAGAGTGGCATACATGGTATAGGGAAGAGTGGCATAGAAGAAGGAAGTAAAAAAATTATGGAATTTTATATTATTTTAAGTGTTTTTGTGAAAGAAACTTTGAAATTTGAATTTTTCAGAATTGATTAATGTCATAGATTCAAATTTACATTTTTTTATCCAATATGTTTACTTTTCATTCCAATATTGTTACACTTCATTTTCTAACAGAAAATCATCATATTTTTTTTCCAAATAGTTGAAACGCAAACACTGTAGTGGTCTTACAATTGCAAGAGTTTGAGTATCCGCTCTCCCGTTACAGGATTTTCCTTGTCCATAATGCAAATCAAGCACTTATATGCATCGGGTAATTCTTTTTGTTGTAAGAGCAATTTTTTGAAAATAGTCTGGTATTTAAATGGACTGTGAGACTCAGATGTCTTCCCAAATTTCAAGGTGAATCCGCTTGAGCATATAACCCTCTGAATGTAGTTGGCCTGGTATAAACAATATATGCTTGTTGAATGGAATTGATATCTAATCCCTTTAACTGAAAAACTAATTCCACGAGTGCCTTCAATGTATGCATTTCTTTCAACCTGCACAAGTACTATCATCATCGAAAAAAAATTCCATCCCCCGGAAAAATGGTCAAGTGAAGAGAACTCAAAGATTCTAGATGAATAACTTGAGTATACTTTCTTGCATGAATCAAATGGAAGGGATCACTTGTGTGCATTCCATTGAAACAATGGTTCTTTCCCAATGTTATTTCCAAAATACAAAATTATTTTCTCGTATAATTGAATAGGCATGAGGATTGAGTTTTTTGTTAACTGATCATCAAACATTTGCAAATATAAAAAAATAGGTTTTTCTTTCTTCAGATCATTAGTTAAATTGAATTGAATGAAATTCATGTAGATTTTCCTAAATAATAAACTTATGCAAAACACAGAGAACACACATTTTGCTCAGGGCACGGTATTTAGAACCTTAAAATCATTTTCAAAATCCAGAGATTCAAATCACTTTGGTTTTTCTCATGAAATAGGATTACAACGATAACATAGACTCTGAAAGAATTATGAATTTCCATGATGTTTTAACTTGCAATTTCTGCACGTCTTCTGGCTTTTTCTGTAATCATGGATGAACACCCAGAAGAATTGTAGGCATCAGGAGCAATCAAACCATGTAGATTTCTTTGAGAAAGTGCCCATTTGGCTTCTCTGTCCTCTCTTCCATAATCCTTCTTTGTTGTGAAAGCCACCTGCATGATGTCATTGTTACCAAAATTAGCCTTTGAAAGAGAAGAATATATGCTCGAGGGAAACTTTTCCCACAAATAACAAAATAGAAAACCTATGAAGAGGGGAGAACACTCGAAGTTGACCTTCCTCTAGAAGAGAAATTCCCAAGCTCGTCCACTAAGAGTGTAACGCACTGCAAACTTGATTACATCTAAAGGAACATATAATACCACACTGTAAACCTAGATCACTCCAGCCCATCCTCATCTGATGCCTTCTATGGAAGCAAATCCCTAGTGGGTATATATTGCTATCAACGTTGTAATTTGAAATGAGAATATTTAAACATGACATTTGCATAGAGAGATAATACTGGGTTTGAAAGAAGGAACATTTAAAAGATAGCTATTGGAATAATATTTGATCTGAATCCTGAATGTTTAATTTATTTTTTTAAATGGACACTCATATTGTATCAATTCAAAAGTTACCAAGCATAGATTCTAAAGTTTCAATTTTAAAATGACAAGCTTGGTCATAATTACCAAACTCGGCTTGGAAAACTAATTGGCAAGATAAAATAATCAAGAAAAAATTTATGTGTGATGAATGTTGCTAGTGATACTGAACATGTTTATGTAGCTTACAACATTTCTTGTATTGCTTAACAAGCACAATATGTCCCAAATGAAAAGTTTTAGATGAAGTTCATCTACTAGTATATAGATAAAATTTTCTCCTTTTTGAAATGTATCCGAGAACCTTCTCAAATTCTCTGTTGAGCAAAGAATACATGGGCATGCTTGTTATTGAGTTTTTCACCTCTTTTGTCACTACTTACCATGGAGCCACAATCTAGTTTTCACCCTCTGGGGTAGAAAGCACGAGATAAATATTTTCAATTGGATTATTTCCATATGTCTTTGTTTCTCTCAACCAAGTAGATGATTTCCACCTACCAATTGAATAACAAAACTGAAAAAAGTTCTTGTAGGTATGCAACACCAATTTTTTTCCATAGACAATGCATTGTTCGTGTGCTTTGACAAAACTCTTGCACACCTTATCTCATCACACTACTTACAAAAAAGCTTGGCTCATACATTGTGCAAATATGGTGGGGTTGTCATATGTGTTGTGTGTTCCACCTTATTAATTTATAGAGGTATGAAAAATAGAAAATGAGAAACTATAAAATTTGATAACACTACCTTTGAATGTGATGGAAAATTCATAGTTTTGTGTTGATTTTTCGAATGTGATAAACAATACTCTATATGTTAATCAATCTTCTCAACACTGTAGCACACTTCTTATGAATTTTTAATCAATTTTGAGTTTCCAATGTCAATTAAGATACCAATGGTTGGATTGTTGTGTGTTTATTTTACTGAGTAACCACTTCATATTGGCATTAATTCCCCCCTTATAAACTCACCTAGGGCATCCATTTATTTTTAAGTTGATTTATCTTTTCCTAGTTTAAATTAGGTTTTCAAGTCCATCTGGAAACATGTTCAAAATTAGAATTCAAGTGTATTTTAGGAGAAAATGCATTGGAGGGTTGGTTTTGTTGTTGTTGTTTGGAGACTGTCGATAGCTCATGTTTTTCATTTTCCAGAACCTAGAAAAACCTCATAGTAACAGTTCTATTCACTATTTGAAATAGGGCCACTCGTTATTCAAGGAATTGAATTATGGGCTCTCTTAGAGTGATTATGGTTCACACTCAAATCTTAATATGTTAATGATATTGTGGCTTGATATTTCTTCAATTGTGGACACACAATTAACACAATGAAAATACACAATTCCTATGTTGTGCTATCTTTGGAAATTTCTGTGAAGTTGTGTTGGCCTATGTTCAAATTTTTTTTGAATAGTACAACCTATTATTTTATGGTTAACTATAGACAGTCAAATTTTTGGATATCACTTTTGGAAAGGGTTCCATTAAATACTGCCAATTTTCTACATAAGTAACCATGTGCTAGTTTTTAAAATGTGGTAGTTGCTATCACTAATGGTTATAGTTTTTAAAAATTCTCTTGCATTTTTAATTTTATTGTAACGTATCAAGGGTTTTGTGACTATTCAGGCTTTATGGTTATCTTTGGAGAAGAAAGGTTGGGAATCAGTGGGCTATTAAGTATCCAGGATGACATCTGGGCTTTTAGCTTTTTCTACTATCTCAGTTCAAGGTATGGTCCCGTATCAATGTTCATTTGAAAGTAGTGCCCCGTAGATATTATTGATGTTTAAACTTGATGTAATCTTACATCCCAAATGTCTTCGCCAACGCATCACGCACCAGAGGAAAACATGTCCATTAATTCCAAAATTTAATTACCATGCAGATTTTCTGCCAAAACCTTTGCAGTGACATGTAGGGTCCATGAAACCTTGAATTGACAGGTAGGCCCAGTGGGAACCATGACATTTTCAAGGTTCTGGGAAGAATACCTGTCACTTAAATTTTCCAATTAGAAATTCTGTATGGTGGATAATGGTCACAATCCATTACTAGCTACATCACTTCATACTGATTTTCTTTTTAGTTTTAAATTGTTATATCAAGTATAAATTATTGACTGATGAGAATATATTGCTTACTAGAATTACCTTGAAGTTAATAATTCTGTAAGATGATTTGTAGATATACTTTATGTCCTGAATCTTCTAATTTAACCAGAAATTTCCAATATTTAGTCAATGGCTTTTGCAACATTACATTGCAATCAGGATACATGCAACTTGTGGGGCAAGAAATATTTTGAAATGACATTTTGACATTTCTGAGGGAGAAAATATTTCTCTTTTGCTAGAATATGCCACGTTTATTTTTCAATAACGATTTGTAGTGCATAATGGGAATTTCTTGGCCGTGTGCGTTTTTTTTTTGCAAGGAAAGGAATTTATATTAACCTGAAAAATATATGTTAATTTATGCCTATGTTCTATGCCATTTCAGATTAGGGCATAAGACTAAAGAAGGTAGAACAGGCTTAATAGATCGATAGAAGACAAGCCAAAATAGAGATAATAAATGGTGGTGTTACGGCGATCAGCAAGATGCTTCTACCAGCAAAGTCTTCAATAGGTCATTCAGCCAAGTGTGTCACACATAACCTAGAACAACCCAAACAAAGAACAGTCCATATATATCACAGCTCCAACGCTATCCAGAGAGAGAGAATTCCTCTACACCAAATTGTGTCAAATGAACTCTAAGTCTCTCCAATATATAGGAATCTTTGGGGGTGTGTGACACGTCCTTTAAGATATTTAAGTCTATATTTTATTCCAGGCCGACCTAGCACATAAGTGGAATAAATTCAAAGTACATGTTCTGCTCATCCGATTGAGATGATCTTTAGATCAATCTTACACCTCTCCGAAAGAGGAATCCATTAAAAATATTGGGATCATCATCTGAGTAGCACAACCCATAGTTTGGACCTAGTTTTCCAATTTTAACACTCCCTCTCAACTAGGGAGAACTCCGTCCACTAGTGCAATCCAAACATCATGCGTCATCCCACCGTAACTTGCTTTGCTGGCCTCTTTATTTCAAAATAGAAGTGGGTTAGTCACAAGGACATCATTCCCGGCTGAAAGATTCAGCCTAGAGGTCAAAACCTCTGTCAGACTCACAGAGAGTCTCCAACCAACCCGAATTTGGTTCATATGACCTGAAGTCAGTAGGAGGTCCGAAACCTCACTATAATTAATCCCAGATCAAGTGGTTGGACCGTGCCATCCTAGATAGAGAGTACGAAAATTTTTGATGCGTCCATCAGTCTTTACTACTAGTCTCTAGCCTTTCCCATCTCATTGGCCAAATGAGAGGTACTTCCCATGAGCCCTGAATTGAATGGGTAGGATGCATACAGGGCATAGATAATGAGAGGTGAACCAACGTAGTAATCACAACGGTGGGGTCCATGCAAACCAAAAAGTTTCGGCAAGCCTAGCCTTGTGGTTGCTCATAGCTCCGAGAAGCTGTCCCCAAAGCCCCCCAGAGCTCCTAGAGCTCATCGTCCAACAAAACCCTCAGAATAGGGTCATTCCACAATACCAATATTCTCACGGAAGGTTATGAATATGACCTTCCCCAAGGGCATTTTGAGAATATCTGCTACCTGCTCATCAGTTCCTATATGATCGAGCCTTACGGCACCTCGATGTACCATATCGCAGATAAAGTGGTACCAGCCATCAACATGCTTGGATCAATCGTGGAACTCGGGATTCTATGACAAATGGATCCCCCTCTGGTTATCACAAAGGATAACGGTGGCATATAGCACATGATCGAACAACTCACAGAAGAGCTGTCGCAACCAAGTGACTTCACAACAGACCATACATGTTACAATGTATTCAGCCTCAGCGGTGCTCAAGGCTATCGACTTTAGATTCCTGCCTGAAGCAGATCTACATGTGAAGTAGCATCCAGATGTGCTCTTGTGATCCACCAAACTTCCAGCCCAATCGACATCAGTATATCCATGGAGTGTCATACTCCCAACAGTGTATCTCAGCCCATGGTCTATCATGCCTCAGAGATATCTCAAGAGTTTCTTGGCACCAAACCAGTGAATGTTATGATCAACCATGTGTTGACTCAATGTGTTCACTGCACAACATACGTCCAAACAGGTGTTCACTAAGAACATCAGGGTCCCTATTACTTGACGATACTCAGTAGGACGGGCCCATCAATGCTGCTACTCAACTTCTTAAATTTGAGTTCCATGGACTTACAGTCCATCATACAAGAAACTTCATAATGTATTTTCCTTGAGAAAGGAAAATCTCGCCAAGTCTCTGCTAGAACTTTAGGCCTAGACATTCGTCCTAGGTCCTTCATCTTGAACTAAGCAGCGAGCTCCCTCTTGCACTGATGAATGAGAGGGTTAGCACCTATCAGGAAGAGGTCATCTACATACAGCACCAGAGTGAGAGGCTTCTCTCTATTAACCTTGCAATGAAGGTTCAGATCAACAATACTACGAGTGAAGCCCAGCTTCATCAGGTAGCTATCTATCCTCTCGTACCAAGCTCAGGGTGCTTTTTTCAGCCCATAGAGGGCTTTCTTCAACCTGCAGACATGGGTGTCTCGATCCTGGACTTACAACCCCAGAGGTTGCTCCACATATATCTCTTCCTTTATTGCACCATGCAGAAATGCAGTTTTCACATCATCTGATGAAGACTCCATCCTTGCATAGCAGCAAGGGCTATAATAGATCGAATGGTGGTGTATCGGGCCACAAGTGCAAATATTTCATAATAATCTATGCCTTCCTTTTGAGAGAAGCCACGGGAAACGAATCTTGCCTTGAACTTTTCAGCACTTCCAGATCCATGCTTGATCTTGTAGAGCCATTTTGAGGAGACAACTGCTTTGTCCTATGGTCTTGGAACCACATCCCAGACATCATTCTCCATAATGGACTCATACTCTTCGTGCATAGCATCCTTCCAAACTTGATGCTTTACGACTTCCTCAAAGGATCCAAGCTTCAATAGTACTCATGGCTGCTAGATACCCTGGTATTTATGTGGCTTCTTGGTTTTCCTTCGGAATTTCCCCCTCTGAAGCCATATTTCCTTGAGCCATGAGGATCTTCTTTCGTTGAACAAAGGTATCCGCTCAGGAGCATATACAGTTATATTCTCCCTCTTAATGCCAGCTTCTCTTTTGAGAGAAGAAAAAAACATTTATTTTTAAATGAGGGCATCTTAGACACCATCTTGGAAGGGAGTTTTATTCTCCCATAGTCAAAACCATCCAGGACAACAGTATTTTGCTAAAGACTTCCAGCAACATGTCTGAAAGCTGCAGAAACACATTCTACCATTACGCTTCAATGTGGGACTGCTACTGTCACATGCTTACTACTACATAGGTTTATATCTATGTCTCTGTCCAATAGGGAGAATATATCAACAAGCCTCAGCTTGTGTTAGAATTCTTGTTAGTCTGCTGGAGCTTCCTCAACCAGCCCTCTTTACTGTGACTCATAGAACTAGAAATCCAAACATGATTCCTTATTTCATAATCCTGCACTTGAGAGCTTTATCTACTACATCTGACATATCATCCAACACTGCTTCTATTTACAGATCTACCCAAGACTTCAGATCTCAGTTCTGCGATTTTTCTCCTAGATTTCACAGATCTAGGAACTGATCATACAGATGTTAAAACACAGAATTTAGCCTTCTTCATGTCAGTCCATGCAGATCCAGCACAGTCATAATGGTACTCCTGCTCATCAATGTTCCAGCCCCAATCATCCAACAGGATAAAACTAGACAAGGCACTTTTTAAGGTTACTGCCAATAGATTAAGTCCATGTATATGATGGTTCACAACCACTGTCACTAGACAAAAGTATCATAATAATTTTCAATGAGGCACTGCACTGCCCCTCAAGTCATCAATATATGTTACATGTGTTCCTTTGTTCATCAAAGTGACCTGAATCTTCAAGACAATCCAAAGTTTTGAATGAAAATCTTATAGATGACTTCTATAGAAATGAATTTTTATGATGATAATCAATAATTTGCAGGCCATGATATATACATGTAGCCAAGAAATCAATTGCATAAGTGACAGTTTTATCAAACATATCAGAAAACTGTATATGATAATTATTTTCCAGGGACTGTCCAAAAGAGATGCTTATTAATTCAAGGCTTTACTGAGTTTTTGTATACAGCTGTAAATTTCTGTTAGGGCATTAGTGGGCTGCACCATCCATGATCCAGTCATTGGACAGCCTTTAGCATCCATATTTGATAAAAGCACATACAGTGTACCATCGGCTAGGTCCAACTCAAAAAGGCGGTTTGCCACCAATTCTCCTAGGTCTATATTAGCATGAATTTTGCAGACACCAAGAAAAGAATCCCAGATGGTAGCATCAGGCTTTATTGGCATATTTTCAATAAAATATTGTGCCTCATACAAGTACCCAGCTCGGCCTAGAAGGTCGACCATGCAGGCATAGTGTGCAATCGAAGGTGTTATGTGATAATATTGAGACATGAGGTCAAAGTATTTCCATCCATCATCAACTAAGCCAACATAACTGCATGCAGACAGAATTCCAATAAAGGTTACAGAATCAAGGTTTTTCCCAAAGTTCTGCATTTGTTCAAAGAGCTAGAGGGCTTCATCGGCATAACCATGCATAGCATATGCTAAGATCATCACAGTCCATGAGACCACATTATGTCTAGGAATGTTTCTAAATGATCTGCATGCATTCAAAATGCCACCTATAGGCCTGTGACTTAGGCATGAAGGTTTTCTTGCCTAGAAAACAATATTCCAATATAGACTATCGTAGCTTCAACTACCTTTAGACAGAACATAAAAAATGAGCATTAAAATGACATAGAGCAGATCAAACTTATTTTTAGGCAGATGTTAACTGCTGTTGGTAGCCTTTAATCTACATTTTAATGCTGTCTTGTGCAACACCTTAACACTGATGTACACAACCCTTATCCGCACTTCTTCCAGACTTATTCACGTGATTATTTCACAGAGCCATCGACGCATATTTTCTTTATGCTTGGGGAAACTCTATAAGAAGTATCACAGATCTTCCTGTGAAATACAGATCCGATGTTACTTGCTCCCATTGAACAGTAATCCTGTCGATGCCGTAAATCTGGATGACAGCAATGTCTTTTGCCAATTGCGGATTGTCATATTCCAATCTTCAATCAATTGACATTGGTGAGTCATGACGGCAACTTTGACGTTATGGAGAAATTGGAATGTCATCGGTGGAAGAAAAATCTGTGAAATATTGGACTTGACATTGCGTGGAATGGTTTGCGATACTACTAGAATTTCCACGTCTAGTAGAGGCTCTAATTACCATATAGGGTCCCACAGCGCAGAATACAGGGATTCATGTTGAGACCGACACGACGGGAAGATAACGCGACCATTGAGAATTTTTCCAGCATCGTTGCACCGCTTTTGCTTGATGGACGCTGACGCCGCTATTTTCATCTGACTTATAATCGAGTTTGTTAGGCATGGAAGGACATCTCTTATCTATTTAATCTATCGACCAGGGAGTTCAAAAATTAACAGGCATGATCGTATCTGCAGCAATCATGGAGATTTGAAAGTCGGCCTCTCATTGGATGCGAACAGCAGTTCTCACGTGAGAAAAAAAGAAAACACTATCTCGAGCCTTCCCATGCTGCTGCGTCTAGATTTGGCCAAAGATCCGCTATCCTAAATCATCATCTGTTTTAGGGTCAACTTCATTGTTGCATATCTGGGTTGGTTAGGGCATGAACCACAGTCCCTAACACTCTTTAATTTTGGCACAGGAATGCTCCTTAGAGCTGCGTTCATATTTGAACAGTCCTTGGCCCTCCTTAATCTATGCAGCAGGCTTTAGTGAAGCCTCACAAGCCTGCGGCATTCATGATTAAAGACAAACCATCCATCAAATAGCTGCGGCTTCCTAACAAACCAATTTTGGCTTTTCCTTCACCCAGGCTCTGATACCATGTTAATTTCTGCCTATTTTCTATGCCATTTCAGATTAGGGCGTAAGACTGAAGAAGATAGAACATGCTTAATATATCGATAGAAGACAAGCCAAAACAGAGATACTAAATGGTGGCGTTATGGCGATCAGCAAGATGCTTCTACCAACAAAGTCTTCAATAGGTCATTCAGCCAAGCGTGTCACACATAACCCAGAACAACCTAAACAAAGAATAGTCCATATATATCACAGCTCCAATGCTATCCAGAGAGAGAGAATTCCTCTACACCAAAGTGTGTCAAATGAACTCTAAGTCTCTCCAATATATAGGAATCTTTGAGGGTGTGTGACACGTCCTTTAAGACATTTAAGTCTATATTTTATTCCAGGGCGACCTAGCACATAAGTGGAATAAATTCAAAGTACATGTTTTGCTCATCCGATCGAGATGATATTTAGATCAATCTTACACCTCTCCGAAAGAGGAATCCAATAAAAATATTGGGATCGTCATCTGAGCAGCACAACCCAGAATTTGGACCTAGTTGTCCAATTTTAACAATATAGTAGTACATAATTGTGTCAAGCCTACATTGCAAGTAATCACATCGTCGAATACAGGGCACAAAACATGAGATACATAAATAGAAAAGACTTGTCACTTTATGCTATATTTTTTACAAAATATTGGCTTTTCTAAGGACTTAAATATCAAATTCCTGTTATAATTGAATCTCATGTGCACATTATGATTTCTGCACATAGAATTAGCCATTGAAAAACTAAAGATAACTGAGTACACAATATTTCAAAACATCACCCCTCTCCATGATGGATGTGATGTTGATCCCGATACTCTAGAAAGCTATGAATTAGATGTGAAGTTGGATCGCTATTCATGATAATAACAAATAGAGGATATTCACACCTAATGGTACAATTAACAAAATTGAAGATATATTTTTTTCATTACTATCAGATCAATTGAATTTTATCTGAGACTAATATTCTATGTCTCTGAGACTAATATTCTTAGGAACTTGTCATGAACAGTTCTTCAACAACTTGTATACTGCCATGGGCACTAGCATTCAGACTCTCCAATCTGTCCACTGCCATACTATCTGAAACTTTGAGAATCTTGAATATATTTTTCCATTGGCCAATTTTGAATTTTTTTTCTGGAAATGTCACAGGAAGAAATTCAACCACCATGAAATTATGGAATTTTTTTTAATTATCACTAAAAATCCTATCATAATATCATAACTCAAAAGTTTAGCGTTTCAGTGTTTGTATCTATCAATGGATAGGGATTGTCCAAGTATTTTATGTAAATATTCACATGACCAAAGTTGCATCTTAAATATTTTATAACTAAATAAATAGGCCAACAAAATATTTGTACCAAAGAAAACTTAATGGCCATCAGTGAAGAAACAAATACAAAGAAATCTAGAAAATATATGAAATCCTTGGTAGCAATGAGTGAGTGAAGCCTGAATTGAATAGCTTGAATATTTCCTACCCTTGTTCGCTCATATTGTGAATATATAGAATACTAATAGGAAAATCGAGTGCCCACCAATGTAAAATGATAAGCCCGATATTATAGAACCCATAGAGAAAATGGAATAATTTTCATTATATCCATGATCACCATAGAAGAATTCCTAAAAAATGGAACATAATTTCGATCCAACCTTGAAGAACCAATAGGTGCACTTTCTTGTCAAGATGACACTAGATTCCTCTATGGTACTTGAGTCTGCCCGCTTGATTTTTTTGGTTAATCTTGTGCCAGTGGGAACACTGAAACTGTATGCATTCTTTCGACGTTTTTTTTAATATTATTTTGTTACCGTCGGTATTTCGATGATACAGTCTCTGACATTTTTTTTTTAAATATCCTTTTGTGTCTGTCGGTATTCCAATGATATTGTCTAGTTGTGGGTACATGTAGAACGTGCGATGGTTGGGGTCCACATCCATGAAAACGTCAGTATAACGAAACATGGCTAACACTGTCGGTAGAGTGACACCTGGTTGAAATCGTCAGTATAGCGACATCTGGCTGAAACCATCGATATAGTGACACCTGGCTCACACCGTCGGTATAGCGACACTTGGATGAAACCGTAAGTATATCGACACATGGCTGAAACTGTTAATATAAAGACACCTAGCTAAAACCATCGGTATAGCGAAACCTGGCTGAAAATGTCAGTATAGTGACACTTACATAAAAATGCTGGTATAGCGAGACCTGACTACAAACATCGATATAGCGACACCTTCCTGCAAACGTTGGTATAGTGACACCTACCTGAATTGTCGGAAGAGTGACATTAGCTTGCTAACATTGGAAAAGCGATGACCATTTGGAAATGTCAGATAAGGTGTTGCTCTTCGGACAGTTAACTCAAGTGTCAGAATTGTGGCCTTAGGAGAAACCAATTTTTTACACACCTGAAAGCGTTGCTCTTGGGACCCCTATGTGTCACAAAGGCGACATTATGGCCATCGGAATTTGGGGAAAATGTACTAGTGAACCTCCACCTTTGATTCAATCTCCTCCTTTCATTCAGCCTCCACATTTCATTCAACCACCACCTTTAATTAATCCTCGTATTATCCATCCTCATATACCCATAATGGCAGCAAGATATGCTCCACTTGTTCTTCAAGGTCCTTTGGCAAACATGCCACAGGACTAGCAAACTAGGATCCCCCAGTTTTATGGTACTGGACCCATAACTACTCAACAACATGTGGATAGAATGAATGATAGTTTTGATCTTCAATAATTAGATGAAGAAAATGTTAAAATGAGGTTGTTTTCTCAAAGTCTTACTAGAGAATTTAGAAAATGGTTTAAAGCCTTGCCACCTGCTAGCATTACTTATTTCCCTGCATTTCTTCAGTCATTCCTTAATAAATGGGAAGTTAAAAAGAACCCTCTTCAGATTCTATCAGAATATGAAAGTATTAGGAGGGCGCTTGGGGAGTGTCCAAGATTATTGCACTAGATTCAATAGTGTTTACAATGCAATTCCTGCAAAAATTAAACCACCATAAGGTTTAGCCTTAATAAAATTCCTCAATGGCTTTGAGGAAGACATGTCTTCTAAACTGGGATAAAGAAACTCTACAATGTTAGAAGAAATGCAAAGAGATGCAGTGAGTGTAGAAGCCAATTTGTTAGAAAAAATAGCTAGGATAAGAACTGAAAGGTGAGTGAAAATGAAAAAAGAGCCCTCAACATCTTCTATTTATTATAAAATAGATTCCTTAGTCTGAAAAGTAGACAAAATGATGGAAAGGATCAATCTAACAGATAGAGTTCCCCCAAGGTAAAATCAGCTTGGCCCTCAAAATCGAAACCAAAATGTTAGGATAAATCAACCACAAATCAAACAAAAGGAACAAAGGGTACCATGCCAACAAATTAGAGCTCCTTTTCAAGATAATTATGTTTATGATGAAGGGGAAATAGTTGAAGAGGTAGAAGACAATCAAATAAATTTGACAGGAATAAATGATGATAAAACAATGTTTCTTACTCAAGAAGAATAAGAGCTTTTCTCAGCTTTCTCAAATTGAAATTGATTATTAGGAATCATATGATTATAAATAGGGATTTGAGAATGTTATTATGGAAGTCCATAGACAATACAACCTTAGGAGTAGGAAAACTTTAGACGCCCCCAGCAAAAATAATTATGATATTCCTGCTAAGAGAACCTATGATATTGCTGCTAAGAAAATAGCAGATAATCCTTCCAAGAAAAATGTTGAAAATACAGGCAAAAAGACAGTAGAAAATCATGCCAAAAAGATAGTTGATAGTGCTTCTAAAACTACTCAAACATATATCCCAACCACTAGTCATCAAAAAGAGCATATCCCAAAAGACGTTTTTGAGAAATCAGATTTCCTAAACATGAGTAAGGTTGAGACATCCTTTAATATTGAGAATGAGTTAGCAAAACTCAAAATTCCTATTCCTCTAACAGAGTTAATGAACAAAAATGTGTACAGATCTTAGGTAATGAAAGCTCTAAATATAGGGGAAAATACAGATACTATCAATTTGAATGATGACCAACCTGAAATTTTATTTGGACTAGAAGTAGATGGAAAACCTCAGGAAGGAGGTGTTCCTCCCTTCTATGTTAGCCTAAATGTTCATGATAAGATCCTCCATAATACCATGCTAGATTCAGGTGCTTCACATAATTTAATGCCTAAGGGTAACATGGAGAAACTAAGACTTGACATTACCATACCATATAAGGATATATATTCTTTTGATTCTAGCAAAGTAAGATGATTAGGTCTTATCAAATATCTGTGTGTTACTTTATCTCAAATTCCAACCAAAATTTTGGTAATGGATATAGTGGTTGCAGTTATACCCCCTAAGTATGGCATGTTGTTGTCATGCTCATGGGGAGAAAATTTACAAGGAACCCTACAAATGGATATGAATTTTTCAACCATACCAGTGTTTGATCAGCAAAGGAGATTATATATGGATAAATTGATGAAATTCATGGTGAGTTTTCAAGATAAGCCACACAAATATCCTCTTTATTCTGTCCATTCAAATTTAGACTCTTTCATTCTTTATAATGATGAAGACATCAACACTCAGGTTGTCAATTCAGAAATTTATATTTGTGAAATAGATAAAAACGAAACATAAACAGTGGAACAAGACACTCAGCTTAAACCTATTTGGAACATGGAATTTGATGGATCTTGTAGAAAAGAGGGTTTTGGAGCAGGAGTGTGGGTTTCAAATACAGGAAATAATGATGCTGAAGGACATTCACACAAGCTTGATTTTCAATGCGCTAATAATAAAGCTAAGTATGAAGCACTAATGCTAGGATTACATTTAGTGAAAAAATTGGGTGCTAAAAGAATTTCCATTCATGGGGAATGGAAATTCTGAGCTAATCATAAAACAAATAAAAGGAAATACTCTGCAAAACACCATATGTTAAGAGCATATAAAAATGTTGTGTTGGATTTTCTAGAGAGCTTTGTGGAATATGACCTTTCTGCAATTCCTAGAAATTGAAATATCCTTGCTAATAGTATTGCTTTTTCGGCTAGAACCTGTAAAATGCCTCATCCCAATCGAAAATACACAATGGAAGTAAAACACTGACCAACTGTTCTAGACAATGTTAGGTATTGGCAAGTGTTTGGAAATGATAAACAAATTGAAAATTTTCTGCAATCTAAGGATGAGTTTGAAGAAGATAGTGTAGATGTGGAGTGTGATTTAGAACATAAAATAGTTGTAGATTATGATTTAGAAAAATATTTAGACAACAAAAATGTAAATACACATGTAGATAAAGCTACAAATGAACTATAATTTCTTGGAACGGATCAAGAGAAAGAAGAATTTGAAATACTTCAATTAAAGGATAATGTTTTACCTAGAGGTTTGGTTCCAGTAGAAGAGTTGTTTGACTTCAATGATGTAGCTAAGAAACCTAAGATTGAGCCCACAGGAGTAGATGTAGAATAATGCAACATAGGTAGTGAAAAAGACCCAAAAATGATAAAAATATCTAAGTCATTACCACCTGCTGAAAAACAGAAATACATTGCTCTGTTCAAAGAATTCACTAATGTTTTTTCCTGGAGCTATGAATACCTCGAAGATTACGATAGTAGTATAATAAAACATAAAGTTACAATTAAAGAGGGTCTGAAACCATTTAAGAAAAAAATTCAAAGAATAAATCCAGTAATGATGCCTTTAATTGAGAAAGAAATCAAGAAAATGTATGATGCCAAGATCATAGTTCCTCGTAGGTACTCTAAATGGGTTTCCAATATAGTACCAACAAGGAAGAATATAGGTGAAATCATATTGTGCATTGATTTTAGAAACCTTAATAAAGTCTCACTAAAGGACAACTACCATTTACCTAAGATGGATCACATTTTACAAAAGGTAGTTGGATCTGGTAGGATTTCTTTGTTAGATGCTTTATCAGGCTACAACCAGGTTTTGGTTCACCCTGATGATCAGGATAAAACAACTTTTACTACTCCATGGGGTACCTTCATTTATGTGAATATTCCCTTTGGTTTAATGAATGTTGGAGCCACATTTCAAAGGGAAATGGATATTTCTTTTGCTAATGAAATCAATAGATTTATTTTTATATATCTAGATGATATCATTGTTTATTCCAAAACTGATGAAGAACATTTTTTACATTTGAGAAGAGTTTTTGAGAAATGTAGGAGGCTTGGAATTTCACTAAATCCTAATAAAACACTTTTTGGCCTTGAAGAAGGAAAACTTCTAGGTCATATCATTTCCAAATAAGGTATTATGATTGATCCAAGTAGAATTGAATCCATTTTAAAAATCGGTCATCCTAGAAACATTAAATAACTTAAATCATTTATTTTCAAGATAAAATTACTAAGAAGATTCATTCCCAACCTTGCAGAAATTCTCAGAAACATAACAAACGTGCTAAAAGGAGATTCAGAAATAAGATGGAACATCGAAGCTAGGAAATCATTTGATTAAGTAAAAAAATCAGTGACAAAAGCACCAGTCATGTTCAGTCCATATTTTACCAAAGGTTTTGTAACCTTTTCATTTGCATCTGAACACATTGTTGCAATGCTTTTTTTATAGAAAAACAACGATGGATATGAGAAAACCATTGCATTATTTAGTAAGGCTTTTAGGGATGTTGCATTGAAATATAAAATAATGGAAAAGCAAGCCTTTTCCCTAATAAAAGAAATCAAATATTTCAGAGTACATATTCTCCATTCTCACATAATTGCTTATCTACCAAATTCTGTGGCTAAGGATATTTTGACTCAAAATGGACCAGATGGTAAAAGAGATAAATGGATTGCCATCATTCTTGAATATTACATAGAAATAAAACCCACCAAGCTTATCAAAGGGTGGGGACTAACCAAATTGATGGTTGAGTCTAATATTCATGAATTGGATATCAACTTTCTAGCTGCATTATATGATCAAGAGGAGCAGGCGAATCCACAAATTGATGAGGCTTTTATAACCTCGCCTTGGTATGCAGAACTTATTTTTGCTTTATTCAATTTAAATGTTCCTCCTGGTTTAACTAAGACAAAGGCTAGATTTATAAAGTTAAATGAAGTGAAATTTTGCATCATAGATAATGTTTTATATTGGAAAGATGCTGGTGGAATTTTACTAAAATGCTTGTTGAAAGATGAACTATGCAGGAATTTCATGAAGGTGACTGCGGTGGACATGTGTATTGGAAAACTACTGCTAACAAGATCCTCGGAGCAGGTTTTTACTGGCCTACCCTTTTCCTTAATGTCCATAAGAAAGTAACTTCTTGCCATAAGTGCCAATTTTTTTAGGGAAAGAAGAAAACTATTGCCTCTGCCTTTAAAACCTATATTTGTTGAAAGCCCTTTCCAACAATGGGATTTGGATTTCATTGGAGAAATCCATCCACCATCCTCTACCCAAAAAAATGGATCCTCACAGCCACTGACTATTTCACCAAATGGATTGAGGCCATACCTTCCAGACTAGCAACTGATGTTGTAATTATCAAATTCCTAGAAACCAATATACTATCAAGATTTGGATGTCCAAATAATTCATTATATATAATGTTGGAGCCTTTAGATCAAATAAAATTGTATATTTATGCATCAGATATCATATCACTCTAGGGCATTCAATTTCTTATTACCCTCAGGGTAATGTGTTAGTTGAATCTTCAAATAAAAGTTTGGTCAACATTATCCAAAAGTTGCTAGAAGATAAAAAAAAAAGTCATGACACAAAAAGATGATAAATGCACTTTGGTTTGATAGTCTTACTACAAATAAATCAATTGGAATGTCACCATACCAATTGGTTTATGGGATGGATGTTGTTTTTCCATCTTCTTTAGGAGTTCCATTTATGAAGATAATTCAAGAATTGTAGGTTGAACCAAATGATACTTAGAGAAGGATAAATTAGACCATTCAACTGTGACAATCCAGGGAAGAAGTCTATAATAAAACACATGTTATCCAAGAGTTTGCTAAAAATATTTTTGACGGAAGAACGAAAGAAAATTATTTTAATTTGGGTGACAGTGTTTGAAAGTGGGATTCCAGAAGAGAGGATAAAGGAAAGCATGGAAAATTTGACAAACCGTGGAAAGTACCATATATCATTTATGATTTCAGAGGTCACAATGCATTCTTTCTCAAATATTTAGATGGAACAGAAATGCCCAGTGGACCTGTGAATGGCAGAATGTTGAAGCATTATTTCTCAAAAGAATAGAGGTGTTTCATAGATAATTTCATTGTAAATATCATTGTCTTTAATTATTTTTTGGGTGACCTATTGACATAAGTTGAAGCCCACATAGAAGGCCTCAAGCTTTTGATTGATATGCTACCATAATTACTACAACAACAAAAATAAATCAGATGTAGACATTGCTGAAATAGAACATTCAAGGCTACTGACAAAAGGTTCTTGGCACCTCACATGGAGAGTGGCATCCCCATATAGAGCCACTGTTAGGGTCATATAATTTATAGGATCTCAAGGTGATTGGATATTTTATCTCAGTTATTTGATATTGTAAATAAATTTTCAATTTGAAAATTATTTCCAAAAAAAACATATAAAAGGAAATGAAAAGAGGGTATTTAAAAAATGAATAAAGAGACAAAAGAAAAAGAAAGAAATATAGTACAAAAAGAATAAAATAATATGAGAACCCCACAAAAGAAAAACAAAAATAAATGATACTAAAAGTGTTGCAAATCTAAATGCCACTACTGATAGATAGTTTCTTTCTGTCAAATAAAGTAAAGGTTGTTTTTAGCTTGTTCAAAATGCCACAATAATTAGTCATTTATTTAATAATACAGATTAATCATGGTTAAACAAGTTTAAATTTTTGTTAATTAGAATAGAGAATAAAGATTAGCAAAACTGTTTAATATTGGCTAATGTTAGTTAAGTAGAAAATTATTTGATTGAATTATTTAAGCCGAATCAATGGATAAATAATGGATAGGATAGTATAGGATTTAGTTTTCATAAGAAGTAAAATAGGGGTTTGCTAGTCTAAATTCACCCTTGGGAAGAAATGAATAAAATGTTAGTTTAATTCTAGGACAAAAATTGAGGTTAAAAGGATAAATGGGGTTGATTTGTATTCAAAAGGCTTATTGTGAAATTTTAGTATAAATTTCAAAACATTATGTAAAGAAGCACTAAGGGTTAATATTACATTTCATACATATTAGTATCCAAAGTTTTTCAATTGAATCAAGTATCGTAACATGAAAAACCCCTTTGTCATTTGTGATTAAAGTGCGCACACCTCTTAGCTGCACGATCATCCTAAGCAACATATACACAATGCAGGTTCAGTTTGGCCCCCCCTCTGTAACCTATATTTACCGAGGGGGTCCAAAAATATGGTTTTCCCCCTCCAGGTCCCACACTACGTGGCGCCTTCCCTGCATTTCACACCCCCTTGTTCAAATATACTTCAATTTTGGTCTACATGTTTCTATATTATCAAGTAGACATGTTTAAATTTTCCATGAAGAAATTAGATGAAGAGGGAAATCAACAGTCAGTCATATTCTGGACTTCCTTGGTAATGAAGGAGTAGGAAGAATTCACCTACAAACAGTACATTGATAATTTTATCCATCCAACAATGAGTATATTAAAAAGTTCAGCAGAGCCGAGGATCAATGAGGAGATAAAAATAATTTTACATCTAACAGAGAAATTGAAGACTAAAGACTGGTACTTGTACCAGAACTACATCGAAAAAAGAGTGTATGGGTGTGAGTTAGCACCATACAAATTGCCAAACTACCTCCCCATCAGGATTTTTGCACTAGAATACATCAGAAAAATACTTAATTCAGATGAGATACACTTTGTTTCTACAAAGAATAAATCACAGTTTAGGATCAAGACACATATTGGTTCTTTTATATGTAATATTAGATCAATGAGAAAGAAGCAGATAAGCTTCTCAAGGAAATGAATTTTAGCCTAATATTTACATGGTATTATGACCCTCTGGGTATTATTTTCAAACTGAGAGTGGAAAATAAAACTACTCCATACACTCATACCCAGAGGCCAGAAATTGAGAGATATGTGAACCAACTGACTTGGGCAAAGAATACCTTGCAGGAAGCTGATGAGCAGCTGGTTTATACATACACTTCACAAACTCATGTTCCTCTAAGGAGAAAGCATCCAAAAGGTAGAGAGAAGAAGAGTCACCTTCAATGATAGACAGTGCATGGAAGGAGTTTAAAATTATGTACAGGAAGAGGAAAAAATTGAATCCAAAAGTAGATGCAAAGAAAAATTCAGAACAAGAAGTGGCCATGATATTCAAGGAAACACCATCTTCCTCTCAAGTAGGTGGCAAGTTTGATACATCTTCCACAGTGTCATCTGTATCCCAGGAGCAACAAGACACTGTCCAGACTACAAAGGTTGTTCAAGAGGTGAAAGAAAATAGTATTTTTTATAGATTTAGAGAAATAAAACTTGAGAATGAGATTCTTAAGAATATCACCTACACTCAGTTTTGGAAGCAAAATTCCAGCTCACAGAGTAGGCTACTTTCAATTTTTGATTCAGAGAGAGGGAAGATTCAAATGATCTTCCTTGAGGCTCAAATCCCACAGCCTAAATCAACATCAGATTATAATAAGACAACTTTCAAGTTTGATACTAAAGATATACATCCCATTGACCAAATGGAAATGCATAAAAAAACTGGTGAAATGATTTGTTACACTCTAACCAACACTACTATGATTGTTTCTAAATTGCAGGTTTCACTTTATAATATTAAGTCACAGTTAAAGATGGATAAGGTTTATTCCCTTGCAAAGGAAACTAGGATTAAATCCTTAAAATATTTAGTAGTGAATATGGGTTATGATCCAGAGAACATGAAAGTTGTAGAGTAGTTGATCAAGAAAAATAATGTTGACATTGCAGCATTGAGGAAGCATCTGAAATTACCAGCCACTAAATATGCTCTCACAAAGTATATTTAAGAATCAAAGACTCAGAAAGGTGACACGATGAAGCAAATCATGGAACATAATGTTCAGATTAGACAGATGGAAACTTAGCTGGAGAAAATGATCAAGGAAAATGAGTAGAGTGAAAAACTGTCCTTGGTTCCTCTAGCTGGAGAAAATGATCAAGGAAAATGAGTAGAGTGAAAAACTATCCATGGTTCCTCCTGGGTGAAGGGATGCTCCCTCCACTGGAAAACAAGCTCGGAAATTGACCTTATCAATCCTCCACTGCCTCTGCCCTGCAAAAAAATACAACCCTGGAGGAGACTGCACTGTGAATAATGGATGAAGCTTGGCCTGATGTTGGATGGTGGAAATGCAACTCAATAACCTCACCTGAGTGGGCACTCAAAGTCCCCCGAGGATGAGGGTAGGATTCCTGCTCGAGAACACCCTTGTGCTAAATAGCACAACAGACTCCGCTAAACAACTGAAGTGTGCAAGAAGTCATAAAATACCAAGACATAAACAATAATTAGGATGCCCTATATGGTTTCCATTCCCTTCCTTATATTATTTGTGAGCTTCCTCACCTTGGGCCCCACACATTAAAGCCACTACTCTCATGGAGACTTCCTCCTAATAACACTACGCTGTCCCTCATTAACTATCCACTCCCTTGATACCAACGCTGTTGATTTGGTCAAACTTGAATCCATCCACATGCTTCAACCTCTATTCACACATAAGGGTGATTTATCCAGCTAGTATGATGATCCTCATGCAAATTAGAAGTGGTTTTATTCCTACTAAGGAGATTTATGGGTCTCCCTACCCTCTTATTCATCTATCTAAATGATAAAAGAAAATTTTAATATTCCAACTAGCCGAAAGATAATTATGCCAATATTACAGTTATTGATGAAGAACAATAGACGGAGAATGCTAATATAGAAGATGGGGCAAGGATAGCTCTTGAATAGGGCTTACAGAAAGGCAATAATGCAAAATGTGTTGAATAAGGAGGTGAAGCAAATTTGCCTTAGGACAACAAGAAGACAGTCATATGACTCAAGGAAGAGGATACATCTACTAAAAGAAGTTAAGAAAGAAGAACACATCTAAGACTATAAACAACATCGGGATGAAGTAATTGTGAGGTGTCAAAGAGAAATTGAGTTGTTGGAGTATTTGTTGAAAGAACTGGAGTATGAGAGTGTGATTGCAGTCAGAAATGAAGGAGTGTCTCAATATTTGATTGGGACAAAAATATGTGTTAGTTGCCAAGTTTCTGATGTATTGGCTAACAAAAAATAAAAGGTGGATGAGTATGCAGTAAGAAAGATGACATAAAATTTACTTCTTGAAAGTAAATTTGAAGATAAGAGGCAAAAAATGGAAATTGCAGAACAAGATGTTAATGACAGCAATCAGGGAACAATAGAATTTTATTCCATGATTGAAGAACTGTGGAAGTTAATGATGAACCAATTCAAATGGAGAAAGCTGACAATAAAAAAAATGATCAATTAGAATTTAGAGCTGATCGAAGGAAGGAAAATGAACCAGAAGGTAGCAGACATGCAGCAACAACAAAGGTGAAAATAATTTGGATAATTACAAACTAAGGTTTGGGACCCTAGAGGTTTTTCATCAACATATGAAACACATGGTCAGGATATCATGAATGTTTTCAACTTTGGGAGTTTGATTCAGGAGCATCCTGCTCGAAAAAATCATTGTATTTTGGTTAACTTAGAGGATCTAATGTTTGATAAATAATTTAATTTATTAATAGGAATTTTGTATATTTTTAAATGAATTTAGTTAGAAATAGTTGTGTGAGGTTTTTAATGTAAATATTCTCAAATAATCAAGAATATGAGAGATATTAGAATTGTGAAGATCTCATAAAGATCATAGGGATTAGGAAGTTCTATAATAGGGATTTAGTTGAGTCAAAAGTGGATTTAGAGGATTTTTAGGATATGGTTGAGTAGATTGTGGATTTGAACCAGAATTGGATACATAATCCTTTTCTATATATTTTTAGGTCTCAAAGGCATTAAGGGAGGCCAATTCAAATGAAGGAAACCAGGCTAGAGAGAGCAGAAGATTATTGAAAGTAATCAAGGTCAAGAAGGTATAAAATACCTTATGTAAATCTATGTAATTTGTGCATGCATTAGATTAATATAGAAAATGAAATTATGTTTTGAATGGTATATGGATAGACTGTGTGAAATTCTATTCATTATGAAATAGTATATATCTCTGCATATTGGGTGAATTGTGTGAGTACAGGAATATGATGGAGTTCGAATGATGAAATTGTTGTTTGGAGGTTTAATTAGAAGGTAAACTAAATCTATGCATTTTAAATTTCTGAAGCTTTGTTTTGACCTCCAAAAAATAGAAAGTTGATAGTGGATGAGTTGACTGAAATATTTTCAAGGATTGAAACTAAATGAGTTGTGAAACTCCGTTTCACACAATGTTGTAACTGGAGGAATTCGATTCGGTGGCATTGTATTACAATTTCGCTTCTAATTTATTAAAGTTCAGATTTGAGGACACAGTAATGAAGACAAAAATGTTTTTTAATCATTTAGGAATGAGTTAAATAGCCGAGGTTTCAAAAATAAAAAATTGAAGTTTGGTTCAAGAATTGTGTAAGTATGAGCTTGTTAAAGGAAATCGAACTCATTTTGAGAAGAAATGTTGGATACTGGCATACAATTGAGGAATACGTGTGTTAGATCTGTATGTGGTTGGAATTTTATAAGTCCTTGCAAACCTGCATGAAGAATTATTGTTGAAATCTAGTGCTTGCGTGATTGGAGACAACGTGGAATATGTGAGTGAGGCAGTGATGATAAAATCAGATTAAAACTCACATAATGCATGGAGTGAATAGAATGTGGTGTGTGGTTGAAATGCATTAAAGCCTGAGAATTAAATCCAAACTTTGTTGCCAGTCTGATTTCATTTCATTATTGAAGCCAAACTAATGAAGGATGCAGATCGATTTGGATATGGATTGAGGTCCTGTTCGAGATCTAATGAGGAGGTAGATCAAATCTCTGTTTAAAAAGGGTGTGATTTGAGCAAGTTGTTAGTCATCAGTAATTTTTTATGATATCAAAAGATGACTAAGTAATGGTCCTATATTTCTAAAAACAAAATTTGAGAACTATTGTGAGTTTTAGAAATATCATTTCCTTCATTATATAAGTTAAAATATTTCGCTATATTTTCCCTCTCTGTCCTCTAAGGTTTACCCCACTGCTACAAAGAAGGAATTAATTATTGGGCCTTTTTTCCTCATTTCACTACCTCACCTTCAATCTCATTCATGGCCTTTTCCCTCTTAAAAACCCATTTCTTCCTTTCCTAAAGACCCTCATAAACCCCCCATTCATCATTTTTCTTATAAAAAGAATTAAACAATGTGAAAAATTCCTTTTACATTGTTTAAAATAAATTTAAGCCTATCGGGAATTTTTTTAAATTTATTATAAAACTTTTTTTTATATAAAACACGCCCTGTTGCAAAAGATAGGCCTTAAGCCCCTTTTTTTTCTCTTAACCCCAGCCCCCTTACCTTCATAAGACCTCGGCCTCCACTATCCTAAGCCCTTCTCCCCACACAAATAAGCCCCCCCTCTTTCATTTTTATACATCCCCAAAACCTTATAAAAAGGCCCTCAAACCTTTGAAAAATTAAACATGGGCCCGGCCATACCCATCACCTTTCTATTAACTCTACCACTTAGCGCATTTTCATTAAAAGGTCACGGGCCCCATCCTTCATTTAACCCTGCTGTCAAATAACAACCCGTCACTTGTCCTCCACTTCTGCCAACCCAACAGCCTGTTCATCCCTCCCGGATGTGCGACAACCGTCGATCTCCCTTCCCGAGATCTGACGGCCCATATTGCATATTGCAAATAAAGTTGCGATTGGATTAGTTTTTCGTGGCCCACGCGAATCGTCAGTTTTTCCCCACCACGTATCTCATCCTGAGACATATCGTGCAACCCTCACCAAAAACCGTTAACAGCTTATCCTCCATGTGATAAACCATTTCCGGTTTTCTAATACCACCTCCCTCCGCGCCATTTTTCAATTTTTTTCTCGCTCCCGTTCAAACTTCCTCCTGGTTCCACCTTTGGAACCTTTCCTCCTGCACCGTCTCCTCCTTTGCAAACAACCCTCGATGGTTCAAAACCCTGAAAAAAGCAGTTAAACCCTCCCGTAGGAATTTTTATTGGTTGTTTATGTTTTTTGCATGTTTTTAACGGTGGTCGTGAATGAACCTAATTCACAGGGACAAAATTAAACAAATGAGGGCTTGCATGACGATCCATGAGCTCATAAAGGATAGATAATGGCCAGAGGGTTTGTGTCAATGATTGGAATCGATGAAACATGATCATCGACTAATCAAAGGAACCCTCCAGCCATGAAGAAGGTTTCCCCTGCACACAGAAAACATAAACAGTCAAAGAAAAAGTAGCCAGAAGGATTAAAGGGCTAATCCTAATCAGAAGCTAAAACAAAAGGGTTAGCCAGTCAAAGCAGAAGATTAAAGAAAATATAGACAGATTAAGGTCAAATATGAAAGGATAAAGGAAAAAGGATCCAAAGAAATAAATCAAAAATATTAAAAAAACAGAACAGAGATCACAAACATATTAAAGAAATATTGATAAAAGTAGGTAGTCAGAGCATAAAAGACACAGTTTAAAGGCCTAATAACAGAGATTAAAGATAAAAAAAAGGGCAGATTTACCTAAAAAAAATTCGAATGACTCAGCCTATGGTAGTTACTCTTCTAAGATATTTTTTGCCACCTAAATGCTTTGTTTCCTTCAATAAAGCATTAGGCAGTTATTGAGCTGAGTCAGAGATATTTATATCTGCCAGATAGTTATTGAGCTGAGTCAGAGATATTTGTATCTTCCAGACAGTTATTGTAAAAGTTATGAATAAGCCTTAAAGTCAAACATTTTACCTATTTTTCCTTAGGAATTAATATAGAAGTTATTATTCAGAGAAATATCTACAGATATTCTTGCCTTGAGCCTTACATGGTCTGCAATAAATGACACTCAAACCCTATCTTAGCTTCACCTCCTCATTTGCAGCATAAAAAATTTATCTGAACTCATTATCTTGTTGGCATTTGATGACTCTTTGAAGTAATACATAGTCTCTCGGAAGTTGAAAATAAATTGATGTCTTGGAACTAGTAGATGCCCTGATTTGTTTGTTGATGAAGGAGGCTAGATCACTGGATCCCTGAGCTTGGTTGTTGGTGAAGTGCTTCTAATTTGTTATTGTTATTTCCTGTTTCATTCTGTTTTCCATCTTTTTATGTTGCAGTAGAATAAAGGATTTAGACTAAGAAATGTCTTTTGAAAGCACCTTAGTTTTGTTTATTCTTCACTACCTTATTTTTTTCCTCTGCTAGGACATTTTAGAGAATTCTTAATTTCTCTCTAGACCACCTAAGATTATTTATTTGATAAATAGTTGAATACATTTGGTATCAAGCATGATTTATGGTTAGCCCTGCTTATTTGATGTCACTAAAACATTTTTTTTGAAGTCTCTCTCTAAAGTACCATTCTTTAAAGTCTGCCAAAGAGGTTTTGTTTCGATCATACCCTTTGTACTTGATTAACTAATTGTTTTAGAGCTCTTCATAGCTATAATCAAGGATGTTTAGGAGTTCCCTCTTCTCTGATTACAGTTATATGTGTGTCTTAAGTGTTTTCTTTCCTTGAAGGTGAAATCACTAGAATTTAAACGAGTTTATCACCTTCTATATTTCATTGGAAAAGTTTGTCTTGAATTATTATTTGCTTTAGTTGGATCAAGGAATTTATGGTTTTCCTTGTCTATTTATTTCCTCTTCATGCTTATGATATTTAAGTCCCTTTTTTTAGAGGTAAATATGATAAAGGATTATTGATTTCCCTTTGTCCTACTTTTCATTCTTACAATTGATGTTTATCTCATTACCCCTAAAAACTTGAAGATCCACTGACCAAGTTAGATTTTCCCTATGATGCTCCCCGATCCATTGATGAACTTATCATGACTTCCCTTAGAAACCATTTCCCAATGAATTAGATATTTCCTCATTCTATCTATGCTCATTGATCATTATACCCAACCAAAACAAATAACAAAACCTCACACTTAATAACTAGCCTAAAATCAACCCTATAAAGAAAAAAATTTTATATACTTTGCAAAAAAATAGAGAGATTCCTCTCTGTGTCCAGGAAGGCTAGGTCCTAGGGCTCCAAAGACTGGTTTGATGTTACCCTGTGCATTTGCTCTACCAATCTGCTAAATCACGGACCCTAACATAATGGCGATCACGGTGGGACCTTTTGAGTAAATCTTAAGCTAAAAATTTTTATATCCATTAGTATTTATCCATTCATAACCACTCCACAACCATTACTAACATAATGATGATCATAATATGACCTTCTGAGTCAGTGAAAATCTAAGTATACCTTAGGACTTTAGAAACTCTTATAGGCTCATTTGACCCTCAATTAAGTTTAAGAATTCAATCTGTCATCCATAGAGTAGACTTTGTTGTTTCATCATCTTAGCTAAATGATGATTCAGGTATAGGACACTCTTAAAAAACCTTAGGGCTACATAAAGAAAACTCAGAAAACCCCAAAAACATCCCTAGTTTGGTTTTTTTTCAATTATTGGTGGTGGACCATGCAATTTTACCTTCAAAACAACTAAAAATTTCCACCTGGCGACTCCACTAGCCCTAGTAGGCCTATTACCTCACTAGTTATCTTTAGACTCTCTTAGGATTGTGCCAAATCATCCTTAAGAAGTTTAGAAGCCTAGTCCCATATTTAGATGTTTACCAAGCACCGTGAGAGGTCAACCTTTCAAAAACAGTCCTAAAACTTTCAGCCTCTCCAAATTTTGAGTTTGAAATATGGCTTCACAAAGGATCAATACCACATCTCATCTAGACCCTAATCCTCCTACTATAGTTGATGATGATCCAGAGAAAATTTTGTGGAAAACTTCTTGAGCTGGAAATTTAACTACTGTTAGGACCATTCAAAGAGAAATATCTATTCCTAAACACCTTACAGTCTTGAAATATCCTCAGTTTGACTTGCACCATTCAAAGAACCTATTTATAACTAAGTCATATAGTAATATTGACCAGACTGACCTTGAGCCCACAGATTTGCAGCAAAGTTTCAACAAAGAAGCATCTCCTTCCACTCCTCCTGATTTTCAGCTTCTCCATCACTTTAGCTCCTTCCATAACAAATTTGATCAAAATTAGTTTGCCGGTCCAAGTACTTCCACCACACCCATACATACTTCCACTGTTCAAAAAACTCCATTTCATCCCACATTCCCTCTCACAAACCCACCTCTTGTAAATCTTCCATTTACTCCCATCATGGCAGCATGGTATGCTTCCTCAGTGTTACCACAACCTTTGGTTCCTTTACCAATTGATTATCAATCAAGAATTCCCCATTTCACTGGAATTGAATCTGCTACTGCCCAACATCATGTAGATAAAATGGATGATTCCTTTGATTACATGGAAATAGAAGAAGAAACCATTAAGATGAGAATCTTTGCCCAAATTTTAGGAGGAGAAGCCAAAAAATGGTTTAAAATCTTAACTCCTAATACCATAAATGATCTCCCTTATCTATACCAAACATTCATCAACAAATGGGAAATTAAAAATAACCCTCTCCAAATCCTTTCAGAATATAACAACCTTAAAAGGAATGCTAGGGAAAGTGTCCAAGATTATTGCACTAGATTCAATAGTGTTTACAATGCACTTCCCCCAAACATGAAACCCCCACTAGGCGTAGCTTTAGAAAAATTTCTAGAGGGCCTTGACCCAGACATGGCCTATCAGCTAAGAGAAAGAGACCCTTTAACTTTAGAAGATTGCAGAGGGGAGCTATAAGTGTAGAAGCAAATCTGATAGAGAAAAGAGCTAGGTTGAAATCAGAAAGAAGAGTTACATACAAAGATGAAAAAATAGCATCAACCTCATCATCTGATGCCAAAATTGATAACTTAGTGAGGGTAATGGAAAGAATTCTGGAAATGATAAACTTAATTGATAGAGTACCTCCTAGGGAGAACCAAGTGAATCCCCAAAATAGAAATAGAAATCCAAATTTCAGAAGAGATCCTATTCAAAATAGACAAAGAGATAATGACCAACAAATTAGGCCTCCTTTCCAAGAAAACTATGTAGATGAAGAAGAAGAAAGGGAAACAAAAGGTTGGAAGAAAATCATGTAAATATGATAGGATCTGATAGTGAGGGTGATGCTTTTCTCATTGAAGAAGAACAAGGATTATTTTCCTAAGAACAAACTAAAAACAACCATGAGGATTATGAAGATTACCAATTGGGGTTTGAAAATTCTATAATAGAGGTCCACAGACAATATGATCTTAGGAGGAAAAAGAACCAAGAGGCCTTCAATAATAATAGCATAGAGATTGCTGTTAGGAATACCTCAGAAAATATTCCTAAAAAGACAGCAAACACCACCAACACTGTGGCTAAGAAAGTTGATCTCAAACAAGACAAAACCAGTCAGCAAAGTTTTGAACCAAGCTTCCTTAGTACTTCTACTAGTGGCCCTGAGAAATCTGTCCAAAATAAATGTCCTAATAAAACTTAGCAAATTAGAATTGCTGAAAAGATTATGTGTGACAAAACAAATGTAAATATGTCAAAAACACTAGTCCCTTTCAGCCTTGAGGGAGAAATTTCCAAGATCAAAATTAGTACACCCTTAGTTGAACTAGTAACCCTGGATGTATATAAAAATCAGGTTTTGAAAGTTTTGAATATAGGAAATGATAATGATACTTTAAACTTGACAGATGATAAACCAGAATTGTTGTTTGGTCCTGAAGTATAAGGAAATACCAAGAAGGATCTATCCCTCCATTCTATGTCAGCTTAAATATACATGATAAGATCTTACACAATGCCATGCTAGACTCTGGTGCCTCTCACAACCTTATGCCAAAGGTGGTGATGGAGAGATTAGGCCTAGAAATTACTAAAACTTAAAAATACATGTATTCCTTTGATTCAAGCAAAGTCTAGTGTTTAGGTCCGATCAAAGATTTATATGTCAACCTCGCACAAAATCCTGTTAAGGGTATAGTTATGGACATAGTTGTTGTTGACATTCCCCCAAATTATGGCATGCTTCTATCCAGATCATAGGGAGCCAAACTTCAGGGGAGCCTTCAAATGGACATGTCTTATGCTACCATTCTAGTCTTTAAACAGACAAGAAGGTTATACAAAGAATCTTATATGAAATATATGGTAAGAAACATAGATAGGCCAAACAACACTCTTGTTTATTCCATCCATTCAGACCTTGATTCATTTATATTATACAATGAAGATGAAATCACCAAACAAGAAAATCAAAAAGAAAAAGAATTGAGCTCATTAGAACATTCAAATTTGTCCCCAAAAGGATAATCTAACAACCCAAACTTTAGCAGCCCTGAAAAAAAAATGAGGATGAATATGAGATAGAAACACTTTGGAACAGGAGATTTGATGGCTCTTGTGGCAAAGTTGTTTCTGGAGCAGGTGTACTGATACAAAATACAAACAAAGGACATTCCTACAAACTTGATTTCCAATGCACTGACAACATTGCAGAATATGAAGCTCTCCTCCTTGGCCTACATTTACTCAAATATTTAGGAGCCAAGAAAATATCAGCCCAAGGAGATTCAGAGCTGATCATTAGGAAAATAAAATGGGAGTATTCAACCAAAAACCCAAGATTAAGAGAATATAGGAATGCTTCCCTAGATCTCCTGAAAACTTTTGAAAAATATGAACTCACTTTCATCCCTAAAGCTCAAAATAACCTTGAAAATGAGCTTGCCTTTGCTACCAACAATTGTCAAGTACCCCATATAAATGAACTATTCACTTTCAAAGTAAAAAATAGGCCTACAATCCTTGACAATGAAAACTATTGGAAAGTGTTTGAGGGATATAAACACATTGATGAGTTTCTGCAATCTAAAAATGATTTTGTTGTACCAACACCTAACTCATGCCATAAAGACGATTGTTTTGATGAAAAACAAGTCCCTAAAACAGAGTTTTCCTCTACTGCTGATATAAACCAATTTGAACATCTTTATAAGGCATAATTACTTGAAAACCTAGACCAAAAAGACCTTGAGGTTTTACAATGCAAAGATGATTCAATACCAAGGGGCCTTACACCATTAGAGGAGCTTTTTGACTTCAATGATGTAGCTAAAAAACCAAAGAAGGAGCCTATAAAAACTAATGTAGAAGAACATAACATAGGCAGCATGAATGAACCCAAAATGATCAAGTTATGTAGCACTCTTCCTACTCATATGAAAAAGGAATATATTGAACTTTTCAAAGAATTTGGAGATGTGTTTGCATGGGGGTACAAAGATCTGAAATCATTTGATACAAGCATTATGTAGAAATTATATAACTAATGCGTTATACATCCAAGATTCTCCTAATCACACACTATTTGAATTCATGCACAATACATAATCTCTTCTACTATTGATCATTACTTGCGGAAATAAAATCAATTGCATGCACACATTGAAACCATAAAAATTCACACATATGAACACAGTGTTTTAATGGGAAATCCTGAAGCTAAAAACCCCAACTATCTGTATATAATATATGTCATAGAGATCATGTAACAATCCTCATACAAAGCTGATCATGTCAAGCTCTCAATACAATACAATTGCTACAAACTAATCAGGCCCGATCTAGCAAATCCATGCACCGATCTTCGCCACTTGCTAGCCTGCCTCTACTACGCAATCCTTGCTGAGTATTGGCTCTAAATGAACTCAAATTGGTCTAGCCTTGCTCATGCAATCCTCATTGGCATCTCCAATCACTGGGTGTTGAAAATCATGCAACACTATAGTCACAACTGATAGTCAACCTACTCTTTCACCTACCTCTCCATTGGTCTCCACTAAAACTGTCCATGCACTGTAGTTAACTAATGTATTCTTCAATTTATTAATGAGTTAATAATTAGTGAATTAATTAATAATTAATTCACACCACTCTCACTAGTGTATCAATCAGTTAGACTAGATACAACTAGCTCAACTGTGTCTAACTAAGTTAAACTGAACACAACTCCACCAACTACCTCAATCAACTCCACCAAACTCTGTCACATGAGTTCTAATTGAAGTCTCCATGCAATAGCTCCACTTAACCCTCAAGAATAGCGTAATTCCTTCTGTCAGCTCCTGTGCCACATCTGTGCACTTAACTGAAGTGCTCCAAGAGAATAAGATAATGTTTATAGTCCAAATATTATTAAGAGCTAATAATATTCGACATATCTATTTTTAGACTGGCAATCTAAAAATAGATTCCGCCTAGTATGTCTAAAAATAGAAGTCCATCTATTTTTCCAACTTGACCAACCATCCACAAATAACATCCTGCAACTCATAGAATATGATCGACATGTCTAAAAATAGACATAGTCTAAAAATAGACTTACGCCAAAAATAGTGAAGGCGACTCTTTTCACTAAGCTCATCATCTTGTTGAAATCTAAACACTCCTCTCAATAAGATAGGGATTATCTGCCACCCCGATCCTACCTCTGTGGTATTCGAATTTTCTCATGGTAAGCGCCTCCGTAGGAATGTAAGAAAGTAACATGATCTTCCGCTGCACACAATCTCTGATATGATGATACCGGATGTTAATGTGTTTAGATCTATCATGAAATATTGGATTAAATGAGAGTTTGATGCAACTCTGATTATCACAATATATCACAGTAGGATCTAAGTGTGGATTGAACAACCCGACCAGGATCTTCCTCATCCATATAGCCTCGCATGCAGCCAAACTCGCTACCATGTACTCGACCTTTGCTGAATTGAGTGCCACAGATCTCTGCTTCCTAATGTACCAAGAAACTATTATCAACTTGATACTAAAAATCCCTCCAGATGTGCTCTTTCTGTCTGTTGGGCTCCCTGCCTAATCTGCATCCGTGAAGCCACACAACTTCACCTTATTCGACTGTATGTACCATAATCCATATCCCGATGTGCCTATGAGATATCTCAATACATGCTTCCCCGCCTTCCAAAAGAGCTTGGTAGGCTTAACCATAGCTTGTGAAAGTTGGTTAACAACGTAGCATATGTCAGGTCGTGTATTGACTAGATACATGAGTGACCCCACCAACTGTCGGTAGATAATGGCATCCACTACCTCTGCTGATTTAGCATCCTATTTCCTCCAACCACCAAGAAGAGGAGTGTCGATAGGCTTGAAACCATGCATGTTGAACTTCTCCAGTATCTCCTGGGCATACTTGCCTTGAGACACAAACAATCCATCACTGCGCTGCCAAATTTCCAATCCCAGGAAATAATGAAGGAGGCCCAAGTCCTTCATCTCAAACTCTTTTGAAAGATCAACCTTGCATGAGTGTATCAATAGTTCATCACTCGTCAAAATCAAATCATCTACATAAAGTACAATGATCAACAACTTACCCTCCACCACAATCTGGTATAGGTTCGGATCTGCCTCACTCTTGGTGAATCCAAGACCATTGAAATAACCGTCTATCCATGTGTACGAAGCACGAGGTGCTTGTTTCAACCCATACAACGCTCTTTTGAGCCTGCACACATGCGACTTGCTATTGAAGATCTCAAAACCTTAGGGATGCTCTATGTACACCTCCTCCTCAATGAATCCATTGAGGAATGTAGTATTCACATCCATCTGATGAATGTGCCATCCGATCTATGCTGAGAGAGTAAGGATGCTCTGTATGGAAGAATAACTTGCGATAGGTGCAAAGGTTTCCTCATAGTCGATCCCCTCAATCTGTGAGAAGCCTCGGGCAAAAAATATTGCCTTGTAATTCTCGATGCTCCCGTCAGCTACTTACTTCACTTTGTAGATGCATCTCGAACCTACCACTGATTTCCCTTCCGACCTTGGGACAATCTCCCATGCACTGTTTTTGACAATCGAATCACACTCTTCCACCATGGCATCTACCCATGCAGGGTCCTGCACAGCTTCCTCAAAAGAGGATGGCTCTGTCATGATACACTTGCTCATTAGAGCCATGTATCTAGTATACCGGTCAGGTGACTGTTTCTATCTGCGCTGTGATGTAGGTGCTCCTACAATATTCTCTGCATCAAGATTCAGTCGCTCAGCTTCTGTAGTGCGCTTCCGCCCTCTGATGGTTGGCACTACATGAGTGGTTTCTTCCACTCCATGAACCTCCTCTTGTGGCTAATCCAAATCCTAAGGCTCATCCTTAGGAACTAATAACTCCTCATATGCATGCAAGTGTGGCTCCCTCTCAAGCAAACACTTCATGGCTTTCTCCTCATGAAATTTGAAACAGTCTTCTGACTGTCTGGAAAATACACACAATAGTTGTGGGGTGTATCAGTGTATCCCACAAATATCCCAACCTCTGTGGTCGGATCTAGCTTCTTCCTGGCATCCTTCGTCACATGAATGTAAACAAGTGAGCCAAAAATATTCAAATGAGAAATATTAGGCTTCTTACTAGAAAAGGCCTCCTCGAGTGTACTCATGCCAAGTATCCTATGAGGACAACGGTTTTGCACATAAACTGCAATATTGCATGCCTCAGCCCAAAAGTGTATGGGAAGGCTCTGATCATGCAACATCGCCCGTGCAACACCCAAGATCGTTCTGTTCTTTCGCTCCGTGACCCCATTTTACTGTGGGTTATGAGGCGTTATGAGCTCTCTTCGAATTCCTTCTGCGCTACAAAAGTCATTGAATTCTCCAAAGATGAATTCACCACCATTGTCGCTCCTAAGAGCCTTCACTTGCTTCCCCGATTCTTTCTCATCCAGTGCCTTGAACTCACAGAAATTTGAGTATGTCTCGCTCTTCTTCTGCATGAATAAGATCCAGAACTTACGAGAAAAATCATCAACAAATATCACATAATACCTGTGCTTTGCTGTCGAAGGTACTGAGAAAGGTCCACACATGTCTATGTGAATTCTCTCAAGGATCGTCATGGCGCGACTATCCTTCTCATGAAAGGTGGCTTTCACAAATTTTCCCAAAGTACATCCCTTGCACTGATCTAACTGCGCAAGTGTACCTTTGGGAAGCCCAATATAAATCTGCTGCAAAATTTTCAAAGCACCATGGTGAAGATGGCCCAATCTCTTGTGCCATAGCTCGCCCTCATCCCGGCTCACCACTTCTTCTACCTTGCCTGCCATTACTGCGCAGCCATCTACCTGCAACTGATAAAGTTTATTAGCTCGAACCCCTATCCTCCGGGTTTCACCAGTTGCCTTACTACGCAGGAAAGCCTTTCCCTCACTAAAGACAACATCATATCCCTTGTCTTCCAACATCACCACAGAGATCAGATTCTTCTTCAATCCTGGAACATGCATGACATCCTTCAAGATGAAAGGCTTTCCAAACTCCCTCTCAAGCGAAATGGTCTCGATACCAGTTGCACTGTATCTACCATCATCACCCATCTCGATGTGCACTCCAAGATCCTTCTCATCCAGATCAGTAAACAAATCTTTGTCTCCGGTCATATGGAAAGACGCACCCTTTGGTCCAAAACCACCAGACCCATCATACTTGAGACCAAGTATGCGATCAACAAAAAATCCAGCTCAAAATGCAAGGCTAAGGCCTCTCCAGCTACAGATCTAGCAGCTTGCTTATTTTTATTCTTCTGTGGACAATTAGTGGCGTAATGTCCGTGTTGGTGAGAGTGAAAGCACTTCACCTTGGACATGTCCTGCTTCTTGCCTTTCGCAATGGATTGAGAAGAATTATTCTTGCTCTTCCCCTTCCTTGCTTTGGCAGCCAAAGCACAATTTTCTTCATCTTCATTCTTCGATGAAGATCCGTCCCTGGTACTCTGCCTTATCTCCTCCTACACAATATCCGACCAAATTCGTTCCCATCCTGGCAGTTTCTCCCGACCATTGACAGAGTCCTCATAGGAATGCCAACTCTTCGGTAGCCCAAGGAGAGCCAAGCTCACCAAGTCCTCTTCATCTACAGTAACCCCCACACTTCCCAACTCATCCCTGCACTGGAAAAACTTCATGAGGTACTTGGGTATAATTTCGCCTTTCTCCATTTTTATCTTCCTGAGTTTATCCTTGAGCGCCAACTTCCTCTGGTCGCTCTTGCTTTGGAACAATTCTGTCAAAGCTTTCCACATTAAGAATGGATAAGATTTACCATGAAGGCTGTACACCATGTGATCCTTCACACCTTCCAAAAAAATCCTTCGACATTTTGCTGTCTTCTTTTGCCATGCGTCAAGTGCGGCAACATCGCTAGAAGCAGGTTTTGGAATTTCTGCATCTATGAACTCCTTCAACCCATTGTCCTCCAGCACTGCCTCCATCCTGTCCTTCCATGCAATATAATTCAAGCTTCCCTCAAGGGCATAACCCAATCGCAATCCTTTGAAAGACATCTCAACTTTGACACTAAGAAAACACTGCTGCAAATTCGAATTCCACCAGCACAAAACTCAACTGCTTCAATGCTTTGCAATTGCTCCAATGATCAACACTGTTCCGATACCATGTAGAAATTATATAAATAATGCGTTATACATCTAATATTCTCCTGATCACACACTATTTGACTTCATGCACAATACAAAATCTCTTCTACTATTGATCATTACTTGCGGAAATAAAATCAATTGCATGCACACATTGAAACCATAAAAATTCACACATATGAACACAGTGTTTTAACGGGAAAGCCTGAAGCTAAAAACCCCAACTATATGTATATAATATATATCATAGAGATCATGTAACAATCCTCATACAAATCTGATCATGTCAAGCTCTCAGTACAATACAATCGCTACAAACTAATCAGGCCCGATATAGCAAATCCATGCACCGATCTTCGCCACCTCCTAGCCTGCCTCTATTGCACAATCCCTGCTGAATATTGGCTCTGAATGAAATCGAATTGGTCCAGAATTTATCAGAAAATACTCATTGGTATTTCCAATCACTGGGTGTTGCAAATCATGCAACACTATAGTCACAACTGATAGTCAACTTGCTCTTTCACCTACCTCTCCACTGGTCTCCACTGAAACTGTCCATGCACTATAGTTAAATGATGTATTCTTCAGTTGATTAATGAGTTAATAATTAGTGAATTAATTAATAATTAATTCACACTACTCCCACTAGTGTATCAATCAGTTAGACTAGATACAACTAGCTCAACTGTGTCTAACTAAGTTAAACTGAACACAACTCCACCAACTACCTCAATAACTCCACCAAAATCTGTCACATGAGTTCTAATTGAAGTATCCATTAAATAGCTCCACTTAACCCTCAGGAATAGCGTAATTCCTTCTGTCAGCTCCTGTGCCACATCTGTGAACTTAACTGAAGTGCTCTAAGAGAATAAGATAATGTTTATAGTCCAAATATTATTAAGAGCTAATAATATTCGACATATCTATTTTTAGACTGGAAATCTAAAAATAGATTCTACCCAGTATGTCTAAAAATATAAGTCCATATATTTTTCCAACTTGACCAACCATCCAAAAATAGCATCATGCAACTCATAGAATATGATCGACATGTCTAAAAATAAACATAGTCTAAAAATAGACTTGTGCCAAAAATAGCCTGCGGGCCCACTTAGTGAAGGCGACTCTTTTCACTAAGCTCATCATCTTGTTGCAATATCAACACTCCCTCTCAACAAGATAGGGATTATCTGCCACCCTGATCCTGCCTCTGTGGTATTCGAATTTTCTCCTGGTGAGCGCCTTTGTCAAGATATTAGCATGCTGATCCTCTGTAGGAATGTAAGAAAGTAACATGATCTTCCGCTGCACACAATATTTGATATGATGATACCGGATGTCAATTTGTTTAGATCTATCATGAAATATTGGATTAACCGAGATTTTGATGCAACTCTGATTATCACAATATATCACAGTAGGATCTAAGTGTGAACCGAACAACCCGACCAAGATCTTCCTCATCCATATAGCCTCGCATGCAACCAAACTCACTGCCATGTACTCCACCTCTACTGAACTGAGTGCCATGGATCTCTGCTTCCTACTGTACCAAGAAATTGATGTCGACCCGATACTGAAAATCCCTCCAGATGTGCTCTTTCTGTCCGTTGGGTTCCCTTCCTAATCTGCATCCGTGAATCCACACAGCTTCACCTCATTCGACTGTCTGTACCATAATCCATATCCCGATGTGCCTCTGAGATATCTCAATACATGATTCCCTGCCTTCCAAAAGAGCTTGGTAGGCTTAACCATAGCTTTTGAAATCTGGTTAACAACGTAGCATATGTCAGGTCGTGTATAGATACATGAGCGACCCCACCAATTGTCTGTAAATAGTGGCATCCACTACCTCTGCCGATGTAGCATCCTCCTTCCTCCAACCACCAGGAAGAGGAGTGTCAATAAGCTTGCAGCCATGCATGTTGATCTTCTCCAGTATCTTCGGGGCACACTTGACTTGAGACACAAAAAATCCATCACTGCGCTGCCAAATTTCCAATCCCAAGAAATAATGAAGGAGGCCCAAGTCCTTCATCTCAAACTCTTTTGCAAGATCAACCTTGCATGAGTGTATCAACAGTTCATCACCCGTCAAAATCAAATCATCTACATAAAGTATAATGATCAGCAACTTACCCTCCACCACAATCTGGTATAGGTTCAGATCCGCCTCACTCTTGGTGAATCCAAGACCAGTGAAATAACTGTCTATCCGTGTGTACGAAGCACGAGGTGCTTGTTTCAACCCATACAATGCTCTTTTGAGACTGCACACATGCGATTCGCTGCTAAAGATCTCGAAACCTTCGGGCTACTCTATGTACACCTCCTCCTCAATGAATCCATTGAGGAACGCAGTCTTCACATCCATCTAATGAATGTGCCATCCCATCTACGCTGAGAGAGCAAGGATGCTCCGTATGGAAGAATACCTTGTGACAGGTGTAAAGATTTCCTCATAGTCGATCCCCTCAATCTGTGAGAAGCCTCAAGCAACAAATCTTGCCTTGTAATTCTTGACACTCCTGTCAGCTGCTTGCTTCACTTTGTAGATCCATCTCAAACCTACCACTTATTTACCTTCTGGCCTTGGGACAATCTCCCATGCACTGTTTCTGACAGTCGAATCATACTCTTCCACCATGGCATCTACCCATGCTGGGTCCTCTAGAGCTTCCTCGAAAGAGGATGGCTCTGTCACGATACACTTGCTCATCAGAGCCATGTATCCAGTATATCGGTCAGGTGACTGTCTCTGTCTGCGCTGTGATGTCGGTGCTCCTACAATTTTCTCTGCATCAAGATTCAGTCGCTTAGCTTCTTTAGTGTGCTTCCACCCTTTGATGGTTGGCGCTACATGATTGGTTTCTTCCACTCCATGAACCTCCTCTTGTGTCTGATCCACATCCTGAGGCTCATCCTTAGGAACTAATAGCTCCTCATCTGCATGAAAGTGTGGCTCCCTCTCAAGTGAACACTTCGTGGCTTTCTCCTCATGAAATTTGATATCCCGTCGCACAATAGTCTTCTGACTGTCTGGCAAATACACACGATAGTTGTGGGGTGTATCAGTGTATCCCACAAATATCCCAACCTCTGTGGTCGGCTCCAGCTTCTTCCTGGCATCCTTTGTCACATGAATGTAAATAGGTGAGCCAAAAATCTTCAAATGAGAAATATCAAGCTTCTTACCAGAAAAAGCCTCCTCAGGTGTACTCATGCCAAGTATCATATGAGGACAACGGTTTTTCACATAAACCGTAGTATTGCATGCCTCAGCCCACAAGTGTATGGGAAGGCCCTAATCATGCAACATCGCCCGTGCAACACCCACGATCGTTATGTTCTTTCGCTCTGCAACCCCATTCTGCTGTGGGTTATGAGGCGCTATGAGCTCTCTTTGAATTCCTTCTGCGCTACAAAATTCCTTGAATTCGCCAGAGATGAATTCACCACGATTGTTGCTCCTAAGAGCCTTCACCTGCTTCCCCGATTCTTTCTCAATCAGTGCCTTGAACTCACAGAATTTTGAGTATGTCTCGCTCTTCTTCTGCATGAAGAAGATCCAGCACTTACGAGAAAAATCATCAACAAATATCACATAATACCTGTTCTTTGCTGTTGAAGCTACTGAGAAAGGTCCACACACGTCTGTGTGAATTCTCTCAAGGATCGTCGTGGCGTGACTATCCTTCCCATGAAAGGTGGCTTTCACAAATTTTCACAAAGTACATCCCTTGCACTGATCTAACTGTGCAAGTGTACCTTTGGGAAACCTAGTAGAAATTTGTTGCAAAATTTTCAAAGCACCATGGTGAAGATGGCCCAATATCCTGTGCCATAGCTCGCCCTCATCCTGGCTCACCACTCCTTCTGCCTTGCCTACCATTGCTGCAGAGCCATCTACCTGCAACTGATAAAGGTTCTTAACTCGAACCCCTATCCTCCGGGTTTCACCAGTTGCCTTACTACGCAGGAAAGCCTTTCCCTCACTAAAGACAACATCATATCCCTTGTCTTCCAACATCGCCATAGAGATCAGATTCTTCTTCAATCTTGGAACATGCATGACATCCTTCAAGATGAAAGGTTTTCCAGACTCCCTCTCAAACAAAATGGTCTCGATACCAGTTGCACTGTATCTACCATCATCACCCATCTCGATGTGCACTCCAAGATCCTTCTCATCCAGATCAATAAACAAATCTTTGTCTCCGGTCATATGGAAAGACGCACCACTGTCAAGAAACCACACTGAACCCATCATACTTGAGACCAAGCATGCGATCAACAAAAAATCTAGCTCAAACTACGAGGCTAAGGCCTCTCCAGCTGCAGATCTAGCAGCTTGCTTATTTTTATTCTTCTGTGGACAATTAGTGGCGTAATGTCCGTGTTGGTGATAGTGAAAGCACTTCACCTTGGACATGTCCTGCTTCTTGCCTTTCGCACCGGATTGAGAAGAATTATTCTTGCTCTTCCCGTTCCTTGCTTTGGCAGCCAAAGCACAATTTTCTTCATCTTCATTCTTCGATGAAGATCCGTCCCTGGTACTCCGTCTTATCTCCTCCTACACAATATCCGACCAAAGTCGTTCCCATCCTGGCAGTTTCTCTCGACCATTGACAGAGTCCTCATAGGAATGCCAACTCTTCGGTAGCCCAAGGAGAGCCAAGCTCATCAAGTCCTATTCATCTACAGTAACCCCCACACTTCCTAGCTCATCCCTGTACTGGACGAACTTCGTGAGGTACTTGGGTATACTTTCGCCTTTCTCCATTTTTATCTTCCTGAGTTTATCCTTGAGCGCCAACTTCCTTTGGTCGGTCTTGCTTTGGAACAATTCTGTCAAAGCTTTCCACATTAAGAATGGATAAGCTTTACCATGAAGTATGGACACTATGTGATCCTTCCCACCTTCCAACAAAATCCTTCAACTTTTTGCTGTCTTCTTTTGCCATGCGTCAAGTGCGGCAACATCGCTAGAAGCAGGTTTTGGAATTTCTGCATCTATGAAATCCTTCAACCCATTGTCCTCTAGCACCACCTCCATCCTGTCCTTCCATGCAATATAATTTGAGATGCCCTTAAGGGAAGACTCCAATCGCAATTCGTTGAAAGACATCTCAACTTCAACACCAAGAAAACACTGCTGCAAATTCGAATTCCACCAGCACAAAACTCAACCGCTTCAATGCTTTGCAATTGCTCCAATGATCAATACTGCTCCGATACCATGTAGAAATTATATAACTAATGCATTATACATCCAATATTCTCCTGATGACACACTATTTGACTTCATGCACAATACAAAATCTCTTCTACTATTGATCATTACTTGCGGAAATAAAATCTATTGCATGCACACATTGAAACCATAAAAATTCACACATATGAACACAATGTTTTAATAGGAAAGCCTGAAGCTAAAAACCCCAACTATCTGTATATAATATATGTCATAGAGATCATGTAACAATCCTCATACAAATCTGATCATGTCAAGTTCTCAGTATAATACAATCTCTACACACTAATCAGGCCCGATCTAGCAAATCCATGCACCGATCTTCGCCACCTGCCAGCCTGCCTCTACTACGCAATCCCTATTGAATATTGGCTCTGAATGAACTTGAATTGGTCCAGAATTTCTCACACAATCCTCATTGATATCTCCAATCACTGGGTGTTGCAAATCATGCAACACTATAGTCACAACTGATAGTCAACCTGCTCTTTCACTTACCTCTCCACTGGTCTCCACTGAAACTGTCCATGCACTGTATTTAACTGATGTATTCTTCAGTTGATTAATGAGTTAATAATTAGTGAATTAATTAATAATTAATTCACACCACTCTCACTAGTGTATCAATCAGTTAGACTAGATACAACTAGCTCAACTGTGTCTAACTAAGTTAAACTGAACACAACTCCACCAACTACCTCAATAACTCCACCAAACTCTGTCACATGAGTTATAATTGAAGTCTCCATGCAATAGCTCCACTTAACCCTTAGGAATAGCGTAATTCCTTCTGTCAGCTCCTGTGCCACGTCTGTGCACTTAACTGAAGTGCTCCAAGAGAATAAGATAATGTTTATAGTCCAAATATTATTAAAAGCTAATAATATTCGGCATATCTATTTTTAGACTGGCAATATAAAAATAGATTTCGCCCAGTATTTCTAAAAATAGAAGTCCATATATTTTTCCAACTTGACCAACCATCCACAAATAGCATCCTGCAACTCATAGAATATGATCGACATGTCTAAAATTAGACATAGTCTAAAAATAGACTTGTGCCAAAAATAGCTTGCGGGCCCACTTAATGAAGGCAAATCTTTTCACTAAGCTCATCATCTTGTTGCAATATAAACACATTATTCAACACAAAATTCCTCTTAAGGAAAAGCATAAACCTTTCAAACAAAAACTAAGAAGAATAAACCCTGTTTTATTACCTTTAGTTGAGAAAGAGATCACAAATATGTATGATGATGGGATCATAGTTCCCCTTAGATACTCACAGTGGGTTTCCAACCTTGTATCTGTTAGGAAGAAGACCAGGGAAATTAGGCTTTGCATTGACTTTAGAAATCTGAAAAAAGCCTCTCTGAAAGATAATTATCCCTTGCCTAAAATGAATCACATACTCCAAAAGGTGGTTGGTTCTAAGAGAATATCACTCTTGGATGGTTTTTCAGGCTACAACCAAGTACTAGTACTCCCAAGTGATCAACACAAAACTGCTTTCACCACACCTTGGGATACATTAATGTATGTTAAAATGCCATTTGGTTTGATTAATGCAGGGGCCACATTCCAGAGGGCCATGGAAATATATTTTTCATAAGACATAGGCTATTTTATAATAAATTACCTTGATAACATCACTGTTTTCTCAAAAAATGACAAATAACACTTAGTCCATTTGAGAAAAGTTTTTGAGAAATGTAGGAAATATGGCTTATCTTTGAATCCAAAGAAAACACTCTGTGGTCTCCAGGAAGGAAATCTCCTAGGCCACATAATTTCTGAATAAAGAATCAAAGTAGACCCCAAAAGGATTGAAGGCATATTGAAAATTAGCCATCATAGAAACCTCAAAGAGTTGCAATCTTTCATTGGGAAGATCAACTTTTTGAGAAGGTTCATCCCAAACCTTGCTGAAATTTTAAGGAATATCACAAATATGCTAAAAAAATAAACATGAGTTAAATGGACTTTAGAATTCAAACAATCATTTGAACTAGTGAAACAAGCCCTCTTTCAAACACTAGTTCTTATCAGTCCTGATTTCACCAAGGATTTCTACATTTTTTCAGTTGCATCTAAGCACACCATATCTGCAGTGTTGTTACAAAAAAATAATATAGGGTAAGAACAACCAATATCCTTCTTCAGTAAAGCCTTTAGATATGCTCCACTCAAATATAACATCATGGAGAAACAAGCCTTAGCCTTGATAAAAGCCTTGAAAGATTTCCAAGTCTACATTTTGCACTCTCATATCATTGCTTTTGTCCCACATACGATTGTCAAGGACATTCTAAATCATGATCTTGATGGTAAAATGGATTGCTATTATCTTAGAGTATGATTTAGAAATCAGGCCTACCAAGCTGATTAAAGGACAGGGATTAGCAAAACTCATGGAAGAATCAAATTTCCAAGCATTAGACAAGAATATGATTGATGTTCAAGAAGAAACAAAAGAATTCACAGCTCCATACATTGAAGAAATGTTTTTGAATTCTTTGTGGTATGCTGATATCATATATGTGCTTCTTTATCTTAATACTCCTTATTTATCAAATACTAAAGCTAGATTCTTAAAAAAAAAAGCTTTAAATTACTGCATTTTAGATGGAGTGTTATATTGGAAAAATGCTGTTGGCATATTGCAAAAATGTTTTCTTGAGAATGATGCAGGAAAAATCATGCATGAGCTTCATGAGGGAGAATGTGGAGGCCACCTTTACTGGAAAACAACAACAAACAAGATTCTTAGAGCTGGCTACTATTAGCCGACCCTTTTCCTTGATACCCAAAAACTGGTCATGGCTTGCCATAAGTGTCAAATTTTTGATGGCAAGAGAAAACTCCTACCTTTACCTTTGCACCCCATCATTCCCTTTCAAAAATGGGGCTTAGAATTTATTGTAGAAATCCACCCCACCTCATCTTCCCAACATAAGTGGATTCTTACTGCCACTGATTATTTTACCAAGTGGATAGAGGCTATCCCTTCTAAAAATGCTACTGAATTAGTCATTATCAAGTTCCTTGAGACCAACATATTATCCCAATTTGGTTGTCCTAGAAAAATCATTATAGATAATGCTGATGCCTTCAAATCCAAAATAATGGTTGATTTCTGCTATAAATATCATATCACATTGGGGCACTATTTGCCGGATAAATCGTTCTTGCAGACAAGATCGATCTCCCTAGTGTCAGAAGACAATCTAGCAACAAACGAACAACTAAGTTTGTCTTTCTCTAAATATATTCATTTTACAAATAAATGCTATGAAGGTGTCGATCCTACCTTAGATCCAAATGCTTATTTGCAGTCGTAGTGCTTCTGTCGCATCAAAATCCTTCTGTCGCAACAAGAGTTCTTTCGTCGCAAAAATAATCCTTTCGTCGCAACAAGAATTCTTTCATTGCAAGAAAGTGTCGTCTTTCGTCGACCTGCAATCACAAACAAGAAAATATTAAATATCACCTGTATAAAAAATAATCATAAAACATACCTATCATAGTGATCAAGGAATCTATGAAATAAACGATCAAACGACAATTTATTGAAATAAACAATCGAACGACAATTTATTGAGAAAAACAAAACTTGATTGTATTAATCTTAAAAATAACAGAAGAAACTTACAACCTTAGCCTTGATGTTCGAAAGGCCTTCCCGGGGTCCGAAGCAGGAGTCTCCTCTACTTTGATAAGTCTTGCAATCTTCCTCTAGGAGCACAAAGAGTTATGTGATCTTTCCTCTCAAAAGCTCAGCAAAAAGAACTCTAAATCTCAACAGCACTTCAAATCAATCACCCATAAAGCTTGAACTCCAATTCTCAATCTCCAAAATCTAACCATTTGAGGCTACCCAATGCCTCCTTTTATAGAGCAGATGAGGAGGTTAGGATTCCACCTTTGTAGGGATAGAATCCTCCTTCAAAGGGATAGACTCCTCACATCAAGGGATTAGGTCCTTAAGGTGAGGGATACATGCACCTTATCAAAGCGTACTCATCCCAAAAAATTCTCATCTAGAACCTTCTAGAATTGACCTCAAACCAACTTTTTAACTTTACTTTCTCACTCTTTTGAGTTTGGAGGGGGTACGCAGGCATTCCAAAGGAAAACTGTGTTCTAGAACGTAGGTAAGCCATACATTACCTGCGTACCCATTCTTTCAGAGGTTTTTAGGGTTTTTCTTCTTGTTTCAGGGCTTGACATGAGGAGTAAAGGTTGTAAGACTTGTAGAGGAGGTATGTATGAGTGTTAATGAGCTCATACAGTTAGCAGAATGTCAAGGTGACATTTTTTAGTGTAACAGATTGCCCCCTAAAGTGCGGAGTCTGAAATAGATGAAGATGAAGTCTGTCATATATGAAGAGTGAAGTACTTTATCATTTCAAGGATCATCCTGTGGACACCCCAGTCGGAACCTGTAAAAAAATTCAATGCAAAATATATATATGTAATCATATCATCACTGAGGTAGGCATTCCCATACTCAGATCAAAAAATAACTAAACTTGTTTTGATACAGAAATGATTTTAATATTACATCAATAGTGTAGACACAGCATGGGCGTAGCCATCTGTAATAGATAGTCTACTGTATAATAATAAAACTCCTCGCAGCCTGGATGGTGGAAACTAGATCCAGGGTCTTGATTTCTACTTCCCGAACTAGTACGATTCTATCCATGCGATTAAATGCGTTGAAGTTGAACATGGTAGAAACCACTTGATTAGCAGTCAATAATGTAAACTGTTAGCAAGTGTGAGAGTAACCACCAGTAATTTCAATGGCTCTCAAAGTACTTAGTACAATCCATGAAATGTGAATGAATGAGCTGAAGTCGAACACGTCACGGAATAATTCGATCAAAGGTCAATGATGCAACTTGTCGTCGAAGGCGAGAAACCTGCCATTGAGGCATGCAGATTTCAAGGTACTGACAATTTCTAGATCAACTTCCTAGATAATGAGTTGTCGTCGATAGAAAGTGATCTGTTGTAGGAAAGCCCACAAGACAAAATCATAGATCAAGTTTTGAAGAAATATATTGGCAAGGACTAACTCAGGGATGGTCAAAATGGATGACAGATATTTTGCAGATGAATGGTTTGTTTGAACTGTCCTCTTGAACACATAACGACACTGCAGATGGCTTGGTGACAATTGACCCAAAGCTAATACCCAGAAACCAGCTTAAGACTTTCAATATGGTTTGATTAACTGTTAGGCAAAGGATTTCCCAACCAAGGTGAACAAAAAGTGTTGTGTTCAAGAGTGGTTAACGGTTTTCTGAAAATCAAAATGTAACAAACAGGTTCATTTTTCTCTCTTTCCCCCCACCATTTCTGGCAAGTACCTCTTTCTTTTTGACAAGCTTGAGGAGGATAACATTTTATTTTTTATAAGCTCATCCTTTGGATGAGTCCAACTTAAATTAAGATTCGAACCCTAAGAAGGAGTGGTTCGTTCCTGCTTAAAAATTGAACAGGTCCTTTACTGTTAAATTTTAACGAGTCCAGTATAGGAGAAACTCGATGTTTTTCAATTTTAGGGAGTCAGAAGAAAAAACTTAAGAAACTCCATGGGTGTACTTTTTCGTAAATTTAGTCTCTCGAGCTCGAAAAAGGATAAAATAATGCGGGAGAGAACTCTATTGACCGTAATTAGTCAACGTATACCTTTTTTGTAAATAGTCCATTTCAGTTCGTAAAAGGGGTAAACTTATAATGAAAGGATGACCGTTCATTTACTTTAACGAGTTCGAATAGTCAAGTACTCGACAATATTTCATTTTTAGAGAGTCTGAAAAGGGCTTAAAAGAGAACTCCAGGGTTTTGCTTTTTCGTAATTTTCAAGAGTCCGAAAAAGTGATAAAAGTATACTCAGTAGTTTTAATTTTTATGTAAATTTTAACGAGTTCGAAAAAGGGATAAAAATGTACTCATGTGGCCGACTTTCAATTTAATTAACGAGCAGGAAAAGATGGAAAGAACTCGGCATTTTCATGTGTTTTACGAGAATGAAAGACAGAAAAATAATCTCGGGATTTTCATGAGTTTTACGAGTCTTGAAAATAACAGAAATTGACTCCAGATAGGTTTCATTTTTCCAAAAGCTTGAAATAGAGAAAAACTATGCTTCAGAGTGGTTTCATTTTTACACAAGCTGGAAACAGAGAGAAAACTGTGCTTGATGCCCCCTAAGCATAACTGCTAGAGCGCATGCCCCCCCAGCTTCATTTCATTCAACTAAGTACACTGCTGGTAATTAATAGCTGGATGGAATGAAGGTTCATTTACGAGATCATATGAAAGACCCGACCTAAAATTGTAAGAAAATTATGCAAAAAACTGAAATAATTAACCTAAATATATGACTTAACATTTACGAGATCTAGTCAAAGACTCGACTCAATTAGGGGAGGATTTGTTTCATTTTTTAACGAGCTTGACATAGGAAAAGAACTATGCTCATGGCAACATGTTTCATTTTTTAACGAGGTTGACACAATAATAGGAACTATCCTTACCTACATGTTTCATTTTTTAATGAGGTTGACACTGTAAAAGAAACTATCCTCGTATCTACTTTCTACAATCTACCTATATAACCTACTGATTCATTTTTTAATGAGGTTGACACAAGAAAAGAACTGTCCTCATACCTGATTCATTTTTTAACGAGGTTGACTCAGTAACAAGAACTATTCTCTGACCAACTGATTCATTTTTTAAAGAGGTTGACACAGGAAAAGAACTGTCCTCATACCTGATTCATTTTTTAACAAGGTTGACATAGGAAAAGAACTTTCCTCATACCTGATTCATTTTTTAACGAGGTTGAATCAGTTACAAGAACTATCCTCATAAACTAATTATTTCTAATATATTAATCTACTCTCTACGATCTACCTACCGATTCATTTTTTAATGAGGTTGACACAGGAAAAGAACTGTCCTCATGGAATCTTGTTTCATTTTTTAAACGAGCTTGACAAAATAAAAGGAACTATGCTCTTGAATCAATGATTCATTTTTTAATGAGGTGGACACAATAAAAGGAACTATCCTCACACTCACTGATTCATTTTTTAATGAGGTTGACACAGTAAAATAACTTTCCTCTTACCAACTGATTCATTTTTTAACGAGGTTGACACAGTAAAAGGAACTCTCCTCACACTCACTGATTCATTTTTTAACGAGGTTGACACAGTAAAAGGAACTATCCTTGGACTCTTGATCATGGCTTCCAATTGGAAGAAACACATGTCAATGGACACACCTTAATCATGGCTTCCAAGAGGTCTTCATCAGAAGGAAAAATAGTTCTCTGAAAGGAACACATGTCAAGGGACTCAAAAGGGAGAAGAAAATCACATTCAAATAATCCCATAGATTTCTCCATGTCAATTACCGGATCTAAGTCAAAGGAAGATGAGCAAACAGTGAGAGGCTCGCTTACATCGGTAACCGAAAACATGGGACTAGTTGCCACATAATTAACCCGTGGCGGGGTATATACCACTTGTGTATGGGGAACATTCAGGGATGTCAGAATATTGGTAGTCGAATCAAGACTAGGGAATGAAATCTGGTCTACAGTCACAATATTCCCATTGTGAGGGAAACACATCATGCGAAAGAGTGTCGATACTACAAATTTCATTGCATAAACATAGTCTCGCCCAAGGAGTAAAGGTTGTAAGAATTGCAGAGGAGGTATGTATGAGTGTTAATGAGCTCATACAGTTAGCAGAATGTCAAGGTGACAATTTTTAGTGTAATAGGCACTCCACAACTTACTACCAACAAGGAAATCGACTAGCTGAATCCTCCAACAAAATCCTGATCAATATTGTCAAAATACTGTTGGAAAAAAATCAGAAAACATGGCATAGTAAGCTTGTTCATGCTTTATGGGCTGATAGAATAACCACCAAGAAATCAATCAGTATGTCTCCCTATCAGTTAGTGTATGGAATAGATGCAGTCTTCCCAAAATCCTTGGGAGTTCCAGTCATGAAACTTCTCCAAGAAGTGCAATCAGAATAAAATGACATGTAGAGAAGGCTGAATCAAACTATTCATCTACAACAGACAAGAGAGGAGGTTTATAAAAGAACACAAGCAGTACAAGACAACATCAAGAAGATATTTGACAGAAGGACTAAAGCTAATAATTTCCAAGTTGGAGACACAGTATTGAAATGGGATTCTATAAGGGAAGATAGAGGTAAACATGGAAAATTTGAGAATTTGTAGAAAGGGCCTTATATCATTCATTAAATTAGGTGTCATACTGCTTTATTTTTACAAGGGTAAATGGTGAAGAGTTATTTGGAGGTCCTGTCAATGGCAGGATGCTCAAACACTATTTTTGTCAAGAGTCCTAGCTTCAAAGTTTTCATTCATTATACATAAACATTCCATGAGAGAATCACAGAAAAATACAAAAATAGTGGAAAAAAGAAGAAGAAAAAGAGGTACAACCCCATACCCAAAAAATAGTAGTTCTAAAAGTGTGCAAGCCTAAATGCCACTAATGATTCAAAAAGAATACCTTGTTCAGTCATCTAGCGTAATCATGGCTGGACATGCTTTAAATTTACGTTGATAAGTTAAGTGAAAACAATGATTGTCAAAGTTATTAAAGCTTGGCTTATCAGGAAGGATAGATTAGGGAATAAAAGAGATTGGTTCCATATACTTAAAACAGAACCAAAGAGAAAGATAAGGATACATTACAAATGATATATTACAGTCTTATCTTTCTACTTACTTTTTATGCAAAATAATGTTTGTGTGTAGCTTGTTCCAATTCCATAAACCATGGTAAGTCAGACTGCCTAATCCTGATTTGAACCATGCTTTAAATTTCATGTCAATAGTTTAGAGAATCAAGACTTCCAAACAGCTTAATCTTGGTAGTCAAATAGTCTAGGTAGAGAATAATGTTGGAATTGTTGTCATTGATGTCAAAGGAGATGACAAAGGAGGAGCACCTGAAACATCATTCAAGGGGTATAAAGGCAGCAGAGACATCAGATGAAACAGAGGAAAAGGAGATAGAAAAAAGAGAAGTAAGGAGAAGCATCAGTCAAGGAGCAGAGGATAGCAAAGAAGCAGAAAACTATGTGAAATTCGAAGTATAAATGGCTCCTATGTGAAATTATGATTAACTTTGTACATGGATTTTCTGTGGAGTATAGTGTGTGAGGTTATATATGTACTAACCCGTGTGTTCTTGATGAGAGTATCGAATTCTATAGCAATTAAAGAATCCAGTGATTGATCATGTCCGTCTGGATCGATTGAAGTTATTGTGGAACTGTGGTTAACTATCCAATGCTTGTGAGCACTGTAAAACATAGCCGCAAGGGTTATGTATGGCGGAGCTATGCGTCGGAGTAGATGGATGAAAGGAACGTTGAGGAACGAGGCTGTAATGTGAAGAAACACCGTGACTGCACGAAGAGGAGAACCTCTTCCAATAGAATAGGCGGAACCTTGTAGCGGAAGCTGAGTGGAACCTGGAGTGGAGAAGCAGAACCGTGACCGAGAGGAATAGTGAGCGTGGTTTGGAGTGAACAGTGACGGCGGTTTTCGATTTACATCGCACCGCTTTTGTGGAGCAAGCAGTTTTCCCCATTCGCGAGCGATTCCATAGAAAGCTCGACACGTGGCATGGGGCGAGGTTGAAAAACCGCTTCCACTGCGCGCCATCGTGCATTAACCATCGACCAAAGACTCGGTGCGATATTGACACAAGCCGTCGATCTGGAGGAATGTGCATCGCACGGTGATCGCCTTCGGAAGTAGCGCGGAGGCTAACCTAAGGTGTGGCGGCTACATTTTATTTAAACAGCCGATTGTAAAGGTGGACTCGGCCTAAGGACTATTATAAGTGTTGACTTTAATGTGTCAGGTTGGAACCTTAGTTATAAGGTTCAACAATAGAATAGAAGTCCAGAATACGTTAAAGATGTTTATTTAAGGGTTGTTGGGTTATTAAAATAAGGTGGGGAGATTAAGGTTGGAAGGTGGCGCACTCGTACTGTAGCCGAATTGTACTGTGGGGAATACATTGACTTAAAAAGTTGTGGAAAATATTTAATTATCAACCGGAAGAAATGTGGAAGACCTGGGGAAAAACGGGACTGTGCAGAGTTACCGCTATCAATGAGTTGATAATTAAACTTTGTGTTCTCTGTATTTACCAAACTTGGACTTCTACAAAAAGAGCTATTCCTTGTGACCCGAATCCTTACAAGTGTATTGACAAAGATTCAGCATGTAAAGGTTGCCACTGCAGAAATTAAAAGTATTGAAATTGCCCAGCAGTGATATTAAAAGACAGTTATATGTACCACAGTTATACAACTGCAATGAAGAAGAGAGCCTACAAGAACGAAAGAGAGAGAAACATCAGCAGAAAAGACAAATCCAGTCAAGCCAAAATCCAGAAAAGAAGCTGAGTGAAATTGAAGTGTGTAACCGAAAATGTGAATGTAAATGTTGTAATTAAATTTTTTATTGTTTGTGATGCATTGGAAAGTATCCTAAAGGAAAATAAAAATCCCACTGTAGCATGGAAATTTGTACATATCATTACAATTTTAAATTGAGATTGGATAAAGGAATGAGAAGACAGAAGCCAAAGAGTCATGACTGTTCACTCAAAATTCCTTGTGAAATACAAACAGTCATGTGAGGAACTCTATAAATAATATCAACTGGATATGCATAAGAGGAGTTAGAGAGAGTAAATATAGAGAAGGAAGAGTATAGAAGAGACAGGCAGAGAAGATTAAAAAAAGAAAAGAAGAAAGAGAAGCTACAGAACAAAGCTGTTATCTGAGGTAAATCAACGAACATTCAGTTTGATAAATTGAGGAAGTTGGAGCTTCCCTATCAAGTTGCAGCTTGATAGCTGTCAGTTGTAGCTGACTGAGGTTGGAGCCTCCTGTAGGTTGGTGCCTGCAGAAAATTGAAGGGAGTTGGTGCTTCCTTGCAAGTTGTAGCTTACAGAATTGAGGATAGAGCCTCCTGTAGGTTGGTGCCTGCAGAAAACAGTGGTGAGAGGGAGTTGGAGCTTGCCTTTGCATCACAACAATAATAAGATGTGGTTTTCTCCCTTTATGGGTTTCCACTTATATCTAGTGTCTATGTGCATGATGTTTATGTGTTGATCTGATTTATATCTTCCGCTTAACACCTGCTGCTCTCATATTAAGTCTACTGCTATATTATATTAATACTTGCTGCTCACATTCTAAGATTACTCACATATTAAGTTGGACATGATATGAAGGTGTAAATAAGTTTTAATGAAAAGTTTTAAAATTCCATGAATGTGTTAAAATGATTCACCCCCCCCACCCCCCTCTCAGTTTAAATAAGGGTCCAACAAATAAAAGGGTTCACTAGCTTAATCTAAACTCTTGGAAGCATTAAGGGTAGAAGTAGATAGTTTATTTTTTTTTTCAAAATAAAAATTTCAAGAGTTTGCCAGTTCAAGTGCACTCAAGGAAAAAAAAATGTTTGGAAAAGTAGGTTGGGTAGGTAGAAATGCTGTTGAGAGAATCATACGTTGCAGATTATTAATATCATCACTTCAAATGAAATATCAGCAAATGAAAAGAAGGAAAAAAATGCCCAATGGATGAGGCACTGGTTTGCAAAAACTTAGAAATTTGATAAACTGAAAGTTCTGGACACTTCCAAAAGGGAGCTGCCCTCCCCAAGTGGAGCCACTGTTAGTCATCAGTAATTTTTTCTAATATCAAAAGATGACTAAGTAATGGTCATAGATTTCTAAAAACAAAATTTGAGAACTATTGTGAGTTTTATAAATCTCAGTGCCTTCATTATCTAAGTTAAAATATTTCGCTATCTTTTCCCTCTCTGTCCTATAAGGTTTACCCCACTGATACAAAGAAGGACTTCATTATTGGGCCTATTTTCCTCATTTCACTACCTCACCTTCACTCTCATTCATGGCGTTTTACCTCTTAAAAACCCATTTCTTCCTTTCCTAAAGACCCTCATAAACCCCCCATTCATCATTTTTCTTCTAAAAAGCATTAAACAATGTGAAAAATTCCTTTTACATTGTTTAAAGTAAATTTAAGCCTATTGGGACCTTTTTTAATTTATTATAAAACTCTATTTTATATAAAACCCGCCCTGTTGCAAAAGATAGGCCTTAAGCCCTTTTTGTTTCTCTTAGCCCCAGCCCCCTTACCTTCATAAGACCTCGGCCTCTGCTATCCTAAGCCCTTCTCCCCACACAAATAAGCCCCCGCTCTTTCATTTTTATACATCCCCAAAACCTTATAAAAATTCCCTCAAACCTTTGAAAAATTGAAAATGGGCCCTACCATACCACCATACCCGGCACCTTTCCATTAACCCTACTACTTAGCGCATTTTCATTAAAAGGCCCAGGCCCCATCCTCCATTTAACCTCACTGTCAAACTGCAACCCGCCACCTGTCCTCCACTTCCGGCAACCCAACAGGCTGTTCACCCCTCCCAAATGTGCGACAACCATCGATCTCCCAGCCCGAGATCCGACGGCCCATATTGCATATTGAAAATAAAGTTGCGATTGGATTTTTTTTCGTGACCCACATGAAATCAATGGTTTTTCCCCACCACATGTCTTATCTTGAGACATATCGCGCAGCCCTCACCAAAAACCGTTAATCGTCTATCCTTCGTGCGATAAACCATTTCCAATTTTCCAATACTACCTCCCTCCGCTCCATTTTTCATTTTTTTCTCGCTCCCGTTCAAAATTCCTCCTGGTTCCACCTTTGGAACCTTTCCTACTGCACCCTCTCCTCCTCTGAAAACAACCCCTGATGGTTCAAAACCCCGAAAAAATCAGTTAAACCCTCCCACAGGCCTTTTTACTAATTGTTTATGTGTTTTGCAGGTTTTTAATGGCGGTCGTGAATGAACCTACTTCATAGGGGAAAAATTAAACGAATGAGGGCCTGGATGACGATCCAGGAGATCATAAAGGAGGAATAATGGATAGAGGGTTTGTGTCAATGATTATAATCGATGAAACATGATCATCGATTGATCAAAGGAACCCTCCAGCCACGAAGAAGGTTTCCCCTGCACACAGACAACATAAACAATCAAAGAAAAAGTAGCCAGAAGGATTAAAGGGATAATCCTAATTAGAAGCCAAAAAAAAAGGGTTAGCCAATAAAAGCAGAAGATTAAAGGAAATACAGACAGATGAAATTCAAAGATGAAAGGATAAAGGCAAAAGGATCCAAAGAAATAAATCAAAAATATTAAAAAAACAGAATAGAGATCACAAAAAGATTCAAGAAAAAATGATAAAAGAAGATAGTTAGAGCACAAAAGACAGAGTTTAAAGGCCTAATAATAGAGATTAAAGATAAAAAAAAATGGCATATTTACCCAAAAAAAATTCGAATGACTCAACCTATGTTATTTACTCTTCTAAGATATTTTTTCCACCTAAATGCTTTGTTTCCTTCTATAAAACATTAGGCAGTTATTGAGCTGAGTCAGAGATATTTATATCTGCCAGAAAATTATTGTAAAAGTTATGAATAAGCCTTAAATTCAAACATTTCAGCTATTTTTCCTTAGGAATTAAGATAGAATTTATTATTCAGAGAAATATCTACAGATATTCCTGCCTTGAGCCTTGCATGGTCTTCAAGGTTAGGAATTCATTAACTCTGCAATAAATGACACTCAAACCCTATCTTAGCTTCACCTCCTCATTTGCAGCATAAATACTGCATCTGAACTCATTATCTTGTTGGCATTTGATGACTCTTTGAAGTAATACATAGTCTCTTGGAAGTTGAAAAGAAATTGATGTCTTGGAACTAGTAGATGCCCTGATTTGTTTGTTGATGTAGGAGGCTAGATCACTGGATCCCTGAGCTTGGTTGTTGGTGAAGTGCTTCTAATTTGTTATTGTTATTTCTTGTTTAATTCTATTTTCCATCTTTCTATGTTGCAGTATAATAAAAGATTTATACTAAGAAATGTCTTTTGAAAGCACCTTAGTTCTATTTATTCTTCACTGCCTTAATGTTTTCCTCTGCTAGGACATTTTAGAGAATTCTTAATTTCTCTCTAGACCACCTAAGCTTGTTTATTTCATAAATAGTTGAATACAGTTGGTATCAAGCATGATTTATGGTTAGCCTTGCTTATTTGATGTCACTAAAACATTGTTTTTGAAGTCTCTCTCTAAAGTACCATTCTTTAAAGTCCGCCAAAGTGGTTTTGTTTCGATCATACCCTTTGTAATTGCTTAACTAATTGTTTTAGAGATATTCATAGCTATAATCAAGGATGTTTAGGAGTTCCCTCTTCTTTGATTACAGTTATATGTGTGTCTTAAGTGTTTTCTGTCCTTGAAGGTGAAATCACTAGAAGCTAAACGAGTTTCTTGCCTTCTATATTTCATTGGAAAACTTTGTCTTGAATTATTATCTCCTTTAGTTGGATCAAAGAATTTATGGTTTGCCTTGTCTATTGATTGCCTCTTCATGCTTATGATATTTAAGTCCCTTTGTTGAGAAGTACATATGATAAAGGATTCTTGATTTCCATTTTTCCTACTTTTCATTCTTAAAATTAATTTCCATCTCATTACCCCTAAAAACTTGAAGATCCACAGACCAAGTTAGATTTGCCTTATGATGCTCCCCGATCCATTGATGAACTTATCATGACTTCCCTTAGACTCCATTTCCCAATGACTTAGATATTTCCTCATTCTATCTATGCTTCTTGATCATTATACCCAACAAAAACAAATAACAAAACCTCACACTTAAGAACTAGCCTAAAATCAACCCTATAAAGCAAACAAGTTTATATCCTTTGCAAAAAAATAGAGAGATCCCTCTCTGAGTCTAGGAAGGCTAGGTCCTAGGGCTCCAAATATTGGTTTGATGTTACCCTGTGCATTTGGTCTACCAATCTGCTAAATCATGGGACCCTAACACAAGTGTTCATTCGAGATATCTAAGGAGTTTTCTCTGCACCAATTCTCTTTAATTGTATATCTTTATGTATTTTGTTTTATGTCCTGACACAGGCTCAAAGGCATTTTTGGAACCATCAAGATTTTCAAGAAAGAGTTCAAGTCTGAGGCTAAGTTTTGGGATCGATAAAATATCGTGATAATACCATACCATTATATTTTTACCAGCGATGAGCGCACAAATTGGATTGTGGATATAATCAGGGACTTTGCACTTGAGAAAAGCATCAAGTGTTTTTATGACATCACAGATCGCAATAATTTCAGGGAAAATATGGATTATAAAGGAGTTTGTTATATTTCTCTTGCTCAAGAAGGTCATTGAAGACCGTGCGAGGTTATTTTTGGTACAGACTCCCATACTTGCAATGTTGGTGCATTTGGACAATTTTCAAGTGGAATAGGAAACATTGATGCAAGATTTATAATGGGAACTAGAAAACTGTTGGTAAAGGTGCCACTGACACTAAGATTTGTAATGGATGGGTAAATTCCACATTACCTCCTTGCAAAGCATCTTATTCTACAGATTATTGGTGAAATAATTGTTTCTGGGGGTACTTACCATGGAATTTTCAGGATCTACTGTTAAAAGTTTTAGGTAGTGTTTTCCCTCCTTTTAGTAGTATTGCGCAGAGATTAGAGACTTGATTAAACACCTGTAGTAGTTGATCGATTCATTTGATGGTTGATTCCAAGATTTTCTCAAAGATTTAATATGGCTAATTATTTTGTTTGCATGGGCACAAAGCATATTATCAAGAATCATATATATAGTTTGGTTTTAATGTCTGATTGTAAAGTGTTGTAGCTTATGCAATGCCTTGTATTTTTATGATTTTTAATTGAGGGCAGAGTCTTGGAGTATGAAGGTTGCTACTTAAGAGCAATAGACCAGATTTTACATCATTCTTTATGATAAGAAAGCATCCGAGCCTCATTGTAACAAAATTTATAAGGCATGTAGCCATCACATCTCTTCTGAGAGATAAGATACCATCGCCCGAGATAGTTTTTTCCATTATGCAAGTAAACGATTTTAAATAATTGTTATTAATTAATTGAAGTTTTTTTTTTTTTGTTGTATGTTTGTGTCATGTTTAAAGTTGTATTTCATTTTGTTCCTTCATTAATACAGAACAGTGGTATAAGAGAAGTCTTCTCTTTATCTATTTTTCTGTGCATGTCCCAAATGATGTCGGGGTATAAGGAGTTGGGAATTAAACTAGTTGAGCCCTTGCAATACCGTCCCTACTGACACCGATGACCTCCCATGGTGGAAGAAAATAAAGATGAGGGAACAAGATATCTTATCATATTTTTGCTTGAAGAAACCCTCGAGCAACAAAGGAACGAGATGATGGACAAATTTTCCCAGATCCTTCGACGGATGTCAAAAGACGATGCATCTTCATCCAACAGTCACTTCGGAGGTGTCGCCCCATTCTAGGTTCAAGTTAAATTCAATATCCTTATATTCAAAGGTTAGGTAGATGCAAATGTTGTAGATAAATGGTTAAGTTTGCTGGAAGGTTATTTTTCGGTCCATAGTTTCTCTGATAGGGAAAATATTACTTTTTCACTACTTAAGGTCGCCCCCCATGTCAAGGAATGGTGGTAAAATTACTATGAGAAAAGGGCTGAGGAACCCTCTCTGTTTACAGTTGCCCCCTCTTAAAAATCTTTTCAAGACACTTTTAAGTAACAATATTACCCTATTGGGAGCTATGAAGAAAAGTACATACATTGGACCACATTACGACAACATAGGGACCAATTTGTGCATGAGATCACAAATATTTTTCATACTCTATGCACAAATTTAGGTATCAAAGAATCTTAGTAACATCTGGTGCTCAAGTACTACGACTGTATGCACAAATACATTTAGGAAGAAATGGAGTTCCTAGACATCTTCTTTCTTGGTGTAACATACCGATATGCTACCAATATTGAACAAAAAATTAAACAAAACAAGTGATACTTTGGATCTGTGATTCCAAAGAAGGGAAAAAACACCCCCAAACCACAAAACAAAGGATAAATCCAAGGTTGAATGACCTAGGACAACCCATCGAAGCCACAAGTAAACAATGGCACCACAAAGATGAAGAAGGACACAAGAAAGTGGCTTGAGTTCCATAAGAGCCCCACCCACGAAACAAATGGGTGTCATGCCAAGCAGCCATTGGTGGCCAAGCTAAAAGCTTCAGAGTCTGATGCATGTTCTGATTTTGAGCCAGAACTTGATGAGGTGAGTGAAAAGGGGAAGCAGATTATTGACCCAGAACTGAGTGCCACTGTTTCCACCACCAAGATAGTCCAGAAGAATGAGCCTAAATATCTAGAGGAGGGGGAGCATCTCTTCCACTCATAAATATGGGTGAAGGGTTATTTACTGCAGTTCATTATCGATAGTGGGATCCAAAAGAACTTCATATCAACATATTTCATTAAGCGGTTGGGCATACTGAATACACCACACCCACAACCATATACCATCGGGTGGATCCACAAAGGACGAGATCTTTGTGTCAGCGAACAGTGCCACCTTTCCTACAACATCAAGCCCTTCACGAACAAGGTTCTATGTGATGTTTCTCCTCTTGATTTTTTTGATATTTTATTAGGCCAAACATATTTGTGGAGGCATCATGTTGTGTATGAGTACAAGCCTCACACTTATATTATTACTTTGGGAAGGAAACTATACAGGATACAAGAGCTAGCCCAGCCTATTGTGATCTCTTTGATCTCTACTAAGAAATGTAGTAAGATCATCTCCTAGACCGAGAAATTTGTTTTCTTTCTGATTCATTCTCAAAGTAAGGGGAAGAGTGTGTCCACATCCATGGCCCCTATAAAGGGTCCCTCTATGCAATAGAAGCAAGTTGATAAGTTTGTGAAAGAATATAGGAACATCTTCTCCTCACCCACAGGAGTACCCTTGTATTGTCAGGTCAAACACTCGATCAATCTAACTCCCAAAGCTCCTCTACCCAATGGGCCAATCTATTATCGCTCTCTTCAGGAAAATAAATATTTCACAAAACATATCCAGGAGTTGCTACAAAAAGGGCACAACCAACAAATATCATCACCTTGTGGGAGCCCAATTGTACTCATATAGAAGAGGAATGGGACCTGGAGACTCTGCATCGATGATCAGGCATTGAATAAAATTGGACAGGAATATTTACCAGATCCCACTAATTGATGAAATTATTTACCATATCAAGGGGGGAAAGTAGTTCAACAAGATTGATTTGAAGTCTGGATATCACCAAGATCCAATAAATCCCACATATATATGTAAGACTGCCTTCAAATCCAAGGAGGGCCCTTTTGGATGGTTGGTCATGCCCTTTGGGTTGAAAAATGCCCCTACAAATTTTATGGGGCTGATGGATGACATCTTGCGGTGTGTCACCTACTCGTTAATGGTTGTATATTTGGATGAAATCCCCATATTCAACAAGACTGTGGTAGAGAAGTTGCAACATATTAAGCAAGTCCTTCAAACCCTGCGACAACACAAGCTATGTTCCAACCTGGAGAAGCACCCCTTTGGCATGGACTAGGTCAAATATTTGGGCTACATAATCGAAAAGCAAGGTGTGCATGTGGATCAGCTAAGATCCAAGTGATTCAAGATTGGCCAGCCCTAAAGGCTATGATAGAGCTTCACAACTTCTTGGACCTTGCTAGTTTCTATCAAATATTCATGTTGGGGTTTTCTCATATTACTTGACCCTTGAGTGAAGTTACCAAGGGAAGAGTAAAAGAAAAGTTTTCTTAGTCTGAGGCACCACAAAAGGCATTCATTGAAATGAAACATTGCCTTTTCTCTATGCTAGTCCTCACCTTGCCAGACCTACACCAACCATTTGATATTGAGACAAATGTCTCAAATTATGCTATTAGTGTAGTCCTCACTCAGCAAGGGAACCTGGTGGCCTATCACAGTGAGACACTCTCTGATATTATTCATAGATACCACACCTATGATAAGGATATGTACATTATCATGCAGTATTTCCAGAAATGAAAGCATTATGTTATAGGGAAGGAGATGATCATCCAGACATATCACCAACCTCTTCAATTTATGTAGACATAGGGGAAGTTGCTGAATGATTGCTATCAGAAATGGTCGATGTACATGCAAAATTTTTATCTAAACATAAAATAAAAGAAGGGTAACACCAATCATGTTACATACAACCTCAATCCACCCCTAATTGTTACAATGAGTACAATTCTCAACTCTTGTGGGCACAAGACATCTAGATGGCCACAACTATATGGAAGTGACTCAGAGTTCGCTGCCACCTACAAGATGTTGATGGATGGAAATCCAATTCTAGAATTCCACCTTCATGATGGAAAATTGTGCTATCTGGGACATATTTTTGTTCCTTCAAGTGAGTTTTCAAAGTTTATTTGGTGTTGAAAATGCAACAAGATGATGGAGCTTAGTGAAATGAAGTCGCCTTCACTAAGTGGGCCCGCGGGCTATTTTTGGCGCAAAGTCTATTTTTAGACTATGTCTATTTTTAGACATATGGAGCATGGTCTAGGAGTTGCAGTATGCTATTATTGGATGATTGGTCAAGTTGGTAAAAATAGATGGACCTCTATTTTTAGACATACAGGTCGAAGTCTATTTTTAGACTGCCTGTCTAAAAATAGGTCAGTCAAATATTATTAGCCCTTAATAATATTTGGACTCTAAACTTCAGTTTATTCTCTTACATCACTTCAGTTGGAGCTACGGATGTGGCTCATGCATCTGACAGAAGGAATTACGCTATTCCTTGGGGTTTGGTGAGCTCATGCATGGTTGACTTCAGTTAGGACTTCAGTGGCAGAGTTTGGTGGAGTTGATGAGGCAGTTGGTGGAGTTGTGTTCGGTTTAACTTAGTTGAACTAGTTGTGTTTAGTTTAACTAGCTAATACACTAGTAATGAGTGGAGTGAATTAAATATTATTTAATTCATTAATTATTAACTCATTATTCAACTCAAGAACACATCAATTCACTACAGTGCATGGACAGTTCAGTGGAGACCAGTGGAAGAGGTAGATGAAAGGGTGAGTTTGCTATTAGTTGCGACAGCAGTTGTGCATGAGATATGCACAAGCATTGGAGGAGATTGCCAATGATTATTGCACAGTTGGAGCCAGTAATATTCGAACTTGGATCTCTCATTAGACCAGCCTTGATTGCGCAATAGAGGCAGGCAATTAGTGGATGAGTTTTGAACCTGTGACTTGTTCAAAACTAAGCTAGTTTGTGTGTAACTTTTGGAGACAGTACTGAGTACTTGTGAGGAGTATTGTACTGAGATTGTTACATGTTTATCTTCTATTATAGTATACAAATAGCTGGGGGTTTTTAGCTATAAGCTTTCCCCATTACATATTGTGTTTATGTGCGCATGCGACTGTTTCTATTTCCGCAAATTGATGATTGATTGTAGAAGAGATTATGTGTTGCATATGAATTCAAATTAGTATGTGATTAGGATAATCTCGGTGGATAAATCTTCATTATTCAGCAAATTTCTACATTTGGGAGGAGTATTACGATAGGGTTGTAGGACATTTTGGTGTTGAGAAGACAATGGCTGTACTGCAGAAATATTTTTATTAGCTAAAAATTTGACATGATGTTGGAAAATATATAAGATCTTGTCGTGCTTATGTCATTTCCAGGCCAACCATTAAGAATAAATACTTGTACACTCCTCTACCTACTCCTAGCTGACCTTGGGAATCCATCTCCATGGAATATATGTCTAGCCTCCCTTCTACTAGGTATGGTAAAGAATGTGTATTTTTTATCGATAGATTTTCTAATATGGCTATATTGATGGCTTGCAAGAAGAGAATCACAATTGAAGACAATTCCAAACTCTTATTCTAATGAGTGTAGTTTTATTCTGGATTCCATAGACCATTATATCAGATCAGGATAATAGGTTCCTGAGCACATTCTAGTCAAGCCTCTGGTCATTATTGGACACTAATCTCACCAAGTCAATTGCATTCCACCCGCAGATTGATGGCCAGGAAAAATTTTGTCAATAGGATGATAGTGCACATAATACATATGTACAACTCTAAGCATCCATAAACATGGGACGAGAGTCTTCCATATGTGAAACACAATTATAATAGAGCTCTACACGGCTCGACTGGCTACAACCCCTATCAAGTAGGCATCAAATTTCAATCGTTGTGTCCCATTGATATTTCAATGCCTCTTGCGACTGTAGAAATTATACAACAAGCATGTATATCTTGGATTCACCTGATCTAACAATGTACTAAAGTTAAATACTGAATTTCTTCTACAAATATTTTTTGGAATTAAAAACACAATCAATAATCACATGAACATGAAGAAAGATCAATCACACACAACACAGATAATTTCCAAGGGAAATCTTACAGCTAAAAACCCCACTATCTTCTATTGTATATTAAGCATGGATCATGAAAAAATTACATACAAAACTCTTCTCACAAAATCCCTCCAGTACTCAGCTAATTGTCGCACACTGTCATATGCAGAACTGACCAACACATAGCCAATTCTCATCCTCCAAACAGCCTGCCTTGCTTGCGCAATCCTTGATGGTAAAGATCCCTAAAATATAGGAAATTATTGCTTGATTTGATTGTGAAAGTATCATGGGAACTCAAATGGGTGTTTTCCTACATGTGTGCATGCAGATAATCCTACAACTGATAATCAACCTCCCTTTCACCTAGAACTCAACTGGGTCTCCACTGGATCTGACCCGCATGCAACTAATAATAGTAAATCCTCAGTTGCATGTGAGATCATTGATTGTGAATTAATTAATATTTAATTCACTAGATCTCTCACTAGTGTATCTTCAGTTACAACTAGCACAACTGAGTTTAACTCACTTAACTGAGTTAAGTTGATTTACAACTTGCACCAACTCATGCACCACTGCACTTCGAACTCTGTTACAACTATAATTACTCTACATGTCTCACCAACCAACCTCTAACACGAAATCCTCTAGCTAACTGAATTTATCACTTTAAGTTAACTCATTCAATTCCACATTGAGAATAGATTACAGTTTAATGTCCATCTTAATTAATAGATAATAAAAATAGACATGCACCAAAAATTGCACTATGGGCCCCACCCTAGTCTGGGTGCTTAATGCAACCAAGTGTTGAATGCAACCAGGTGCTTAATGCACTAGGTGTGGGTGTTGAATCTTCTTGTTGAATCTCAATAGTCCCTCTCAACAAGAAAGGGATTATCCTTCACCCCATTCCTATCTATGATATTCAAATTTTCTCCTGGTGAGCGCCTTTGTCAGAATATCTGCATCCTGATCTTTTGTGGGAATGTATTGAAGCAACATGATCCTTTTATGCACGCAATATTTGAGATGATGGTACCAAATATCTATATTCTTGGACCTATCATGAAACACATGATTAATTGAGAGTTTAATGCAACTTTGATTATCACAATGAATCACTATAGGATCCATATGAGAACCAAACAAACCAACCAATATCTTTCTCATCTAGATAGCCTCACATGCAGCTTGACTTGCTACCATGTATTCCACTTCCGCTAAACTGAGTGCCACAGATCGTTGTTTCTTGTTGTACGAGGAAACTGTTTTCAATCCAATGCTAATGATCCCCCTTGATGTGCTCTTTTTGTTCGCTGGACTACTAGCCCAATCTGCATCCATGAAGCCATGACACTTCACTCAATCCGTCCATCTGTACCATAGACCATAATTGGATGTGCCCCTTAGGTATCTTAGGACATGCTTCCCCGCCTTCCAAAAGAGCTTGGTAGGCTTAACCATAGCTTGAATCAGCTGGTTAACTACGTAGCAAATTTTCGGTCTCGTGTTCACTAAATACGTTATTGAACCCACTAACTATCGATAGATAGTAGCAACCACTACCTCTCTAGAAGTAGCATCCTCTTTCCTCCAATTTCTTGGAAGAGGAGTATCCATGGTTTTGCAACTCTCCATGTTAAACTTACCTAGTATCTCCTTTTCATACTTTCCTTGAGAAAAAAAAGTTCACCATCCCACTGCCATATTTCCAATCCAAGGAAATAATGAAGGAGTCCCATGTCCTTCATTTCGAACTCCCTTGCAAGATCCTCCTTGCATGAGTGTATCTACTGCTCATCAACAGTCAAAATTTGATCATAAAAATAAAGAACAGTGATCAATAGTTTACCCTCAACCACAATATGGTACAGGTTTACATCTGCTTCACTCTTGGTGAAGCCCAATCTGGTGAAATAGTTGTCTATCTGAGTGTACCAAGCACGGGGTGCTTGTTTCACCCCATACATCGCTATTTTGAGTCTGCACACATGTGACTCACTGTTGAAGATTTTGAAACCTTCAGGCTGCTCTATGTACACCTTTTCCTCAATGTTCCCATTGAGAAACATAGTTTTCACATCCATCTGATGAATGCACAACCCATCTGAGCTAAGAGTGAAAGGATGGATCTTATGGAAGAGTACCTTGCAACATGCGCAAAAGTTTCATCATAATCTATCCCCTTGATCTGTGAGAAACCCCGGGCCACAAATCTAGCCTTGTATTTCTCCACACTCCCATTAGCAGCTTTCTTTACCTTGTAGATCCATCTCGATCCAACCACTGATTTGTCGATCGGTCTTGGGACTATCGCCCATGCACTGTTCTTGACAATGGAGTCATACTCCTCCACCATTGCATCAACCCAAGTAGGCTGCTGCACTTCTTCCTAAAAGGAAGATAGTTCAATCACAATACATTTTCTCATAAGAGCCATGCATCCAGTAAATCGGTCAGGAGACTGTCTTTGTTTGCGCTGTGAAGTAGGGGCTCCTACATTCTGTGCAACAACAAGTCTCAACCTATCAGCTTCTGTGGTGCGCCTTCTGCCATTTATGATGGATGGCTCTGCATGAGTGTTTTCCTCCAATCCATGAACCTCCTCATGTGGTTGATCCACATCTTGAGACTCATCCTTGGGAACCAACAGTTCCTCCTCTGCATGCAATTCCATCTCCCTTTGAAGGGATAACTGCATGGCTTTCTCCTAATCAAATTTGATATCCCGTCGCACAACAAACATTCTGCTATTTGGAGAATACACATGATAATTATGGGGTGTTTTAGTGTACCCCAAAAAAATCCCAACATCAGAAATCGGTTCTAGCTTCTTCCTGGCATCCTTTTTCACATGCACATAAACAGATGAGCCAAAAATATTAAAGTGTGAAACATCAGGTTTCTTACTAGTGAAGACCTCTTTAGGTGTACTCATTCCAAGTACTCTATAAGGACAATAGTTTTGACATGTACCGTTGTATTGCATGCTTCCACCCACAGATGCATTGTTAGGCCTTGATCAAGCAACACCACTTGTGTTGCACCCCCAATAGTTTTGTTTTTCCTCTCTGCGACCCCATTCTGCTGTGGGTTATGAAACACTATGAGTTCTCTTCGAATTCCTTCTTTGTTGCAGAAGTTATTGAATTTGTTAGAGATGTATTCTCCACCATTATCGCTCCTAAGATCCTTCACTTGTTTCCCCGACTCTTTCTCCACCAGTGCTTTAAACTCTTATAGCTTAGAGACTGTTTGATCTTTCTTCTACACGAAGAGGATCCAACACTTACAAGAAAATTCATCAACAAAGATTACATAGTACTTATGTTTTTCTTTTGAAGCAACCGAGAAAAGACCACACACGTCTGTGTGAACTCTCTCAAGGATCCTCGAAGCTCAGTTTTCCTTCTCATGAAACGTGACCTTTACATATTTTCCCATAGTACATCCCTTGCGTGTGTATGACTGCGCAAGTGTACCCCTTAGAAGACCAGTAGAAATCTACTGCATGACTTTCAAGGCTCCATGGTGAAGATGGCCCAATCTCCTATGCCATAATTCACCCTCATCCTGACTCACCACTTGCTCTGCCTTGCCCATCATTGCTGCATAGCCGTCTACCTCCACCTTGTAGAGATTCTTAACTCGAATCCCTATCCTCTTGGCTTGAACCATTGTTTTATGTCATAGGAAAGCTTTTCCATCACTAATAACAACGTCATAGCCTCTATCCTCCAACATTGGAACTGAGACAAAATTTTTATTCAGACCTGGTACATGCATTACCTCTTTTAATTGAAATGGTATACTTGACTCCCTTTGAAAGGTAATGGTACCAATCCCAGTAGCACTGTATCGTTCGTCGTCACCCATTTCAATATGCATCTGGAGGTCTTTCTCCTCCAAGTCAATGAAAAGTTCCTTATCTCCTATCATGTGAAAGGAAGTGCCACTATCCAAATAACACATAGATCCCAATGCACTGGACACCATGCATGCGATCAGTGAGAATTCAAGCTCAAATTGAGAGGCAAGGGCCTCACCAGCTGCAGATCCAACAACCTTCTTGTTCTTCTTCTTTTGTGGAAAGTTAGTAGAAAAATGCCCATGCTCGTGAGAGTGAAAACACTTCTCCTTGGACACGTCTTGTTTCTTGCAATTCTTGGACTTAGATTTAGAGTGGAATTTCTTCCCCTTCCCCTTCCTCACCTTGGAAGCCAAATAAAAATCCTCTTCATTCTCATTCTTAGATGAAGATCCATCTCTGGTGTTCCATTTGAACTCCTCCTACACCAAATCCGACCACAGTCGTTCCCAATCTGGCAATTTTTCCCTTTCATTGACAAAGTCTTGATAACTGTGCCAACTCTTGGGAAGTCCTAGGAGAGCCAAGCTCACCAAATCATCAACAAAAATTGTTATTCCAATGCTCCCTAGTTCATCCCGACATTGGACAAACTTTGTTATATATTTTGGAATGGTGTCGCCCTTTTCCATCTTATTCTTCCTGAGTTTATCTTTGAGTGCCAATTTCCTATGGTTGCTACTGCTTTGGAATAGATCTACCAAAGCCTTCCACATTGCATATGGTGTGGCTTTCCCATGGAGGATTGAGATAGTGTGGTCTCGCACTCCCTCCAACAGGATCCTTCTCACTTTTGCCACTTTCTTTTGCCATGCATCAAGATTTGCAACATTTGCGACATCGGGTTTAGGAACATCTTTGTCAATGAATTCCTTCACCCCATTGTCTTTGAGTACTGCCTCCATCCTGTCCTTCCAAGAAATGTAGTTTGAGCTACCTTCGAGTGCATAATCTAACCTCAATCCATTGAAAGCCATTTTGATCTTGAATTAGTGTAGCACCAAGAAAGTCTTTCTGCAAATTTGAATTCTATCCAGTCACAAACTCAGCTCCTGCTTCACTTCTGCAATTTCATGTGCTTTGATACCATGTATAAATTATACAAAAAACATGTATATCTTGGATTCACCTGATCTAACAATGTACTAAAGTTAAATACTGAATCACTTCTACAATTATTTTTTGGAATTGAAAACGCAATCGCTAATCACATGAATATGAAGAAAGGTCAATCACACACAACACAGATAATTTCCCAGGGAAAGCTTACTGCTAAAAACCCCACTATCTTCTATTGTGTATTAAGCATGGATCATGAAAAAATTACATACAAAACTATTCTCACAAGAGCCCTACAGTACTCAGCTAATTATCTCACAATGTCATATGAAAAACTGACCAACACATAGCCAATTATTAGCCTCCAGTCAGCCTGCCTTGCTTGCGCAATCCCTGATGGTAAAGATTCCTAAAAGATAGGAATTCTTGCCTACCTTGACTATGAAAGTATCATGGGCACTCCAATGGGTGTTTTCCTGCACGTGCGCAAGAAAATAATACTACAACTGATGGTCAACCTCCCTTTCACCTAGAAATCAACTGGGTCTCCACTGGATTTGACATGCATGCAGCTAATAATAGTAAATCCTCAGTTGCATGTGAGATCACTAATTGTGAATTAACTAATATTTAATTCACTATATCTCTCACTAGTTTATCTTTAGTTACAACTAACATAATTGAGTTTAACTCACTTAACTGAGTTAAAATGATTTATAACTTGCACCAACTCATGCACCACTACATTTAGAACTCTGTTACAACTAGAATTACTCTACATGTCTCACCAACCAACCTCTAACTTGAAATCCACTAGCTAACTGAATTTATCACTTTCAGTTAACTCATTCAAGTCCACATTGAGAGTATATTACATTTTAATGTCCATATTAATTAAGGGATAATAAAAATAGACATGCACCCAAAAATAGCACTATGGGCCCCACCCTAGTCTGGGTTCTTAATGCAATCAGGTGCTGAATGCAAACAGGTGCTTAATGCACTATGCATGGGTGCTGAATCTTCTTGTTTAATCTCAACAATGACTACACATTTAGAATATGCACATGTTTAGTTTGAACTAATAAATCCATTGGATTTATTAAACACATCTATCACATCCACCAGCAGGTCCATGATATCTTGGATAAATCCAATTCCAAGTACAAACAATGTCATGATCAACATCGGGTGCCACATAAGTTTCAAGTGGGCAACAAAGTTTGGTTACATTTGCAAAAGGAATGCCTTATTGGAGACAATCAAAAGCTTCAACCATTATGATATGGGCCTTACACTATCACCAAGGTTGTGGGTGTCAATGCTTTCAAGCTCAAAATTCCACCATTCCTTGGCCTGCACCCAGTGTCAATGTGGACTGCCTTTGGCCATAATTTTCACCATTGTTTGACACATCAGGCATTGCTGAGCAGTAGACACCAACAAAACTCAACCCAAATTTCATTGTATAGGCCATGACATATCGGATCATGGATACACGGATTAAGCACACTTTCCAATTTAGGATCCAACTGTACCAGGTTATCAAATCCAAACAGCTCTTGTACCAAGGAAACTGACTCATGAGGGACCAGGTTTAGTAGAATTTTCCCCATCACATGGAGGCACTCAATGCAATTGGGAAAATTTCTTCCTAAAGAGGGAGGAATGATATAGGTGGATATTGGTTGCCACCTGCCTATTCCTCTTAGACCCCCAACACTATTTCTTTTCAGTTTCCTTAATTCTAGCATAACTTTCTAAATTTGGCAGTTTTTCAAGTCCTAAAATTTTTGAGCCATTTCGAGGTCCTAAAATACGTTTTCTAGGAAAATGGAGAGACTAGAAAAGTGCCAAAATGTGTTTCAAAAATTATTTTTTCAACTCCTTATGGAGATCTTCAAAATGAGGTATTATGATAGCCAAACAAAGATCGTATGCCAAAGTTACGACCTCGGGAAGTTGACAGTCAAAATTACCCCAACGAGGCCCAAAACCATTGGCACTTCATCTCCTAGGGTTAGGGTTTCACACTTATTATTTATGATAAAAAGGCCTTTGAGCCTCATTGTAACACAGTTAAAAAGGCATGTAGTCGTCACATCTCTTCTCATAGATAAGTTATCATCACCCGAGCTAGTTTGTTCCATTCTGCACTTAAATAGTTTTCAGCACTTGTTATTAATTAATTGAAGTTATGTTCTTTCATTAATATCTGTGTATTGTTTAAATCTTTATTTCATTTCATTCATTCATAAACCTAGATCAATGGTATTAGAGCGGTCTACTCTTTCTATTTTTTTCTGTGCATGTCCCCAATGAGGTTGGGGTATAAGGAGATGGTACTTGAACTGGTTGAGCCCTCGTAAGGTTGTCCACACTGACACCAATTCCATCCCATGGCAGAAGTAAAATAGATGAGGGAGCAAAAGATCCTATCAAATTGTTGCTTGAAGAAGCCCTTGAGTAGCAAAGGAACGAAATGATGGACAAATTTTCCTAGATCCTTTGGTGGATGCCAAAGGGCAATGCATATTCATCGAGGAGTCACTTCGGAGGCACAACCCCCTTCAAGGTACAAGTTAACTTATATATCCCTATATTCAAAGGTTATATAGATGTAGATGTTGTATATAAATGGTTAAATCTACTGGAAATTTATTTTTTCAATCCATAGTTTCTCCGATAGGGAAAAGATTACTTTTGCATTGCTTAAGGCCACCCCCATGCCAAGGATTAGTGTGAAACTTATTGTAAGAAAAGGGCCAAGAACCCTCTTTGTTTACAACTGCCCCCTCTTGGAACTCCTTTTGAGATACCATTAAGGTCCAGTATTACCCTATTGGGAGCTATGAAGACAAGTGATCCAGATTTATGCAGGAATGCAACAGAATACACATATAGCCATAGATATAGAGATGCAGCGGAAATAGTGCTTCATTTTATTAATAAAAGAATGACTGAAATAAGCTTACAAACATAATGGAAACAAGCTAGGGCACTGGTAGCATATCTTTGAGAAGAGATGTGGCGTACGTAGGCCTTTGAACTATGTTACATTGAGGCTCGCAGGCCTATTACAGACATAATGGAAATAATGAGCTAGGGTATTGGCAGCGTATCCCTGAGAAGAGATGTGGCGGCTACCAACCCTTGAACTGTGTTACAATGTAGACATAATGGAGATGTGGTGAGCTAGGGAACTGGTAGCGCTTATCTCTGAGAAGAGATGTGTTGGCTCCCAGCCCCCTGAATTGTGTTACAATGCAGACATGATGGAGATGTGGCGAGCTAGGGCACTGGTAGTGCTTATCTCTAAGAAGAGATGTGTCGGCTCCCAGCCCCCTAAACTGCATTAAAATGAGGCTCGAAGGCCTATTTATTGTTGAGAAACAATGTAGAATTTGAAACTTCCAAAAACCTAACCCTAGGAGATGAAGCGCCAAAACTATGGGCCTCGTTTGGGTAAATTGGTGGTTCAACTTCCTAGGGACGTAACTTTGGCATCCGATCTCTGTTTGACATGCTTAATAGCTCGTTAGAAATATCTATCTGAGGAGTACAAATTTTGAATGAGAAACATCAATCCATGGACCCATGTTTCTCTCCGTTTTCCCAAAAAGCGTCGTTTAGGGCCTCAAAACGGCTCTGGAAGTTCAGGACCCGAAAAACTGCTAAAATAGTAAGTTGTGCTGAAACTTAAAAACTAAAAGAACTGATGGTAGGAGTTCAAATGGACTCGGTGGGTGGCCACCAATATCCACCTAGATTATTAAGTCCCCAAAACGGCTCTGGGTGTGCAGGACCCGAAAACCTGCTAAAAATAGTAAGTAGTGCTGAAGTTGAAAAACTAAAAGAATTGATGCTGTGGGTCCAAATGGAATAGGTGGGAGGCCACCGATATCCACTTGGATCAACAAGTACATACAATGGACCACACTACGACAAAAAAGGGGCCAAGATGTGCATGAGATCACAAAAAATTTTGATACTCTACGCAAAAAGTTGGGTATAAAAGACTCTAAGAAACATTTGGTGGTCAAGTACTATGGTTGTATGAAAAAATACATTCAGGAAGAAATGGAGTTCCTAGACATCTCCTCATTGGGTGCAACATATCTATATGCTGCCAAGATTGAACAAAAATTTAAACAAAATAAGCAATAGTTTGGATCTGCAAATATGAAGCAGGGCAAGAGCACCCCTAAACCACAGAACAAAGGATTGAGCTAAGGTGGAATGATTGAGGATAACCCCTCGAAGCCACAAGCAAATAATGACACCACGAAGACAAAGAAGGGTGCAGGAAAGCGGCGTGAGTTCGATAAGAGCCCTGCCCAAAACAAAAATGAGTTTCACACCAATCAGTCATTGATGGAAAGTCTGAAAGCTTCAGATTCTGATGCATGTTATGATATTGAGCCAGAACCTGACAAGGGGAGTGACATGGGGAAGCATATTATTGGCATAGAACCCAATGCCACCTTTTCCACGACCAAGGTCTAGAAGAGTGAGCCCAAAGATCCAAATGAGGTGGAGCATCTCTTCCACTCACATATTGATTTAGGTGTATATTGGTAGCCACTCAACTATTCCATTTGGACCCCCACCATCAGTTCTGTAGAAATTTGAATAATAGATGAATTATTCACTGAGATTATCCTAATTACACACTATTTGAGCTTCATGCATAATGCATAACCTCTTCTACAATTGATCATCAATTTGAGGAAATTAGAAGCAGTCGCATGCGCACATTAAAACATAATCAAGCACTCATATAACATAGTATGTAATGGGGAAAGCTTACAGCTAAAAACCCCCAACTATCTGTATATTATAATGATAGAGAACATGTAACAATACATAGCACAAAGCTCCTTATAGCTCTCAGCACTATCTCACATGCTACACACAAACTAGCTCAGATATGAACAAGTCACAAGTTCAAATCTCCTCCACCTGTCTGCCTACCTCTACTGCGCAATCCAAGATGAATAATGATGAGATCCAAGTTCGAATCCCACTGGCTTGTACTGTGCAATCCTCATTGGCAATCTCAATCAATGTGTGTACAAATTTCATGCACAGCTATAGTCACAACTGATAGTAGACTCACCCTTTCACCCACCTCTAACATTGGTCTCCACTGAACTGTCCATGCACTAAGTTAACTGATGTATTCTTTAGTTGATTTATGAGTTAATAATTAGTGAATTAATTAATAATTAATTCACACCACTCATCACTGGTGTATTTATCAATTAGACTAAATACAACTAGTTCAACTAAGTTAAACCGAACACAACTCCATCAACTGTCTCATCAACTCCACCAAACTCTGCCACATGAGTTCTAACTGAAGTCAACCATGCAATAGCTCAACTAACCCCTAGGAATAGCATAATTCCTTCTGTCAGCTGCATGTGCCACATCCGTAGCTCGAACTGAAGTGCTCCAAGAGGATAAGATAATGTTTATAGTCGCCTAATGTCTAAAAATAGAGGTCCATCTATTTTTACCAACTTGACCAACCATCCACAAATAGCATCCTGCAACTCATAGACCATGATCCATATGTCTAAAAATAGACATAGTCTAAAAATAGACTTTGTGCCAAAAATAGCCTACGGGCCCACTTAGTGAAGGCGACTTCTTTTCACTAAGCTCCATCATCTTGTTGCATTCTCAACAAGTTCTTTCAATTTTTCAGTTTCAGCACAACTTACTATTTTTAGCAGTTTTTTCAGGTCCTAAACTTATAGAGCTATTTTGAGGCCCTAATGATCCAGGTGGATACTAGTGGCCACCCACCTATTACATTTGAACCCTTGCCATTGGTTCTTTCAGTTTTTCAGTTTCAACACAACTTACTATTTTTAGCAGTTTTTCGGTCCTGAACTTCTAGAGTCGTTTTGAGGCCGTAAACGATGTTTTTTTGGGAAAAACGGGAGAAAAATGGAAGTTTCCTAGATGTATCTCACATTAAAAGTTGTAGTCCTCAAATATATATTTCTAACGAGGTATTAAGTGCATCAAACGAATATCATATGCCAAATTTACATCCCCAGGAAGTTGAAGTACCAATTTACCCGAACAGGGCCCATAGTTTTGGCGCTTCATCTCCCAGGGTTAGGTTTTTGGATGTTTAGGTTTTTTCCATTGCTTCTCAACAATAAATAGGCCTTCGAGCCTCATTGTAATATAGTTCAAAGTCCTGTAGCCACCACATCTCTTCTCATATATAAGCTACCAACGCCTTAGCTAGTTTATTTCCATTATGTCTGTAAGCATGTTTCAATCATTTGATTTTAATGAAATGGAGTTTTATTTCTGCTGAATCTTTCTATTTATGTTTATTTTTGTGTATTATTGCATTCTTGCATAAATTTGGATCAAATATGTGGGTGAAGGGTTCTCCATTGTAGTTCATTGTCAACAATGGGAGCCAAAAGAACCTCATCTTACGAGAGGTTGTTAAGCAGTTGGTCCTGTTGACCACACCACACCCAAAACCATATACCATTAGGTGGATCTGTAGAAATTTAATACAAAATATGTATTTACTGGATTCTTCTAATCTAACAATTATATGCCAATGTTAAATACAAAATCGCTTCTACAAAATCTTTGCAGAATTTAAAACACAATCGCCAATAGCAATATCATGAAGAAAGATCAATCACACATAACACAGATAATTTACTGGGAAAGCATAAAGCTAAAAACCCCACTATATTCTATTATGTATTATATCATGGATCATGAAACAATTACATACAAATCTCCAATCCAAGAGCTCTCAGTACAATAGCTAACTATCTCACACTGTCATACAAAAATTGGCAAGTTCCTTAGCTAATTACTGTCTCTAGACAGCCTGCGTCCATTGCACAATCCCTGATGATCAAGAAGCTTTGAATGAATGAGGCTTTCCTGCCTTGACTATGCAATCCTCATAGGCACATCCAATGTGTATGTGGTTGCATGTGTGCAACCGATAATGTCAGAACTGATAGTCAATCTGTCCCTTTCACCTACATCTCAACTGGGTTTCCACTAGATTTGACATGCATGTAGTCAATAGTAGTAAATATTCTGCTGTATGTGAGGCCATTGATTGTGAATTAATTAATATTTAATTCAATTGATCTCTCACTAGTGTATCTACAGTTACAACTAACACAACTCACTTTAACTCACTTGACTGAGTTAAACTGATTTACAACTAGCATAACTACACTTCCAACTCTATTACAACTAGACTCACTCTGTTACAACTCAATTCCACTTGCATGTCCCACCAACCAACCTCTTAACTCGAAATTCCTATAGCTAACTGATTTTCCACTTTAGTTAACTATTTCCAAATGCTCATTGATAATATATTATTGTTTATTGTCCTACTAATATTAAGGGATAATAGTAGTCGACATGCATCTATAAATAGACATGAAATCTATAAATAGAACTTTCACATACATATATAAATAGACCTAATCTATAAATATAATTTTCTCATGCATCTATAAATAGACATCCACCTAAAAATAGCTTGTGTGGGCCCCACCTAGTGTAGGTGCTTAATTTTCACTAGGATCGAGGATGTTGTTTCCGGAAGCCAATTTCACTGTTTCTTGTTGAAATCTTCAACACTCCCTCTCAACAGGAAAGGAATGTCCTTGCATGCGACATGCAACTACATACATGCGCCCTAAAACCTTTGCATGAAACATTTATGAAACTGAATAGCCTCCAAACAACTGAATCAGTATAAGGCATCTGTCATCAAAGTTTTCTGACTTCTGCTGGTACCAACTGCACATGTCTTCTAGATCCACTGTGCTGTTGACCTCTCCATCCATGCACTCTGCAGTTGTTGTCAACTCTGATCCGTGCTCCAGTATCTGAAACTGTCACTTTGATTCCATGTCCTCATGACATATGACTGCATCAATCCAACTGATTTTGCTACTGTTGTACTGTGGGCTCCTCGTAGCCAGGTTCGATTCATGAGATCTACACCATCTCAATGAATCCTGCCCAAAAATTTCTTCTTGGGATTATCCATGCATGTTGCCTCACCTCTCACCTGGTGGTATATCTGCATGCAATCCCTTTGCCCATATGACATGAAATTTATCTTCATGAGTGGTTGCTCCCACTCCATGTTCCTCATCTTATAGTTGCTCCACATCCTGAGGTTCACTCTTACCTGCATGAAAATCATGCTCCCTCTCAAGGGTCAATTGCATGGCTTTCTCACACTTCCAAACAGTAGGAAGCTCTGTAGAAATCCCATCTACATCAAGTCTATAGAGATTCTTAACTCGAATCCCAACCTTCTTGGCTTGCCCTATTGTTTTGTGTCGTAGGAAAACTTTTCCTTCACTAAATACAACATCATAGCTTCTATCCTCTAACATTGCGACTGAGACTAAATTTTTCTTCAAACCTGGTACATGCATTACATATTTTATATGAAATATTTTACTTGATGCCCTCTGAAAGGTAATGGTACCAATGCCAGTCGCACTGTATCGTCCATCATCGCCCAAATCAAGATGCATATGGAGATCTTTCTCCTCCAAGTCACTGGAAATTTTCTAATCTCTCGTCATGTGAAAGGAAGCATCACTATCCAAGTACCATCCCTATCCCAATGCACTTGACACCATGCATGCAATAAATGAGAAGTAAAGCTCAAATTTCAAAGCAAGGGCCTCAACAGATATAGCTCCAGTAGCTATCTTGTTCTTCTTCTTTTGTGGAAAATTTGTGGCAATAAGTCCATACTCGTGACACTGAAAACACTTCACTTTGGACATGTTGTGCTCCTTGCCATATTCTCCAGAATCAGATTTAGAATGGAATTTATTCCCCTTACCCTTCTTTGCCTTGCCAGAAAAAGCATAATCCTCTTCATCATCATGCTTTGATGAAGAGCCATCTTTGGTGTTCCACCTGAACTCCTCCTGCACCAGATCCGACCATAGTCATTCCCAATCTGGAAATTTTTCCCGTCCGTTGATAGAGTCTTCATAACTGTGCCAACTCTTAGGAAGTCCCAAGAGAGCCAAGCTCAAAAAATAATCATCAACAAAACCTATTCCTACACTCCCAAGTTCATCCCGACATTGCGAAAACTTTGTTAACTATAGCGAAATAGTGTCGTTCTTTTCCATCTTGATCTTCCTGAGTTTATCTTTGAGCACCAATTTCCTATTGTCGCTGCTGCTTTGGAATAGATCTATCAGAGCCTTCCACATAGAATATCGTGTGGCTTTCCCATGAAGGTTTGAGACAATGTGGTATCGTATTCCTTCCAACAAAATCCTCCTTGCCTTTGGCACTTTCTTTCGCCATGCATCAAGATTTACAGCATTTGCAACATCTGGCTTAGGAACATATTTTTCAATAAATTCCTTCAAGCCATTGTCTTCAAGTACTGCCTCCATCCTGTTCTTCCAAGAAATATAGTTCGAGCTTCCCTTGAGTGCATACTCTAACCTCAAGCCATTGAAAGCCATTTTGATGTTAACTCAGCTGTAACACCAAGAAAATCTTTCTGCAAATTCCAATTCTTTCCACCAACAAACTCAACTCATGCTTCAAAATTGCAATGTGCTCCGATACCATGTAGAAATTTAATACCCAACTCTGATACCATGTAGAAATTTAATACAAAATATGTTGTTGTAGAAACAACTCCTGTTTTGGATTTTTGTTTTGCTTGATTAGTTTTATTCTATAGAAAAGATATTAAAACAAAAAAATATTAAAATAATGCATAAAACTCATAAAAAAGAGAAAAATTCCATAAAATCCCGAATAAGCCTTTGGTGAATCAGTCGGATGCCTTAGCTTTCTTTTTGGTGAGCTGTTCAAAGTTGTTTCGGCGAATTTCCCTTTTTGTCGTTTTGGAAATTTTTATTTTTTATTTATTTATTTTTATTTTTACTTTTATTTTTTATTTTTTATTTTACTTTTATTTTTATTTTTTATTTTTTTTATTTTTATTTATTTATTTTTCGGTTCGGCAAATTCATTAATTGCATGTGCGATCCTTTCACTGATTCACTGTTTCTTTTTCCCTGCTTGATTCACCAAAATTTGTGTTATTGTTATTTTCTCTTTGTTGAATCGTGTTATTCAGAATAAGGAATTCAACGATGACCATGTTGGCGCATTAGCGATTTGTTCGATTCGTTTATTCATTAATGACCGGCATGTTGCGCATCCCAAAAGTACTCATTAATCCACGTTGTTATTAATTGGCTATTCGTGGCACTAGGATAGGTTTTGATGGGCCGACGACATCAAGATTGCGCATTTACATTCTTATATCCTGTCAATTAAAGTCGAAAGTGTTCGAATTTATGGGTAAAATCCACCTGCGGATCTAGGCCATGTGATTTGGAATGATTTGCATTTATTTTTCAAACCTCGGAGTAGGATTTTCTTTTCTCTATATATGCCTGCAACAGGCTAGTCTTTGCACTATGCATCATTCTTCCTTTTTGTTCACTAAATTCCAAGAGTGTGTGTGTTTCCAAACTGTAGCTTTTCGCTTACGCATTTTCAGATCAAGTATTTTTTATTTTTATGAACTGATATGCTATCTGTGAATAAAATATGATGTTAGCATTGCTCTTTGGTATGTTTTTTATTGTCCTTATGCCGCGTCAAAAGAGAAGTGTTCCCTGGAATCTGCAAATTCCTAAGGCTCCTGGGGAGGAGGTCTTGAATGCCGTTCCAGAGGAATTGTCTGTTGATTGCTCATTTTCAGATACTACGCACAAGGTTGGTGGCAAAGACTCGCTAGACTGGAGTAAGTTGTATCAGTCTTTTCAATACCAACAATAATACAATGTCGCATGATGAACCACCAAAAAATATAGAAGAAGAAGCTGAAGATGCAGAAGCCGAGGCATGTATTAGAGTTCGTAGGTCGGAGATCATTCTTGTTGGCACCCACCCCTCCATGTTTCCTTACTATGATGTTATTCGATGGATGTTGCAGTTTGTTGATATTACCCGCAAGTAGTTTCTCAGTGCTTTGGGTCTAGTTTCCGATCAGAGGATCTTAGGAAATTCTACAAGCTTCCACCACCCACTGCTTGGTAAAATCAAGAATAAACTGATATGTTCAAAATGAAGAATGAGGAATATCTAGAGAATATCAAGGAATGGTGGGCTCTGGATAAGGACCCCACCCGTAAATAAATTGGGATATACTTAGTTAATTCTCTAAAGTCGCCTTATCGAGAATTCGCGTCCATCATCAGCAAATTGTATGGGATGGCAGATTGCTCCATTTTTCAAATAGACTGGGTCCCTTTGATGTCCGGGGTGGTCAATGAGGGTTACATTTTCATTTGGGCTGATATCCTGTCCTCTAGTATGGTGAAGGCCATTTCTGAAGCTAAAGGGTCATCATCCTCCGAGCCTATGGTGCTCTTCATGTCTGCGTATGTCCTCGACTGTGTGTGTTCTTGAAATGTGTTCTGAGGGATGGATTGGATGTGGAACCCCGCCAGGGCTCCGATACATATATACTGTAGCCAGCTCTGGTCATCAAGGTATGAATTTTTCTTCTATCAGATATTTGAGCACTTTGTTTTGGAAATGCACATTATCATATACACACATCCTCCTCCAATATTCTCTGTGGAGGGAAAAAAGGCACTTGGAACAATAGGGGATTGGTATGTGGAAAAGGTCTACTCCTACATCAGAGTGCATGGGTTGATCTAAGCCCTACATTACCTTCCAAAGTATGTTTCGGATAGATTTTTGTTGAGAGAAATATTGTATGAGGTGACTTATGAAGGTGTTGGCAAAGGTCTGAATGATAGTGGAAAGAGGCAGTGGACAAATTACTTAATATTTCTGGGTCAATATAAGCTTGGATCTTATGGCCACGCCATTGAGGAAGAAGATTATATAAGAAAAATCCCGTTGGCTAGTGCCCCTTACAGGATGCATGACCTGTTATTAATAGTTAAAAAGCATTTGTTGATTTTGAAGATGGGTAATCGCTATGATCACCAGTAGACGTGTGATGATACTATGCACTGCTGAGGAGATAGTTTTGAAGAGATTTTGGAAAGAATCAGAGCCTTAAAGGATCAGGAAGTAAAGAAGAGGTGGTAAGCCTATCAAATCAAGAGGTTGGGGACCACTGCTGCCGCGAGAGAAAAGTTTGACACAGAGCAGCAGGAGTTAGCAAAGACTCAGGAATTGTAAAACCCTAAGTTAAACTTTGCCACCTCAAGTGTAGGGAATTCTGGTTCCTCTGTTCATATTGATCTCGAAATTGATCCTGTCATGGAAAATTTGAAGCAGGTTGAGGAAGAGGCTAAGACAAAGCAGGCCGGAGCAGAAGCCCGTGATAAAATAATTCAAGAGGAAGATGAAGTCGTAGAAAGGTTGAAGCAGAGAGAAAAGGAGAAGGTGGAAGAAGAAGGCGTTGCTCAATAAAAAGAACGTTTGAGGGACGATAAGGCTGAAGCAGCAAGGAAAGATCAAGAGTTGGAAGAGGAGGAAAATAAGCGAGAAGAATCAGCAAAGTTGACAATTCATAATCAGGAGGTGCATCATACTATGCCTCTAGCCTCTATTCCAAGAGTTTCCTACGTGGGTATTGTAGGATTGGAGCATCATGACGTTGTGCATGATTCAGTGGTTCCCATATCGAATTATTTCTTCAGTAGAAAAGAGAAAGGGGTAGTCTCTTTCTCCTAGAAAAGAGGAAGGACCAAAGAAGGAAGCGATCCCAGCGTGGAAGTTCTGAGTGATCCTCCCGTGGTCGTGTGGAAGTTGGGAGATGGGCCAGCAACGCAAAAAAATTTGGACTCTGCAGCCTTATTGTGAACTCTCACAACAACTAATGAGTTAACTCTTTTCGAAGCACACCAACTTATTTCTAAGCTTGAAATGCAAATCTCTGGTTTTGAATCAGAGAAGGAATAATTGCAAGGAAGAATCCAGGAACTAGCGCAAAGGTTGGTTAGTGTGCAAGCGGAGCATTAGCATCGATTGAAATAAGTCACAAATGGGCACCATAAATCCATATTGTAGGTCCAAAACAATTTCCAGTCTCTCATCAAGTCTGAAAAGGCAGAAAGGGAACAGGTGATTGCACGGGCCCAAGCAGAAAAGGTTGATTTGCTACATCAGATGGAAGTCTTAAGAAATCAACCGAGCGGTTTAAATGGGATCTTTGTAGAAATAAGGGATGTAATAAGGGATGTGAGTGAAACTCATATGGCCTTTTATCAATGCCTTCTTAAGGTTCATTTAGGCTATCAAGATGCCTTGTGCTGTAGAAGTGAGCTAGCTATCAAAGGGAGTCAAATCAAAGGAATTAAAACCATGCTGAAGGCTATCGAATCATTCGAAGCCTAATTCATCCAAGAGCATTTGGATATTCCGAGGCTGTTGCGTCATGAAAGGATGATTCATAGGGATGTGTTCGATGACTTGCTAGCAGCAGTCTCTGCAACTTCTACTGCTAGTAAAGATGCCATTCAAAGATGCACAGAGGTGTGGAGTTGATCAGGAGCTCAAATCTGAGCTTGGGAAAAAGCTCAAAAATGAAAGTGCTTGAATTGATTTGGAACCTGAGCGACAGGATAGGCCTAGGTGATACGATCCCAACGCCATGAACAGCACTGAAAACCGACGCTGTATGAAGAAGTTATTCAACTTTGAAGTTCTTTAATTTCAGTAAAAAAAAAGGTCAGTTTGACTTTAGAAATTGGCAAATATTAAAAAAAGAATATTCTGGGAATATTCTTCGAAATATTTTGAAAATATTCCTTGAAATATTCCACAGAATATTCCATGTAGACCAGTTGTTTTGTGACAAGTGGCATTCTGCAATTGGCTGGAGAGTTGACTGTGTAATGGCAGACCAATCAGAGGCCGCCACGTGGCAGGCCCAAAGTCTGCCATGTGGCCCCCTGTTCACAATGGGAATAGCGTGGATTAAAATTTTACATTTTTGTGGTTTGAACCCACGACCTACAGTTCACAAGCACTACACTTTACAATTGGCCCACGGCCTTTGGTTTTGATATGTGAAGCACAAAAATTGCATTTATTCTAACAGTTGTAATGGTTGACCCCAACAATTAATGCATATTGTGCGGCCACATGTCGCTTGAAATTTAATGCTAGCAGTTTTTTCTGCCCCAAAGTTAGCACCGGTTCCACCAGATTAGGCGGGTGTGCCAGTTTAGTTAAGTTAACTGGCAGTGTCTCCACATTTAGTGGAGCTTGTTTAGGCCAAACTGGCAGTCTGAGTAAATGTGCCATAAATTTGGCTAGGAAAGTCTTTTTGAAGTGAATTTTTTTTTTGATTTTGGGTCTCTTCGACATTCTGGACTCAATGGCACAATTTTTAGAGCCATTGGAGCTCCTTTTCAGCCTTTTTAGCTTCGGAGAAGCTTTTTGAGCCAATAGGGCCATTTTGGGTTTTGAGTTTGGTTGAGTTGTGGTTATCAGTTTGAGGTGAAACAAAGCTCTATTTCAGATAATTTCAACCTTCTAAAGCCATTGGAAGATGTTTAAGAGACACTTGAGGACTTACACATCTCGAAAAGTTGCAGAGAAGTTCAAAGCACCAGCAGGACATTGATGAAGAGATCACTGTTTATAGTAATCTTTCACTGTTTAGTGAATTTGAAAAGGAATTCTTAGCTTTTATCTGCCTTCTGAATCAGTTTATATATTCATATTTTTCTATTGAGACACTTATAATCTTGTATTGCATTTGAGAGCTTTTAATACAAGAGGAAAAGCCCATTTTGGGAGGCTTGATCCAGGAGATGTAGCCCAAGAGTTGGGGTGAACTCCTATATCATATTGCTGTTGTGTTTTGATATTATATTGCTGAATATTGTTGCTGATACCCATGTTAAGTTTCAGCAAAAACAATTACACTTAAGATACATAAACAGTGAAAAGACATACACCATTTGCAAGCTAAATTTCCACATAACGTCAAGTTTAAAACAAGATCATTTTAATCAAATCTGAGTGTTTACTTCTATTATTTCTTTAGGCAGAGTCTGTTAGAGGGCCAGGTAGCCTCTGGATTCATCCTTTCTTTTAAAGGTGAAATATCCGGTAAATGCCCCTACAGTCAATCTTTGTATCAGAAATATGAAGTTCCCACATTTTCAAATTTAAACTTAAAGTATTTTTGCACTCATTTACATAATTGAAAATGGATACCTTGCACCCTTTTCAAGTACCTTCCATTTTCAGATTAGGAGTGCAAGTGCAAAGCTCTCGTTTGCGTGCGGTATGCCCCCCTTGGTTACCATTGCTGAGGTTGTACTTGAGCACTTCATACTGGTATGCCCAGTTCTAGAAGACACGAAGATTGTCGGTCATTTTCTAGGCTCAGCACCAATCACACAAGATGTCGTGGATGATCTAATCACCAAGACAGCCAAGAGATTTTCCATGATGAGAAATTTCATGCAGCGCATGGAGAAGAGCCATTTGTCCATCTTAGATTACTTATCTTTGTGTCGATACCGTCTCGATTAGGTGGAGGCAGCTCGGTTAGAGTCAATCGTGACTCATCACGATTTATGTGAAAAGACCATTAGTCTTCCTACGGAAGCATCCACCTTAGCCCTAGGTGAATTGTTTGCAGTCAGTAGTTCCTTTCAGGAGTTATTTTTTAGTTTTTAAAAGGTAGTCACCCAACTGTTTCTTGGTTGGCGAAATTGTAACCCTTTTGAGTTTGTATAAAGAAGTCATAGTATGACGGCCTGAGGGGGAGGGGAATCACTTGGAAATAATCAGTGTAAGAGATGTATGAAATCTTGTGGAACGAAATTTTTTGAGTCCTGGAGCTATAATAGAATGATCGTCTCTTCATTTTGGAAATACAAGTGCATGAATAGCTTGCTGGTCTACGAATTTTCATGGATCATGCATTATTGCGTTAACACAGGTTTTAATGTTTCCATGCTCTTAGTTTTGTTTAATTCTATTGGCATGTTAAAACACAAAACCAGTTTTGCAATCTATTCTATCAATCTTTGTTTATTGCTTTAACGAGAGTAATATGTGCAATTAGAACTTTTTCTGAAAGTATCTTTTACTGTTGCTGATATGCACTACAATTAATGCGAAAATTCTTCAGTTTGATTAATGGTGTCTGTAGCACAGTGCCTAGAACATGAATAAGTTTTCTTCTCTTCAGCTTAATATCAAAAATTTCCTTTATAAGGATAGGTAGTATGTTTTTTAGTTTAAATATTTTCATTTTTGCTACTCGGAAGTCTTAAAAATAAACAAAAAAGAATTAGTTTTGATCCATCACCATCATGAAACTCCTCTTTAAGGAGAGGCATCTATACGCATAGTAACAGGACTATAAATCTGTCAAGAGAGGTTACTCCAAACAACAGAGGGGCTAATTGGGAACCTTTGTTGAGCTTTTCTCTTCTTGTTTCTGTAGTGATTTTCACCCGGTCAACAAAATTGGCGCTAGAAGGAGGGCCTGCCTAAAGCAAGTTTTCACTGAGACATTCATGACTAAAACCGACCCACAACAACCTAGCGTACCTTAGGAGTTTTGTAACCAGTTTTCGGTAATCTCACAACTTTATACTTTGGTTCTCTGAACTGCTTGCTCCCGTCGTGAGTTGGAGCAAGCCTGGGATGCTCTAGCGAGAGACGACGCTGCCGCTAATAATCATCGGGAAAATAACTGACTCTGCATAGGAGATTCCGACGCAGGAGTTTCTGAGCATCCAGAAGAAGGTGAAGAGCACACTTTCACAGTCCCATTCCCTAAAGTTAATATTTTTAGGTGAATAACCTAAGATTACACTCGCCAAGTTGGTATATTACCTACCGCTCCGTTATTACCCAGGAGAAGGCTATGAACCTTACCAGTTACTCAAGCGGAAGATCAGCTCATAGTCCATACTTTCAAAGAACTAGTTGAACTCACCCTACATGAAATACCAGGATCAATATCCCTTATCGCCCCATATCACCCTAACTCTGTAATAGGGGATGAGGATCAAGACTTAGATATTGACCAGCCTCAGTCACCCCACCCATTTGAAGACGGTTCACATTCTGAACGTTCTGAAACAGATTCCTCAGAAGAAGGTGATATGGAAATACTAGATAATGACCAAAATGGAGATGCTAATGTAAAAATTGATAGGACTTGGCTTCTTAGGGATGCATTCATAGTACCAGGAAGAAAAACTCGGCTTCCTAAACATCCTGAGAAACTACTTCCCAAATTTCACTCGGATTCTAAGGAACCTGTAGAAGACCATATTCAAAAATTCATGCTAGTGAACCGATTAATGAGTTTCCACATTGAATATGTGGTGTGCTGTCTCTTCCCTTATACTTTTTAAGGTAAGGCCTCGACTTGGTATTTCTCTCTCCCACATGGATCGATAAAAAGTTGGAATGAATTTCAAACAGCCTCCCTCAGAAAGTTTGGGGAAGAAACACACACAGTCTTAGTCTTAGAGCTATCACGTATGAGGATGGACATTAAAGAAAAGGTAAAAGACTTCAACCAAAGATTCCCGTCACTAAGAAACAAGATCCCTAAAGACTCCAGGCCGACTGAAGGAGTTTTTATAGAGTTCTACACTTCTGCCTTGCCCCATACCATAGCTATGTTTGTAAAAAAAAAAGAAAAAATACCTTGCAAGAAAGCTTCACTGAAGCACTTAAAGTAGAAAGAGACATGGCCAGCTTCAAGGGAAACCCAAGACAACAGGGGACAGAAAAGGGAAGCAGTAGTAGAAACCCCTCAAATCCTTCAGGAGACAAGAGGGATTCTGATGCATTCAATGTGGAAGGTTTGCAGAGGGTAGTAAAGAAGTTATCCAACGAAATCATAGAATTAAAAAAACATTCAGGAGAAGGCACATATGGGAGAGGTTATTTTAAATTCCCAAATAGATAGAATTTTCCTCCGAGACATCTGTCTCCCCCAAAAGGAATTAATATCTAGGAATTCGGAATGGAAAATTTCTCCAGAGCTCATAAAGCTAATCACTCTGACAAAGATTGTCCGAAATTTATCAATATGTTTGAACTATTTATAACCGGGCAAGAATCCTCCTCTGGGACAACTGATGTTCAGGCCGTGGAAGCCCAAGAGTCCCCTCCTAAAGAATCTGTGATTAATCATTTCTGGGACTTGCCCAGTCTTTTTGAGGAAGATGAAGAGGAATTAGGAGATGTGAATACCACTCAACATTCTTACCAAATGTGAAGCAAAGGACCACCAGCCCCACCAGGTGATCTTTCCTCATTAACCCCAGATATTGGTAAACTAGATCCTCCCAAGAAAAGTGTCCCAAGTGAGCCAACAATTGCAGAACTAGTTGTAAATAAAACCAATAAACTTGTAGATAAGACTAACCCTAGGAGTTTAGATTTAAACATAGTTGATGAGTTAAAAAAGACAAGGGCTAGTATTTCTCTCTCCGAACTTATCAAAATTGCACAGTTCAGAGATGAAATTGTAAATGCGCTTCCCGTAAACTCCCCTAATATTCCCCAGCATCTCATTTTGAATTTAGATATCCAAGAGCCTCAAATTGAAGGTTCCATGATCGGGTAGAAGTCAAATTTGCAGACCCCTCCTTTCTTGTTAACCTTCAAGATTTATAATCATAATGTCCACAACTGTATGGTAGATTCAAGAGCTTCATCTAATGTTATGCCATACTTAGTTTGCAAGAAATTAGACCTTGAACCTAGTAAGAGTGGAACACAAATAGTGCAATTGGATCGATCAAAATTAAAAGTCCTGGGAGAATTGAAAAAAATTCTTATAAGGCTATCCTCAGACTCTATGGTTCACCAAATCATTGACATTGTAGTAGCAGAAATTCCTGAAGCATATGGTCTTTTGCTGAGCAGAGATTGGTCCAGCCAGTTAAATGGCCACTTCGCCACTGAATGGTCTCACCTTTGGTTGCCCTATAAATAAAAACAAAATAAAATAAGGGTAAAAAGGGAGCGTTACATGAAACATGTTGTCACTAATTTAGAAGCTCCCAATGAGCCTGTGATGTTTATTAATTCCTTATTAGGTAATTACTACGTAGACACATGGTTCAGTGATTTATAGGATGATTCGTCAATAGTCCCAGAGTCTGCCGTTTTGGAGCTACTCTTTTGTACTCATCAGCCAGCTCCTCAAAATGATGATAAGAGGGAAGATAAAGTCATGGAGACAAACTTCTGGACCTTGCACTTTGATGATTCTAAAATAAAAAATGGTGCAGGTATAGGATGTGTAGGACCAAGATCCTAAAAAATACAAGAACTTTATTTCTTGCAGATTATAACTTGAATGTACAAACAATGTCGCGGAATATGAAGCACTCTTACAGGGTCTTAAGAAGGCGATCGATCTTGGCGTTAAAAATCTCAAGGTTTTTGGCGATTCTGAGATCATAGTTAAGCAGGTAAGAAATTCCATCCACTGCATATCAAATCAATTGGTTTGCTATCAACAAGAGGTATGGGATCTTTTGTCTTGTTTTGAAGAATTTAACATTCTGTCGATTCCAAGGTATCAAAATATAGATGCAGATTTGCTAGCTAATGTTGCTTCTCGTCTTATTCCATTTGAAAATTTCAAAACTGATACTTTTTTGGTTGAACTCATTTTTAGGCCTTCAGTCCCAAATAATATCACAAATTGGAGGGTATTCAATGATGACGAGCAGATTATCTATTTCCTAAGTTTCGAAGATACCTTGAAAAATGAGGCAATTGATGAAGAATGACATGATCACGATCTAAAGAAAGAGATTGACCAAGAAACTCCTGTTTGTGAGAATGTCATCCCATGATTAGTGGTAAAATTAGAAAATCTCTACTATCTTCAAGATAAATTCAGAAGGGTGACGAATTGCAAGACTCATAGTTCATCTATGCAATACAAAGTTATTAATCTTGGCATGGAGATGAATCCTCAGAACATCAACCTGGGTGTTCATTGTTCACCGGGTGAAAGAGTCGCCTTTATCAAGCTATTCAAAGAATTCAAGGATGTATTTGCATGGACGTACAATGATTTGAAGACATTCGATTCAAATATAATGCAACATGTCATTCCCATCAAAGAGAATGCCAATCTAGTGCAGTAGAAGATATGAAAGATGCATCCCAGTCTTGAACCTACGGTCAAGGCAGAGTTAAACGAAATTATGGCTGAGAAGATCATTTCCCTGTGAGACACACGCAGTGGGTAGCCAAATTAGTACCAGTTCGAAAGAATAATGGTGACATACGACTATGTGTTGATTTTCACAATATGAGTCGGGCATTGGACAAACTGTAGAAATTTGAATAACTGATATGTTATCCAATGAGATTCTCTTGATCACACACTATTTTATCTTCATGCACAATACATAATCTCTTCTACCATTGATCATCACATGCGGAAATAAAATCAATTGCATGCACACATTAAAGCCATAAAAATTCACACATATGAACACAGTATGTAATGGGAAAGCTTAAAGCTGAAAACCCCCAACTATCTGTATATTATATGTCATAGAGATCATGTAACAATCATCATACAAAGCTCCTCACAAGATCTTAGTATAATCTCCACTTGCTACACACTAATCAAGCTAGATCTAGCAAAACACATGCTCCAATCTCTGCCACTTGATAGCCTGCCTCTACTGCACAATCCCTGCTGAAGAATGCCTCTTGATGAGAATTGAATTACCCCAGCCTTGCTCACGCAGTCTTTATAGGCATCTCTACTGAGTGTTGGATGGAAACCATGCATCACTATAGTCACAACTGATAGTCACACTGCTCTTTCACCTATCTCTTCACTGGTCTCCACTGAAACTGTCCATGCACTGAAGTTAACTGATATATTCTTTAGTTGATTAATGAGTTTATAATTAGTGAATTAATTAATAATTAATTCACACCACTCTCACTAATTGTATCAATTATTTAAACTAGATACAAATAGCTCAACTATGTTTAGATTAGTTAAACTGAACATAACTCCATTAACTCCCTCAATCAACTCCACCAAACTCTCTCACATGAGTTCTAACTAAAGTATCCATGCAATAGCTCCACTTAACCCTCAGGAAGAGCGTAATTCCTTATGTCAGCTTCTGTGCCACATCTGTGCACTTAACTGAAGTGCTACAAGAGAATAAGATAATGTTTAGAGTCCAAATATTATTAAGAGCTAATAATATTCGACATATCTATTTTCAGATTGGAAATCTAAAAATAGATTCCGACCAATATGTCTAAAAATAGAAATCCATATATTTTTCCAACTTGAATAACCATCCATAAATAGCATCCTGAAACTTATAGAACACGATTTATATGTCTAAAAATAGACATAGTCTAAAAATAGACTTTGCGACAAAAAATCACTTGTGTGGCCCCCACCTAATTTTGGTGATCACTTTCCAACTAGGATCAGGAGTGATGTTTCAGGATGCCTCCTTCACTGTTTCTTGTTGCAATATCCAAAAATCCCTCTCAATAAGAAAGGACTATCTTTGCATGTGACATGCAACTCCATGCATTCGCCCTGCAACCTTCACAAGCGCCATGCAACTCCATGCATCTGCTCTGCAACTCCTCTGAAATTGAATAGGCTCCAAACAAATCAATCAGTCTGATGCATCTATCATCAAAGTATTCGACTTCTGCTGGGCCCAACTTCACATGTCATCAGGAAAAATTGCGCTGCTGAACTCTTGCACTCATGCACTCTGCACTTGTTGTCAACTCTTATTTGCGCTCCAGTATCCGACATTGTCACTTTGATTTGCCTGCATCAATCCAACTGATCATGCTACTGCTGCTCTGTGGGCACCTCGTAGCCAGGTTCAATTCATGAGATCCACACCATCTCAATGAATCCTGCCCAGAAATCTCATCTTGGGATTACTCATGCATGTCGCCCCACCTCTCACCTGGTGGTATAGCTGCATGCACTCCCTTTGCCCATCTGGCACGAAATTTCTCTGCATGAGTGGTTTCTCCCACTCCATGATCCTCATCTTGTGGCTGCTCCACATCCCAAGGTTCACTCTTACCTGCAAAAATTTCTCCCTCTCAAGCATCAATTGCATGTCTTTCTTGCACTTCCCAAAAGTAGGAAGCTCCGTAGAAATATCATCTACTTCAAGTCTGTAGTGATTCTTGGCTCGAATCCCAACCTTCTTGACTTGTCCTTCTTCATCCACACTAACTCCTACACTCCCAAGCTCATCCCTGTAGTGGAAAAACTTTGTCAAGTATACCGGAATAGTGTCATTCTTCTCCATTTTTATTTTCCTGAGTTTATCCTTGAGCGCCAACTTCCTCTGGTCGCTTGAATACAAAAACTCAACCGCTTCAATGTTTTTCAATTGCTCCAATGATCAATATCACTATGATACCATGTAGAAATTTGAATAACTGATATGTTATCCACTGAGATTCTCCTGATCACACACTATTTTATCTTCATGCACAATACATAATCTCTTCTACCATTGATCATCACATGCAGAAATAAAATCAATTGCGTGCACACATTAAAGCCATAAAAATTCACACATATGAACACAGTATGTAATGGGAAAGCTTAAATATCAAAACCCCCAACTATCTGTATATTATATATGTCATAGAGATCATGTAACAATCATCATACAAAGCTCCTTACAAGCTCTCAGTACAATCTCCAATTTCTACACACTAATCAAGCTAGATCTAGCAAAACACATGCTCCAATCTCTTCCACCTGACAGCCTGCCTCTACTGCGCAATCCCTGCTGAAGAATAGCTCTGGATGAGTTCTAATTTCCCCAGCCTTGCTCACGCAGTCCTTATAGGCATCTCTACTGAGTTTTGGATGCAAACCATGCATCACTATAGTCACAACTGATAGTCTGCTTGCTCTTTCAATCCTTCTTGGTCTCCCGAAAACATCCATGCTTGAAGTTATATATGTATTCTTTGGTGGAATTAATGAGTTTTATAATTAGTGAATTAATTAATTAATTCTTACCACTCTCACAAGTGGTATCAATTATTTAAACTAGATACAAATAGCTCAACTATGTTTAGATTAGTTAAACTCAACACAACTCCATTAACTCCCTCAATCAACTCCACCAAATTCTCTCACATGAGTTATAACTAAAGTATCCATGCAATAACTCCACTTAACCCTCAGGAAGAGCGTAATTCCTTCTGTCAGCTTCTGTGCCACATCTGTGCACTTAACTGAATTGCTCTAAGAGAATAAGATAATGTTTATAGTCCAAATATTATTAAGAGCTAATAATATTCGACATATCTATTTCTAGACTGGAAATCTAAAATTACATTCCACCCAATATGTCTAAAAATAGAAATCCATCTATTTTTCCAACTTGACCAACCATCCACAAATAGCATCCCGCAACTCATAGAATATGATCGACATGTCTAAAAATAGACATAGTCTAAAAATAGACTTGGCGACAAAAATCACTTGTGTGGCCCCCACCTAGTTTTGGTGATCACTTTCCAACTAGGATTAGGAATGATGTTTCAGGATGCCTCCTTCACTATTTCTTGTTGCAATCTTCAACACAAACATGGTTATCCAGTCCCGCCAATGGAAAAAATTCTATAACAGGTCTCTGGTTTAATGATGTTTTCTTTATTGGACGGATTCTCAGGTTATAACAAAGTCTTGGTAGCCCTGGATGATAGATTGAAGACTACCTTCCGAACCGAATGGGGCACCTATGCTTACCAGAAAATTCCTTTCAAATTAATCAACGTGGGGGAAAATTTTCAGCATGCTATTGATGTCACTTTTCAAGGACTCATTGGCAAGGTCATGGTATTATAATTAGACGATGTTACGGTGTAATCAAATGTCAAGGTGAACCATATTGATGATTTGAGGAAAATTCTAGAGCGTTGTTGAAAATATGGGATTTCCCTCAATCATAAAAAATCCATTTTTAGTGTAACTGAAGGGAAGTTGTTGGGATTTGTGGTGTCTAAGGAAGGAATGATGATCGATCCTGAGAGGTCAGCAGTAATTTCTGAAATTAATCCTCCTCATAACAAAATTTATATGCAATCCTTCATGGGAAAAATAAACTTTGTAAGGAGATTTGTCCCAAGCTTCACCCAAACAGTTAAACCTCTGCAAGATATGGTTAAGCAGAAGGCAGATTATAAATGGGAGATTAAGAAGAAGGAAGCATTCACCAACATAAAAGGAGCGATTATGGATGTGCCATCTCTAATGAGTCCTGATTTCTCAAAAGATTTTTTCCTGTATACTTTTGTGTCTAGCAATTATTATGCAGCTGTTTTGACCCAAAAGAACGTTGAAGGAGATGAAGCTCCAATTTCTTTCATGAGCGCAGGGATGGACGAGGCCCAGCTCAAGTATCCTGAGGTGGATAAGCATGCGTTTGCAGTATTCAAGGTGGTTAAGAATTTCCACCCATATATTTTAAAATCTCATATTGAGGTTATTATGCCTTACCATGTAGTGAGGAACTTGTTCATTCAGAAAGAGCTTGGCAAAACTCGGGGACATTGGATGACAACACTCCAGGAGTATGATTTGGAGATTAAGCTTGCTGAAATTGTTCAGGGTCAGGGATTATGCAAGCTGGTGGCAGAATCAGCAGGAAATGAAGTTGTTGAGGAAGAAGGATGGGAAAATGAAGCTTGTATGTGCAAAGCTAGCCATGTGGATGAAATCATCTCTCCAGACTCTTGGTATGCTGACATGAATTTTTATCTAAATACAGGAAGCACCCCTGAAGGTCTAGATGTGATTAAAAGAAGAGCCTTGAGATTGAAGTCAGCTCGTTTCCAGTTGGTAGCAAGTGTTTTATTCAAAAATAACTTTGATGGAATTTTTCTGAGGTGCTTAGAGAAGGAGGAGTCTCCAAAGGTGATGTCTAAGTTGCATGAGGGTCCAGTGGGTGTTCATTTTGGACCAGAAACTACGGTTCATAAAATATTGAGATTTGGATATTATTGGCCTACAATGTTTAAGGATGCATATGCATTTGTGCGAAAATGTGATGAATGCCAGAAATTTGTAGGACGAGATCGAAGAGTAGCCTTACCCCTCCAGCTAGTGAGTATCTAAGCCCCTTTTCAACAGTGGGGTTTGGACGTGGTTGGTGAAATTAACCCGCATTCATCCTCGCAGCACAAGTATATCGTCATTGCTACTGATTATTTCACACGATGGTCAGAAGCCATCCCTCTGTGTGTCATCAACGACGATCAGGAAATTTCTTTCCTTACAACTCATGTCATTACCAGGTTCGGTGTCCCTAACTCCATAGTTTGTGATAATGCAAAATATTTTTCATCAGCAAAAATAATGGAGTTTTCATTAAATTTTGGAATAAAATTCAAATACTCAGCTAATTATTATCCTCAGGGAAATGGATTGGTTGAGTCAAAAAATAAAAATTTGATCAATGTCATTAAGAAAACTATAGCCCAACACCAACGCAGTTGGCATCTAAAGTTGCTGCTAGCTCTCTAGGTAGATAGGGTGACTCCCAAAGCTGCTATAAAGAATTATCCCTTCTTCCTAGTATACGGACATGACTCAATTATTCCCAAACATATCTTTCTACCATCTCTTCAACTTTCCTAGTCAGTCCAGGACACTTAATGTCCAGCTATGCAACAACGTATAAATGTTCTGTTGAAATTGGAAGAAGAGTGTCGTGCCGCCCATAATAGGTTCTCGAACCACCAAAAAATTGTCAAATCCCAGTTCAATAGGAATTTTGTGGGTAGGAAGGAGTTTCAAGTCAAGGACCTAGTTCTAAAGTGGGATAAGCCAAATGAAGTCAAAGGGAAACACACTAAGTTCCAGAAGTTGTGTTTAGGACCGTGCCAGGTCAAAGAAAAGTTAGGACCAAGCATTTTCAGATTGCAATCTTTGGAAGGAAGATTGGAGCCTTTTCCCATTAACTAGAAAGTTTTGAAGGACTTATTTTCTTAGGGTCAGTCCTAGTTAGGACTTTGTACATATTCTTGTTTTTTTATTTGAACCTGTACAAATTTTTTCATCTTTCTTTTATTTTTCCTTAGGGTGAGAATTGTTACATATCTTGTGCACTTCGGGGTTGAAGACCAGTGCTCTCAGCTGATTTCATGTGAAAATATTTTAGAGATGACATATAAGATGACGCTGGAATTTGGAAGTATGCGTTTGTTGCATGGAGGAACATCTTGCCATAGGCCCTGTGATTAAAAATTAAAATTTCTTGCCTGTGAGTGATATTTTTAGCTATTATTTGCAAGCTCCATTCATCAAGACACTTTAAAATAATCTTTTGTCTGTTTGGGATGTGAAGTAAGAGGATCCTGGAGTGCTGAGGTGACTTCACTAGGTGCTGTGGGAAAATATAACACTATCTCTGAAAGTCCTTGGGCCAATCTAAAAGGGCTGTTTTACTTCTGGGAAGCTTGAAAGTAAGGACTATTTCCGGGCTTAGGAGTCAGGTTGAGATGGTAAAATTGATGGGGTAAGGACTCTTGTTGGGCTCAGGAGTCCAGTTGAAACAACAAGCTCCAACCCTACTTAAGTGGTTTAAAAATATCGTAAAACCATGACTGTGCCCTAGAAAGTAATCATTGGGTGATGAAGCTTGCAATTTACAAAATAAATTTCTCACTCCAAAAAAAAATAAAAAAAAATAGAGACGCGGTACACTCCTAAAATCAGCTTGCAGTGGAGAAGCCACAGTCTTAGGGAAAATCTGAAAAACATACCCACAAGAAGAATAAGTTAAAATTAACCTCATATTTTTGGCATACTGATAATAGTTGTTGAAATTTCCTCAAGGTTTAAAGAAGATCTTTCTCGACCAAGAATATTCATTTCCAAGGTGGGACACATGTTTATTATGGATACTCCTAGGTTCTAAGTGTCTTGAAAGTCGTTTTCATAATGAAAAGATATTCATAAGTTATATATTCATAGATAACTGCTTTGTCCAGTAAGTCGCCATTTGTTGTAGCAACAACCCCTGTTTTGGAGTTTTTGTTTTGCTTAATTAGGTTTGATTCTATAGAAAATATATTAAAACACAAAAAGATTAAAATAATGCATAAAACTCATAAAAATAAAAAATTCCATAAAAATCCTGAATAAGCCTTCGACGAATTAGTCAGATGCCTTAGCTTTCTTTTCGGCAAGCTGTTCAAAGTTGTTTTGCCGAATTGCCCTTTTTGTCGTTTCAACGATTTTTTTTTTGGTTCAGTGAATTCATTAATTGCATGTGTGATCCTTTTGTTGATTCTCTATTTCTTTTTCCCCGCTTGATTCTCCAAACTACGTGTTATTGATATTGTCTCTTCGTTGAATCATGATTTTTGGAATAAGGAATTCGGTGATTACCATGTTGGCGCGTTAGCAATTTGTTCGGTTCATTTATTCATTAATGGCCTATGTGTTGCGCATCACAAGAGTATTCATTAATCCAAACTGCCATTAATTTGCTATTCGTGACAATAAGACATATTTTGATTGGCTGGTGGAATCAATATTGCGCATTTACATTCTTATATCCTGTCAATTAAAGTCGGAAGTGTTCAAATTTATGGGTAAAATTCACCTGCGAATCTAGCCCATGTGATTTGGAATGATATGCATTTATTTTTCAGACCTTGGGGTAGGATTTTATTTTCTCTATATATGCCTGCAACAGTCTAGTCTTTGCAATATGCATCATTCTTCCTTTTTCTTCACTAAGTGCCAAGACTGTGTATTTTTCTAAATTGTAGCTTTTCGCTGATGCATTTGTATCTCAGGTATTTTAATTTTTTTATGAACTGATATGTTGTTTGTGAATAAAAGTTAATGTTAGTGTCATTGTTTGGCAAGTTTCTGATTTTCCTCATGTCGCGTCAAAAAGAGAAGTGTTCCCTGGAATCTCCAAATTCCTAAGGCTCCCGAGGAGAAGGTCTTGAATGTCGTTCCGAAGGACTTGTCTGTTGATCGCTCGTTTTCAGATACTATGCACAAGGTTGGTGGCAAAGACTCGCCGGATTGGAATAAGTTTTAATGGTAATTTCAATACCAGCAATATTTGGCACTGCATGATGAACCGCCAGAAAATATAGAAGAAGAAGATGAAGACGTAGAAGCTAAGGTGTGTATTAGATTCTGCAGGTCAGAGATCATTCTTGCTGGTACCCTTTCGTTACTATGATTTTATTCGATGGATGCTGCAGTTCATTGATATTCCCCGCAAGAAGTTTCTCAGTGCTTTGGGTCTAGTAATTGGGTCTTTCTGATTAGAGGATCTTAGGAAATTATACAAGCTTCCACCACCCACTGCTTGGTACAACCAAGATTATATCGATATGTTCAAAATAAATAATGAGGACTATCTAGAGAATATCAAGGAATGGTGGGCTCTGAATAAGGACCCCACTCGCAAAGAAAGTGGGATCTACTCAGTTAATTCTCTAAAGTCGCCTTATCGAGAAGTCGTGTCCATTATCAGCAGATTGTATGGGATGGTGGATTGCTCCATTTTTTAGATAGACTGGGTCCCTTTGATGTCCCGGGTGGTCCATGAGGGTTACATTTTCAATTGGGTTGATATCCTATCCTCTAGTTTTGCAAAGGCCATTTTTGAAGCTAAAGGGTCATCATCCTCCGTGCCTACGATGTTCTTCATGTCTACATATATCCTCGACTGTGTGTGTGCTTGTAATGTGTTCTCAGGAATGGATTGGAAGCGTACCCTCACCAGGGCTCCAATACATATATACTGCAGCCAGTTGTGGTCATCAAGGTATTATTTTTTCTTCTATCAGATCTTCGAGCACTTTGTTCTCGAAATGCACATTATCATATACGCGCATCCTCCTCCAAGATTCTTCGCGGAGGGAAAAAGAGAAATAGGGGATTAGTATGTGGAAAATGTCTACTCCTACATCAGAGTGTATGGGTTGATCGAAGCCGAACATTACCTTCCAAAGTATGTTCCAAACAGATTTATTTTGAGAGAAATATCATATTAGGTGACTTATGGAGGTGTTGGCAAAGGTATGAAGGATAGTGGAATGAGGTAGTGGATAGATTACCCAATTGTTCTGGTTCAATATAAGCTTGGAGCTTATGGCCACACCGTTGAGGAAGAAAATCGTATAAGAAACATCCTGTTGGCTCATGCCCCCTTACAGGTTGCATGACCCATTCTTAATAGTTAAAAAACATTTGTTGAGTTTGAATATGGGTAGTCGCTATGATCACCAAGAGATGTCTGATGATAGTATGCACTGCCGATCATATAGTTTGAAGAGGTTTTGGGAAGAATCCAAGACTTAATGCATTAGGAAGTAAAGAAGAGGTGGGAAGCCTATCAAATCAAGAGGTTGGAGACTGCTACTGCCGCGAGAGAAAATTTTGACACGGAGTAGCGAAAGTTAGCAAAGACTCAGGAATTGGAAAACCCTGAGTTAAACTTCGCCACCTCGAGTGAAGGGACATCTGGTTCCTCTGTTCATATTGATATTGAAGTTGATCATGTCATGGAAAATTTGCAGCATGCTGAAGCAGGGGCTAAGACAAATCAGGTCGAAGAAGAAGCCCATGATAAAGTAGTTCAAGAGGAAACTGAAGCCACAGAAAGGTTGAAGCAGAGAGAAAAGGAGTAATCAGAAGAAGAAGCGCTGCTAAATAAAGAGAATGTTTGAAGGCCGAGAAGGCTGAAGCAGCAAGGAAAGCTTAGGAGCTGAAAGAGGAGGAAAAGAAGTGAGAATAAGTAGCAAAGTTGACAATTCATATCAATAGGTGCATCATACTATGCCTCTATCCTCTATTCCGAGAGTTTCTGATGTGGGTATTGCAGGATTGGAGCATCTTGACATTGCGCATGATTTAGTGGTTCCCATGTCGAATTATTTCTTCAGTTGAAAAGAGAGAGGGGTAGTCTCTCTCCCCAGGAAAAGAGGAAGGACGAAGGAAGGAAGTGATCCCAGCGCAGAAGTTCCCAATGATCCTCCTATGGTCGTGTGGAAGTTGGGAGATGGGTCAGCAGCGCAGAAAAAGTTGGACTCTGTAGCCTTGTTGTGATCTCTCACAAAAGCTAATGAGTTAACTCTTTTCGAAGTGCACCAGATTGTTTCTAAGCTTCAAATGAAAATCTTTGGTTTTGAATCAGAGAAGGAAGAATTGCAAGGAATAATCTAGGTGTTAGCCACCTATAATATTTTGTTATACCAAAAGGTGGCTAAAACTTTTTGGAGCCTCCAAGGAACAAATTTTATCACTAAAACTTGTTGGCTCTTGAAGTCTCTCTAAGGCCTCATGCCTCTGTCCAGATCCCTTATTGTTGTTTACATCCTAAAAGCCTCTGAAATCCTTCAAAAATCCCAAGTTAAATACTGCTGCAGAACCCCTTGGTCCCCTTCCTTTTCTTCCTCACTAACCTCATTTTCTATTCTCCATTTCCCATGAAAAACCCACAATTTCATGTTTCTCCCTTTCCACTTCATTAAAATCCCTTTTATAAGGTTAAAACCCACTTTTTAACCTTACTGAAACCTTCATTTCCTTCAAGAAACCCTTCAAAAACCATGAAAATACATGTTTTTATGTATAGGAATTGAGCCCCTCGAGCTTAAGCCCTTAGCCCCTTTCTTCCATACGCCCGCACCCTGGAACCAAGTTTTAACCCTTTCGCACTTATCGCAAAGCGCAGATCGCAGAATTTCCAAATTGTTATTTTTTAAAATTATGCATCGCAAATATTTGCGCTGCGATCCATCGTAGATTGCAGATCGCAATTTTCAGTTTTCCTCCAAAGAGCCATCGCAAAAATTTGCGCTGTGACCCATCGCAGATCACAGATCACAATTTTTAGTTTTCCTCCAAAGAGCCATCGCAAATATTTGTGATGTGATCCATTGCAGTTTCCGCCCATCGCATAATCGCAATATTGCATTTTCTCTCTGTCGCATAATCCGCCATCACGTTTTCCACTTTTGCGATTTACGATCAGTCCTGCCGGGTCCACCGTACGATCCCCTCGCCGCTCATATAAAATGTGCCTTTTTCCTTTGTAAAATTAAAAAATGTCATATTGTATTGTTTACAAAGGTTTTTCCGCTGCCTTCTCCCAACCGTTGATCTTGCGCGATCGACGGCTTAGATTTTATCTTTTTTCACCATTCTATGATTTCTCCAATTAATCTTGAGCGTTGGATGATGCCATCCAACAACCCTGCTTCCTCCGCACATCCTCCAATGTAGTTTAACCTATAAACACAGGATTTCATAACTTTTTTTTGTATTTTGCAGGGTTTAACATTTTTCTCTATATTCAGATGAAATTCGAAAGATGAGGGTGACGACCCTCCCTCCTTCGATTTATCAAAGGAAATCATTCGCAAGTGTCAAATTCGCGTTTTCATCAGTGTTTCATGAGGCATTGATGCCGTATAACCCTGCGCAGCCCTGTGTAATAGCAAAGCACCAAGAATCTGGCACAGTCAAAGAGTATCAGCTGTAGAAGACCATAAATGTGCCAGCACAGAGAATTGAAGACATTTTTACGGGGATTACGGCTAAGACTGTTATCAAAAGCCTAATCCCCCAATCTAAAACACAGTCTGCAGAATACCTAAAGTGTTTTAGTGACAGCAAACCCTCCACCACCACAAAAAGGAGGTGAATTGATTCCTCCCAGCAACTAAACTCCACCTGTTGCCTCAAACCTTTCAAACCAGGGCCGAAGTTATTGCAAAGGAAGATGTTTTGCCTCAACGCAGCCTAGGAGTTACTTCTGCAAGGAAATCAATGCAAAAAATATCTACAGAGTTACTCCACACAGCACACAGAGCCTCAAAGTCAAATTAAGCTCCCGCCAAGCTTTGATATTTATTGTAAACAGATAATACAGCGATGCACCTATAAACTTTTCCATCGAGCCCCTCAAAAGGCTGCGAAGTCTTGAAACTGTATTAATTGTCTTAGGAGATCTTTTTAGATTTCACTTCCTCATTATTCTATAAATACCTCTGTAGAAGAAGAGAATTTGTTGGTTTTTGGTTGTTGTTTGATCACAAGTTGTAACATTGAAAACTCTCACAGAAATAAATATACAAGTACGGTGAAGTTGAAGAAGAAACTGAAGTCTTGGAAACCTTGATGATGTTGTTGCATGCTTGTTCCTGAGAAGGCTCTATCGTTGGATCCATGAGCTTGGCTGTTGGTGAAGTATTCTGAACTGTTTTATGTTTTCCCCTATTTTCATTATGTTCCATAATTTCTTACTACAGTAGGTTGAAATTTTTGGGCTAAGAAATGACTCTTGGAAGCACCTTAGACCTGTTCATCCTTCACTGTTTCATGTTTTCTCCTGCTGAAGTATTTTAGAGTCTTTAATCTCTCTCTTTAGTCTTCATGCTTGTTTATTTCCTTATTAAACAAATACGTTCCGTTCAGCATGATTTATGGTTCTCCCTGCTTGTCTGCTATCAGTTGAAAGTTGTTATTGAAGTCTCCCTTTGAAGTACCATTGTCTTAAGTTAATCAAAGAGGTTGGTTTTGATGTTACCCTTTGCCCCTGCTTGAACAGTTGTTTTGAAGGTCTTTAAAGTTGCAAGCATAGATGTTATTTAGGTGTTCCCTCTTATATGAATGCAGCTATCAGTAAATCTTTTATGTTTTCTAATTCCTTTAAAATAAAATCTTTGAGGAAATAGGGAGTTCCCCGAATCTTAGATTTCATTTTAAAAGTTGTCTTGAAGTCATTATTTGCTGAAAGAATGTTTTTGGAATTTATGGTTAGCCTTGTCTATCAAATATCTTTTTATTGTTAAGTTATGTTTTCAAGTTCCCTTTGTTGAGAATTAAGCTTCTCTTTCCAAAACATTAATGTCCATCTCATCCCAAAACAAAGGATCATGTGGCCAAGTTAGATTTTCCCTTTGATATCCCATATCCCTTGAAGAGTTTGTCATGACCTTATTTTGACTCCATTGCCTAATGAACCAGATATTTCCTCTTTCTTTCTATCGTTCCTAGACCTTTCATATTTTGCTGTATCAACTCAACCCAACCAAACAAACATACGCATAAATAACTAGTCTAAAATCCATACTCAAAGCACAAAAGATAAACCTTTGCAAACAAATATTTGAGAAGTCCTGCGAGAACGAAAGGAGACTATGTCTAGAACTCTAAGATTAGTTCGATGTTGCTTGTCTTTTGATTTTCCAAACATCGAAACATGGGAGACCAACATAATGGCGATCACGGTGGGACGTTCGAGTCGGTGAAAATCTAAGTACCCCTTAGGACTCCAAAAATCCCTTATTTTTAAAGACTATCCGGTGATTATCAGCCACCTCACGCCCGCCACCAACATAATGGTGATCACGGTGGGACGACTGAGTTCATAATTGCTTGGCAAGCTCTTATAAACTCATTAGTATTTCAAACAACCATAGAAACTCAAAAAACCCAAAAATATTTCAGTTTGGCTTCATAATAAACATGGTGGTGGAACCATAAAAAATTTTGCGTTCACAAAAGCTAAACATTTTCCACCTGGTGACTCCGTTGGCCTCCAGTAGGCATATTACCCTTCCAATCTATGTAGACTCCCTTGGGAATGCCTTGAGCAAACCCAATCATGTTGTCGGTGGACAGCAAATTTCAAAATCTTCCACCTGGCGACTCCACAAACCCAAAAGACCTAATAACTCTACTGGCAGAAGACTCTAAACTGGTTAAAAAGATACAGTGACCTTAAATACAAAACTCAACCATTACAAGACCTAAACAATGAGCAAGATTATAGACAAATTAATAAAGAAAAATTACTGATCATGATGGAGAAAATGATGTACATACTTGGGAAAATATTTGAAATGCATGAGGCCAATTTAAATATTGATGATCTAGAGCAGCCCATACTCCTTTCGAATCAAGAGCAAACCCAAAAACTACAAAATAGGTATGATGAACAAGATTACAATGAGAGCAATGAAGAAGGTTGTCAGGAAACTCTTGATTTCCTACCTATTTCTTATATTATGCCATTAAGAGAACTCCATAACCAGATTGCAAAAGCTCATAGTGAGTAGTGCCTTGAGGAAAACATAAGCCATTTTGAACCGACAAAATCTAAAATAGGAGAAGAGACAATACAACCAGGGTTTCTTCCTTTATGTTTCGAATCATTTCAGATTATTAAAAGACATTGGAATCTTCATAATATGCTTGAAACAACTCATGAACCTTATAGTCGAAGTGACTACCATGAAAATCATGAGGTGTTGGTTGAAATTGATATAGATCAGGAAAAGGAAGAGAATCCTCAAAATTCCCCTACGAGCACAAGTAATCATTCCCTAGAAAAGGCTCAAGAAGACATCCAGCCTCAAAACCAATTAACACAAGAGGGAGAGGATTGTTTTTCTTCTGTCCAAAGCAAAGAGAACATTCCTTCTCTTTTTAAAAAGGAAGAAATTGATCAAATATTAAACAAACAGTCAACCCTAAATTCTTTGTTAGAACAAAACACTCCCACTCATTTATCTACTAAATCTTTTTGTCTTGAAATAGAAAATAAACGTGTAGGTCAGCTAAAGTAACAAAATGATAACCCAATATGTTTGATTGGTGAAATTGTGTATACTAATGATTTTTCAACTTCTGATAAATCTAATGATGATGATGAGCTCCAAACAGAAACTAGTCATGCAGGGCAAACAAAAGTGGATTGGTGTCATGAAATTCATTATCATTAGCTTGAAAGCAGCAATCAGCCAGTCCAATTCATCAGGAATAATTTTCACATAATTGGGAATCAGCTATCTATTAGTTGTAATGTTGGGGTTGAGGAGAAAGAGAAATTTCTTGAACAGGATGCATATGAGGAGCCTCCTCCTGAAAGAGTTGAGGTAATAAAAGATACCCCTACTCAAGAACATGATGATCTCTTCACGGAGCATAGTCCACTGAATCAGAGCATACCAGGACTACAAGAGGACAACACTACAATATATGATGAATCCTCTAGTTTAGATAATAATGAAGATGAGGAAGTTTTTCTTCCTCATAAGAATCTTTGCCTTAATCGAGTGAAGAAAGAAGAGATGATCGTGGTTGAAACGTATCTTCCAAACACTCACAACCAGGTATTATTTCAAGATCCCTATGCTCATTTCTTGAAAATCTTTGAAGAAGGGATAAAGGTTATTAGGAGCAGTATATTACCAAAAGCAAGAGGATTATTTAGCACTGCTGCTAAAAAACAAAAAGAATGGGAGTGGCCCTGTTTGTCCAGCCTGCACAAGGAGATGAAGAAGGACCAATCGTGAAATCATTTGCTAGATTGGTTTTACTAGAAAAGAGAGTTCATCAGCTAAAACATGTAAATGTCCCAAGTTAGATTAGGTTAGATAGGAAAGCAATAAAGCTCAGCTTTGAGCATTTAGTTAGTTTTTGATTTTTATCTTGTAAAAAAAAAAAAATCTAAAAACAATAGAAAAGAGAAAAGAGGGAAGATTGTGAAAACAAGAAAGGTATAGCCCCATACCAAAAAAGAGATAAATCTGAAAGTGTGCAAGCCCAAATGCCACTCCTGAAAAACACACTTCTAATTAGTCAAACAATTTAATCGTGACTAATTAGTGTTAAATTTTTTGCTGATAGGATAGTGAATTCGATTTTCCAAAACTGCTTAATCTTGGCTTATCAGTAGATAGTTCAGGTTAGAAATTGAAGGTTCAAACAAACTCAAAATCTGAACCAAGGTTTCCAAAGAAGAATGACTCAAATCTGTTTTATCTTCTGAGTTAAAAAGGATATAAAGATCTGGTTCTAATCAACTTAAAACATGAGCCGGAAGAAAAGCAAAGACAACTCACACAGAAGAAAAAAGAGAGCTGTGAAGGAAGAGAAGGCCATGATGAGACTTTCAGGTCTTAAGCCTTCCTTTTTGTTTTTATTTTTTGCAAATAATAATCTATGTGCAGCTTGTTTTTATGCCATAGATCACAGCAGGTCAAAATAGCTTAAACTTGACTTGACTGTTTTTGAATTTCAGTTGTAAAAATTAGAGAATGAAAGTCTGTTGGACAGTTTAACCCCAACAGACAGTAGATTAGGTACAAGAATATCTGAGCTCAACTGTTTAATCTGATTTCAGGGAGAAATAAGGAGTAGAAGTAGATTATTTTTTATGCTTTCAAAAGAATAAAATGTTGTGAAAAGAGTTTTCCAATCCAAGTGCACTCTGATAAAGAAAAAATGTTAGATAAGTAGGATTAGGTAGGTAGAAATTTTGTATTAATGAAAGTCCATTGTTTTCATAGTTGCTAAAAATTTTTCAAAACCAAATCATCCGGCCAAGGAAGGGCAGCGCAATGGATCAGGCACAGATTAGCCTCCCAGAGGAACAGATGAGGCAACTGATCAGCCTCCCAGAGAATACAAGTCTGCAGTTCTTGATGCCTTCAAAAGGACACCATCCCCAAGTGGAGCCACTGTTAGCCACCCATAAAATTCTATCATATCAGATGGTGGCTAAAATTTTTAGACCTCAGGAACAAATTTTATCACTAAGAATTGTTGGCTCTTGAAGTCTCTCTAAGGCCTCATACCTCTGTCCAAATCCCTTATTGTTGTTTACATCCTAAAACCCTCTGAAATCCTTCAAAAATCCCAAGTTAAATACTGTTGCACAACCCCTTGGTCCCCTTCCTTTTCTTCCGCACTAACCTCATTTTCTATTCTCCATTTCCCATGAAAAACCCACAATTTCATGTTTCTCCCTTTCCATTTCATTAAAATCCCTTTTATAAGGTTAAAAACCCACTTTTTAACCTTACCGAAACCTTCATTTCCCTCAAGAAACCCTTCAAAAACCATGAAAATACATGTTTTTATGTATAGGACTTAAGCCCCTCGAGCTTAAGCCCTTAGCCCCTTTCTTCCATATGCCCGCACCCTGGAACCAAGTTTTAACCCTTTGGCGCTTATCGCAAAGCGCAGATCGCAGAATTTCCAAATTGTTATTTTTGAAACTGATGCATCGCAAATATTTGCGCTGCGATCCATCGTAGATCGCAGATCGCAATTTTCAGTTTTCCTCCAAAGATCCATCGCAGATCGCAGATCGCAATTTTTAGTTTTCCTCCAAAGAGCCATCGCAGTTTTCGCCCATCGCATAATCGAAATATCACATTTTCTCTCCGTCGCATAATCCGCCATCGCGTTTTCCACTTTTGTGATTTGCGATCAGTCCCGCCGGGCCCACCGTACGATCCCCTCGCCACTCATATAAAATGCACCTTTTTCCTTTGTAAAATTAAAAAACGTCATATTGTATTGTTTACAAAGGTTTTTCCGTTGCCTTCTCCCAACCGTCGATCTTGCGCGATCGACGGCTTAGATTTTATCTTTTTGACCATTCTATGATTTCTCCAATTAATCCCGACCGTTGGATGATGCCATCCAACAGCCCTGCTTTCTCTGCACATCCTCCAATGCAGTTTAACCTATAAACACAAGATTTCATAACTTTTGTTTGTATTTTGCAGGGTTTAACGTTTTTCGCTATATTCAGATGAAATTTGAAAGATGAGGGTGACGACCCTCCCTCCTTCGATTTATCAAAGGAAATCATTCGCAGGTGTCAAATTTTCATTTTCATCAGTGTTTCATGAGGCATTGATGCCGTATAACCCTGCACAGCCTTGTGTAATAGCAAAGCACCAATAATCTGGCACAGTCAAAGAGTATCAGCTGTAGAAGACCAGAAATGTGCCAGAACAGAGAATTGAAGATAGTTTTATGGGGATTACGGCTAAGACTGTTATCAAAAGCCTAATCCCCCAATCTAAAATACAGTCTGTAGAATACCTAAACTGTTTTAGTGACAGCAAACCCTCCATCACCACAAAAATGAGGCGAATAGATTCCTCCCAGAAACTAAACGCCACTTGTTTCCTCAAACCTTTCAAACCAGGGCCGAAGTTATTGCAAAGGAAGATGTTTTGCCTCAACGCAGCCAGGGAGTTAATTCTGCAAGGAAATCAATGTAGAAAATATCTACAAAGTTACTCCAAACAGCACACAGAGCCTCAAAGTCAAATTAAGCTCCCGCCGAGCTTTGATATTTACTGTAAACAGATAATACAACGATCCACCTATAAACTTCTCCATCGAGCCCCTCAAAGGGCCGAGAAGTCTTGAATCCGTATTTATTGTCTTAAAAGATCTTATCTCAGATATTTTCCCCTCAGTCTTCTATAAATACTTCAGTAGAAGATGAGAAGTTGTTGGTTGTTGGTTTCTCTTTGATCACAAGTTGTAACATTGAAACTCTCTGAAATAAATATACAAGTCTGTTGAAGTTGAAAACAAATTGAAGTCTTGGAAGTCTTGATGATGCTGTTGCATGCCCGTTCCTGAGAAGGCTCTATCATTGGATTCATGAGCTTGGTTGTTGGTGAAGTATTCTAACTGTTTAATGTTTTCTCCTATTTTCATTATGTTTCATAATCTCTTACTACAGTAGGCTGAAAGTTTTAGGCTAAGAAATGACTCCTGGAAGCACCTTAGACCTGTTCACCCTTCACTGTTTTATGTTTTCTTCTGCTGAAGTATTTTAGAGGCTTTAAGCCTTATCTTTAGTCTTCATGCTTTTTTATTTCCTTGATAGCTCAAATAGTTGGTTTCAGCATGATTTATGGTTCTCCCTGCTTGTCTGCCATCACTTGAAAGCTGTTATTGAAGTCTCCCTTTGAAGTACCATTGTCTTAAGTTAATCAAAGAGGTCAGTTTTGATCTTACCCTTTGCCCCTGCTTGAGCAGTTGTTTTGAAGGTCTTTATAGTTGCAAGCATGGATGTTATTTATGTGTTCCCTCTTCTATGAATGCAGCTATCAGTGAATCTTTTATGTTTTCTAAGTCCTTTAAAATAAAATCTTTGAGGAAATAGGGAGTTCCCCGAATCTTAGATTTCATTTTAAAAGTTGTCTTGAAGTCATTATTTTCTTAAAGAATGTTTGTGGAATTTATGGTTAGCCCTGTCTATCAAATATCTCTTTATTGTTAAGTTATGTTTTCAAGTTCCCTTTGTTGAGAATTAAACTTCTCTTTCCAAAACATTAATGTCCATCTCATTCCAAAACAAAGGATCCTGTGGCCAAGTTAGATTTGCCCTTTAATATCCCATATCCCTTGAAGAGTTTGTCATGACCTTATTTTGACTCCATTGCCCAATGAACCAGATATTTCCTCTTTCTGTCTATCTTTCCTAGACCTTTCATATTCTGCTGTATCAACTCAACCCAACCAAACAAACATATGCACTTAAATAACTAGTCTAAAATCCATACTCAAAGCACACAAGATAAACCTTTGCAAACAAATATTTGAGAGATCCCTCTCTGAGAACAGGAGGACTAGATCCTGGAACTCTAAAGATTGGTTCTGATGTTGCCTTGTCTTTTGATTTGCCAAACTGTCAAAACACGGGAGACCAACACTAGGAACTAGCTCAAAGTTTTGTTAGTGTGCAAGCGGAGCATAAGCATCAATTGAAAGAAGTCGCAGACGGGCACCATAAATCCATATCGTTGGTCCAAGACAATTGCTAGTCTCTCATTGAGTCTGAAAAGGCAGAAAGGGAGCAGGTGATTGCGCGAGCCAAAGCATAAAAGGTTGAGTTGTTGCATCAGATGGAAGTCATAAGAAATCAGCCGAGTGGTTTATATGGGCTCTTTGCAGAAATAAGGGATGTAAGCAGGGATGTGAGTGAAACTCATGTGGCCTTTTATCAATGCCTGCTTAAGGTTCATTCAGGCTATTAAGATGCCTTGCACTATGGAAGTGAGCTAGCTGTTAAAGGGAGTCAAATCAAGGGAATTCAAACCATGCTGAAGGCTATCGAATCATTCGAAGCCCAATTCATCACTGAGCATTTGAATACCCTAAGGCTGTCACGTGATGAAAGGATGATTCATAGAGCTGTGTCTGATGACTTGCTAGCAGCAGTCTCTGCAGCTTCTAGTGCTAGTAAAGACGCCATTCAAGTATGCACAGAGGTGTGGAGTGCGGGTGCAAAGCTCTCGTTTGCGTTGGGTATGCCCCCCTTGGTTACCATCGTTGAGGTTGTACATGAGCACTTCATACAGGTATGCCAAGTTCTAGAAGACATAGAGATTTCCAGTCAGTTTCTGGGCTCAACACCAATCGTGCAGGATTTCGTGGCTGATCTAATCACCAAGCCAACCAAGAGATTGTCCATGATCAGAAATTTCATCCAGCACATGGAGATAAGCCATTTTTCCATCTTAGATTACTTATCTTTGTGCCGATACCATCTTGATTAGGTGGACCCAGCTCAGTTAGAGTCAATCATGACTTGTCACGATTTATGGGCAAAGTCCGTTGATCTTCTTGTCGAAGCATCCACCTCATCTCCAGGCGAATCGTTTGCAGTCAGTAGTTCTTTTTAGGAGTTATTTTTCAGTTTTTAAAAGGTAGTCGCCCAACCGTTTCTTGGTTGGAAAAATTGTAACCCTTTTGATTTTGTATAAAGAATTCATAATATGACAACTCAAGGGGGAGGGGAATCACTTGGAAATAGTCAATGTAAGAGATGTATGAAATCTTGGGGAATGAACTTTTTTGAGTATTGGAGCTATAATAGAAGGGTCGTATCTTCATTTTGGAAATACAAGTGTATGAATGGATTGTTGGTCTATGAATTTTCATGGATCATGCATTATTGTGTTAACACAGGTTTTAATGTTTCCATGCTCTTAGTTCTATTTATGTCTATTGGCATGTTAAAATACGAAATCAATTTTGCAATCTGTTCTATCAATCTTTGTTTATTGCTTTAACGAGAGTAATCTATGTGATTAGAAATTTTTCTGAAAGCATATTTTACTATTGCTAATATGCACTACAATTAATGAAAAACTTCTTCGGTTTGATTAATGGTGTCTGTATCATAGCATGTTGAACATGAATAAAGTTTTCTTCTCTTCAGATTAATATCAAAACACTCCTTTATAAGGATAGGTAGCATGTTTGTTAGTTTAAATAGTTTCATTTTCGCTACTCGCAAGTCTAAAAAATAAAATAAAAAATTAGTTTTGATCCATCACCATCAAAGTCCTCTTTAAGGAGAGGCATCTATCCGCATAGTAATGGAACTATAAATCTGTCGAGAGAAGTTACTCCAAACAACAGAGGGGCTAATAAGGAACCTTTGTTGGGCTTTTCTCTCCTTGTTTCCGTAGCGATTTTCGCTCGGTCAACATATGTATTTCCTGGATTCTCCTGATCTAACAATTATTTCCCACTGTTAAATACAGAATCACTTCTACAAAATATTTTCGGAATTTAAAACACAATTTCCAATAGCAATATCATGAAGAAAGATCAATCACACATAACACAGATAATTTACCGGGAAGTCATAAAGCTAAAAAACCCACTATATTCTATTATGTATTATATCATGGATCATGAAACAATTACATACAAAGATCCAATCCAAGAGCTCCGAGTACAATAGATAACTGTCTCACATTGTCATACAAAAATTGGCAAGTTCCTTAGCCAATTTACTATCCCCAGACAGCCTGCGTCCACTGCGTAATCCATGATGGTCAAGAAGCTTTGAATGAATGATGCTTTCCTGCCTTGACTACACAATCCTCATAAGAACATCCATTGTGTGTGTGGTTGCATGTGTGCAACCGATAATGTCACGATTGATAGTCAATCTATCCCTTTCACCTACATCTCAACTAGGTCTCCACTGGATCTGACATGCATGTAGTTAATAGTAGTAAATCTCCAGTTTCATGTGAGGCCATTGATTATGAATTAATTAATATTTAATTCACTTGATCTCTCACTAGTGTATCTGCAGTTGCAACTAGCACAACTGACTTTAACTCACTTGAATGAGTTAAACCGATTCACAACTAGCATAACTACACTTCCAACTCTGTTACAACTAGAATCACTATGTTACAACTCAAGTCCACTTGCATGTCCCACTAACAAACCTCTTAACATGAAATTCCTATAGATAAATTATTTTCCACTTCAGTTAACTACTTCCAAGTGCTCATTGAGAATAGATTATTGTTTATTGTCCAAATAATATTAAGGGATAATAATAGTCGACATGCATCTATAAATAGACATGCAATCTATAAATGGAACTTGCACATACATCTATAAATATAACTCATATATAAATATAATTTTCTCATGCATCTATAAATAGACATCCACCTAAAAATAACTTGTGTTGGCCCCACCTAGTGTAGGTGCTTAATTTTCACTAGGATCAAGGATGTTGTTTTTGGATGCCAATTTCACTGTTTCTTGTTGAAAACTTCAACACTCCCTCTCAAAAAGAAAGGAATTTCCTTGCATGCGACATGCAACTCCATGCATGTGCCCTACAACCTTTGCATGCAACATTTCCAAAACTGAATAGCCTCCAAACAACTGAATCATTATAATGCATCTATCATCAAATTATTCTGACTTTTGCTAGTACCAATTGCACATGTCTTCTGGATCCACTGCGTTGTTAAACTATGCATCCATGCAATCTTCACTTGCTGTTAACTCTGATCCATGCTCCAGTATCCAAAACTGTTACTTTGATTTCATGTCCTCATGACACCTGACTGCATCAATCCAAATGATCATGCTACTACTGTACTATGGGCTCCTCATAGTTAGGTTCAATTCATGAGATCCATACCATCTCAATGAATCTTGCCAAAAAATTTCTTCTTGGAATTATCCATGCATGTCGCCCCACCTCTCACCTGGTGGTATAGCTGCATGCACTCCCTCTTCCCACCTCACACATAATTTCTCTGCATGAGTGGTTGCTCCCACTCCATGTTCCTCATCTTGTGGCTGCTCCACATCCTGAGGTTCACTCTCACCTGCATGCAAATCTTGCTCCCTCTCAAGGGTCAGTTGCATGGATTTCTCACACTTCCCAATAGTAGGAAGCTCTGTAGAAATCCCATCTACATGAAGTCTATAGAGATTTTAAACTCGAATCCCAACCTTCTTGGCTTGTCCTATTGCTTTGTGTCACAGGAAATTTTTTCCTTCACTAAAGACTACATCATAGCCTCTATCCTCTAACATTGCAACTAAGACTAAACTTTTCTTCAAACTTGGTACATGCATTACATCTTTTAAATGAAAGATTTTACCTGACACCCTCTAAAAGGTAATGGTACCAATTCCAGTCGCATTGTATCGTCCATCGTCGCCGAACTCAATACGCATCTGGAGATATTTATCCTCCAAGTCACTGAAAAGTTTCTTATCTCCCATCATGTGAAAGGAAGCACCACTATCCAAGTACCACCCCAATCCCAATGCACTTGATACCATGCATGAAATTAATGAGAATTCAAGCTCAAATTGCGAGGCAAGGGCCTCACCAGTTGTAGCTCCAACAACCATCTTCTTCTTCTTCTTTTGTGGACAATTTGTGGCAATATGTCCATACTCATGACAGTGCAAACAATTCACTTTGGACATATTGTGCTCCTTGCCATCTTCACTGACCTCAAATTTAGAATGGAATTTCTTGCCCTTCCCCTTCCTTGCCTTGGCAGCCAAAGCACAATCCTCTTCATCATCATTCTTTGATGGAGAGCCATCTCTGGTGTTCTGCCTAAACTCCTCCTGCACAAGATCCAAGCACAGTTGTTCCCAATCTGGAAAATTTTCCCATCAGTTGAAAAATTCTTCATAACTGTGCCAACTATTAGGAAGTCCCAAGAGAGCCAAGCTCACTAAATCATCATCAACAACACTTATTCCTACACTCCCAAGTTCATCCCGACAATGGAAAAACTTTGTTAAGTATACCAGAATAATGTTGTTATTTTCCATCTTGATCTTCCTGAGTTTATCTTTGAGCACTAATTTCCTATGGTGGGTGCTACTTTGGAATAGATCTATCAAAGCCTTCCACATAGAATATGGTGTGGCTTTCCCATGAAGGCTTGAGACAATGTGGTATCGTAATCCTTCTAATAGAATCCTCCTTGCCTTTGCCACTTTCTTTCGCCATGCATTAATATTTGCAGCATCTGCAACATCTGGCTTATGAACATCTTTTTCAATGAATTCCTTCAAGCCATTTTCTTTGAGTACTGCCTCCAGCCTGTCCTTCCAAGAAATATAGTTTAAGCTTCCCTCGAGTGCATACTCTAACCTCAATCCATTTCGATGTTAACTCAATTGTAACACTAAGAAAGTATTTCCGCAAATTCGAATTCTTTCTGTTAGGGCCTAAATCTACCTCAAGCTGAGAAAGGCAGTATCTAGGGTAACATCAAACCACGCTTAACCTGGTAGCTAGCCCTACCAAGTCGGGAGAGGGCTCTCTCCTTGTTAATCTCAGAAAAGATGGCCCAATGAAAGCTTGAGATGACTGATGTGATGACTGATTTTAGGCTAGGTATGTGTGCAAAAGAGTTTTATTGAATTTAGTGATGTTTTGTTGGCTCAAATAGAAAGGTAGATTTTGGGTCTGGGGAATGAGGCTCAGTTTTGCAGAGATCTCAATGGGGCAAGGTAGGCGATTGATTTTACACTTCAAATTGAATGAAATGGAGAGGTTTAGACAGGTGAGGAGTTGAAGAGGGAAAAAAACCTTCAGGGATCCTCTTCAAACAGCTGAAAACATAGATAACTAAGCAAACGCTAGGTAGAGCACTGCAATTTCAATGGATTCTACCTTTTTCCTTGTTCGTTTTAGTTAAGAAGAAATAAGAGAGAGAATAGAATACATAAAACACAAGTAAACTTACATTTTCAAAGAGAAACACAATATCAAAGCAAGATGCCACATGAATCCCATAGAGTGCTGCAAACCCTGGTCTATTCCTTTGCCAAACTGCAGAGATGAATGTATAATAATGCTCAAAGCATTCCCGAAAGTCCAACCTTCTGCCAAAGTCCAACCCCTACACTATAAAATTCAGAAAATATATACATTTTCTCATCCTTGTATTAAGGGAATTGAGCTCAACCATTTTCTTCAAAATAGAATTAGTTACATTAAACTTGGGCCGAATTTTTGAAAATAGGTGTTGAAAATGAACTTGTATCTCCTAAAAAATAGAACCTATTACAAAAATGAAAGAGGTGTTTGTATATAAGGTAATTTTGGAGAAAAACCTCTCTCAAATTTGGGAAATTCGTTTCCAGTTGCTCGCAATATGTTCCACAAAATAATCTCTAAAACAGAAACATATTAAAATTTTAAATTTGTGAAAATAATCTATAAAGATCTAGTCACATATCCCAATTTGTGGCACTTGTGAATAAATGGAAATACATTTTTGTTATATCGCTTGTGTTTAACAAAAACCTCCTTTGGTTTTGCAAAATTACTTTCCATCTATTGTAAAATGGCCCCACACTAAAATGACTAAAACAGTAAAAAATATGAAAAATTTGCTTTGTTTTAATGTAGGCTTCAAATATCAATGTATATCTCCCACATAGTAGAACCTGTGAATAAACGGAAGGAGGGTTTTGTTATTTGGTATGTGATGAACAAAAACCTCTTTCTCTTTTGAAAAATTCCTTACCATTATTTCAAAAACTGATTTTGTACTAAACTTGTCATTGTGTGCAGCAACTGACCTCAAAATATGCAAACCCCAGAATCACTCATTCATTTCGATCATATATTCTAATCCGGGAGCCGGTTACGGGAGTGTGATATATTGTTGGAAATATTTTTCCGAGATTCTTCTGATGGACACACTTGTGACATGTTTTGTGCTGAAGATCATGTGCAAAACATCTAGCAAAACCAAACATAGTAAGAGCTCATGTTGATCTCTGGTGACAGGCTGCCAAGACTTGAACTAACACTTTCCACCAACAAACACAGCTCCTGCTTCAAAATTGCAATCTCCCATGCTCCGATAACATGTAGAAATTTAATACACTACTCTGATACCATGTAGAAATTTAATACAAAATATGTATTGCCTGGATTCTCCTGATCTAAAAATTATATGCCACTGTTAAATACATAATCGCTTCTACAAAATCTTTGTGGAGTTTAAAACACTATCGCCAATAGCAATATTAGGAAGAAAGATCAATCACACATAACACAGATAATTTACCGGGAAAGCATAAAGCTAAAAACCCCACTATCTTCTATTATGCATTATATCATGGATCATGAAACAATTACATACAAAGCTCCAATCCAAGAGCTCTCAGTACAATAGCTAACTATCTCACACTGTCATACAAAAATTGGCAAGTTCCTTAGCCAATTTAATGTCTCCAGTCAGTCTGCCTCTACTTCGCAATCCCTGATGGTCAAGAAGCTCTGAATGAATGATGCTTGCCTTCCTTGACTGTGCAATCCTCATAGGCACATCCAATGTGTGTGTGGTCGCATGTGTGCAACCGATGGGTGAAAATGTGAAGTTCGGTTACACTTTTTTTCCCTTTTTTGAGAAAAAACTTTCATTCTTTTCTATTCTTCAACTTTCTGCAAGCCAAAACAATTTTTCTGTTTAGAATTTCATTTTACGATAAAAATAAAAGTTGTTAGAAATTTTATTAGCTTTCTATTACTTATTTTTTGGAATTTTTTTATACACATTTGATATGTCAACTTAGCATTTCTTTGAGTGTGTGTTTTTTAACAATCAAAGGATTCATAAGAAGTCATGTTAATACGCAATGTTGTATTCTTTGAAACTTTGTGTTTTTGAGAAAAAAAATGTGTTACAAAAATCTAGACAGAGTCTACTTGAGTTTTTTCATATTTACAAAGTCAACATATGCATATCATAATTACTAGAATTTTTTGAATTGGTCCAATATGAAAAAACTACATATTTTGAATATGTTTCGAGACGCAAGAAATTTCTAAACATATAAGTTATAAACTAAAAATCTTAAAACTACCCATTAGAGATGACAGACCAATGTAACGCACCATAATGTATTTTGGAAGATACAAAATTATGATTTCACTGAATCATAATGAATTTAAGAAATTTTTTGCACCCGTTTTATTACAAAATTAATTAAAATTAGTAAATATTTATGAAATTGCATAAAATTTATATTTCCTGAAAGTAGATTGAATTCTGAAAATGCTTGTCTTGGTTTCGACAGTTAATTCAGAATGTTTCATGGAGTTTAATCAGTCCAAAGTTGAAGACATGTATTCAGAGCTTGGCTCTGCGTAATTGCTGACATGTTAGTTCGACCGAACTCTTAAAAAAAGTTCAGTCGAGTTTTTTTTTGCGCTGATGGACCATCAAGTCTAACGACATAAAATTTCGGCCAAATTTTTTATAAAAGTTCGGCTGAAATTTTACCCAATTTTTCGTCGGCTGGAAAATACCACGAAGCCCCTCCAAAATAACATTTCGTGGTAATAAAAATTGCCACGAAAACATTCATTATTTACACATATTTTTGCACATTTGGTATGATTTTACAAAGGTCTTGGTCTGATTTTGCAAATAATTGCTTTGGGTTTAAGGAATTTCCTTGGAGGTATATTCAAAGGACAGTTCTTGAAGGTATGTGCTACATTTTTTGGATGTTTTTTGGGCTTCATTTTTTTTGAAGGTATGGATTTGGCCTTAATTTTCATTGTTTTTGATGAAAAATGTTGCACGTACTGGATATATACACAGACTGAATGTGACCAGTTTTTCTCATTGGATTTTCTGGTAAAAAGTATCCAGAATGTAAATAAATCATCCACAATATATTTTGTACGAAGATTCATTTTAGACAAGAGACTCGGAGCACTTCTCCGAATTTTGGTAGGATTTGACCCACATCTCTATCCCTGATAGAAAATCTAGTACAAAATTTGTCTGTCCAATGGTTGGATATGTTCTAGGCAATTAACTGAAAGTAGCTTTTCTATGTGCATTGATGAAAAATGTTGCACGTATTGGATATATATATTTTCTAAAATGCAATTAATTGTTCAAGTAGTTTTCCCATGTGCATTGATGAAAAATGTTTCATGTACTAAATATATATGTTCTAGAATGCAATTAACTGAAAGTAGCTAAATTCTATAGGGCATTGATGAAAAGTAGCTTAATTCTATTGACATTGATGAAAAATGTTGAAGTACTGGATATATATGTTCTAGAAAGCAATTAACTATTCAAATAGATTTTCTATGTGCATTGATGAAAAATGTTGCACGTACTGGATATATATGTTCTATAATGGAATTAACTGAAATTAGCTTTTCTATATATGTGCATTGATGAAAAATACTGGATATATATACATTATAGATTGCATTTTTAAAATTTTATGATTGTTTTCAACACATCTAACAAGACGTGGAATCTTATGATTGTTTTTAGATATATACATATAGATACATCAATATGTATTGTACTTCAATCGTTTTAGCATATATATTCAAACATGTGTAAAATCATTTCTACATGTACATGTATATTCATGTGAATTTTTTGTTTGTTTGGAAAACAACAACTTGAATCTTAAAAACAAAACATAATATCATAATCACATGCCAAATGTAGTTCAACCATCAAAAAATTGAGTTTTAAAAACTTTTTGATTATATCACAACATTACTTCACATGCCATGCCAATTGTAGTTAAACTATCCAATAAAAACATTTAACATTATATCACCTACCAAATGTAGATCAACCATCCAAAACTTAAGTTTTAATTTAACAAAAAATTATAGATCACAACATTACTTCATATGCCAAATGTAGTTCAACCATCCAAAACTTGAGTTTTAAAAACTTTTTGATTATATCACAACATTACTTCACATGCCATGCCAATTGTAGTTCAACTATCCAATAAAAACATTTAACATTATATCATATGCCAAATGTAGATCAACCATCCAAAACTTAAGTTTTAATTTAACAAAAAATTATAGATCACAACATTAATTCACATGCTAAATGTAGTTCAACCATCCAAAACTTGAGTTTTAATTTTTTTTTGATTATATCACAACATTACTTCACATGCCATGCCAATTGTAGTTCAACTATCCAATAAAAACATTTAACGTTATATCACATGCCAAATGTAGATCAACTATCCAAAACTTAAGTTTTAATTTAACAAAAAATTATAGATGATGCAACATTACTTCACATGCCAAATGTACTTCAACCATCCAAAACTTAAGTTTTAAAAACAAAACAAATTATAACACAACATTACTTCACATGCCAAATGTAGTTCAAAATAAAAACATTAATATAGATCACAACATTACTTCACATGCCAAATGTAGTTCAATCATCTAAAAATTAACTCTTAAAAACCAAACAAATTATAACACAACATTACTTCACATGCCAAATGTAGTTCAACCATCCATTTGTTACTTCACAACATTACTTCACATGTACCAAATGTAGTTCACATAAAATATGTCCAAAATTTGTAGATCTCACAAGTATCAAGTATCAAGTTATATATGACCGCATCTAGATAATATAAAAAAAGTAAATTTAAGACTAGAAATCTCAATTAAATATAGAAATCATCCATCAAATACAAATGGATTTAGTGTCTTTCCCAACAAAGTCTCAATCTGCGAGCTATCCTGCGAAGCATGGGGAACCTGTACACAATGCACGTACAAACATTAAAATTTGATGTTTTAAAATTGAGTGAGAATATATAGAACTTCATTTAAAAAACAAAATATAAAAAAAAATCATGCAATACCTCATGAGGTTCCCTCTTCATTTGTTGCTCGTCTGCTACAACTTCCCCCATGGGAACATCTCCAACAGTAAACTGTACAATATACAGGTACAATTATATATATATATATATATATTAAAAATTTTCAAATGAAAATGCATATATATAAACTTATTTTCAATAATATTAAAAAAAAAATTATACAACTTGTTCAAATGGTTGAAATGGTGTGGATGTTCCTATCTCCATCGCTAGAGTCCATGGAGAAAAGAAATCCTCTATAGAAACCTAAAATTCAAAAAATTTAAAAGTATAAAATAACTCAAGATCAATATCTCAATTTATAATAAAACTTTTAAACTTAAATTTATAAATTATAACTTAAAAACATATATGTTTAAGTGAAAAATTGAATACTTCTGCAGGTGGATTTGGCACATCTCCTAGGAGAGGCTCCAAAAGAAAATCTCCAAAAACCTAAAATTCAAAAAATTTAAAATAACTCAAGATATATATATATATCTCATTTTTTAATGGAATGTTTTGAGGTGGAATATATAACTTAAAAACATAAATTTTAAAAGTGAAAAATTGTCCATACTTGTTGTGAATATGACACTTCTCCTAAGGAAGTAGAAGGTACATCTCCCAAGGAAGAAGAAGGTATTGCCATCCAAAAAACATCGAACGGAATCAAAATCTGTTAAAAAATTTTATTATATATACATGTACATGTACATGTGTGCACAATTATTTATTTTAAAAATATAAAGTTTAAAAAACACTAACATTTTCCAACATATCTTGATGGTGAGGCCCATCTTGATTGTTTGAACCAGAGGCTCCGAACGTTATATTAGCATTTTCGTCATTCATCAAGCGTGACAATGGGAAATGGTGTTAACATATAATGATACATTTTTGTTAGATTAATATATACAAATAAATGTATGTATATATGTATTTATTACAAATTGTATGTATGTGTTAAAATAATTGAATCCTAACCATTAACACGTACCGTTCCCATGCCCTCTTCCTCATGAAAAATTAGGTCATGCCAACGATTGCAACAATTCTTTGCATATGTTTTGAGATCTTCAACACTCATGTTGTCAATCTCTTCATCTGTATAATACACAAAATTAGCACGTGCATTCTCACGTGATTTTTGTCGATTCAGACAAACATCGACTCCACCCAATCCACTATGAACATTGTCGATGATGGCATCCCTTGCTTCTCGACTAATATGAAAAGTGGCTTCCATATCTGACCACAAAGTTTCGACATGAAAAATTCGACTAACGAATGGTGGCTCAGGATGAGGCAACTTAGAATCATGCCTAGCGCCCCTACAGTCACACAATTGACCTTTCCCAGGACCAAAAAATTCAGAGGGAAGGTCATTGTTATTGGGTTTCATTTCTAAAAATAATTCTGCATAAAATAATTTTGCAAAATAAAGCGAAATCTCGTCATTCCATGGGAGTCTTGCATAGGCCGCAAGGTGTCTATCATACAAATAGTGAGCTATATTAGGGTGCTTGAGATATTGCACCTTCAACATATTTCTTTTCGGCCCTTCTTTGAAATTAAACATAGACTTTTCCATTGTTGTTGTAACTCTTTCTTTAACAACCTCCCATTTATCGGGACCCATAATTTTTTCCTTTCATTTTCTCATGACTACCACAAAAGTATCAGTGGTTGGACCAAGCTTTCGGTACACATCTACTAGTTGGCCTAACGAGTGTGTAACTATTTCCAAGATTTGTTGACTCTCAACAGGTAGAGTCAAAGCGACGAGATCTCTCTGCAATTTTTCATGAAGATGTTGACACCTTTCTAAGGTGCATTGCTGCATGTTTCTTTCCCAAGGTATATCAGAAATGTCGGCCTGATAACTCGTGGTGGGTGGAAAAATTTCTTCTTGAATCACGCGTTTTGCCCTACATATTTTTTGACCAACATTTGGAGCATTTTCAGCCTCTGCATCAATATATAAAATTTTGTATATTATAAAAAACACATGTAAGCAAATTTGTACAAATTGAATGAAAAAAATATTCAAATTGATGGCCACCTCAATGTGGTTGGCTAGCATCCTGCCCACCCTGAGACTGTTGAGAACCAAAACGACCCTGATGAGAACCAACACGACCATTCGTTGATTAGCCTTGGGAATAAATATCACCACCTTCACGCAACCTACTAGCACTTATTGATGGCACTCTAAGGGGATTTGAACCACCGCCAATCTCTCGAGACGAGAGAGAGGCTTCATAAACAAATATGAATTTATAATCAATTGAAAAATAGATTCATACATATAAATACATGTAAATATTCATTAATTAAATTGTGTGAACCATACCACGACTGGGTGAACCATGGGCATGCTCCATTGATGGAGTAGAGACCCTTCTCCTCTTAGCTCCTAAAAAATAAAAAAATGAAACTTATTAACAACTAATTTAACTCACAAAGTTGATAAAAAATAAATTCCATATGTACACACATGTATGTATATGTATGGAGATTTAAGATTATATTTAAATACCATGAACATACCTCGATCCCTGATCCCCCTCTCTCGCATAGATATGGGATTCTGTTGATATTTGTCGTTCATCCTCCATGATATATATATCTATGGTGGACATTTACAATTATTTTTTTAAATGACTAATTTTAAATAAATTCAAAATAAATTTCAGAAAATTAATGTAATTTAGTGTACACAAATTATGTAAAACACAACTTTCAAAGCACTAATTGAACATGTGTGAAACTCAATTTAAGCAAATTTTTTTATAAAAATGTTAAGTTCACCAAATTGCACTTTACATGGTGGGAGCACACTTGGTATAAAATTGAAGAAAACACATTATCATTAAAAAGTAACTGAAACTCCATTTAAACAAAAAATTGTTGAAGTCCCCGCATATTAATTTTATAAAAATGTGAAGTTCACCACTTGTTGCAAATGTGAAGTTCACCAAGTTGTGCTTTACATGGTGTGGTGGGAGCACACATGGTATATAATTGAAAAAAACACATAGTCATTAGAAAATATGAATTTATAAGTACAAAACACACACATATCCAAGATATGTTAAAATGTCCATCAATAAATTTTGAAGGAGAGCGTCTCAACACTAATTCATCTTTGAGAGATGAATCTTGAATTTTTGAAGAAGAGTGCCTCAAAACTAATTCATCTTTGAGAGATGAATCTTGAATTTTTGAAGAAGAGCATCTCAAAACTAATTCATCTTTGAGAGGTGAATCTTGCATTGGCATTGCCCCGTATAATTCTAATTAATCTATTAATTCATCTTTGATAGATGAATCCTGAATTTGCGTTGCCCCACGCAATAGATCAACATACATCTTATTCACATTTGTACAATGTCTTATGCTAACAATTTGAAATTAGCTAACAATATTGTTTGTTATTCCATGCAGTTCTTTTAGCCTCTCATTTTTAACTTGGTACACGCCATTCATCTGGTTGCACAAAAGTTCAAAATTGGTGAAAACTACAATTTCATTTGATCCATACTCTATAGCTATTCCCCAGCCTTCTATCAATGCAATATAATATGCCTTGTTGTTTGTTGTTCTTCTTGGTATATTCATTTTCCTTTGGACAACTTTGCTAGTCACAATATTGGAAAGCACATATGTAATCACTGCTTTCCATGGATTGGGATAGCAAGAAACATCTATGCATAATTTCCATTTTCAACCATATTTAATGGTTTTTTTATCCCTGAAAAAAACAAATTCAATTAAAATATATATTAAATTTACATTTATTGCAAATGCATGGGAGAAATGACACATGTGCATGAGATAAATGACATGTGCATGGTTTATCTTAAAGTTTGACTTACAAAGTTTATGGTAGAATTCACATCTAGAATTAATGGGAGGAAGCCTTTAGTTTGTGGGAGAAACGAATTTTATGCACTTACTAAAACAACTAGTTATATCAAAAGTCACACCTTTATGAGTTTGTGGGAGAAATGAAATATAAATGACACATGCCTTAAAGTTTGCCTAAAATTTTATGGGAGAAGGGAGAAATGACACATGTACAAGGTTTGCCTTAGAGTGGTAGTGGTTTATGGATATGAATGAAGAACTTCTATTTAGATCTGTTAGAGAGATTGACTGTAGGGGAATTTACTAGATATGTCACCTTTGAGAAAGATGAGATCCAGAGGCTACCTGGCCCTTTACAAACTCTGCCTTTAGAACTTGTAGAAATTACCACTCAATAGACATACTAAAATCCTATGGAAGTTCAAAATCCTATGAGAGTTCAGCCACTTTAGGTTCAATTTTTAGGCCTTAAAGCTTCAGAGAAATGACATTTACATGGTTTGAAAAATTGTTTTATGCACTTACAAAAAACATACTTTAAAGTTAATGGGAGAAAGCCAACATGACATGTATGCTTTAAAAACTTTGCCTAAGAATTTATGGGAGAAATGACACATGTGCACAGTTTTCCTTAAAGTGGTTGAGGTTTATGTATATTAAAATGAAGAACTTCTATTTATATCTGTTACAAAGATTGATTGTAGGGGCATTTACTGGATATGTCACCTTTGAGAAAATATGAGATCCAGAGGCTACCTGGCCCTTTACAGACTCTGCCTTTAGAACTTGTAGAAGTTAACACTCACCAGACAGACTAAAATCCTATGGAAGTTCAAAATTCTATGAGAGTTCAACCACTTTAGGTTCAATTTTTAGGCCTTAAAGCTTGAGAGAAATAACATTTACATGGTTTGCAAAATTATTTATGCACTTACAAAAAAAATGCTTTAAAGTTAATGGGAGAAAGCCAACATGACATGTATGCTTTAAAAACTTTACCTAAGAATTTATGGGAGAAATGACACATGTACACAGTTTGCCTTAAAGTGGTTGAGGTTAATGGATATTAAAATGAAGAACTTCTGTTTAGACCTGTTACAAAGATTGACTGTAGGGGAATTTATTGGATATGTCACCTTTGAGAAAAGATGAGATCCAGAGGCTACTTGGCCCTTTACAGTTTCTGCCTTTAGAACTTGTAGAAGTCAACACTCAACAGACAGAGTAAAATCCTATGGAAGTTCAAAATTCTATGAGAGTTCAGCCACTTTAGGTTCAATTTTTAGGCCTTAAAGCTTGAGAGACATGACATTTACATGGTTTGAAAAATTATTTTATGCACTTAAAAAAACACGCTTTAAAGTTAATGGGAGAAAGCCAACATGACATGTATGCTTTAAAAACTTTGCCTAAGAATTTATGGGAGAAATGACACATGTACACAGTTTGCCTTAAAGTGGTTGAGGTTAATGGATATTAAAATGAAGAACTTCTATTTTTATCGGTTACAGAGACTGACTGTAGGGGCATTTACTGGAAATATCACCTTTGAGAAAAGATGAGATCCAGGGTCTACTTGGCTCTTTACAGACTCTGCCTTTAGAACTTGTAGAAGTTAACACTCAACAGATAGACTAAAATCCTATGGAAGTTCAAAATTATATGAGAGTTCAGCCACTTTAGGTTCAATTTTGAGGCTTTAAAGCCTGAGAGAAATGAAATTTACATGGTTTGCAAAATTATTTTATGCACTTACAAAAAACATGCTTTAAAGTTAATGGGAGAAAGCCAACATGACATGTATGCTTTAAAAACTTTGACTAAGAATTTATGGGAGAAATGACACATGTACATAGTTTGCCTTAAAGTGGTTGAGGTTAATGGATATTAAAATGAAGAACTTCTATTTAGATCTATTACAGAGATTGACTGTAGAGGCATTTACTGGATATGTCACCTTTAAGAAAATATGAGATCCAGAGGCTACCTGGCCCTTTACAGACTTTTCCTTTAGAAATTGTAGAAGTTAATACTCAACAGATAGACTAAAATCCTATGGAAGTTCAAAATTCTATGAGAGTTCGACCACTTTAGGTTCACATTTTTGGCCTTAAAGCTTGAGAGAAATGACATTTACATGGTTTGCAAAATTATTTTATGAACTTAAAAAAAACATGCTTTAAAGTTAATGGGAGAAAGCCAACATGACACGTATGCTTTAAAAACTTTGCCTAAGAATTTATGGGAGAAATGACACATGTACACAATTTGCCTTAAAGTGTTTGTGTTTTATGGATATTAAAATGAAGAACTTCTATTTAGATCTATTCTAGAGATTGACTGTAGGGGCATTTACTGGATATATATGCATAAATTCAATGAGCATAGTTTTGAGATATATAAGTCCAAAACGGAACAGTTGTTGGTGAAAAAATATTAGTGGATCACTATGGATATATTTGCTTCATTAAAGGGGATTTTTCTAGAAGGATGGACTAAGTTGGAAAGAAGGGAAAATATCACAATTATATGTTAATGTGCATGTGTTTTACATTGAATATTTTTCATTTTATTAAGAATCTATTTGAAACAATTAACTATATAAGGTTAAAACCTAGACGTTTTGTATCAAAGTTCTTTTGTTTCAATGGGAAATTTTTATGGCTAATGTGTTTTTCTCGAAATGTGATAGAACCCATTAAAATGGGAGATATATCGAAATGATTCCTATGGTTTAATAAAATAGTTGAGTAGTTTAAAGATATAGATGCATAAATTCAATGAGCATAGTTTTGAGATATACAAGTCCAAAATGCAATAGTTGTTGGTGAACAAATATCAATGGATCGCTATGGATATATCTGCTTCATTAAAAGAGATTTTTCTAGAAGGATGTCCACTAAGTTGGAAAGAAGGGAAAATATCACAATTATATGTTAATGCATGTGTTTTACATTGAATATTTTTCCTTTTATTAAGAATATATTTGAAACAATTAACTATATAAGGTTAAAACCTATGTTTTGTATCAAATCACTTTTGGTTTCAATGGGAAACTTTTATGGCTAATGTGTCTTTCTCGAAATGTGATAGACCCCATTAAAATGGGAGATATATAGAAATGATTCCTATGGTGTAATAAAATAGTTGAGTAGTTTAAATATATAGATGCATAAATTCTCCTAGCCCATCTAGGAAGGGAAAGAGCATTAGATTCTGATTCTAAGGAATGAAAGTATGGTATCTAAACAAAAAAAAAAACCAATGCTACTGTTTCATATTAAAATATTTAACAAACTATTTTTCACTGCTACTGTTTCATATCAAAAATATTAATAAACTAAGAACTTAATTTTCACTGCTACTGTTTCATATCAACTCAAGCTTAGACACCAGTGCTATTGTTTCATATTAAAAGGCTTAATAAACTAATTTTCACTGCTACAGTTTCATATCTAAAAGCTTAATAAACTAAGCACTTAATTTTCACTGCTACTGTTTCATATCAACTCAAGCTCACGGGCTCAGAATTAGACATCAAACTTAAACACTTGCATTATATAAGAACTTTCTTACAGACTCAAGACTCAGACTCTTGGAGTGATTGATACTAAGTATGGTATCTAAACAAATAGACACCAGTGCTACTGTTTCATATTAAAAGGCTTAATAAACTAATTTTCACTGCTACTATTTCATATCAAAAAGATTAATAAACTAAGCACTTAATTTTCACTGCTATTGTTTCATATCAACTCAAGTTCAGACACCAGTGCTACTGTTTCATATTAAAAGGCTTAATAAAATAATTTTCATTGCTACTGTTTCATATCAAAAATCTTAATATACTAAGCACTTAATTTTCACTGCTACTATTTCATATCAACTCAAGCTCACAGGCTCACAATTATACATCAAACTTCAACACTTGCATTATATAAGAACTTTCTTATAGACTCAAGATTCAGACTCTTCGAGTGACTGATACTTTAATCACAGAGAGGATCAGCTTCAAGAGAGAGGGAATAACATAAACTATTTTCAGTTATACTTTCCTGTTGCATAAACTGTTATAATCCATCAACAGGGAATAACATGCCTTTTAGATGGAAGTAATAGATTTTGAGAGATTTTCTAATGCTGTAGATTGGCATTTTTTATACTCAACATGTTCACTATTATTAAATGAACGGACAAGGAGTACTGCTATGTTTCAATAAGCTCCATACAACCCTATCTAACAAGGAGTAACCATTGCACATAAGCTTCTTCTAATACAATCATTGTACTTGCTGAGCTTGATACAATAAGTAAACCCATTAAAGCTTTGAACATAACTAATCGTTATAGCTCTGATAAATAGGGAATGTGATATGCCTCATTTATCTAATCATGATATGCATTATCCAAGATAGTACCCATGCTTATGAACACAAAGGTGATAGAGTCTGAATAGAACGTATAGACTAAGTAGAGATATCCATATCTAATAAGTAATATGCTTCATATATGGGAATAGAACACAGATCACACTAGTTGAGCAAGAGGTGATGCTTAACTATGATAATCATCGTATTCATAAGATTTCTTTAACGTCTCTGTGGATTGATTGGAAAGTGAAGATAATCTGAAAAACTTGGTTTTGGCCAAAGATTGTCCGTCATGGAAGCCAACGATGCTATGACCTCATGTGCCATGTGTCCTAATTCTGTATAAAATATTTGAGGGATAATAGGTTCATTGAAACTATTGGGCAACAACACCTGTTATGGTTTCATGGGTAGTAGTGTGGTGCTGTTGTGAAGCCCTACCTGCTAGTTAATTATTTAGTTTATAATGACCATAATTTTTTAAACAAATGTAATATTAATATTCATTCATCACAATTTAAAATATAACAATGAAACATAATTAATTATGCATAATTATTTTTTCTTTCAAATTTACAAAATTTGCAGGTCATTTAGTTTATAATCACTATAAATCTTCAAACACGTGTAATGCTTTCATCACAATTTAAAATATAACAATTGTACATAAATTTTGTAGGCCAAATCACATTGAACATTTTGAATTTTCAAAACATTTAGTTTATAATTGCCATATTTTTTTTTACACATAACATTAAGATTCATTCATCCCAATTTAAAATATAACAATTATACATAGTTAATTATCCATAATTATTTACACTTCAGTTTAATTCTCCTTTGAAATTTACAAAATTTTCGGCTCTGTTGTATAGATATGTAGATACTTACCTGGAAATTCGCAGAAATTCGTCGTGGCGTAACTCCAAATCACCAAAAGCGCAACAAAGCAACAACAGAGCGCAACAGAGCTCACCAAAGTGCAATAGAGTAGCAACAGAGCGCAACAGAACAGCAAAAGCCACAGAGTGCGACAAAGAATCAGAAAAGAAATGAACAAAAATCAGACGTGCGAGACAGATGTGAACAAGAAACCTATGAAAGTTCGCGGGCGATATATTTATAAAATACGAGTTCGGCTGAACTATTTTAAAAGGTCAGCTGAACTAACAGTTTGGCCGAATGTTTATTGCTGGTTTTCCCATCTCCGGCCAAAAATCTGTTTGCCCATGTTGTCAGCACACCGTCAATGTAAACGATAGAGCGAGTTCGGCCAAACTAATTTCAAAAGTTCGGCTCAAATTTCTAATAGTTAGGCTGAACTATTTTAAAAGTTCAGCTGAACTCTCAAATAGTTTAGCTGAACGTTTTCAAAAGTTTGGCTGAAATATTGAGAAAAAAAAATTTCCGCTCTGGATTCTCACAAAAATATAACTCAACTTCAAATTTTCACCCTAATGTCACAACTGATAGTCAATCTATCCCTTTCACCTACATCTCAACTGGGTCTCCACTGGATCTGACATGCAAGTAGTTAATAGTAGTAAATATTCAGTTGCACGTGAGGCCACTGATTGTGAATTAATTAACATTTAATTCACTTGATCTCTCACTAGTGTATCTGCAGTTACAACTAGCACAACTAACTTTTTAACTTAATTGACTGAGTTAAACTGATTTACAACTTGCATAACTACACTTCCAACTCTGTTACAACTAGAATCACTCTATTACAACTCAAGTCCACTTGCATGTCCCACCAACCAACCTCTTAACTCGAAATTCCTATAGCTAACTGATTTGACACTTTAGTTAAATATTTCCAAGTGGTCATTTAGAATAGATTATTGTTTATTGTCCAACTAATATTAAGGGATAATAATAGTCGACATGCATCTATAAATAGACATGCAATCTATAAATAGAACTTGCGCATACATCTATAAATATAATTTTCTCATGCATCTATAAATAGACATCCACCTAAAAATAGCCTGTGTGGGCCCCACCTAGTGTAGGTGCTTAATTTTCACTAGGATCAAGGATGTTGTTTCCGGATGCCAATTTCACTGTTTCTCGTTGCAAACTTCAATAGCCTCCACCAAGGACGAGATCTTTGTGTCAGCTAGTAGTGTTGCCTTCCCTACAACATCAAGCCTTTCATGGATGAGGTACTATGTGATATTGTTCCTCTTGAAGTTTGTGATGTTTTATTAGGAAAACCATATTTGTGGAAGCGTCATGTTATGTATGAGTCTAGGCCTCGTGTTGGAACAGGGTCTCCTACGAGCTGCGAAACTAGTCCGATTTTGTATATTTTTTATTATATTTAGTCTAGCGCAGGGGTTTTGGGGTGGGTCAAAGCCCCGAAAGCATTGTAATGGGTCAAAGGGTAAACCTGGAGTCCAAAAACCATGGTTTGCGGATTGTAGGAAAGATTAGGCTAGATGGTTATAAATAGAGGAATGTTTTGAATTGTAGGTAGGAAATGAAGAGCTATTGATGTGAATTGTGGTTTAGTAAGTCTGTTTGGGTTTTTGGGGAAGGAATCCTGCTGGCTGTGTGCATGGAGATCCAAATTCCTGTTGTGTGAGGACCTTGCTGCTGTGTGCACAGGCTGGGATGGGTATTGTAAGAGGAATTTGATGAATTGATGAATACGAAAGGCTATTTGAAACTGAATCTATGTGTACTGTTTATGAGAATCATTGGTAATTATTGTCTTATGTGTGTTTTGTATTCCGCTGCAAAAGTTCTGTGTAATTGTTTTACTGCATCTAGATCTGTTTTGTTCTATTATGTAATGTTGAGTTACTGTCTTGAAGTATATGATTATTGAGCCCCATAGTACAATTAACCTTGCGCACGTGGATGCGGAAAGAGGCCCATAAGTCCTGCTTAGGGAGATATGGAGACCTCGAGACAGAACGCAGCTCTGCTTGCCTTACCTATCCTTTCTCAGGGTGCGGAAACCTGGTTCCATCACCCACCCATACTACTTTGGGTGAGACTTTGACCTGCGCAAGTAGGTCACTGCCGAAAGGGCCAATAGTATAGGGGTTTGTTGGAAAACCTTGAACTCCGAACCTGGGTTAGGGCTCCTCGAGCCAACAAATAGTTCCGTTGATGGGACCTGGAGCATTTTGAGAAAGGGATCGGGTAATGACAAGAGAGTATTGGAAGCCTAAAAGGAAGGAAATTGAGGAGTGGTTCGAAAAGCAGATCTAGGAATTTGCGGTAAAAGAAAATCGTAGCAAGAAGTTAATGGTGGAAAGGTGGAAAAATAGGTACATTCTTATAGAAATCTACGAAATATTCTTTATAACATTTTCAATTGAGCTTCAGGAGTGGCTGGCTAGGCTCGTAGAATTCCAGAAGTGTTGGAAGGATGAACGAGTCACTCAGTGGACCCCATAGCTGATGTAGCAGCTGGAAAGGACTGATAATACTATCACGCACACGGTAGATCATTGGGTGGACAATGTGCTAGGAGGATTTGTGACAAAATTTTCCATCGATCAATTTTTCTCCTACTCTGAGGCTGAGCGATGATTCTTTAAAGGGTTCCAGGGTAAATTTATGAAAACATTACCGTTGTTGATTAAGATATTACTGTGTGAAAAGAACATTCTATGTAGTCATACAGACTGAATGACCTTAGATCTAGACGAGAGCACGACGTGCAATGGTAAATACTACCGGACCAACCTTGAGGGGGAAAAATATGTCTATAACCTTCTGCGTGAAGACCCCCCCAGCTACACCACCATCTGGGCCACATAAAGGTAAGAACTCGCCCATACCTCCACCTCCGACGGATAGTGATATGGATGCACATCTGAAGCTACCTACCTTCAAGGGGGTAGGAGACAAGGATATGGACCAATTTTGGTTTGTTGCAGATTCTGTATGGACTGCGAAAAATGTGACAAGCGACATGGTGAAGAGGGCGCAACTGTCCCTGGCATTCGAAGATAGAGCACTTGATTGGTATATGTGATACGTCTCTCAGAAGGAGAGTGCGTCTGTTCAAGACGTTAAGGATGCTCTAAAGCAACAATTCCGAAAGCCAAAATATTATTCTCAGTTGGTAGCAGAAGTGAAGGACTTCAAGCAAGGTGCATCTGAATCTGTATGGGAGGCTGATTAACGATTGAAGAAAGCAATCAGTGAATGGGGATTTGAGTATGACAATAGAAAACATACGTAGTGGTTCATCGCTATGTTGTTGCCCCACCTGTGTACCCCAATGAGTCACAAAACATTTGAATCGTAGGAAAAAGCTGTGGAAGTCACTATGAAATTAGAAGCTGAGCCCAGAGAAGATACGTCGTTAGGAGTACAACAAATTCAGGAGCAAATCAGAGCTATGCATATGGAAATTCAGAATCTGCGAAAGGAACGAGGAAAAAGAGGTAGCACAGATTTGTGGTGCATACGATATCAGGTATTTGACCATACGAAGGATCAGTGCCCGCTATTAGTAGATTACATGCAGGCCAAAGGACCTAGTCCGATCCGCCCGGGAGCAAGTAGGGGACACATCCTATCATGACCAGGATCGAGCGGACCTGCGCCATGGTATGATGAATGCTATGTAGCAGGGCTACATGATATGGACCATTGCCCTCGACTGGGTGCGTATGTACCTAAGCTAAAGCAGTAGTGGTGCAGGTTCTACTGATTGGTAGGACACGATGAGCAGAACTGTCGCATTTATGAATTAATGATGGATCGATTAAAGTTTTATAGGGTACAATCAGACCCTACATCTGCAAGATCTCCTGCGAACTTTGGTGGCTCACCAGTAAGGGGCAGGGGAGGTCAGGGGGGAGGGGAGCGTAGGTCGAGGGCGGGGACAACTAATCTATTATAACTACGGAGAAATAGGGAATTTTGCAAGGGATTGTCCAAATCCCACTAGGCAATCCTACAAATATTGCAGATAGCTGGACCATGTGGTCGAAGATTGCCCAATATTAATAGAAAAAATGCAGGAAAAGTAGCCCACCCCTACGCATAATGTGCAGAGAGTTAAAGCTGAGCTAAGGAACATAGGCCCAAGTGTGAAAGTCATAACACGTAGTGGGCTGGTCACATAGGGATTGAAGGAAGTAGAAGGGTTGAACATAAAGAGGGGACAAGAGACCACGGCCTTAGCTAACCAGGACCTCACTCAGGGAATAACAGCTACTGCGCAGGTACCAACACACCCCAAGACAAATGAGGGGGTTGAGCCCTTTCTGCAGGCATGTATAAAGCTGCTGCGTAACCCAAAGGCTGTAGAAAACCTTCAGGCATTAATGAATAGCTGCGTAACATGGTCCGATCCGACCTCTGGGACCAAATATGTACACAAACTATACAGGTATAGAAAATGCACAGGCAGGGAAATGCGGCTGACTGCGCAAATTAGTGACTACGAGATGGATCAAGTTATTTTGGACATCGGATCAGATGAGAACGTGTTACCTAAGCAAACGTGGCAGCGAATGGGAGTGTTAGTCATCAATATTTTTCACCTGTTGATGATGACTAGTTGTTAAAGCCAAGTTTTCTAGCAACTGATATCAAATTTGTCAGCTAGAAAACACCCATAAACATTTTTCCCTCCTAGGTGAAATCGCGAAGTTGGGAAACACTTTTTGGAAAACGGCTAGAATATGGGAGAAATTTTTAATTTCTCGTCCGAGAAAATAGTCAACTCTATTTCTCGACCGAGAGTTTTAAAAACTCTCGTCCGAGAGTTTTATTGGGTTTAACCGGAGTTAAAAATCTCTCGGACGAGAGTTATGCATTTTCTCGTCCGAGAGTTTTATTGACGGAAACTCTCGGGAATACTTTCGGACGAGAGTTTTAAAAACTCTCGTATGAGAGTTTTGAAAACTCTCGTATGAGAGTTTTGAAGAAAACTCTCGTATGAGAGTTTTGAAGAAAACTCTCGTATGAGAGTTTTGAAAACTCTCGTATGAGAGTTTTGAAGAAAACTCTCATATGAGAGTTTTGAAGAAAACTCTCGTATGAGAGTTTTGAAAACTCTCGTATGAGAGTTTTGAAAACTCTCATCCGAGAGTTTTATTCCTATAATAAAACACAAAAAAATTTAAGTTTTTAGAATTGGTACGTTATATAATTTAAATAGTACTTTATTAAAATTAAAAAATGATATAAAATAATAAAATTATAATTTTATTTTAAATTATTTTATTATTATTAATGATAAAAAATACATGAAGATTTAATTAAATAAAATTTGTTACACTATTTTGTAATATCAATGGGACGGCTAGAATATGGGAGAAATTTTTAATTTCTCGTCCGAGAAAATAGTCAACTCTATTTCTCGACCGAGAGTTTTAAAAACTCTCGTCCGAGAGTTTTATTGGCTTTAACCGGAGTTAAAAATCTCTCGGACGAGAGTTATGCATTTTCTCGTCCGAGAGTTTTATTGACGGAAACTCTCGGGAATACTTTCGGACGAGAGTTTTAAAAACTCTCGGATGAGAGTTTTGAAAACTCTCGTATGAGAGTTTTATTCCTATAATAAAACACAAAAAATTTTAAGTTTTTAGAATTGGTACGTTATATAATTTAAATAGTACTTTATTAAAATTAAAAAATGATATAAAATAATAAAATTATAATTTTATTTTAAATTATTCTATTATTATTAATGATAAAAAATACATGAAGATTTAATTAAATAAAATTTGTTACACTATTTTGTAATATCAATGTTATATAAAAAACTAAAAATATTTTTATATAAAACTAATTGATATATTAATATAAATAAAATAAAATTCTAAAACATAAATCAAGATAAAAACAACTATATATAATTTATATAATATTTTTTTTGAAATTAATGAATAAATTTAAATTTAAAAAACAATTGACTAAATGTAATGAGGTGATAAAGGAGACAATGCATAGCACCTTAATATCATTATAAATTCTTGGAAATCTCGAGAAATTTTTGAAGTGAGATGAGCTTCTTGGAATGGGTCACTTTATCTTCCACTTCAGTTTCACACAATTAACTTGAAAGGAAGTCTATTTTCCTAGGTATGGTTGTAAGGGAATGAACAATATTATTTGAACATTGAGTGAGATGCCCTTCTTGGAATGGGTCCTCCTATATTCCACTTTAGTTTGACAAGATTAAATTGAAATGAAGTTTATTTTCCTAGGTATGGATGTAAGGGGATAAAGAATATTATTCGAAAAGGAAATGAATGTTAAGTGTGACATTCCAAGCAGAAGTGTATGGGATTGGAGAATTATGTTATTGCAGAAAACTAACCCTTGACCCCTTAACCCTTGACCCCTTAAACCCTAATTCCTAACCCCTAAACCTTAAACCTCTAAACCCTTAACCCCTAACCCATTTACCCCCACTAAACCTCTAAATCCCTAACCCATTTAACCCCTACTCCTAACACGTTAACCCCTAACCCATTTAAGCACCTAAACCCAAAAACCCCTAACTCCTAACCCCTAAAATACTTAACTGCTAACTCTCCTAACCCCCTAAACCTCTAAACCAATCCTAACCCATTTAACCCCCTAAACCTCAAAACCCCTAACCCCTTAAACCCTAATTCAACCCATAACCCTTGACCCCTTAAACCCTATTTCCTAACCCCTAAACCTTTAACCCCTAACCCCTTAAACCCTAATTCCCAACCCCTAACCAATTCAATACCCTAAACCCCTAAAAACCTAACCCATTTAAGTGTTTACTCCATTTAACCCCCAAAACCCTAACCCCTAACCCCTAAAATCCTTCACTGCTAAATCCCCTAAACCTCTAAACCTATAACCCATTTAACCCCCTAAACCCTAAACCTCTAAACCCTTAACCCCTAACCCCTTAAACCATAATTCCCAACCCCTAACCAATTCAACACCCTAAACCCCTAAAAACCTAACCCATTTAACCCCATTAACCCTTATCTTCTAACCCCTAAAATCCTTAACTGCTAAATCCCCTAACCCCCTAAACCTCTAAACCAACCCTAACCCATTTAACCCCCTAAACCCTAAACCTATAACCCCTTAAACCATAATTCCCAACCCATAACCCATTCAACCCCTTAAACACCTAAACCTCTAAACCATTAACCCTTGACCCCTTAAACACTAATTCCTAACCCTTAACCCATTTAACTCCCTAAACCCTAAACCTATAAACCCTTAACCCCTAACCCATTTACCCCCACTAAACCTCGAAACCCCTAACCCATTTAACCCCTAAACGCTAAACCTCTAAACCCTTAACCCCTACCCCTAACTTGTTAACCCCTAACCCATTTAAGCCCTTAAACCCCAAAACCCCTAACCCCTTAAACCCTAATTCCCAACCCATAACCCTTGACCCCTTAAACCCTATTTCTTAACCCCTAACCCCTTAAACCCTAATTCCCAACCCCTTACCAATTCAACACCCTAAACCCCTAAAAACCTAACCCATTTAAGTGTTTACTCCATTTAACCCCCAAAACCCTAACCCCTAACCCCTAAAATCCTTCACTGCTAAATCCCCTAAACCTCTAAACCTATAACTCATTTAACCCCCTAAACCCTAAACCTCTAAACCCTTAACCCCTAACCCCTTAAACCCTAATTCCCAACCCCTAACCAATTCAACACCCTAAACCTCGAAAAACCTAACCCATTTAACCCCATTAACCCCTAACTTCTAACCCCTAAAATCCTTAATTGCTAAATCCCCTAACCCCCTAAACCTCTAAACCAACCCTAACCCATTTAACCCCCTAAACCCTAAACCTATAACCCCTTAAACCCTAATTCCCAACCCATAACCCATTCAACCCCTTAAACACCTAAACCTCTAACCCATTAACCCTCGACCCCTTAAACACTAATTCCTAACCCCAACCCATTTAACTCTCTAAACAAACCCCAAATCCCCAACCCCCCAACCCATTTACCCCCACTAAACCTCCAAACCCCCAACTCCATCTAACTCCCTAAACGCCAACTTTAACCCTTAACCCCTACCCCTAACTCGTTAACCCCTAACCCATTTAAGCCCTTAAACCCCAAAACCCCTAACCCCTTAAACCCTAATTCCCAATCCATAACCCTTGACCCCTTAAACCCTATTTCTTAACCCCTAAACCCTTAACCCCTAACCCCTTAAACCCTAATTCCCAACCCTTAACCAATTCAACACCCTAAACCCATAAAAACCTAACCCATTTAAGTGTTTACTCCATTTAACCCCCAAAACCCTAACCCCTAACCCCTAAAATCCTTCACTGCTAAATCACCTAAACCTCTAAACCTATAACCCATTTAACCCCCTAAACCCTAAACCTCTAAACCCTTAATCCCTAACCCCTTAAACCCTAATTCCCAACCCCTAACCAATTCAACACCCTAAACCTCGAAAAACCTAACCCATTTAACCCCATTAACCCCTAACTTCTAACACCTAAAATCCTTAACTGCTAAATCCCCTAACCCCCTAAACCTCTAAACCAACCCTAACCCATTTAACCCCCTAAACCCTAAACCTATAACCCCTTAAACCCTTATTCCCAACCCATAACCCATTCAACCCCTTAAACACCTAAACCTCTAACCCATTAACCCTTGACCCCTTAAACACTAATTCCTAACCCTTAACCCACTTAACCCCCTAAACCCTAAACCTCTAAACCCTTAACCCCTAACCCATTTACCCCCACTAAACCTCTAAACCCCTAACCCATTTAACCCCAAAACGCTAAACCTCTAAACCCTTAACCCCAACCCCAAACACGTTAACCCCAAACCCATTTAATATAAACTTCAAAACCCTAACCCTTAAACCCCCTAATTCCCAACCCATAACCCTTGACCCCTTAAACCCTATTTCTTAACCCTAAACCCTTAACTAACATAACCTAATTCCCAACCCCTAACCAATTCAACACCCTAAACCCCTAAAAACCTAACCCATTTAAGTGTTTACTCCATTTAACCCCCAAAACCCTAACCCCTAACCCCTAAAATCCTTCACTGCTAAATCCCCTAAACCTCTAAACCTATAACCTATTTAACCCCCTAAACCCTAAACCTCTAAACCCTTAACCTCTAACCCCTTAAACCCTAATTCCCAACCCCTAACCAATTCAACACCCTAAACCCCTAAAAACCTAACCCATTTAACCCCATTAACCCCTAAAATCCTTAACTGCTAAATCCCTTAACCCCCTAAACCTCTAAACCAACCCTAACCCATTTAACCCCCTAAACCCTAAACCTATAACCCCTTAAACCCTAATTCCCAACCCATAACCCATTCAACCCCTTAAACACCTAAACCTCTAGCCCATTAACCCTTGACCCCTTAAACACTAATTCCTAACCCTTAACCCATTTAACCCCCTAAACCCTAAACCTCTAAACCCTTAACCCCTAACCCATTTACCCCCACTAAACTTCTAAACCCCTAACCCATTTAACCCCTAAACGCTATAACTCTAAACCCTTAACCCCTACCCCTAACTCGTTAACCCCTAACCCATTTAAGCCCTTAAACCCCAAAACCCCTAACCCCTTAAACCCTAATTCCCAACCCATAACCCTTGACCCCTTAAACCCTAATTCCTAACCCCTAAACCATTAAGCCCTAATTCCCAACTCCTAACCAATTCAACACCGTAAACCCCTAAAAACCTAACCCATTTAAGTGTGGATTCCATTTAACCCCCAAAACCCTAACCCCTAACCCCTAAACCTCTAAAATTGTAACCCATTTAACCCCCTAAACCCTAAACCTCTAAACCCTTAACCCCTAACCCCTAAAACCCTAATTCCCAACCCCTAACCAATTAGACACCCTAAACCCCTAAAAACCTAACCCATTTAACCCCATTAACCACTAACTTCTAACCCCTAAAATCCTTAACTGCTAAATCCCCTAACCCCCTAAACCTCTAAACCAACTCTAATCCATTTAACCCCCTAAACCCAAAACCTATAACCCCTTAAACCCTAATTCCCAACCCATAACCCATTCAACCCCTTAAACACCTAAACCTCTAACCCATTAACCCTTGACCCCTTAAACACTAATTCCTAACCCTTAACCCATTTAACCCCTTAAACCCTAAACCTCTAAACCCTTAACCCCTAACCCATTTACCCCCATTTAATGGGTTAGGGGTTAAGGGTTTAGAGGTTTAGGGTTTAGGGGGTTAAATGGGTTAAGGGTTATGAATTAGTGTTTAAGGGGTCAAGGGTTAATGGGTTAGAGCTTTAGGTGTTTCAGGGGTTGAATGGGTTATGGGTTGGGAATTAGGAACTTGAGGTTATAGGATTTTGGAGACTGAGGTTAAATGAGTTAGAATTGAACAGAGTTTAGAGAGAAGTTGAGATTTGCGTTAAGGAATTTTAGGAGTTAGAAGTTGGTGGTTGTGGAATTCAAGATGGAGGATGGAGTTTTAGGAGTTTTAAGTGTCCTAATTGGTTAGGGAGTTGAAATTCGTTTTAGGAGTTGAGACAGAACACAGGAGGTTTAGGAGTTTAAGAACTTAAATAGGTTATAGTTTTAGAGTTTTAGAGGTAGGAGCCCCGGATTGAGAGAGTTTTTAGGAGTTAGGAATTAGGAGTTGGGAATTTTGGGGGTTAAATGGAATCCACACTTAAATGGGTTAGGTTTTTAGGGGTTTACGATGTTGAATTGGTTAGGGGTTGGGAATTATGGGCTTAAATGTGTTAGGGGTAGGGGTTAAGGGTTTAGAGGTTTAGGGTTTAAGGGTTAAATGGGTTAGGGGTTTAGAGGTTTAGTGGGGGTAATGGGTTAGGGGTTAAGGGTTTAGAGGTTTAGGGTTTATGGGGTTAAGGGTTTAGGGGTTAGGAATTATGGCTTAAGGTGTCAAGGGTTATGGGTTTGGATTTAGGGTTTAAGGGGTTAGGGGTTAAGGGTTTACAGGTTTAGGGTTTAGGGGGTTATATGGGTTACAGGTTTAGAGGTCTAGGGGGTTAGGGGATTTAGCAGTGAAGGATTTTAGGGATTGGGGGTTAGGGTTTTTGGGGTTAAATGGAATCCACACTTAAATGGGTTAGGTTTTTAAGGGTTTAGGGTGTTGAATTGGTTAGGGGTTTTGGAATTTAGGGGCTTAAATAGGTTAGGGGTTAACGGGTTAGGGGTAGGGGTGAAGGGTTCAGAGGTTTAGGGTTTAGGGATTAAATGGGTTAGGGGTTTAGAGGTTTAGTGGGGGTAATTGGGTTAGGGATTAAGGGTTTAGAGGTTTAGGGTTTAGGAGGTTAAATGGGTTAGGGGTTAGGAATTAGGGTTTAAGGGGTCAAGGGTTAAGGGGTTAGAGGTTTAGGTGTTTAAGGGGTTGAATGGGCTATGGGTTGGGAATTAGGGTTTAAGGGGTTATAGGTTTAGGGTTTAGGGCGTTAAATTGGTTAGGGTTGGTTTATAGGTTTAGGGGGTTAGGGGATTTAGCAGTTAAGGATTTTAGGGGTTAGAAGTTAAGGGTTAACGGGTTAGGGGTAGGGGTTAAGGGTTTAGAGGTTTAAGGTTTAGGGCGTTAAATGGGTTAGGGGTTAGGAATTAGGGTTTAAGGGGTCAAGGGTTAAGGGGTTAGAGGTTTAGGTGTTTAAGGAGTTGAATGGGTTATGGGTTGGGAATTAGGGTTTAAGGGGTTATAGGTTTAGGGGGTTAGGAGATTTAGCAGTTAAGGATTTTAGAGGTTAGAAGTTAGGGGTTAATGGAGTTAAATGGGTTAGGTTTTTAGGGGTTTGGGGTGTTGAATTGGTTAGGAGTTCAGAATTAGGGTTTTAGGGGTTAGGGGTTAAGGGTTTAGAGGTTTAGGGTTTAGGAGGTTAAAAATGGGTTAGGGGTTAGGAATTAGGGTTTAAGGGGTCAACGGTTAAGGGGTTAGAGGTTTAGGTGTTTAAGGGGTTGAATGGGCTATGGGTTGGGAATTAGGGTTTAATGGATTATAGGTTTAGGGTTTAGGGGGTTAAATTGGTTAGGGTTGGTTTATAGGTTTAGGGGGTTTAAGGATTTTAGGGGTTAGAAGTTAGGGGTTAATGGGTTAGGGGTAGGGGTTAAGGGTTTAGAGATTTAAGGTTTAGGGCGTTAAATGGGTTAGGGGTTAGTAATTGGGGTTTAAGGGGTCAAGGGTTAAGGGGTTAGAGGTTTAGGTGTTTAAGGGGTTGAATGGGTTATGGATTGGGAATTAGGGTTTAAGGGGTTATAGGTTTAGGGGGTTAGGGGATTTAACAGTTAAGAATTTTAGAGGTTAGAAGTTAGGGGTTAATGGAGTTAAATGGGTTAGGTTTTTAGGGGTTTAGGGTGTTGA